>CM051652.1:537500-1137500 GCA_028020825.1 Podargus strigoides
AACCCAGGAGGACAGTTTAAAACAATAGATTAAACCCCCTGCATTATTTCCCGTGCAATTAAACTCTCCAATTAGTATACAGCAGGAAAAATACCCAAATGGTGATAGTATCTCTGAGCTGGCTCTCTAGTGAATGGAATTCACAGCCACTCCTGCCGCCCACCGAACGTTAACTCTTCCCACCGTGGGTATGCACAGCTCTGAAATATAAAATTAGTTGCTTTTTGAAGGACACTGAGCTCCCTCTGGTGAAGGCATAACAAGTTTATTAAGTAAGCACCACCTCTGGAAGTATAATCCCCTCTGGCTTCTTCCACGGAGTTTATTGGTTCAGTTTTCCTAACCATGAGCATCATTAGGGCAATGCAGTAATTAAGAGTTGTTAGAAAGTGAATTCTCAAACTGCAGATTAGAAAATTAAACTATTTCCTGATTACATATTAATGGAGCACAACAATAGCAGTTGCCATAAGCTTGGAAGGCAACCAAGGGATAAATCTGTGTACTTAATTACCATAAACAATGGCTGCATAGAAATGAAGTTTTATGCACATTCCCTTCTGTAATATGTCTGATATCAGTACACACTTGACAATTCTTGTTCAATTATCTCTATTATTTAATGCGCTGTGAACGGCTCTGTGTAAATAAAATTAACCACCCCAATTACTTTGAATTCATCTAGGGACAACGTAATAAAAAATGTGAAGAATTCTGAATGCCTATTAATCTAAAACATTACAGAAGCTTTCACCAGATTTTCTTGTCTATATTTATTTTGCCTACATTTATTTTAGTGCACTGCTAATTCAATTACATTTACCATCAGTGGTCAGTCAGCAGCAGCAGAGGTGGGTGGTTTATTTTTTGTTTCATTAATCCTCATACAGCACTGCAAAGATGCTCACCCATTGGTAAGGTATGGGATCTCATATGGAAAATACAAATATGCTTCTGCTTGAATTTGGGAGCTTGCAGTTAATCAGAAAAACAATTAAAACCACTTCATACCCTGTGGTCAGATAACGAAAATATCTGATAGCTGCGATTTTTTTTCCCTTTCAAACGGTTGTTTTTGCAATTAGTGGAAAAAATCCTGACCAAAAAAAAAAAAAAAGAGCTAAATTTAGATCAGAGATTTGTAAACTAGGCTTCTTTGTTTTATTTTAATTGTATTATGTGATAAATCTGCATTTTAATTGGCACTTGGATATCAAGATGACAGCCACCTCCAAGTACAATGACAGAGGAACTTGCAAATGGAGAAAGACACTGTCAGAAGTAGAGACAAAACTGGTTGACCCAGAACAGGTCAGGCCCACCACGGGTAAGGACAGTCCTGAAGAAGGGATGATAATCCTGCCCCTGTCATCACTTAACGTCAAGCCATTCTGATAGAGGAGGAAGGGAAATCAATGATGTTATATACATTTATTATACACATTTTATACCCAGTCATACAACTCCTATTCGAATCCCTGCACTGTGATTTCTCCAAAAGCTGGCACACACCAAATTTTTTGTGTGCAAAGTGCAAAGACCAAGGACTGAGGTTATGCCACCAGTGACATAAATAATGGGATATTAATAAAAGTGTGACTGTTCAGATTCAAATGGAAATCAGCAAACCCAGGAATTTTAATAACTTTTTTTTTTTTTTTCACACGTCTTAGAAAAAGTGCTCCTAGTCAAACCGTGAGCAGCTGGCGCTGGAAATGCAAAGCTCCAGCCAGTTCCAAACTCTTTGCCTGGCTGACCAACTCTGAAAATATCAGCTCCCCTTTGGCAGAGAGCCAGGAACTTGGCATCCCCAGCCAAAAAAAAAGGCTGTCTTGCAGGGCCAGAAAACGGCAGCGCACGTGCAGATGGGGACCTGGGCTCTCTTCCTACAGTCTCGTTTCCATTAGATGTCCTTCTCCTAAAGCAGGGCAGGAGATATTGGATGTTAGGAAGAAGTTCTGGATATTAGGAAGAAGTTCTGTACTGAGAGGGTGGTTGGGCACTGGCACAGGCTGCCCAGGCAGGTGGTGGAGTCACCATCCCTGGGGGTGTTCAAAAAACAGGTTGATGAGGCACTTGAGGCCATGGTCTAATGGTCTAGTGGTTAGGGAGATGATGGGATAAAGGTTGGACTTGATGATCCTGGAGGTCCCTTCCAACCATAATGATTCTATGATTCTGTTCCATGAGATGTGAAGGCAGCAGTGGAAGGGATCCCTCTGCTAACCCCTAGTTGTGTCACAGGGACTGGACTAGAGAGCATCATGGTGGGGACTCCTTTCCTCCTGGTCCATGGCAGAAAGGGACCGGGGGCACGGAGAACCTCCAAGATCCACTCCTGGCTGTTACCCACAGCCACTGGTGCCCTAGTGAAGCTAGAGTGGCATTTCCCAACTTTTCTTTGCAATCATCAGCAGCAGAAACTTTCACTGAAAAGTAAGTGGAGTACCTACAAAGTCAAACAGTGCCATGAGCTGGAATGTCACCAGGAACGCACACTGGCTATACTTACAGCTGCTTCCCTTTTGGTGAAAGCTATGAATTCTTCCCCATTTACCAAAGCCTGCATTGTCCAGGGGTCAGTCACGCTACCTTTCTTGTCTCACCACCAGCCCATCATAAGGAAATTCCCACCTGTTTTAATGCCTTGAAACACAGGAACAGGAGTCAAAGTCTTTTCCTGTGAAATGAAGAGAGCGAGAATAGATATTCAAGCTGCAGCCTGAAACAATCCCTCCTGGCTGAGCAACAAACAGGACTCTCAAACTCGGAGGATGAAGAGCTGCCAAGTGGCAGAGTGTCTCCCCACTGGAAGAAAACCCGCCCCTGGTTTTGTGCTGGAGGAGGATGAGAAGGAAGAGAGACCACTTTCTTCCTAGTAAAAGTCAAACAAAGAACAGGGCCAAGCACAGCAGAGGAGGAAAAGATGGTCCAGTCCCCAGCAGACACAATGGGGATGAGCAGACTGTGCTCATCCTACCTTCTTCTTGACTGTAATTTCAAGGCAAGGACTGAAGTCATGATGTCAGCCTCCCACTCATTTCATTTCTCTTGTATGGTTTTGGCATACGTGGAAACAAAACTGGAAATGCCAATAGAAAAATGTGTCCCTATGCTGATGGGGACAATCATCCTGCAAACATTCATTAGGAGAAAGCAGTGGAAGCCCTTCCCCATATGGCTGTACAAACACAGCACCCTGCTGCAGCTGCTGAGGAATAAGGTCAGCAGAGACTTCTACTCGCCTGAGGTTCTCCAGCATTACAACCCCAAGCAGTACAAAATCAAGAGATGTGCTGAAAAAAGAGAATGTGCTTATAAAACCAATTCACTCGTGGTTCTTGTCCTTCATGCTGTGTTTGCAGATGTGACCTCCTGGTTCCTAAAGTCTGTGTTTCCAGAAAATTCAAGTATCAAAAAACTTTTCAGGACGCCTCTGAGAGCTGGCAGCATTCTGCATTCCTCACCTTTCTGGTACGTACCAACACCTCAGGGAGCATTTGCAAAACCCCAAGATCACCATCACCAGCCCTTCAGGGCTCTTCTAGCTATCAGGCTGTGGTTACTCTCTTCCTTCCAACTTGGCTTTGCAGAGTGCTTGGTGGTCTGTGGCAAGCTGGCAAGTCATACCGTGTTGACTCCCCTCTTTTGTTCCCAGATTTCTCTCTCAGACAGTCAGACACTGGGGTGAAGCAGCCCAGACACTCACAGAAGAAGCTGGGACTAAGACAGAGGCACAAGCTGCTTATTTGTCTGTATTAGGAATTATTTCCTGAAGGAAGAGAGGTAGGGAAGGAAAACATCCTAACAGAGAGAGCCACTAATAGGATGAGATAGAGCAGATCCTCTGAAGCAGGTGCAGTAGGTACAAGGGAGGGAGTGAGAAGGAGTCAGTGGGAGGGGACTGCACACGGGGCACAGAAACAGACCTGCCACAACAGCATTTTAAAGGCACAGCAAAAAGCCACGGTCAGACTTCCTTCCCCTACCATATCACATTAAGGACTGTTAAAAAAACCACCCCTCACAACACTCCTAATACCACTTCTCCATGTAAAGCAACTGCAGGCACTGCCACAGAGATGTTGTCTGACAACAAATGGGATATTGATTGGCAGGGGAGGTGGTACACGAGACAGGCTCTCCATTAAGATGTGAACTGTAGTTAGAGAAGTTTGAGAAACCCTTGCTTTCACAGCTATAAAGTTAACTCTCTGTAAAGAAACTCCACTTTTCACACGTTTTCTCCTAAATTGTGTTTTTAAGCTGAGAATATAAATAGGATCTTTACAAGGACTTGTCAAATCATTTGTTTTAAGTTGAATCCTGAATCCTCAGGAGATGCTCAAGAATAGAAAAGCCTTTTTTTTTTTTTTATTATAGCTGCACCACCTTATCCCCAGTAAAAGAAGCCACGGGTATTCATTAGTATTCCTGCAACAACCCTTACAGCCACGCTGTACAAGCCACTCTCACCATGTGCTAGACTTCCCTTTTTATGCAGGACACTATAAACATCACCTCGTCGCGTGTGTGACCCGAAGAGCAACTTTTGTGGCACTTCAAAATACAAGAAATTCAAACCCAGAAGAAATGTACGAAATCTCTTTTAAAATGGAATAGAGGGCATGAATCAAATGATAAGATGGTTATGAGAGTTTTAAAAATCCCAGTGTGCTATGCTGATGACTCCATACGTACCTGGAAAAAGATGGTCAGAGTTCCTGTAAGACTCACAAAATATGGTACTGGCTCTTTTGTGCAGAAAGTACACTTCACAAATATAACCAGGTACACAAGACAGTGCAGCACAACACACACATTATCTCTAGCTAAGTAACTAAAGGTCACATAATGCATTTGAAAAAGTATTTCCAAAGACCCTATCAGGTAAAAGCCCTCCTAAACAGGCATTCAGCCAGGACAGAAATAGTTCCTGAGTTATAAGTTTCTGTAGTTTCTGTAAAAAATAGTTTCTGTAAAAAACTATTTTAAGAAGTCAAACCACCTGAGCACACATGAAAGTAAATACATTTTAAAAGAAAGCAAATACATTTTTAAAAACACCCCCAATATTTGGATGTATGTGGCAAGCTCACTTCCAAGTACTGAGCTTGAACTAAAGTCTGTTCCTCTGTGCTTCAAAACATAACACTGGATTCATACTTTAAAATCTGGTATTTCAGTTAAAGGCAGGCTTCAAGTTTATACCACCAGCTATACCTATAACTTACAAAGACAATTTACCCACACAGTAATTTGCACCAACCAACTTTTTTTCCCCCCAAAAGGACAGGGAGAACACTTTTGGGACCTGTGATATTCTTCATTTTTGAAATATCAAAGCACCATTTGTTTCCAGCTGATGCAGTTAAACCTCTCCATCTCTGAGGACCATCAAGCACTTAATACCCACCTAGCATCCATCACGGAAGCCCAAACCACCACGCTTTGAACAAAAAATCACCCCCGTGCTTTAATCTTTGCCACCACCCCCTACCACACCGAGTGTTACAGACTTCTCCAGCCCCGCTCTCCTGGAGAGAAATAAATAAATAAAATAATTGCAGAGCATCAGTAACCAGATAGCATTCTCAAATTTCAGTGATCTAGTCAATGGAGCCTTCCCCCACGTACCGTGCTCTGTTTCATGCAGTACATGGCTTTAGCTGGCCAAATCTTTTTTTTTCCCACTGAATCAGTAGAACAGTGAAGATCTTACTTTTTTTTTTTCTTTTTTTTTCCTTTTCCTTTTTTTTTTTTTTTTTTTTTTTTTTTAAGCAGTGGCATATCAATGAGGCACAGATGTGTATTCCAACTCTGCATGGATGAGCACACTGTTCAATAGTGCTGGCTCACACGGTATCAGGGCAAGTTATCACTTCCCATGAAGGCACTCTTATCACCAGGGCCCAGAGAGGTGGCTGCAAATCGCAGCCTTTTTATTTTCAAGGCAGTTTTGCTGAACATTCAGGCTTCAAAGATTCACACTTCCAAAACTCTATAAGAGTTTGTGAACGCTCAATTTGCCAAAACTGTTTACAGTGTAATTGGGCACCGTACCTGTGTCCATGAGATAGCGAAGGCGCTTCTCCACCAGCGCGGCACGGGTGTCAATTTGCTTTTGCTCATTCTCTAGTGCTGCCAATTCTCCTACAACATACTGACTGGTGTCTTTGAACCCTTTCTGTTAAAAGAGAACAAACAAGAAGGGAAAAAAAAAAAAAAAAAATCACTTGTAAGTTGCATTTTGCCTTTCCACAAACACTTAGTAAGGCACTTACCTAAACAACCAAATATCATGCTTGCTACCAAAAAGCTAACGCTTAATTTCCTAAACTTTACAGTTTTGCCAAATGTCCTTATTTGTTTATTAAAACACCCCCTGGTTTTGCTTTTTTTTTTTTTCCTGAGGGATTTTGTAGGTTTTTTTACTACTTGGCTGGCTTTTTGAAATTCCTCTGATTTATTGCTAAGGACATAAAAGCTGCTGCAACAAAGCAGAATGAAAGGAAACGCAACCCAAATAAAGCGCTATTTAACTCCCCATTTCTACCCCATTCAGGTCTCACTCCGTTTTAAAACACTAACTTTAGGGGCCAGAAGAACTAGCACGGGAGTCTCTAATGACAATTAAAACGTGGGCTTTTGAGGTTAAAACCAAACCCAAAACGAGCTCCTCAGGGTGCCTCACCAGCCTCTCTGGGTTTCTCCCACCGCAGGTAACTGCCCTGCTACACACTGATCTGGAAAAATACTGCTAATTAATCTAACTGTGATTCCTATCCTGAGAAGCAAAAGCCCCCAGGCTCAGGTGCACGGGGACTAAGTGATGCTGTTCCACCTCTGCGCAGGCTCACACCTGGCCAGGAGTTGGCCCTGGGATGCCAAGCTGATAAATCACTTTGAACCTTAGCAAGAGAGCTGTGGAAATGCTAGCGAGTCAAATTTGCCTCTTGTACCCCGTATCTTCTCAGCATTGCTCTGCAGATGCCCACCCAGACCTGCAAATGTTTCCAACGCGGGTGGGTGCTGTCACTAGGAGCCCCAGGACACCCAGCTGGCACCTCCACGTTATTCTCACGTGGTTTAACAAACTTTCACACAGTGTTTGGGCTGTACTGAGTTATTACAGGCTCTATACAATGCTGAAATGTCATTCCTGAAGCACATTTTTGCATAAGTCAGGAAAAAAAAATTGTACTCCTTTCGAGTAACCCCATACATGTCTTCCTCCTTCCTCCTCCACCTGCCCCAGAGCCTTGGGAAATGGTTTAAACTGGGGAAAAAAAAAAAACCCTGGCAAAGTGATTTCATGTTTTATCTGCGCTCTGCAAAGGATGCAACTGAAATCACTGTCCTTTGGGAAGAGAAAAATCAACAGGCTTTTTTTATGAGGCTTATTTCCCTACTGGAGGCTAACTTGTTGCTGCATAACAGTCTCTGATACTTTCACTGACTGGTTTCAACTGTTTTTCTGTAAATGTGTCTGAAACCATCAGTTCAGCTTCATACTCAGGCAACAGGTACAGCAATCACACCAGCATACTATTTCACATAAAGATGTGTTCAAAGCAAAGGCTAATGAGCCCCCAGGATGAGTAATGAGCACACAACTTTGACATTTTGGGGGGACCTGACTTTAAGCACATGACATCCCTATTGATTTGGTTCCTTCAGTCCCTACACAACAGCCAGCTCTAATGGAACCCCCTTTTCTACCTGTCAGATAGTCAGAAAAACAGCAACAAAACTCCCCCAAGAGCAGTCCCTGAAGAAAAAAAAAATAAACCAGTCTAGGGAGCTGAGGTGATGTGCAATATATTGCCTTTCATCAGCTATAATTAATTGAAAATAGTATGAAAACTTCTCTAATGCCAGCATGCATAATTGTTAACAATTGTTATTAGAAGATGAAAAGAAACGCTGTGTCAGGCTGAAATATCCCAAGAGTTCACGTGTACCATCTGCATATATAATGTGAACTTACTGTGCCAGCCCTTTGCAGCTCTGCACAAGTACAACTCGCACTAAAAATAACTCCCAGCTCGTGAAAAGTTCCACGTTTTGGGGTGGATGCAACAGCAGCACAAACCCAGTCCTCAGCCCCAGATGTGGGAACGACAAAATGTGTTTAGATAAAATGTGGAGAGGAACAAACACCCACCATCAAAGGCTGTGTTGGGTTTCCAGACACAAAAAAAAAAAATAAAATTCAGGTTAAAACTTGTTCTTCCTGCTTCTGTCCTGCAGCTGTCCATCAAACCCAGCTTTCTCCCTGCGGTCTATCAAATATTTCCCTCACAAATCAATTTTACACATGATCAGCCCATACCCCTACTGAGCTGAACCTCCCCGTTAATTAAGTGAAGAAATTACCATATATATTATATTAATGCAAACATCATTCAGCTAGTAATTCACGGCTGATCTGGATAATGGAAAGGTTGAACACCCATTAACCCAAGCCAACAAAATGGGTTGGCTGAGAAATTCTAGCAGGTCTCATGTGACTCTTCCCTCTAACTGCAGCTCTGCGGTATCTGCTATTGTAATAATTAAAATCCTCCCGGTAGATCAATACTGGAATCTCTTTATGGGAAGTGCCCTGATGGAAATGTCTCAAGGAAGCTGGGGCTGTGGAACTCTGAAAAATTCATTTTTTTTTATCTGACAATTATCACCACACTGCAGACTAATTCAACAGTGCACCCCTCTCACTCTGCTTTGAATGCACTGGAGATTGACATCTAAAAAAAACCCTAACATCTCATTTTAACAAATAAAGGCACTATTTCCACATACAGTTTGGAATTATCAGCAATCATGAAACCAGACAAAAAATTAATATACATTAAGCACTTCATCTTCTGATGGCTTCCTCTGAGTCTCAGTTATCGCAGCCTTCTCCTCATTTCCTCTCTTTGTATCTTCCTGTATTGATCTCTGCCTTTTCATCTCTTGAAAAAAAGGGGAAAGACATGTAAAATTATTATAAAGCTTGATATTTATGTATTGAAACGCGGGCTTACATTATCGGGTTTTCATATATTTATTGTTAAATATTATTAAATCGTAAGATGGGGGGGAAAACCCCCCAGGTTTTGTATTTTCTCCTACCTGGTCTGCTCTCCACGTACTGACTGAAGGACTGGAGCTGAGTTTTCCTGACGGCCGAGTCCTTGCTGAACACCACGGGGTTTCTGAACCGGTCGGCTGCTTTTTGTGCCCGCTCAGCACGGAGTTCCTCTGCCCCATCCTGCCGGGGAGCAAACCCACACACACACAACACTTCCTTCGGTTTACAAAAAGGGGGAAGACGCGAACGCGCGAGGGGGGAACAGAGGGTTTCACAACCCAGGCTGCATTTTATGTAGGATGAAAGTATCAGCTGCGGGGGAAAAAAAAAGGAGAAGAGTGATTAACTTTTCCCTTTTTTTTTTTCCTCTCCTTTTTTTTTTTTTTGTGGTGGCAATGATTAGCATCCTGCTATGTGGGCACCCTCCTGCAGGACTCTCCACTTAACAGCCAGACCTATTAATTGTGAGCGACGTTTGCCAGCGATGCCGATTTTTGAAATGAAAAAAAAAATTAAAAAAATTAAAAAATCACTCCTTTGCAACTTTGATTTGCCAAGCGCCGCGCGTGCTGCTGCCAAGGAGTGCAGTCCCTGCCCCCGAACACGATCCGTATCGTCTGACAAACGTGGTGCCTTTCAGCTTGTCTCCTTGCCCAGCACAGAAATCTGTCGTTTTCTGCAGTCCCACAGACTTGTGTGACAAGAAGAACTAGTTTCTAATTTTATGCCCATTGAGATAAAGCACTAATGCTGGATGAAGGCTAAAAGGCAGGATTAGAATAGTACCCCACTGAACTGCGTTTCATCAGCTATAACTTTCCAAAGCCAGATTTGTAAGTAAGCCCTTTACAGCTAAGGAAACTACAATTATCTTTTCCAGGGCTCCCTATGTTAATACTGGTAACAAATTCAAACGTTCCATCGACACGAAATATCCCAGAAGACTGAACCACGGCGGCGTGTGGAAACTGCAGATACGAGGTGCTGTGTACCAAACAAATATTGCATTTTACACCTAATCTTTTATTATTTTTATTAAGTGTTTTGAAAGTAAATAGGGAAAGGCTAAGATGCATGACTAATAGCTAAGCCTGCTGAATGCTGAAACTGGTTATCAAAAGCTACCAAGACTTTGCCCTTCCTCTGCATTGAGACAATTGGTAATGAGGGAGTTCTCCAATGGCCCATTCTCTTGCCTCAAGGAGGCCGGGGATACACAATCCCCCAGGGAAGGTAACAGTTTATCCTTTTCCACAAACACAGAATGCCTCATTTAGAAACGTGTAAACTGCATTTTATTAAAAAACCAAATCCACCTCAATGGCGAGAGCTCCAGGAGAACAGATGGACACCATGTATTCCTTACAGCGCTGCTCTCCAACTCCTCCTGAGACAGATGCACACAGAGATAAACTGCTAAGTTGCACCTTTAGTGGGAGCACCTTAAAAAAAAAAGCAACTCCTTGACAGAGTCAGAAACACCATTTAGGTGGCACCAAATTACCCTAAGAGGCGGCTGAGTTTGTCGAATTAAGCTTAAAAAAGTCTTGCTCACACCTCCTGGATGACTTTTCAGCTGCACTCATCGAGTGGTTATGGTTCTGGTTGCCCGTTATTAGCACAATAACCATCTGACAGCCTAAACCAGAGTCTTTACCAAAATAAACAAACACGACTAATTTTTTTTAGGCCTGGCAACATGCTAAAATATCAGTGTGATTAGCCAGTAAATCCCATTTTAAGAAACCTTTTTATGACTGGGGACTTCTGCCACTTTACAAATGTATTCCTCTAAGCCCACTAATTCAGTTAGCCTTTTCAATCCATTGTATTATTCTTGGGCCAGCTTCATTTTGCATTAAATCCACTGCAGAAAGCTAAATTGAACGCAAAAAATCAGACTTGATCCAGGCTTCCTTTTGTTCAAAGATAGAGACCGAAAGTCCTCTGCTGCTGCCACACACTTTCATCACCAATTTATAGGAACCGACAGTGTAAGGGAAAAGCAATGAAAGTCATTGTTTTGGGACTTCAAAGCATCTCTGTATCTGGGGAAGGAAATCCTTTCAGTCAGCAGTGCTTTCCCCCAGACTGCAGGTGGGTGAAAAGTTATACCCAACTGGAAGTGCCCCAGAGCCATAGGGATATTAATGACATACAGGGACTATTTAAAAAAAAAAAAAAAAAATAGTAAGAACACAAGGGGGTCTAATTAAGAAAAATGAAATGGAAAATTCAGCTTTATGCTGAAGTGGTGAACGTTAAGAACAGGCAAACCGACAGCGTCCTCGTATCTGTTTGTCTCAGGAGCACTCGTTGTCAAGCACCCAAGTATGTGTGTGCCTTTAAAGTGGACCAGGGCTCAGTTCTAATGGAGAAAAAACAGAGGGTCAAGCCTGGGAGGGAAGCAGAGCACTGAGAGTCCAATGCTGCTCTGGTTAAAGGCAGGGAGAGTCTGGCTGCTGATTGCACCAGCAGCAGGATGGAGCCCGTGCTGTATTTCTGATTTAAGTGACAAACTGAGCTACGAGAGTTGAGAAATGCTTCTTATCTCTCTTATTGTAAAAAAAAAAACCAACAAAAAAAAAAAAAAAAAAAGGGAAAGTGTGTTGATTAATCAACAGGAAAACCCCACTGCATTGCAAACGATGCAACTGCACTGCCATGAGGGTTTTCTGCATTTCTCACTGGGAAGGATTTGATAAGAAATCATTTTCCTCCTCACAAAGTACAAACCCGACACTGGAACACACAGGTAGTGAGACAAAAGCATTAATCAAAACTTACCTTAATGTCTTGCTCTGAGCTATCAGTTACAGCTTTCTGAGCAGCACTGGAGAGTGAATTTGCCACCTGTGGCTGAGCTTCTAGGAGCTTCTTCAGCTTCAAATCCACCAACTTACTGTTTTGTTCTGCTAAATATGCAAATACCACACACAACAGTGAGATGCATTTCAATGCAGGGTCCCTACAACAATGCAGCAATTTAAAAGGTAGGTTTCATGCCCTTTGCTATCATTTCAAACTGAAAAAGTAACAACCAGAAGGGAAATAATTTCTTTTTGCGAGGCGGATTGGTGTAGGTTTGTGTAATGGACAGTGGTAATGCCTAAGGTCTCTCAAAAAATACATGTAGCACTCAGCTGAACAAGTGAACGTGCCTGAAGACAGTAGATTAAAAAAAACACAGAAGGCAAATGTTTACTTTAAGTTCCTCCCAACCCATCCATACCTGTACTTTGGTGTAAAAGCACCCTTAAAGAGCCATTTATTTTAAAATGATATATAACCATTTATCACATATTCCGAGTACTGCTAACCCCTCCAGTTTATGAGCTGCTAATTCCTCCTAAGGCTCCTTGGCACAGCTTCTCCACGTGAACATTTCAGTATCAAAAGAGATGGCTTTCTAGTAATATTTTATTGTGAGTTAGAGAATACGCTGAAGCCGTGAGAGCTGAGAATGCTTTGTAACTGCACCGAAGGGAGAGATTCAAAGTCTGCCAAAAACCCCCCCGAATTTTTTTTCATCAGTTTTTAGCAACTTGGATCAGAGCCCAAAGAAATAAGAGTTGAGAATTGTACCTCCCAATAATGCTCATTCTGTAGGTGACCGCTGGCTACACGAACGTGTAACACACCTACACACACAGTTACCTACACGTACACACACACAGGAAGGAGGAAGGTGTTAATAACAAAGCACAGCACAGATCTACGGAGCTGAGCCTGGGTAGGAAGGCAGAGCAATGCTGGTGCAAAAGCCCCCAGACATACTCTGCATGCAGCACCACATGAGAGAAATGCCCCTGCCAAGGAGTGGGTGCAGCATCACCTGGGTGTATTGTGCACCTACACCTGGGCCTTGGGTCAAAGAAAACAGCAGTTGCTGGGGTTTTCTACAGGCACAGCCTGAGTTTTTCCCAGCAGGCTGGTAACTCAGAGCTGGGGTGGGAAGTGGAGCCATGGCTGTTTTGCTGAATGGCTCCTTCCAAGAGCTCCAACTCACCTTAGCCAAAATATTTCTGGCATGCTGGCAACAGAACGATGCCTGCCTCCAGCAGCAGTGGGCTGGGTTCTGAGGGAGGCCAGTTTCCCTTTCCTCTGGCACACCCAGGCAGGGTGCCCTCAATTGAGGCTCACATGTAAGCACATGCACGCTCACACAAACATAATGTCCTAACTGTGACATAAGAGGTTCACATTTCACCAGACACGTTCACAGCGGTGTATGGCAGCAGCACTGACACAGACAGATGCAATTTTTAAAAACCAACAGCTGGCAGTAAAAATAAAATTAAAAACACAAACATTTTCTCCTCTTGAGAGAGATGGCATTCAGCAGGGGACAAATTAATTAAGATGGTCATAGGGATCCCCAATGTGCAATGTCCCTTACAGCCTGGCGTTGAGGTGCTTCCCAGAGACTCAGCCTTTCTTACAGCTTGGCAGGAACTGGCAGAAGCACACCAAAACCTGCGTACCCTGACTCCTGTCACAGCATCACCCTGCTTTTTCTGCACTGCTGCCCACCCCTTCCTCACTCCCTCGTCCCTCTGGCCACTGCGCAGACTGAAGGCCCCTGTTTTTTTCCAGAATGTCTTCCCACAGTGGAGATGAAGCCTTGGGCAGGGGGTTTGTACCCCTGAGCAGGTTAATCTCAAGAACAAAGGCTCACAGAAATAAACGTTGGTGAGTTGCTGAGCCTCTGTGACAGCAATATGCAGTTACTGATTTTCTGTTTCTCCTAAAATGAACCAGTATTTCATGGAAAATTATTTGATGGGATTCTGCTCTAAACCAGCTTAATTCAAGTGCTGGAAACACTAAATATATTTTCTGATGTGTTTGAAAATCCTCAAATAAGGAGAAAAAAAAAAAAAAAGGCCATGACTCAAATCTTTTGTGTTCCAAAATGACTAGAAAGTGCTATAACCACATCATTGTCAGGCTAATTTACAAAAGGCAGGCACTAAATGAAGCCTTTTGATTTAATATATCACGGGCTACAAACTCGAGCCCAGTTGGCATGGGCAGGCCCGAGTCAGCGGGTGCTGTAAGAAGTTCTCTCTTGTCCTGCCTTTATCCTGATGCTCTCCTGGCCTTGCCACACTTCTGCAGGCTCGAGCGAACCTGTCGGGAGCAGGAGGGCCCTGGCAGGGAAGCACATCCCACTGCAAGGAGGCCCCCAGCAGTGCCCAGGGCCATGGCAATGGGCAGACTGGAACAAACCCCTGCAGCAGCTCCCCCTGAGCAGGGGAGCCCCTTACTGATGGGCAATTGCTTTCACCCCTTTGAAGATGTGTCTTTTCAACTAAGCATCTCCCTCGTAAGATCCTGACATAATTATCATCTATGGAGGAGCCTGAACTCCAGTTTTGTCCATTACAATTTTTGAAAGGGGAAATACCACTACTGTGGTTTATTATCACTTGACCAGCAATGTGCTCAGATTACACATGAGTTTCTACAAGAATATGAATGCCTTTAAAATGTGTTATTAAAAATCTATTACTCAAATTTGGTAAAGAAAATAGGACTAATTCTGCTCAAATTTACACCTCCATGTTCCCACTTGAGCAACAAGGCACAAATACAGGAACTGGTCCTCAGGAAGGAGCTGAAGGGATACCAAATCTACATGGAAGCACAGGGATGTGTTGGCTCCTCTTTGCTGAGCACGTGGAGCAGGATGTGAGTGCAGAGCTGTACCCACCAACACCACTGCTCCCTCCTGGGCCTGCCTTGCTGTGCTGGGACAGCCCAGGTGGGGTGATTTCAGGTGGCAGTGCTTTGCAAATCTGGCCTGGGGTCCCCATCCCCATCAAACATTTAAATCTGCCACTGTTGGAAATAATGATTTTTGTTGCTGATTTTAAATTTCAACTGAACATGAATGCAAAATATTCAACAAGGACAAGCATTAAAGGACCCGAAAAGGCACAAAGGAATAAAGCTATGACAGAGAGAAGCAGCACATCAGTACTTGTATGACAATGGAGTGTTAGTCATGCAAAATACACAAAATAGCCATTATTTAAATTACCCGTTGAATCAAGGTCATTTTCTAGGTTAGTAAGCTCATCTCCACCTCCAGTAACAGAGCATTCAGGAACCTCCTCGTTAGTATCTATCTCAATATTATCATCATCCTCATCCTCATCTGTAGGAATATACAGCATTAAGGTTAGTATTTTCTTATGCACATGCACCACATCACTAAAAAAAAAAGCATACTCTAGAGAACAAGCTGAGTTGTGATAAAAATGCAAATCATTAAGTCCAGAAGGAGATTTCACTCTGTCCAGTCATGGATTTATCTTTAAACCAATGCAATTCACTATACGTACACGGGGCACTGCAGTGGCTGTTCTCTGAGCTGAATCTTTGGCTAACTCTGAAAAGCACACGTGTTTTTTCTTATAACTGGAGTCAAAACCATTTTCCCTAGGCTCCTGGTTCTCCAAACCACAGAGTGGTCACAGCACCCACAGAGTGGGTGCTGACACTGGCACACAGCAGGTTTGGGTGGCTCTGGCCAGCAGAAGGACCTGGGAGCTGCAGTCTCTTGAGCAACGCAGCAGCTCCAGGTAGTGAGTTTCCAGCTTGGTGAGACTTGCTCCTTCTTACTACACACAATATATCCCAGGCCAGCTGTACCCACCACTCTGATAGGAGGAGGGAAGCTACGACCTGGGACAGTGAGCGCCGACCTCAGGCACAGAACGCTGCCTCACTGCACCACTCTGAATCAGCACTGTTTGTGAGCTACATACATTTTACATAAAATAATAATTGTAATTATACTTTGTATTTTTTTATGGGATCTTTCCACCGAGTTTCTCAGAGCAGCTTATGAATATCACTTGTAAATGAGCCCCATAATGTTTTATGAAGCAGGCGATTATTATAATTACAATTATGACGATGATGTAGGTAAATTATGGCACAGAAAGAGTAAGTAACCTGAGGAAGATCAAATAGCAAGTGCTGAACTGTGAAGCAGATCCCAGAAAAAAATCCTGACTCACATTTTCAATACAAATATATAATGAAATTCAAGTCCATAAAAGCTAGATTAGTACTTTCAAAGCATGTAGTTGCATTGTATTTACTCACTTTTAAGTCTCGTATCAAATGCTATCTACACTTGTTCAGACTTATACAAACATTTTTTTCCTATGTACGTATGCCTGCGTGTAAAAATGACAAAAGAGAAGGCTGGAGTGTGTCTGGAGAAAGAAGACACACACAGTAACTAAAGAGCTTTAAAACACAACAGGAAAACAACTAATCACAGTCACAGCACACTGACACATTCAAATGCCAGGAAAATGAAACAAAGGTGAACAAAGTAGAAGGGCACAGTGTGATCATGATGAAGCAGAGAAAGGGATGGAGTAAAAAAGCAGCCTGAAGAGAAAACAGAGAAGCAGCAACAGCAACAATTCTGAAGTTCTGTATTTTCTCTAAAGCATCTCTACTTTTTCTAACGAGGAACTAGGCTTCTCAGATGGTTTTAAACCCTTCATGATGGTGTCAGAAGAATTCAGTGGCCCTCAGGCTGGGGTACTCTCAAACACATCCTGGAGCTCCCAGTGGCACACTGAAAGCAGAACTGGGCAAACAGCAGCAAAGGGACATTTGGATGATGGGGAAGAGAAAGAAAGAGGGACTGAGCCACGGCAGAGGGAAACCAAACCCTCCTAGAGGCAGGCAATGACTTTCTAAAGCACCCAAAGGAGTCAGCTGGCAAGGTCAGCTCACAAGTACCAATCATCCAGCAGGATGCTGGACGTGTCAAAACAATCTAAACAAGATGACAGGGTTTAAGGCTGCTGCATACTAAGGCAATGCTTATATTAGCTTATTTGATTTCCTTTAATTTAATATAGCGAGATGAGATCAGAGACACCGTCTTCGACACCATCATTTCAGGTAACAAAAGAGATGGGAAGGTTGAAGACACCAGTTCCTCATGTCAGATAATGACCTGCCCTATTATTTCACTTAAAGTTGGTAGGTTTCGACTGGATATAATTATCGAGACATTTACACTTTATTTAAGAAAAAAATAATTAAATTAAAAGCATTCATTTGAAGTAATCTTACAAATTTCCAAATATCTTTCAAAATCTACAGGTTCCTTGTTTTAAACTATTTTTTTTTTTCCCCCAGTCCAATGTTCTTCCAGTGTGTTAAAAAGGGAAATGTGTTTAGGGAGCACGTTGCAACAAGATTTTGCAATTATAAATGATAAAAGGAACAACATGATGAAGAGATAACAGATATCTTTTAGGAAAAGAACAAATTACTGGTGTGAAAAACTTAAAGCATTTGGTCTAGAACCAGGGCAGGAATTTGGAAGAGTACTAAAGAATGGCTTCCTTGAAAAGTATGGGAATGTGGATCCTAAAAAGACAGGAAAGCTTGACTATGTCGTGAAGAAACAAACAAAATTAAAGATAGAGGATTAAATCAACAACTAAAGAGCACTGGCCATTACCTGCACGGCTGGGACTGCTGTCTGGACTGAAGAGAGGGAATTAAGAATCTTTTGGAACTGAATGAAAATTCAAGAATATTGGGGCGAAAAAAGATCCAGAGGCATTTTATAGCTCATACGCCCTTACTGCTCAGATTAAGTTCAGGCTTCATTTTGTGGTTAAACTGATATTCTCTTGACTTGGTTGAAGCTTGCCCACATGTGAAGGAATTGACTGCATCAATTTCGAGACGAAATTAAAAAGGAACAGTTTTCCCAGAGAGGTTTAAAGCATGGACATTAGATCACATTAGTGGGAGAAGCATGTGAGCTGCCACAGAAGCTGCAGGAACAGTACTTGCTCTGCAGGGAAGAAGATGGCTCCAGGACTGTCTCTGGGAAAGCTTTCAAGCTTATGGATACCCAGATATTTAATTTATTTACTTTCAGGTGCAGAGTTCATGTTAGGGTTATGGGATGTGACAGGAGCATCTGGGCAAGGAATAAGGGAAGCAAAGGCAGGGAATGGAAGAAAAGTGAAGTTGAAATACTGTTTCAGTACACAAGGAATCAGATGTCAGGACAAGAAAGTAGAGTGGTAACTGCCAACAGATCCAAAACCTGCCTGTTAATAATGTTAAGTGGAGGAGTTAACACTGTTCTGTGAGTTGGAGACTGAGCCCGATGTGTAGGCCTGAGCCACCACGTGCATTCCTGCTACATCACTGCCTCAGAAGTGAAACCTGTGACTTCAAAACTTGTGTGCCAGCTGGCTCTCCTGGGAAGTGCTTGAACTGGGGCACACCTTTCCAGCTTTTGTTATGAATTCCAGAATTTTTGAAAACTGTGTCTTACAATACAATGGATGCTGATTCTCCTGTGTTTTTCCACCCCTGCTCCTCCAGCATCTCATTTCTGTGCTGTTCTTGTGTTCATTCTCTTCCCCACTCCCAGTTCTGCCTATTTTGGGCACTTTTTTCACCAAAGCCTCTTCACACTTGCCTTACCCCTGTCCTCTCCATTTATTCCCTCCCTCCACTGCCTACTCACCACCTCCAGACCCAAGCCACATCCTCACAAAGACACCACCCCAAATAAAGGATGGAGATATGCCAGAGAGTAAAGAAAACACACTACCCAAGTCCCCAAAGAGTAGACAGGTCTCCCACTGCACGGGGACAACACCTAGATAAGATGTCAATTCCTTTATCCCTAAGATGCCAATTCCTTTGTCCCATTGCTGCTGGGAAAAGGGAGGATATGTGGATTCCTATCTGAATGCTGTCCCTGTACCCATCTCAAGGCATTCACTTGTTAGCCTGAAGCCAGTGGGACATCTAATAAATTTGAAGCTGCCACCCCAAACCCTCTGGCAGTTGGCAGGGAAAAGTCTTTTCTGCCTCCCATGCCAAATAACCTATGAAAAAGACAGGATTTTGTAGCAAACGATGCTGCTTATCCAAGAAAGTTGTAGCTTGCCATGGGCATTTGAGTTTTTCACACCACGATTAAATAAAGCCTTTTAATGGAGAATGTAGCACTAGTGCCAAACCATGAAACTCTTAATGAGCATACAGAAACACTGACAGAGATCACATTTTCACCTACAACAGTTAGTCTTGAAAAACTCCAAAATCCCAAAGCTGAAATGTCACTTTTTTTTTTTTCTGGAATAACTGAATTGAGAGAGAGGAAAATGGTTTGGTACATTCTCTTTTTGTAAATTAAAACATAGCAATCAATGCAGAAGAAGAGATTAATGAAACGTAACAGACAAGAGAGCTTGGAAGACATTTCTAGAAGCTTGCCTTGGGTACTGTATAGGGAATACAGGGCTGTACACAGAAAACAACTGCTACATGTGAATGCAGTCAGGGGCAATATTAAGAATCCAGTTGTAATAAAGAGACTGTCCATTAAATGCTAATTTTTGATGGAAATAAAAAAATGAAAAATACTAACCCCTAGAAATAATGATAATTTATTTGGTTTATAAAGTGTTGGTGCCATTTCTCAGAACTACTCCAATTTAGAAGAATGAATTTCTGGAGTTCTAGTGTGGGACTTGACATTACCAGCAGTATGGCAGGGGTGTGTGGAGGATGTACCCTAAGGAAAGCCTTTTCAGAAAGGGTGAGTAGAAGGAAGTGCTACAAAACACATATTGACATGAAAAGAGGACAGAGGAGTAAAGGCAGACAGGGCATGAAAACTAGAAACCCAACAGAAGTTTAAATAGCTTGGCCTACTGTCTGAACCAAGAAAAATCAAGGTAGGAAATATAAACCAAGATGGGAACTCACAGCATGTGTAAAAGCAGAAAGGAGCAAAATTGTGATACTGGATAAAACCCACCAGGTAGAGTGATGACAGCTTTAAACAAGCTGCTGTCAGTACTGATACTGTCTCCTCTCATAACACCAAAACTCTCTGAGTGCATATGAAATATATATATATAAAAATACTTTTTTTTTTTTAGTATACATGCACAATGCACAGTTACCTCCGAGACTGTTTATAAACTGAACAAAGGGCAGGAAAAGTGATGGCAAAATTTAGAGGACAACATACAGAGGGAAGGCCCCATCCCAGAAAGCAGAGTACTGGGATATTTAGCACCACTACAAGTGAGTCACTGTGACAAAACGTGGTAACCAGTACCCAGCTGAGCACACAGGATACCCCCAGAAAACGTCCCTCACCCGGTGGGGAGAGGTGGCAGGAATGGCTATGAAATAGGGAGGAGGAAGTTATTAAATAACATAGGCTAGGGAGTCATAAATTGTGAAGAGGGATGAAGAACACCATAGTCTATTTAATAGATGAGTACTGTGCCATCCTGCTCAGTCTGGCTTCCTCCTTCCCTCCCCAGCAAGGATGTAATTTCCCTGTTTAGCATGAAAGACATGCTGGCAAGCTTGGTTTACTGGGCAAGGAGAGGAAAAGCGAAGACCAGACCCAAAGGGAGATGTACAACTAACTGCTTTTCTCTTTGGTGTTAAACAGAACACAAGTGTAGGGTTTAGAGCAGAATACAACTATTAAATATATATATATGCATAGAAAATATATGTAGTAGAGAAGGAAAGAATGTTGTTGAATCTACGTGCATTGTGAATGTAAAGCTGGATTTTCTTGACACTTTGGCTTACAATTACATGTTACCATGAGAAACACAATTTCCTCTTAGAATATGTAGAAGATACCAAAAGAGCAAGCAGCCTGGACTGAAACGTGTGCTCAGCACCCATCTGAGTTTGAGTGACACTACATTACTCCAGCTTGTAGCACTGGCAGTTGCATGAATTTTAATGACATTTCAAAGTCAGTTTAATAACATTATAGCAATATTACAACTCCAAACCTGCAAAGGCAAGTGGCACGTCAAAAGTCTGCCATTTCAAGGCAAAAGGTCGTGCCCCCCCCCACCTCCCATGGGCCAACTTTAAAATCCTCTGCCCAAGCAGTCTTTGGAACATGTTCAATACAAAAGTTTCTTAAGTATTTCTAATGGTTTTTTTTTCCCCCAAATTAAGTCCATGCTCCTATATAAAAATATATATTGAGGAGAGTTTAACCAACAATCATAAAATTCTGGTTAATGACACATTTGTAAATAACGGGCCAGTAGGAGCTAATTGCTCACATAACATCTTTTTCTTTCAATCATATATATCCTTTTCTTTTAATTGTTGGAAATGAAGTGACACAACAGTGATTTAGGAAACACCTACAGCCAGGTCTTTTGATATGTGGCACCTGATGAACAACAATTACCCACAGGGACATTTTGAAGTGTGAATAAAAGTGCTATCCAAAAAGATCTTCTCTGGTTTCTAGGTTACCAGAGGAATAAGATAGAAGGTTCCTCAGCTCACCTCCAGATGCCTTTGACCTTTCTTTCAACTTTTCTGCAGCCATTTCACTGTAGCTAGGAAGTTCTGACATCTTCACTCCAGATCGAGCTTCTGCTATTAGCTGACGGGCTCTCTCTCTCAGCTGCCGACGCCGCTCTTCATCTTGCTGCTAAGATATATTGAACAGTTGCCAACTCAGTAATTGACAGAAATGCAATTTCATTCTCAATCTGATCATCGTGATAGTAACTGGTTTACAGCATGGTGCTTGGCCCACATTATAAATAGGATGCTCGATATCAGTTGGGTGTCACACCACAATTTTTAAAGACAGCCATGAATCAAAAATTTTTTTTTTTTTCTTTTTTAAAGCATCCTCCAAATTATTATTGCGTGAGAAACATAAGTATTTGCAATTTCAAGCATTTATAAATTACTCTCTGTAAAAAATACCTTGATGAAAATCCTCAGAAACTTCTGTCTCAAAGTAATAGCTACAAAGAATTTTCACCATGGCTATAAAAATGGCTTTACTAAATTGAATCACTTGTTTGAGTAATATTCTCTGAGAGAGACACAATACAGAAATGAGAAGCCAGATGTTGCTCTCAGTTACTCCATTCACTGAGCTGGCTTCAAGGTGTAAAATAACATCAGATCTGAGGCACGGAAGGAATCGAATCCTTGGCCTTCACTGGATACATTTTTATTTTCTTTTTAAAATAAACTAATGAAACTTAATGAAAGAACAATAGATGCCAAAGTAGAAAAGACTGCATTGCTTTAAAACCCTCTGCTACTGGGGGCTTTGGTCGGTAATTAAAGATTAATTACATGGGAACCATCCCAGATAGTGCTGTCCCCATAATATTTATAAATGAGCACAGTTCTAATGCAAGAAATTTTGGAAAACACAATAAAAAGATGGTTTAAACGTATCTAAAGGAATACATAAAACCGTAAGGGAAATGATTTCAGTTTTCACCTTAAAAACACAGGTTTTTGCTAAGTTAGAACCACTGCCCCCCCTCCCCTAGGTATCAGAAACGCTCATAAACGCAACAAAATTTGGCTTCACATCAAATCTGCCACTACGTTCCTGTTCCCCACGTAACCAACAGGACCAAACTCAGGCAGAAGCAGCTGACCCGAACTAAGGGGAACACAACCAACTGCCTGAGTGTGGAGAGCTGTCCTGGCAACCTTCCTGCCAGCCCAGAAACTGAGCATCCCACACCTGCAGCTGCTGGGGAGAGCTGCTGCAAAGTGCTATTTAGTTTAAGCAATCATTAATAAAACAAGGGCAAAATACTAATTAGGTACATTTTATCCATTTCCATGCAAATTGTTTGTTTGTAGCTATTTACTCAGCATTGTTCTGGGCACAATAGGAAAAAATGCAAATGACTGAATCCGAATGCAGCCCTAATGGGACTTTCTGTTTATAACCATTAGCCCAGAGGTGTGCTGTAATTCAATCCTCCAGCAGCAAGATTTAGCCTCATTAACAGCTTGCATGGGCAGGTTACAACTCATAAAACCCTACAGTAAACAAAGAATATGGACACAGCACAATATCTTGTCTCTGAGTGACAGAACCCTCATTCCCTATCAGATTGCCTTGATTTACTTTTCTCCTAATGGCCTCCTTCCCTGGAAAGACAATTCTGCCTGGGCCAGGCAAGGCAGTGGGGTGGCACACAGGCTTTGTTTGCTTCCTCACCCTTTAACTTCCCAGAAGGCACAGAGCAACAGCTCTGTCAAAAACTTGCTTGGTAAAGGACACACCAGAAAGACAACTGGAAAGCTTCCCCGCTCCTCCTATGCACTATATTAAATCCATTTAATTTCCAGCCAGAGATTGATACAACAACTGATTTTATTCCAACCCATAACAGAAACCATACTGAATTTTGCATAAAACTGCTGAAATCTCCACTATTTCTCAGTCCTGGAATATAAGAACTCGTGGCTTTGATTGAAATGCCTTTTAAGAAGGAATGTGCAAAATTTATATCACGTTTCCCACGTCAAACAATTTTGCCTGCTATAACCCCACCAGTTTAAATGAAGGCCAGTGAGGGGTTTGTGACAAAAGTGCCCCCAAACTGAGCAGCCTGGCTCCCCCTGCCTCTGCTCCCCTTCCTCCGGGGAGAGAACTGGTGTCCTGAATTATTAGCATAGTCATTAACATCCTGGGGATCTCCAAGCAAACACAGATTATCGTGGCTTGTGTTTGTGCTGATTAAGCCAATCATCACCAGAGGATAAGAGAAAAAGCAGCCTAGTTCTTGGTTAAATTCATTTCAGGAGGTTGAGCCCCTGGTTAGGGAGCGTGGCAGAGGAAAGGAGTAAGGAAATGGAGAGCAGCAAAAAGAGATGAAGTAAGTTTTGAGGTACAGGAAAATTATTAAACAGCAAATCAACTGCCTAGATTTCGGAAAGGAGAGCTCTTGGGAGGAGGCATGAACGTAGATGTTAAAAAAACCAAAAAGGAGACACGAAGAGAAGCTCTGCACCAAGGATGGGCCATGCAAACACACACAGAGCGATTTTATTTCCCTGTGCAGAAGAAAAAACTCAGTGAAATCCTTCACCCTCTGCCATGAGCCTGACGTGCCAAAGAGACATTGAAGTTTGCTCTGTTATTTTCCCCCAGTTGCTCTGTAATGGTCTGAAGATCTGCCACACGGATGCACAGCCAGGCAAACTTCACCATTTAAGGACAAACTCTTCAAGAATAAGTAATGTAATTCCTTGTTTCCCTCCTATAAAAATGTATTGGTATGCAATTTTTATATTTCACAGTTCACCGACACCTCGGCAAGCTTTCTTCCACTGCTTCAATGGTGCTACTTTTAATTTTATCCTCCTTAGTCCTAGTAATTAAAGTGATCAGCAGTGGCATCCCAACGGCTTTGACACAGCTACAACCCCCTAGCAGCTTTTAAGGGGAAGGGGAAGAAAAAAAAAAAAAAAAAGAAGGACGGGGAGTTTCATTTCCCTGGAACAAGAAAAATCAAGCTTCTCCAATCCTCAACTTTATCCAATTGTTCTTTCAGCAGCCTTTGGATCTTAAGAAGCAAATAAAAATGGCTGCCATTAGGGGGTCCTTTTTGTACTCGCCGCAGACGGCAGTGACTGACATCGCTCCGCCAAAAACGAGGCCGTGGATTTGGGAAGGTGAATTCAAATGTGAAAAAGCTGGCAGGGCAGTTTCTGAGCTCACCACCCCACCAGCAACTGCGACCTGACCGACTCAGTAAAAGATTAAGAGAGGTGAAGTTTTGCAGGGAGGAAAAAAAAAACCCACCACCCCATAAAACTCCTTAAATCACTTAAAATTCTGCAGTCTTCTCGCATTTTCAAACAAAAAAATTAAAAACCTTTGCCAGGGATTTCCAGGCATCCTTTGGCAGAGTTTTGGGAGGATCTAAACTGAGTTTCCACCACAAGACTGATAATGTATTATCCTCCCCCTGTAAAAAAACCATAATCCTGGGAGCTGCAGTTATTTGACATTTAAAAAGAAAATTCTTTCCCGTGTCCACAGGCTGGGTGGGGAGGACACGAAAGGGTAAATTAGTGATACTGCACAGCAACAAAATAAAACCAGAATTGTACCTATGGTGGGGGGGGAGTGATTGCTGTAGCTGTAGGTTTCAAAATTGTCTGTGGTCTGCCCCAAGTGCACAGTACATTTATAAGAGCAAGGACTTGACTGCCACCTCTTTCATCATCAGACAGGAAGAATGGCTCTGTTATTAGCCATTCAGAAAGAAAAAGACTTCTATGCTTGTCCAGAGGCAAGGATTACCAAAATGTACCTATTCAGTAGGAGGGAAGATAGAACTGAATAAATAAATAAATAAATAAATAAATAATTACACGAGCTTTAAAGGTTTGGGCAGGGTAGGTTTTACTGTGCCCTTGATCGGCTCTTGTTCGAGTAAATAGGATTTGGGATGAAACATTAAAACTGTTTAGCAGATCTTTTCAAACCATTTCAAACTTTCCTTGTGTTGGTTTCTAATATAACCAGACATGCTTGTAAATGGCCACACCTGCTCGTTCCTCTGGGGATGGCCTGATCTCTGCTTTTGCTAACAAAGGAAGGCCGGGAGGAAAAAAAAAAAAAATAAATCAAAATCAGCCTTTCTTGTTGCAAAACAGAGTGGAAAGTCAAAATCTTTCTCAAGTTTGTCCCATCTGGTCAGATTAAATCTTTGATCACCCTGGGGACCACGTTTATGTTTGGTCTCTACTACTGTTTGAGAACAGCTCAACATAGACAGGTAGCGAGCAAAATAGGAACTGCTAAGCAGGGAACACTCCTCAGAAACAAAAGTGCCGTGGCTTTTGATTTCTGTGGCTAGTCAGAGCGTAGGAAGTGGCTGGCAAAGACAGACATAAACATCTTAGACGTTTTCTGCCTTCTGCCTGGTGTCTACATCAGCCACCTTACTGCCAATAAACTGCACAGAGCTTGAAAATGATTTTTCATGAATGGGTATCACAAAAAGTATCAAAGAAAGATATAAGGAAGTAGCTACTGGCTTATGGTCTATGATGGACTATGAGAGACTAATGAGAATGGAAAAAGAAGCAGCCCAAAGTCTAAAACTGGGAGAATCACAACGTCTTAACAAAGCTGATCCCTTTGAGAAAAAACAGGCTCTGAAACTCACAATAAAATGGGGTCGTGTGGCTGTGAAGTGGAAACCAGCTTCTTAAACACAGGAGGTATTTTTAAAGAAAAAAAGTTAGGCACAATTTTTGTACTTTTATTTCCTTTTTAAAAATCTAATCTGTGTTGTTCTGGCAAACCTACAGTTCACTTGGTACAGCATTTCTGACGTGAAGAACACTGCCTGTAGAAAAACAACCCGTCAACAATTTAATTCCTTGTGAAACTGAAAAACTCTTCGTTTCCTGAGTAAAAAAAAATAATAAAATATGTATTTGAAAAAAGGAATGGCTGACTAAGTAAGTATCACCTTGTGTTACATCCAAGGCCTCTTGCTGGTTGTCTGGCTGCTCTTTTGTAGGCAAAAAGGAGCTGAACGCTCTCTGGCTCCTTAGATCTGGCCCAACAAATGCACTGCCAGTCATGCACATGGATCCAGCTTAAAACCCAGTGTGAGCCTAAAAGAAACGAGTCAAACTGGCACCTACTCATGCAGAAGGAGATAGATTTGTCATGACAGGCTGATTATTCAATGTAAAGAAACAGTTTAGCTTTTCTAATCTGGTACAAATACATCTTTCTCCGAGAAAAAAGTAAAAGGTCTAACAGTTCAAGTATTTAAAGTAAAGAAACCAACAAAAAAAAAAATTGTAACGTCAAAGTGAACCATAGGTATTTGTGCTAGAGCGTTCTGCAAAACAGCCCTGCAGTTCTATTCAGATAAATAAGACTTAACCCGTTTAACCCTTTGGGAGCCGCACATCATCCACGCGAAGATGGAGGCGTTTCCCCCTCACACCGCACTGGGCTCTACAGCAAGTTTTAAGGAGAGGCTGAAATACCTAATTCCAGATAACACTTTCTGCTTTTCCTCCTCTCCCTGCTCGCCTGCACCGAGAGGAACAACACCAGGGCAGCCTTGCCTTCCCACCAGGCTCTGAGAAAGTCCAGCTCAACCAAAAGCAGCAGCACCACAGCCCTCTGCTAACTTCTGCCCCCGAATTTTCTCTGCTTAGGCAAGTTTGTGCTCTCCCTCAGCTGGGAAGTATAATTAAATACAACACCTAAGGCAGTGGGGTGCAGGAGCTCGTTATCACTGTGACTGTCAATGCTGTTGGCACTACCCACAAACAGGGTCTCAAGGCTGAGAAATATCCTGAAACGGTGCCACCCCCCCAGACCGGGCACACCATCCGAGATCCAGAGGGCCAAAGGTGCTGGCTGCTGTGCCCAGCTACAGACAGAAGTTAAAGCAGCTGCTTACTCATCGTCAACATTCGTCGAGCTCCACTTAAGGGATTTTCTCTTGTGTAAACTTGACTTTATAATTTAAAAAAAAAAAATAAAAAAAAAACCCCAAGCCGTGGTGGCGTTACAAAACACAGGCTTTTGGCAAGTGGCTGGGATGCCCGAGGTGGGGAGCAGCATCCCTCAGACAGTCCTGTGGGCAGCTCCCTTCTCAGGAGCAGCCCTGCACTGGGGGAGGAGGACGTGCCCTCCCGAGGAACGCTCCCACTTCACTCCCAGCCCAACAAAGCCGTGCGGGCTGCCCAAAGTTGGGGTCCCCCACCACCACCACTTTCAGGGGAGGGTGGCAGGATCCCAGCCTGCTCTCATGTCAGGAGGATGGATAGAAGCAGTGTAAACCCTACGCCTCCCTGGAGCTTATTTTGCTGGGTTTTTATTTTTTTTTTTGAAAACGTCCTGCAAACTGCTGGCAGCTTGTTTTTAATGGAAAATACCAATCGCCTAGGATCTATACCTAGCCTTTTGCCAATAATGAGAAAACTTCACCTTCTGTCCCCAGCAATTCTTAGGAAATCTTTTGCTGTTATTCCTACAAATCCAATTACAGATTGTTGAGTAGCTAGTGGAGTAAGCTTATTGAGGAGTGTCACATCACTAAGTCGTGCGTATGTGTTTCAGTTTGTAATGTGGTCTGAGCCGCTGTAGAGGTGTCAACTTAAAATGCAAGTAAGTAGCAGAACAGGGCTAATCCCAGGCACTACTCCCCTGCAGCCAAATTGTAGCGCAATGAATGACAGTGGAAATGCAAAGATGCCACTGTGCTTATCACACACAGCCAGATGGTGGACCTGGATCAATGCACACATGCCACGATCAATGCATTTGATAAAGAATTAAGAAGAAAACTGTACATGTTATCAAAGAACTTGTACATGGCATAATTATGATTCTGCATGTGCTTACTGATGATATTGGAGACTCAGAGGCAGGTGATAATGAAACTGATAGGAAGAAATAGCTTAAAGGCTACAGCATATGGCCTCAGCACTAAGAAATCTTGTCAAATAGTTCAGAAAGCTTTTTTAACTGTTATTACAGGCTGCTCATAGTGCAAGCTGGTGGCAACATTCTAATTTTTTTTTTTTTTTAAACCTGAAATGTCAAAAAGTTACAAAAGTGTACTTTTTCCAAACGGTTCAGAAAATAATTAAGCTGTTATCGTGTTTTAAAAACAGCAAACCCCCCCCCCCCCCAACAAGTAGAGGGGGGGTGCTGGGCATTTTTAAATGTATATAATTCCACGTTCTCTGAATGTATTTAGACTTCGAGGGGGCTTGTGGTGGTTTGAGGAATGTATCTGGGCAGCAATTTGCATTCACCGTGCCAATTCCTACAGATACAGTTTCGATATTATTTCTCATCAAATGCAGGGTACTCCCCTGCTCCCATTTGTGCTCTGCATTACAGCCACCGTGGATGTGAAAGAAGGCAAAAATTTGTGGAAAATAAAGTCTCAAGTAATAAAAGAAAAAAGCATATAAATTTATAACGTATAAAAGGTACCTAAAATACAAATTCTCATGCTCCAGTTGATAGATGAGCTGTCTAATCAACGCCTGGACGTAACTTAAGTGCTCTCATTAGTGTGAAGACCTTCAGGCTAAATAAGACTAAATCCCTTAAAAATTGCTTCTGCAATAGAAAAATCCCCCTTACCATTTTACTCGGCCTAAATCATATCAATTAAAAAGAGAGAGAGGGAGGGAGGGGGAGACAGAGAGGCATTTTCACATGACTTTGTTTTAACTGACACTCAAAAAACTATCTTCTGAATCCAATTTAAAATGTTTCAGCAAAAAAAAAGTTCATTAGCAACGAAAGAAAGGAGAAAAACCATGCTGAGTTTAGTTTCTCTTTCACTTTAAACCTGCATCTTTAATCAGTGCTAAGGCGAGTAATGCCCATTGAATCCTTTTCCCTTAACTTTTTATTTTCCCCCCCCAACCCCAAATATTTAATCAACATCTCCGTTTTACACGGAATTATACAATTTCTCAAAAGCGCGGATTTTATTTGCAGCGGGCCGAGGAGGGACCCCCACCCCCCCAAGCCCAGAATTTCAATTTGTCCTGACAAACCATTGGGTATTAAATTCTAAAGGCACGCAGAGCGCATAAAGAACTGATGGCTTGATTAGCTCTTGTGGTGCAATTGAAGGAGCTGTCTCTCTCCCTGCTTCTCCATTTTGAGAAACACTTTGATCTCCGTTCAAGTCAATTCATGAACATCAACTGACAAGACTGCATGAAACACCCCAATGGTTAAGGCCCAAAACTCGGAGCAAACTATTTGGTTTCATTAAGGCTTCAGGAGAAGTGACCAGTGACAGTCCTTTCATTCAGAAGCCAACAGGCAAGTGACTATTTAAACTTTAACGCTCGCAACGCGCCGCCGAAGGCCGCCGCCTCCGGCCGCTCGCTCGGCTACGAGTGCCTTTACCTCCCGTTTTGTGACATGTGACATGTGACAAAGCTGCTAAGTGCAGCTGCAGCCTCATTAACGCAGCCGCCCAGGTTTGTTTGCGGGGCTAAGGACGACGATTCGCAGGGTGCTGGCAGGAGAAACGTCTCTCTCCTCAAAGCAAGGTGGAGCAGCGGGTGCTGGGTAACACCCAGCGATTAAAAAAAATAAATCGTGTTTTTAAATGCAGTAACTGACTAAATACCTGCCTGAATGTCACAGAAATATCAGCCCTTCCAGCCTGACGGTATAAAAGAACCTGAATCACCTCACGCGCAGAAGGCCGAGCGTTCGGCCTAGCTCGGGCCTTGGCCGCAGTGAACCCTTCACGCGGCGCTTTCCCCCTTCCTCAGGCGCCCTCTCCAAAGAGTCCCACTTCAAAGAGCTCGGTTTTGCCCCAGTTCCTGTCAATGCGGGTCAGGAACACTAAAGTGGAAAGTGGCTGCCGTGCCGTGGCACAAAGAGTCTCCGCGGCTGAAATCAAACAAAGCCCAATTAAACTAATCATAACGTGCCAGTGAACACGAGGAAGCTCACCTGGTATTTCTGGACTTCTTGTGTGAATTCCCCAACTTCTACTCGGTACTTGGTACTATAATTACCCTGACCAAAATACTGTGAAATTACTGCTCTGATCTACTAATGGCTGCAAAAAAAAAAAAAAACCAAAAAAAAAACCCCAGCCTTGGTGGTTTCATGCCAAGGGGCCGTAGCAAGGTGGCGCAATCCTTTCTGACAGAGACGACAACTTCTAAAAACTCAAAAGGGAAAATTAACGGGATGTGGTTTACGTTGCCAAGGCCTGTTCATTAATTACCAATTTAATCACTGCTGGAGGCATGACATTACAAAAATCTGGCTGAAAGTTCTAATAGATTATGAAGACCACCTAAGAAGAGTGACCAAGAAATGTACAAAACAATTAATACTGTTTCACTGCTATCAAAGACACTCAGATTATTTTACATCAAGTGAAGCAAAAGAATTAGTAGCTTCACAGTGCCACCACTAGGAACTGTAAATACAATGGCACACAATTAGTAATGCACATGTGACTTTTTCGTTCAAGGCATATATCCTTGGGAAAGCCAGAACATGATAAGGAGAACAAAAGAAACATTTTAAAATGAAATGAATAAAGATTTTAACTCTACCCTTGTGCATGCTGAGCAGGAGCAGAATAGGCAATGCAAAATACAGCTCTCAGTGCTGGAGATATCATCCTGGGATTCACAACAGCCTGTGCTGAACATCCACACAGAAACCCTCCACAGTCCTTAGCGGCGATAAAAAAAAGAGCATCCCACACGCACCAAAACCTGGGTCTCGCTTCCTACACAAAGGGAGAGCTCTGAGACACCCAGGCCTTTTATTTTTGGCTAGTATTTGTAAGTGGATAGAAGTCGTTTAAGTTTCTGAACTAATGCTGTTCAGACAGCCTTAAAATTCAGCCCATAAATTGACAGCCTCTTCTCTGTGAGAGCACAAGTTGATGGTAAGGCTGCAGCACCTTGAATTTACGTCCACATAATAAATAACCACGGCTTTCTAGGTCTGGGCCAGATGCTTAAGCAGTGTAAATAGATAAATGGAAATAACAGCAATAAAACCCAGCTGAGAATCTCAAGCATTTCTATCTAAAACTCAGAACTGTGTAACATTTGTCTCGGGCTATCAAAAGTTACAGTTTATTCATGCAAACCCTCCTGGTATAAAACTGACAGTGCTTACTAATTCTGCTTAGAAATAAGTTTACTTGCACGAGTTGATTTATTTCCCCAGCTACATCAGGGAGCTGCCTATAGCAGCGTTTTTGTCCAGTGAAATATCACAACTACAGAGTAGCAAAGTGCTTAAAGACATCAAATACGCAGTCGAGAGATGTAGAACCTTCTTGGAAAGTTACAGATTTTTTTTTTTTTTTATTATTTTTCATGTATTGAGTAATGTTAAATAAAACAACTTGTTTGTTCTTGCCATCAAGGAAATGAGATCAGGCTATCTCAACCTTAGCATGTCGTTATAAAGAAGTAAATATCAGTTCAGTTGTGGTTTTGAAGTGTTCAGTCAGCAGGTCTAACCTTCATTTAAAGAAAAGTACATTGTTAGAACAGCTACAAAACTTGGAATGCTCATGAAATGTAAATACTATACAGCATAGTCTTATCAGCTTAAACCATATTTAACCACTTTATAGTGGCACACAGACAAGACATCTAAATGAACAACAGGGAATAAGTTACCAAAGCTCAGGGATTACCAAAATAATGTTCAATCTTTTTACCAATTAGATGGTAACTGCTTCTTTGTAATCTCAGGAAGATCTAGTGATCATATCTAAATCTGGTCACAATTATCAGCATGACAGACCAGTCTTTTTTCAATCAATATTTTCCAATTAATATTAAAAGACCAAGGTTGCCATCTGCAAAGTCCTACACCTCAATAAATTCATGTTAGATGCTTAATTAATAAAGATCAGCTTTCCTGTCTTTGTTTTTTTTTTTAAGAAAAACGAGATGGGAATAACTTGGGAGTGTTTCCTTAAATGAATTACCACTACCACCTCCATCACAGACATTTACTTTCCAACTGAGACTACAGAAAAAAAAATAAAATCCGCTGATGAGCTAGATGCCTTTCCTAATGCAACAGAAACAGGGATTCTGCTGTCACAGAGAAATAAAGATTACTGAATAAAGCTCTCCAGTACCCAATTTGCAAGAACCTGACAAAGTATCTGGAGGAAAGACTACCTTTAATGCTAATTTAAGGTAAAGGCATCTTCCTCTCAAATTAAAATATCCGATTTTTGTTGTCTACTGGGACTTTGCATTCTGTGCCACTTCTGGCCACGTTGACTGAAGTTTGCTTTTTGGAGTGGGACAGTTAGGAGCTTCTTAGCTCAGAGGGGCAGCAGATTATTGGAGGACATGATCAATAAATGGGACCATTTATTAAAGCTTTTTTCTGAGCATTTAAAATAACACTTTATTTTTATTTTCTTGCAGCTGGCATATCCCCTATCTGTGCAAATGAAAGTCAGAGCATACAAACTCATCTCCTTTCAGATTTTGTGACATACTGAAGCTTTTCCAAAAAGACTTCCATTTCTGCTCCATCCACTGTGGGTGCAAAAAAAAAAAAAGTCCCTGTTTTCCACTCAAATATTTATGAAAATGAAAAGTAATGAGCAAACCAGATTGACACCTGCAGTAGAAAGAGCTTATTAAATATGAATTAGATACAGCTGCAACAAGTCCTTTGAGCAAGGGAGAAACAAAAAGCCATATTCTGAGCAGAAAGAAACAAGTTTATGGCAGAGCCTGTTCCTGCAGCCCTCCGTAGACAGACAGGGTCCGCATGTTTGGAGGCAACAGCTTCTTGGTGAGGTACTTTGGCTCTGCAAATTCTACGATAAAAGATGAATATGGTCCCCACTGCTCTGTCAAATCTTTTTTTTTTTTTTTTTTAAAAATAAGTTTAGGCAGCTGTAGGTGTCATTCAAGTTGAATAAATCTGAACTCACAGTAGCACTGGTAAGTAAAACCCAAGTGTTCTCTGGACAGCATGCAGGATCTCCCTCTGAAAACACCCCTGTGGTTACTGTCAAGTTCATTTCAAATATTCTCGTAGAAATGGAACCCCTCACCATTTTTAGCCTGGTCATCCTCAGAATGCTGCTGTGAACAAAGAATTACTATTTTCTTGTTTCCTAAGAGGCAAAAGCCAGAGTGGCTCCCTCCTGGTATCACTCTACCCAACTCCCACATTCCAGAGCCTCCGCTCGATCCTAAAGAAGCAAAATTTTTTGCCAAATCCATCTGAGGGGCCCAATTCTGAAGGTAAATTCACCAAGAAGGAATCCTTAGCTCAAGCAAAACCCAAATAAATTCAGGAACAATCCGTGGCCAGTGGCAGGAAGAGACACCCACCCTCTGCCAGGTGAGCACTATTTTTGAGGAATTCCATGCTATATGGTGTTCTCAGCTAAAGCTGTCTGCCTTGCAAAGACAAGTGAAAAGAATTTGACACATAACCCACGAGATGCCAGAAATAAAACTCCTGAGCACAATCTCAGCCTCCATCCCTCTCTCTGTCCTCACACCTTTGGGTGCTCACCCTGGGAAGCCCATTACCTGGGGTTTTTGGTACACTAAGCTTTAGGCAGCCCTGGGTGTGTCTCAAGCACAGCTCTAGGTGGTTTTCCTGACAGACCTGGATGCTCACTACGTCTGCAAATCAAACCTTAGGTGGCAATCTGGAAAGGAAGGATACACAGTTCAGGGCCACTCGGAGAAAGTTTGGTTCCCAAGCCACACTGCATTTAATTCTTAACTGTGACCTCATCCTTTTGCTCCTTGCAATCCCTGCTTCATTCGCCGTGCACCTTTCAATTTCTGCAACTGAAAGGACAGAGGTCCTCTGGACAAACAGCCTTCTGCATCACCTCAATCCTCTGAGCTAAATGAGACAATTCGTCGGGGAAAACAGCATGCAATCACATAATTAAAGACTGCACCATAATGCATGTACACAAAGGATGTTAATTAAAGTTGCCCGTGCATTTCTTAACTCCTAATGCCACTCTCTGTAATCACGCTGACTCCACAACCACAGACGTTTGGGTTTACAGAGTACAGACAGCTGCAGTAAATTTCCACTTGCAAAATGGGTCATTAAAGGTGAATAAAGACCAACATTTTGCCACTGGCCCCCGCAGATATTTGCTGGCAGCAGAGTTACGCCGCGATTTGAGAATTACGGATTCCACTCCACCTTCTGCAAAGTGAGGGTTCCCTGCTGGAAAGACCTTTTAGCCCTGTGACTCCTGAATATTTCCCATTCGTTGTGGTCCCCTCCCTCCTGTGACTTCGCCTGTCAGGTGGCACAGAGCAGCTCCAGCCTCTTTGCCTTTCCACCACCTCATCCCAGCCAAGCTGCTGCTGCTAACAACCATCACTACAAGCTGATATTTTACAGCATCTGGTGGGAGCAGATATGTCCCTTCTAGCCCTGTGATATTCATCATGAGAAAAGGTGAGTTAAATAAAAATGAGTAAGCTAATAAAAAGGCTCTCCTGGTTAAAAGCTAAGTGATTACAGCTGCTATACCAGATTGGAAACGACAGAAGCGCCTCGTAAAAGAGTCACTACATGCACACCTACATCCAGAAAGCAAGCAGAAAGGCTGAGCTGTTTATAAATCTACCATAGAGAAGGGGATCCACGAGGGGATCAGTAACTCAGCTCACAGAGCTCTTAAGCTAATTCTTCCAGTCTCCAAAAGGCTGCATCAATTTTAAGGATGTATCTATGATCCTCCCAAACTACAAGCATGTTTTCAAGGAGCTTCTGATCAACGTGGTCTCAGACTTCAGATACCTGGATATGGGCTTAGATACCTCTGTACAGGCTGGCATGCATAATCAGCTTGAGATTGAAGGCTTCAGAGGAGCACCACAGGCACAGACCTAACAGTGAAAAAACTTCTACCACACTGCTAGCAGGGAAGAAAGGGAGAAGAGAAAAGAAAAGGGGCTAATACAATGCAAATAGAGGAAGCAATGACAGGACTGCATCAGGTGGGTTGAACAGGAATGGAAGATGATGGGGCAGAAGGCACAGAGGGAAGATGTCTAAGGGAAGAAGGAGTAAAGAGAGCAGGTATTAAGGAAGAAAAGCCAAAAAGGAGAAGAAGGGAAGCTGAAATGGCCAGGGCAGACAGCTAAAGTACAATCTGAGGGAAAGAAAAGGAAGACACCAACTAAAGATGGGGAAGAGGATACAGGCTGGGATGCAATGAGAAATATGTGGTTCAGAGGCAAATGCGATCGAGTGAACATGTATATGAGCAAAGTCAGTGCCTTAACCTCCTGCTCCCACTAGCTCATCAATTTCTGAGTTAAAAAGACAAAAAAAAAGTAAAGCACTTGAGAATACTGACATGGGCCTAACACCACAGCACAAACAGGAGAAGAGGGAAGCACACTGCAGCAAGAAAGACAACTCAAAAAAAGAGGTAAACAGCCAAGAGAATAGAAACGACATGGGGAAACACCCAGGGGTCCATGAGAGGCCAGTTAGTGGTCAATAAAGAGAGAACAGAGATTTTTAAAAGGGGAAATAATAAAAAACCCAACAAACAAAACAGAAAAGCAAGCCCAGAGTACAGGACTACTGAAAAAAAGACCACAGTACTGGTTCTACCAAAGGCCACGTAAGGCTTAGGCTGAAGAAGGCGTAATGCATTTGCTGTATGCATAGAGGAGAAACAGGAACACTGTTTTTTTTTTTTAAAAAAAAAAGACTTTTACTGAAGTAAATCAGGTGAGCACATACCAAGCAACCTGTATCTATGACCACAGAACAGACTTGGAAACGTTCTCCCCGCTGCCGACCTCAAGCGGCCACACAACCCCACGCACTGCGGATTGTTCTCCCTTGTTTGCTAAGAAAACAGCAATTCATGGCTCTCAAGTGACAAATGTGAGGTGGTGACAGCGAGGCCTGCAAGACAAGATTTGCAGAAGTAACTAATGGCTCTGCAGGCTCAGCTTGACTGGGTGACCAATTTTCAGAGCACACCTTGAAAGACCAGGCTGCTTCAAACTCTTTTCATGAAGGTATCAAAAATTTTGCAATTGCAAAACTTCAAGAGTTCCTTTGGAAAAACTATTGGCCCTGGACTATCTCTTTAAAGTTTTCTTATTTAAAATGACATGTTCCTGTTTTAAACCATTTTCTTTTGAATCCCTCTCAGTCCATCCCAAAATGAGCCTACTCCAATTCCTGTTACACTGTTAATGACTAGGAAACACTGACTAGAAATAAAACTGCACTATTTTCTAACAATCAAATAAGCAATGGCCTGAAGTCAACTGGCACAACTACATCCAATGGAAATGTCTCATCTTTGTGAAGATCAAGGATGTTAAACAGAAACCAACGTGTTTTATCTTCCATGTATGTTGGTGCATACACACACCCTCATTCAGAACATACACATGTATGGGTAAGTATACATCTGTAACATATGTTATATGCTGCTTTATATAATATATATCATTACATATCCACTTTATATATGAAAAATGAATACTGTACCAACCTCCAGTAAAGACACACATCTCCCCACAATGCCTGTTTCCCACTGCAATGCATTAGCAGAATGTTGAGCTTGGGAAGTTGAGCGCTCAGAAAATGTTCAAATTACACTAGCTGCACAATCTTGCATTGCTTCTCATTTTGTATAGTCTTTAATTGCTTTTTTTTCCCCACGGGCCCCGTGCCTTCACCAGTGGCCATGTTCAGTGAATGAACAACTGTTCAGTGTCTCACTGTACCCTCATCATTCACTGCCTGCCCTTGTTTAAAACACACTATTTAAACTTTGATCTGAGCACAGAACTATTAAAGTCTTCCAGAGTATTTCAGTGGCATTCCTCACTGTCATATCTAAGAGTTTCCAAATGGCATCTCCTCAAAACTCTTCTGAGCTGAGGAGCTTTTGCTATTCTTATGTTGGTCAACTCAAGCCAAGAGCGTCCATTAGCTGGTTGGTAATGGATTTCAGAGAGGCCAGGATGATTTGTTCACAGCACAGCTCTCCTTGACTTGGCTACAGCTGAATGCACTCAAAACTTTCAGAAATCAGTCCCCAAGAACCTTAGGTTGGAAATCAGAAATCAAGGGATCCATCACTTTGACCATGTTGGGTTGATGGTGCCTTCCCAACATTGTAAAGAGCTTCTGAGGGAGGCAGCAAGAAACTTTGGCTCTGCAGAGCAGCCCTTGGAGACTGGCCTTGCCTTTCCTGTAGGCTTCTAGTTCATTTTTCACATTTCAAGGTCCCACCAGTAACCTGGCTGCCTGAACTATGCAATTCTCACTCTCAAAACTCCACCCTCATCTCCCATCCTTCAGGTGGTTTTCATGGCCCAGACAAAGACTTCATTTTTGTCTAACTTCACATTGCCATCTACTTCCTTGCCATCTACTTCCTTGCCATCTACTTCCTTGCCATCTACTTCCTTGCCATCTACTTCCTTGCCATCTACTTCCTTGCCATCTACTTCCTTGCCATCTACTTCCTTGCCATCTACTTCCTTGCCATCTACTTCCTTGCCATCTACTTCCTTGCCATCTACTTCCTTGCCATCTACTTCCTTGCCATCTACTTCCTTGCCATCTACTAGGGGCATCTCTCCCCTGTGCTGTGTGTTAGTGGGATAGCTCTTTTTTCTCCTGGTTGGATTTCAGCAGCAGGAGTTTGAGTCTAAAAGAGAAAGTTTTGCTTTCCAACACTATGGATCTCCACCAGAACGGGCCCTGATCCTTAGGGGAGCAATGGTAAAAGATGTTCTAGCTGTACTGTATCCATATAGAGAATTTTTACTGACACCAACTTTTCTGAGCTTCAAGGCTCACTGACAAGACTGTGCTACTAACACAACTCTGTTTTGAACAGATTTTTTCCAGGGGATGGAACTTCCTCCCCATAAGATATTTTCTAACACGGATAAAACAATACTTTATCCAACCTAACACAGGTAAACAGCTGAACAGGGTTTTTTGAAGAAAAAAAAATAATACCCTGAGTCAGAGAGCTGCCGGGAAAAATTTCAGCTGAAACAATGAAATACCAGCAAAGTTACAAAACCTTTGAAAATAGAAGCTTAAAATAAAAAAAAGTTAGGCAGCTTTAATTACAGTTGCTCCTGCCTGAGTATCCCTGAGTATCCCTACCTGAGCATCCTGCCTATAGTATCCCTCCTCTAATGCTGTTCACTTTACGAAAAATTAATTAAAAAAAATAAATCCAAAGCAAAATTTATACTAAACTATATAGGAAAAACACAGTAATAAAAAATTGCTTATATATCATTATACAAATAAAACTTGTCTGCCTATATGAAGGTATTTTGAAGAAAAAAAAAGTGTCAGTTTGGGGAGAAGAATTGTTAAGGAAAACAAAAAAAAGTACAGCATGGACCCAAGACAGTTTAGAGAATGAAACGAGCCATGTAAATCACTGTCTTCATTTTCTGAGCGTATGATCCCATTGCTGTAAAAGGCAGAATCTGCCCCTCAGGACCAGGCTCTGAAAGATGTGAAGCAGTCAAGATTCAAGCCTTTCTCTCTATCATTATTTTTCAGTTACATTTACATTCTCAGTTCCCAGGAGTCTCCAACATGCAATAGTTGGAATCACAAAACCTGCCTTGCAAAGGTTTGCATAAAAATTAATTAGCTTTCACCTCCAGAGAGTATGCATCCTTCCAGGTCACCACGGAGGTGCAACCAGAGCTGCTTCAACACTGGAGCTCAATCCTCAGCTCCACTTTCCCATCTCACCAGCATAATCAACTTGGGTGATAAAAAGGAATTGTTCCATCAACTCTTTTACGAGACTGTCACAAGCAGCCTCATTCAACTGCAACAACACTTATGAAGCAGCAAGTAGCTGACATCACAGGCTCAGGGAATGCATTTACATTAACTGAAAAAAGAGAAGTAATCAAAAATAGCATCAATTACTTCACTATCATTTAACAAGTAACTTTTGTTTTTTCGTCCCATTAGAAACCGTGGTGCCAATCAAGGAAGGTGCTCCCAGACCTCTCCTTCCAGTGAAGGCTTTAAAAGTGAACTGAGGGTACACGACACACAAGAGCAACTCTGTATGGAAAAAGAAATATTCTGCATGGAAAAAGAAATATTCTGCTAGGACTTGCTCCCCCCAGAGCACAACCACATACAATAAAAAGTACGTAAACTGCCATACTGGTTAGTATTTCTTACATCATTGAGTTGCTTATTGCGGCCTGGGATGATGGTATTGGTTAGTTGCTTATTCCCTGCCTTTAAAGCTGCATCTCTTCTTGCTTGCTCCAGCAGAACTCTTGCTCGTTCTTTAAGTTCTTCCTGTCTTGACAACATTCGTTGCTTAAAAGTAAAGAAATATAATTAACAGCAAGGCATCCTCAGGGTACTTAATGTTTATACAGTAGTTAATAGCCAGGAGCCTTCCTGTATAATAAAGGTCAGGAGTCACATGGATTAGAGCTTCACAAGGTGACAGAGGATTCTATAGAAATGAAAAGTAAAGACGCTCAAAATGTAAAATTAAAAAAAAAGTCACGGGCCTTTATAATGTAAATAGGAGTTCTCTCCCCTCCCCTTAAAACTTAATTTCTATCTAACGCCTTTAAAATGCAACTGTGGACATAAAAAAAATAATAATAATTGGCTTCATGGAAGCTATGATAAATGTGCCATGTGTTTACTTATTTACTTTAATATGTATGCAAATATAGTGCTTTGTTGCCTCCTTATACTGGTATCACTCATTTATAACTTAAACTGAACACAAAGAGGCTGGGTACGAGGAAAAAAATGGTGAAACTGTCTGATTCTGCTTCATTTATGAATATCCACTTCATGTGAATATGAAGTCCCTTCTCCAAACACGTGACTGAGCAGAAATCACAGAAGGGAGGTGTCTGCAGAGCAACGTGAGCAGCTCCAGGACATACATACATACTCCCAAGCCCTGACTTCTTAGTCAAGGTCAGCTGTGCAGACTCTGGGGAAACACACCTGGGACAGGTTGTGCTCCTGCACCACCCACGTGGAAATTGAGGTGGTTGACTCCTACCATCAGCTGAGTGCTCCAGGTTAAGATCCAGGCTCACACCTGAGGCTCACGTGTGCAAATGCACAGAAGATTAACAACAGAGAACCATCTTTAAAGCTGTATTTTCCTCTTTCTTGGTCTATTACACCTTGTACATGAAAATCTTTGTAGAGAAGACATCATGTCTCACCCTGGTCTATTATTCTGCTTAGCCCAAACTGTTCTTTTCTCATGACCCCAGTATGATGATGAAGACAAACTTCATGAGGCTTCACTAAATAAAGAAATTCATTGGCTATGGAGCTAATATTTGGCCACTATCACTCATCCATGCACTGCTCCTCTTGCAATAAAATGAATCTTCGTGGCGCTTACTCAGGAAAAAAACATAATGACACTTGAAGCAATCCACACTACCAAAAGACTGGCTATATTCTTTTCTTATCAGAGCTAATGGCACAAAGCTGAACAAAGCCAAAGCTCAAGAAAGCTCTTTGCAGGGGGAAAATTAAAAGCATGCTTTGGCATTTTTGTAAACAGGGCCGATAACATTTTTAACATATTTTCGTGATGATACTATTTACTGATAACACCCAGCACATCTATGTAATATTCAACTTTCATCCTCACAATAATCTGCAAGGTAGGTGGGCATATCCTTTTTATCTTTATAGAGAGGAAAATGCTATTGTGGTTAAGTAACACGCTCGAGGCCGCTCAACGATCAGCATAATTTAATATTCTGGAGTTTCTGCCTCACCATTGCGGGCTCTGTTCACAAGGCCACGTGGTTTCTTGGCTAAGGTTTGGAAATATGTTTGGTGTATTTTAAGGTATCCCAAAATTTACATTTTTTGAATATGGATCGATGAATTGATAAGCTTTTTTCCAATTTTTGCTCAGATGAAAGGAGGCAAAAGCCTTGAAACCATCCCCTTTGACTTGGTTGAGAATACGACGTTACTGCCTTTAATTGGAGAGAGACTGGAAAGATTACCAGCAGGACAATTCCCACAGAAGAATTTTTCATGCAGTGGTTTCTTTTTCAGCATCATGTACTTTCAGTCAAAGTATTTATTGCCCCACCATAAAAATACACTGCCTGCCTTGCCATTCCTACTGGAGGTATGGTGGAAATCACAAACACGAAGAAAGAGCTTGAAGAGCATCCCTGTCTTGACTCACAGGCACACAGAAAGTTTAAATTCCTTACCTGGGCTGTTTTTGCAGTTTGATCAGCATGATTTAAAGCTGTTCTGGCATCGTTGTCAGAATCAGATTCTGTTTGCCTTGGAGAAGCAGGAGGTTTCTTTGCAAGATCTGTATCCTTATTATAGGAGTAGCCAAGCTTAGCAGTAGGAGATAAGCTCGGCTTTGTGACAGGTGAACCAGGATCTGCTCTTGTGCTCTCTGTGGATCCTATACGGCCTGGCTTTTCTTGATCTGAGAAACCAGTGGTACTGTCTGAGCTCTGGTGTCTCTTCTTGTCATTATCTTCACAAGCAACCGTGGGAGACACGTCCTCTTTTTGATCAGTGACATGTGCCAAGTCACTCAAGTCTAAAGCATCAGCTATCAGCAATTTCTTCCTTCCCACAGCAGGCTGAGCTTGTGTTGTATCCATACTGGTACACTTCCCAACATCTTCAGATGCAGAAGTCCTTCCAGAGCTCTGCTGGGATTTTTGTGGATCTGTGTCACTCCGAGTCCTGCGAGAAGAAGGGGAAGCTGTGCTCGGGCTTAAATGGTCGTCGGGAGTCTGATGCTCGCTCTCAGATTCACCAACCCCACTGTCATTGACAAACACGGAGTCATCCTGAGAAGCAAAGTCTGCCAAAGCACTCTCTGGGGCATGCAGCTCAGGCTCCCGCTTCAGGTCGTTCAGCTCCGCGTAGAATTTCTCCTGGTCGACAGAACTGTTTGTGTCCGTTTCGTAGTTACCCACTTTATATGTGCTTTTACTACTGTTCTCCTCTATTTGAACCACGTTTAATTCCTGGCCACAGAAATGTGCCCTTATTTGATAGAGATAGGTCATAACAGTCAGTTTGTCGGGTATCGCTAACAAAACCATGTCGGAGGGTTCCAGCAATCGGGATATTCCTAAACTGGCAAACCCATCATAAGCCTTGAAAAACAGACAGCACAAAGATTACAACATGGCATAACATTTCAAGAATGCAAGTGGAAGTTTCAGTCAAAATAAGCAAGCCTAAATCATACCCAGTATTACAGTCACAGCGTGAGGTCAACTCTATTACTTATTATTCTTTTGGCTTCATTACAGTCGTGGAATAGTTACTATTTTCTGTTGCACAATCCGACCCGAACACATCAATTTTTTCCCAAAGGCTTCCCAGGGTATCTTCACAGCAATGCAAATGGAGAAAATACGACCAGTAAAGGCACTCAAATGGCATTTTAAAAAATATTTTGAACATCCTGCCGTACTATAACAACATCTTTGGTTACTCACAGTGATGTCACTTGCATGAGGAAAAAGATGTTCGTGAAACTGCAACTTAAAAGCCCTTCTGTTTGCACTAAGAAATCCTTCGTTTTCACTCAATTAGCAGGAAACAAGCAAATTAAAGAAGTGTAAGAGTTGGACCAGAAAAAAAATCAACTAAGGATGGCTTTTTAAGATAAGGAACAAAGATATAAGAAACACGACACTAATCCATCTTGGGCTTTATCACTGGTGATCAACCTTCTCCCTTAGACTGGTCAGGTAATTGCAGTGATGTCCAGATAGCCAAAAAGAACATCACCGTAGATTACTTGATAAAAACCATAAATCATATTCACCCAGCAAACAAATGCATTTTAAAAACATTTGCTGATGCTAAATTTATAACAACGAGGGAATTCCATTCTCACTTCAATTTCTAAAAGCTAAAGAGTCTGCAAGTCTCCCACTTTGTGAGGCCACATTGTCTTCTTTCTGCTAACCCTTTAAGTGAGTGGGCTTGGTGCATCAGGTTTTTCTAGTTTGGAAGAATTAAAGCCGTTTCTCAATTTACAATTAATTATTACTATCCTGGATTAACCCTGGAAGACAATATTGTGTTTCAAGGAAGCCTTTAAAAAAGGCCCTCCTGTTAGCATAGATGCACTCGGACTTCTCCTCCCCCAGTAATCCTGCAGCTCCTTTTCACCCCCCTCTGAATGGGCTGAAAATGTTCAGAGTTGTCCCTACACTATTTTGAGCAAAACCGGATGCAAAATTTAAGGCATGGACAAGAACCCATCCTTTCACAAGGAAACAATAACACACACTGCTGGCTTCAACTCTACCCCATGCTATTTCCTTAATTTGTTAAGTTTTAGAAGGGTGGAAGAAAGAAAGAGAACTCAATTATGTTTTTTTTTTAATCCTCTCAGTTTTCACACCAGAAAACGTTCAGTGAGTCAGAAGGTGGGTCTAGCCTAAAATCATTGCTGGTCTTTGGTTGGCAAAGTTCATTAGAAGAGGTTCTTATGCTGTTTATAAAAGCAGAGCTGCGCTCAGACACAGGAGTAGCAGTGGAAAACGACTGCTGTATTTGCTGGTACAAAGCTCCAGATGGAGCAGAACTGCAGGAAAAAGATGGGAGGGAATGGGAAGAACATGGATGGTAGAAGAGGGACAGCTGTCATCTACCCAGCCTCAGGACACAGAGCTGGAGGAGGAGGAGAAGGCTGGATATGGAGGAGAGGGAGACAAGAGAGGTGGAACCAATGAGAGCATGGAGAAAGGAGAGCCAGGAGGGATTTGGGTGGGCAGCATAAGCCATGGCAGGGACTGGGAATGACAAATGCTCACGTGCCAGCAGCAAACAGGCTGGGTATGAACGTGTAGCAAGCCAGCTGTGTTGTCCTCAGGTCCAAAGGTAACACCAGGATTTGTTCTTTGATTAAGTGGGTCAGTGCTGATTCAGTGGCATAACTAACCTGTTAGCCCACAGGGAAGGCAGTGGGAGTTGCCACCTGAAGAATGAAAGGACCTAAGGATGTGCTTAGCAGTCCACGGCAGCCCATAGACATGGCTGGACCTGAACTCTTTTATACTCTTAATTTCTTATTTATATGCTAATAAAATGAAATCCTAAGACCTCCCAAGGTCTGTAAAATGAAGGTGGGGACAGGGTTTCAGAGTTGTCAGGAAAGGCACTGGTTTAGAAGGGGTAACACGACAGCAGGAGGACTGAATTTGGAATGACAATCTCGACACATTTTACTGTCTGCTCAGTTCTGGTGATGCTTGGGATTAAACATTCTTGCTTCTCTCCTTTTAAAGTACACTAGGGATCTAGATTGGCAATTTGGCTATCCCTGTGGTGCTGAATTCTTCTCTTTAAATGTATATTTTAAAAGGATTTCCCTCCTTGCAAAATTATGTATTTTCTTAAGACAATCACTCGAGTTCAAATGTACTGAGGAACTGAGCAGAAATGGTCCAAAACTGGGGGGGGGTGGGGGGAGAAAGGGAAAAAAAAAAGGCACCACAAAAATTGACCGTGCCAATCGACCATTCAGAAGATATATTACTGGTTCCACACAATAATCCCTCAAATGAAACAAGCTCCTCTAAACACTGCAGTAATTAAAACCAGAAGTTCATACTGTTGTGCCCTTCCACTTCTGTTCCTTCATCCCCTCCAAGCTCCAGCCAAGTGTAGTTTAGGAGCTTACATTTTTAAAGTGCAGGACACGTTATTAGCAGTATGACAAATGTCTATTCTTGATGAGGGACTATGCTGCCAGCACACTGTCATTCGAACACATTTCTCATTATTATTTACTGATAATCAAATGAACGTATTGAATAAAATAAGTTAGCTAAGGGTATTGGGAAGGCTCTGTGGGTAGTTGGACGTATATGAGATTTAAGTAGAACCACAACTCCTTGGATCAGCTGGGAAAGTCCCCCTGTTTTCATTACACCCTGCTTTCTCTTTTCTTCCAGACAGAAATTTGGATTTGCAATGAGCCCAGTGCACCAAAACCAGATCTGAATTTGGATGTAATGTAATTGGGAGGAGTTGTTTGGGGTTTTCTTGTGTGTTGTATTTTTTTTAAGAGAGATATTGTGGAAATTACAATACACACACACACACAGGTATGTATATTCAGGACACTAAGCCTCTTTACCTATCTCCCGATGAAGATTTTTTTTTTTCTTTTTTTTTTTTTCTCTCTTAATTTACTGACAAGCTGATTGACAGACATCAATTGGGATCCATCAGCACAAGCACCACAGGCTGTATTCCAGCCATTTCCCAACTATGTAACACACTGACATATTGGCCAAGATCAGATGTCACAGGTAAATACCCTTTTTTATTCAGCACCAGTGGCAGCACCAATTTGGCAAATGACCAGTGTGTGTTGGAAAGGAGCTCTGATGATGCCCCTTTTGCAACAGTGCATTTCAATGTGCAATTATACACAGTAATTGCACTGAAATAGTTGTCTCTTAAGATTTCTTCTTTTTTTTTTTTTTAATTAAAACACAAACAAGGTCATGCACTTCTAAAAGATAGACTCTTATGGGTTAATCTTTAATCTATGGGCACAGTCACCTCTTACTTCCTTTCCTGGGAAAGGGGGAAAAAAAAGAAGAAAAAGAGCTGCTTCAGACAAAGAAAATTGTCCTATTCATCCATAGATGTTATTTTAATTGGTTAGGAGGAATCATTGTCAAATGTGTTACATATCTGCATGGAATTTATAGGCAACCATTGTTGCCAGCGCTGCATTCACTCCAAGCAAGGGCAGGCAGGGTTATCGGGCAGAACTGTGTGAGAGCAGGAAATAAATCTGCAGGAAGCAACTGAGATACTCAATGTAGCTGTCAGGGGAAGGCTTGCAAAGTGATGAAAGCAAAAAAAACTGCACAATAACAACAATCATTACTTCTTCAGTCCTGGGAACTCTATCCTGTTAGAGAGCCGGGCTGAAAAGTTCACCGTTTGCCATCAGAGTTTCATCAAGAAAAGATGACTGATCCTCCTGCTAAGGTTTTTAATTAATAATCTATTCTTTCTTTTTTTTTTTTTTTTTTATAATCCATCCTAATTAGCCCGGACGCTCAACAAAACTTGAAGTACCAAACCATACAGTCACAGAAAACACTGTGAAGTCACAGATAATCCACTTAGGTCATCCTAAGAGCCTGGATTCTTAGGAAAAAGATATCATTGGCCAAATCACTCATTAGATAACAGCAGCTCAGAGATATTTCATTATTTATAACACTTTTGGACTGTTTTAAAGACAAGTAACTCCCTGGCTAACAGGCACATTAAAATATAATTACCCTAAACACAAATGAAATAAAGCACTTGGAGAAATTCCACATATCTACAATATTTGTTAACTATATAATACTGGATCTAATTCATTTATCCAAAATACATTTTTATACCTTCATCCCAATTCAATATATAATACTGGATCTAATTAATTCATCAAAAATACATTTTTATACCTTCATCCCAATTCGATTTTTAAAAGGGTATAAAAATAAAGCCACAGCATTGAGAAGGCAGCTACTTCAAAACAATTTCCAGTGATCTTCAGGAACAATTTTGTTATCAGTGACTCACTGAAAATTATCATTTCTAAATGTGCCCCCAGGGCCCAACAGGAGCTTGTACCATGCCTAAAACAGTGAGCAGAAACACAAAGTCTTCTGGTGAGTCCCAAACTGAGTTCCTGCTTTTTTCCAGAGAAACTTTTTACACTTTGCCTCCCAAAGGTTTGAGGAGTGGTTTACAGCAGCTCCTCAGCTATCAACTATTTGTGCTAATTCGCAAAGTGTTGTCTCAAACTTTGCAGGGTGTGGGTGTCACTTCAGGCAGCTGGGGCAGCATAAAAAGAGGTGTAAAATTTCATCATTAAAAATATAAAAATCACCAGATGCAGGGGGTGAAGCACCTGAAAGAGAAGCCTGGTGTGTGACAACCCAAGAGCAGGCACGTTTTGGTTGTTTTTTCATTTTTTTTTTAATTTTTTAATTACGTGGCTGATTGGAAAAAAATCGAGGGAGTGTTCACAGATTCTCTGCTTTCACAGTTAATGTAGGCCAGACAAATATGAAACTCTCATGCCAGCCTTGCACTTGTTGTGAATGTTAAAGACCATGACAAACGAGAGTCAATAATGCATCCGATTTGAACGGCGGGAGGTCGGATACCTTCTGTGAGCTGCAGTTACGACCTTACAAAACAACCACACTTCCCCAAAATTAATAAAAACCTGCAGTGAAGCCAAAATTGAAGCTATGTCTTTTTTTTTTTTTTTTTTTGTCTTTTTTTTTTTTTTTCCCCTGGCAGTTCTTACCTTTTTGTTGTTCTCTTTAATATCTTGAGGATTCAGGGACTTGTAGTCACTGAGGGGGAAAATGGCACAGTGGGTATGTACAGTATTTGATAAAAGCAGCAGTTTTAAAACAAACTGAATCTAAAAATTTGATACACAATAATATCATACAGTAACTAGCAATTTCCCAGCAATTCAATCAACAAAACTAATAGTGTGGAAAATTAAAGGGATAAATAAATAAATAAATAAACAAACACCGATTACATGTTTCATTGCCTGAAGCTTTTCCATCTACAAAAGAAGTTAAGGCAGGGACCAGAGGCCAGCCTTGACAACCAAATTTACCACGAGGTAATCTGTCCTTGTCAGTGTACAAAGAGCTTATTCCTCTCATCTCATTTCAACATTGGCACAATTTTCATAATCATCTTGAAGGCGATTCTTTGTATAAGATGATGAAAAAAAAAAAACACAACCAAATCACAGAGAAGGGAGAAACAATTGTTTAGGCAACAAAGGAAAGAGGTCATAAAAGTTTGAGCATTCAGAAATCTGTTTTCTTAGAAAGGATGGTTCCCTGCTTGAAAGAAAAGGGAAAACAGCTCAACACCTGAAACGAACAGGGACTGAATTTTTACATAAATTACAGATTTCTAGGAGAGTTAGCTTATGCAGGGCAAGGAGTTACACAACTTACATAAGATCTGGTCTAAAATGATGTAAGATTGCACAAAAGGATAAACCGTTTCTCCACGACGTCGTGAAATTGGTGATTTTCACTCCCCTGTAGTTTTTTGTCACTTCTTTGCACCACACAAGCAGTGATTGACTGGCGTTTGGCTTCCTCCCCAAAACAGGACTTGGTATTGGGCTTGGCTGCAAGGAAAAAAAAAAAGAGAAGATAAAAGAATTTAATGGAAGATGAGAATTAACATTAATTGACCTAACTAGCTGATGTGTAGCCTTTGATGTGAGGTTAGGTCCTTCACAGCTGTCAGTTTACAATGACTGCACCTCGCAGAAGACACAAATCAAAGTTATTATCTCCACTCGTCGCCCTTGGCACTTGTCTCCAAAGGATGTTGGTGTGCAGGATTCCAGATCTCCAGAGGAGACCAGGCCAAGAATTGTACCAGTGGAAACATCATGTTTAAATACTTAAATACAGTCCTGGGTGCTACACACCCTTGAAAAGATTTCCCAAAGTGCAGCCGTGGAAAAGCATCCCCCCGAGTCCTTTCCCGGGTGATAACACTGGTGCAAAAGGCAGGGAGAGCAAGGGCAGAGTTTACCACCACTTGTGATCTGCCAGTGTGGTGTGGGGATCAAAAAGCTGCTGCCTCTGCCACCTCAGATTGATGCATTCATCTCCCACCAGCTCCAGCGTCGAGGTTTTGGCCGCGCTCCTCCCGTTTGAGCGTGCGATTGAGTAACGGTAATTACAGCGTGGTGTTTCTGAGCAGCCCCTTCCAACCCTACCCAAAGAGCTTCCTCTGCCAGGCTTCAGTTTTCCTACGTGGAAAGGGCATTTTGGCCAGAAGGTGTTATCAGAGGGTGGTTTCTAACAAATACATCAGCTGATAATTACCATTGCCCACAAAGATGCTTCGACACTATCAGTCACATTTTTGTTAGCACAACCCATTAAAATGGGATAAAATATTTTGGGCATTGGGCAGCCTGTCCACTGTTTCTCAAATTCAGCAGAGAACTTACTGATTGTAGTTGATGTTTTCAAGAAATATGCACTTGTTTCACCAGAAAAATATTGTCACTTTGAAAACTTCCCAGATGTAATTAAGCAGACAGAATTTGACTGACATAAATCCAAAGTCTGAATTATAATTAACTGAGCCCACTTAGTTTTTCAATGTCATATAATTAAAAGCATCTATACACACACTGACACGCTGTTCATGCACCTTATAGCTAGAGAGTTCCCAAATTAAGATAAAAATAGAGCAAGTAATTTCCTATATCACAGCCACTTAAGTTTAACAAGGAAATCCTTTTGGCCATATCACCTATTTGTGAAAGACCAAGGATGCCCCCACTTGACTGAAGTAGGGCAGTGCTGAGCTGTCAGCTCCTTGCTACCCACTGATTCATGGCTGCACTGCTGCTGGGGAAGAAAATGTACAGAACCAGGAAAGGAATTTTTCATTTGAAAATGAAAAGTCCTAAAAAGTTGTCTTCCAAACACACCTACCTCCTCCTCAGAGAGAAGCACTGCCAATGCCTTTAGAAAGTGCAAAACATGTACCTTGCTGAGACTGGTTTAAATCCCAGATCACAGGCACAAAATAACTTGTTAGAAAGTGGTTTGGGTGGGGTTTTGTTTTGTTTTGGGTTTTTGTTGTTTTTTTTTAAATCTTGTCAACGATTCAGATCAGTGTGAAGAAATCCATTAATGATGAGACAAATACCCCAAACCACACTGAATTAACATCCCAACAGGGACATATAAAATACAGAAGAAAAAGCAGCAATAAGTGATCAACTTTCCTCACCATGCACCAGACTTTAATCAGAGAAACAAAAACTGCTTAGGAGCTGTCAGGCAGTTATTCCAGACTCAAAGTGATCTAAGCTCAGCTTTTTCTCCTGTTTTTTTTTTTACAACTTGAAGCAAAATTTCCCAGTAACTAACCACTGACCCCGAACTTAAAGTATTACATTACTTAAAATGTATTAGCTATCTCAATTATACACATGGAAATAACACTGCTGGGAGAATTCAAACAGCACTACCAAGATGTGGAAATGTGATATTTTAACAAAATACTAAAGCACAGAGCTACTGCTTCAAACCACAGAGCATCACTTACCAGATCTATTAAATGCCAACTATAAAGTCTCAATACTTGCTGCTGAAACTCTCTGCAGAAATGTTAAATGTTCCAGCCACCACCTAAATACTTTCTGGTTAACTCTGAAGGGGCCTTAGGCAAGGTTATCAGTCAAATGCCTTAATTACACATCTAACAAACTGAAGATGGAACTGAGTTTTCAAATCAGGCTTTACAAAAGGACAGCCCAAGCTACCAAATCAATAAATTCAGCATAATTTTGCATTTTATTTCCAAAATTATCCATTTTTAAAAATCCAGATTACAGTTCCTCAAAAGTTGGAGCTTTTTTCCCCATGGTTTTCTGGAAGTATTTTATGCAGAATATGTAACACTTAGGATGTGCATCCTGTGCTTTCACCTTTTTCTCTTCTCTAGCTGATAAAGCAGAACTTGTATACGCTTTCTTTCCAGACTTGGTGCTCCAGATTTTTTGGATAAAGGTGAAGTTATGATGGTGATAATGTTATGCTCTTATTCACCACCTGAGCCAAAGCTTTCGCTGTTTAATCTATGATAAAAGTAAACCCAAGACACACTGGGGAGAGATGAGCAATGGCAGGATTGTGCATGAGCACTTGCCATCCCTTCAGAAGGGTTTAATAAATCTCAGGTTTGATTTTTTTGGTGAAGCATCATTATAAGAAATATTTTCTTTTGACACCTGTAGGTTACAAACATTAGTTCCAGGTTCAGTGTAAACATAATGATTACCAAGCACCTATTTCTAGCATATATTTGCTCTACAAGCCTGGTAGGAACTCATCAAACAAACTGAATATTCAATTAGCTTTTTCTTACATAATTCTTTTAAGCAACCACATGGGAGTCATGACTTGGCTTTCTGAGTTCAAAACCCAAAGTCCCTGAGAACTCTTTTGGAAATAGCACTAAAAAGCATGAGATATCCACAATAGATTGCCAGATCTGCTCACTGATCAACAGGTTACTGCATCCAACACAACTGATTTTTATCTAGTTGTGGATTCAGTGCACCACAAGTGCAGAGGTACCAGAGCTGGTCCTTCACATGCTGGCTCACATCTAGACGCAGCATCATGTGGATGGATTTATCAGCTGGAGTCAGCACTAGTTTCAGGATATCTTTGATTCACAGTCAACAGTAGCACTCAAGTCTCTTTATTCTTATTTTACGTGTTCTAGAAGCTTAATTAATACATTTTATAGCATACACATTTTTCCTCTTGGCAGATTATCCCATCAGACCATCACTCTACCCTAACAAGAGGCCAAGAGCTTTGAATATTAGGCTGCATCCTCTATTTCAAAATATTTAAATAATTGTTTGGCTGCTCTCAGGAATGCAGCAGCAGGTGTACTGGTGGTTCACAAGGAGGGGGTTCAGCTGCACCTCCGACACACACAGGCCAACACTCAGGAGAAGAAAATCAAGGTGAGAACTGGTGATGGGAACATGAGGCTGTGAATTAAACCCTTGTATGAGACAGAGGGAGCAGCCAGAATGAAGATCATAGAGGCTCAAGAGCTTGTTGACAGGTTGCATGGGGGTGGAGGAGTTTGAAGAGGCAGTGTGGAAGGGTGGAAGAGAAGGATGCTGTGAGGAGTAAGACAGAGAAGTATGTAATAGCTGTGAGAATCTAGGTGGAAGACTTAGGTGGTTTGAGCTTTATACTGTATTCATATTAATGAACACAGGTCCCTAAAGAGGAAAGGACTTGAGAGAACAGCCTAGGAATGGTAATTAACTGCAGGAGGAGAGGAAGGTGAGATTGAGATAGGGCTGAAAGTCAGAACAGGGAAGAGCTACAAACAAGTTAAGTTCCTCAAGGAGCAAGTACAGGCAACGGTCTCCTCCTCATTTGACTGAGCAAAATCAAAGGGATTTTCCCTTACCCCTATCAAAACTCCCATGCTGCCTGCACTCACTGAAAATTGTGCAACCATTCAAATGCAAGATAAGGCAAACGAAAGCAACACACAGCTAGGTGAGACACAACGTGCAGCTGGATGGATGCAGAAGCAGTTTAGGAAACTCAGCTGAACTGACTGCTCTGAAAAACGGTATGGAAGTGCAATATAACCAAGACACCCCAACACATTTCAGTCAAACAGTTTTGTATCAGCAAGATGATACTCCAGAATTTTATTTTTTAAACAACACAGGGCTCTGCCCATAGGAACTGCTTAGCCCAGGAGGATTCTAAGTTGAATATGGCTCATTTAATAGAATGTATGCGTGCAATGTGCATCCAGGCTGGTTTATTCTGGGCTGTGGAACAGTTTGGGCAGAAGTCAAAAGCTGATTTGTAACTAGTACCAGGACCACAAGAGAATACAGAATCGAGCCTGCAAAGATGGAATAAAAATGCTTTCTGGTTTATTCCAAAAATGGGAAAAACCATCCTCATGACCCAGCTGTGCTGACATGTTCTTTATTACGGCTAGTTAGCTATATTTTACGTAGCAGGTCACCATAACATTATGCTGGCTTCAGTGACACAACAAAATACAAGTGACACTGCTTCTGGTAAGGAACCTGCACGGAAGCATCAGAAAACAAACATTTCCTGGAAAGAAATGTGAGGAGTTCTGCTATCCTGTTACTTTCATACACAAACTTACCAGTTTAGGAGTACACTCTTAACTTTGAAGCTCTCTCTTTGCATGGCATGGTGCATGACTACACAAAACAGCTCCAGTCTCTCCTGTCCATAAATGAAGGAGTTCCACAAACCCAGCTGCCTGGTACGAGTTACACATTCACTGAATCCGTTTCCTACTTAGGATTAATGGCAAGTATTTAGGTGAACTCCAGGTTTCTCCAGCATTAGACATCTTTAAACTTTGCCTTCCTCATTCCTCTGACCATGCCTACAGCTCATGTGGACATGCAACACAACGTACACTTTCTCTTAAAAGGCTCAGGCACAAGCTTTTATTGCCTCCCATTTTACAGACTAAATTTTGGCACAACCAAACCAGCCCGTGCTCAATCCCAACCTGAACACTCAGACATCTGCCTGAGCCAATATGCTGCTTGAACCCAGGAAGTGAAATCCTTGGGACATGTCTCAAGCTAGCTGTTGGTCAGGGAGGGGAAATAATTTCATTCTAAGGGGTTTTCAGTTCCCTGTTACATATTTCAGTGGCCAGGAGGCTGGAAAGAGCTTTCCCAAACTATGCCTAGGAAAAGGAAGTCAAGCAGTTAGAGTATAAACATGCTACCTAAAATGCCAGGATAACTTTCTAGTAACAAGAATGGTGGACTCCCTCAATCTGGGAAGAAAAAGCAAGGAAGCAAAGCCACGTGGACATTCTGCTCTCCTCCTCTGCAGCTCCCCAAAAGGCACTTGTGTGCAGCACTGTGGAGAGGAGCGACGTGCTGGGGGACAGAACAGTTTACTGCAAGGTTTAATCCACCCTGTGCTTTCAATCTGTTTTCATTTTATTCGTTGGAGGTGGACAGTCTGGTCCCATGTCACAAGCTGTACGATGCTGTGTTTAATTGAATGGTCCCAAGGGAGAACTGGTGAGGATGACACCTGCCATCAAGAAGCACACACACCCCAGGACCCCGTTACTTTTACTCGTCCAGCCCCACAAACAAGCATGATGATGGTATTTTTATTTTATTTTAAATCAATGGGACCAGATGGAATGCACCCAAGGGTGCTGAGGGAGCTGGCAGAGGTCATTGCTAGGCCACTCTCCATCATCTTTGGTAAGTCATGGAGAACAGGAGAGGTGCCTGAGGACTGGAGGATAGCAAATGTCACTCCAATCTATAAGAAGGGCAAGAAGGAGGACCCGGGTAACTATAGACCGGTCAGCCTCACCTCCATCCCTGGAAAGGTGATGGAACAGCTTGTTCTTGGCACGATCTCGAGGCACATCAAGGATGAGGGGGTCATTAAGAGCAGTCAACATGGTTTTACCAAGGGTAAGTCATGTTTGACCAACCTTATTGCCTTCTATGAGGAAATAACTAGGTGGATAGATGATGGTAGAGCGGTAGATGTGGTTTATCTTGATTTCAGTAAAGCATTTGACACTGTCTCCCACAGCATCCTTGTAGATAAGCTGATAAAGTATGGGTTTAGTGATCAGGTAGTGAGGTGGATTATGAACTGGCTGAAGGGAAGAAGCCAGAGAGTTGTGGTTAATGGGACGGAGTCTAGTTGGAGGCCTGTGACTAGTGGAGTCCCTCAGGGGTCGGTACTGGGACCGGTGTTGTTTAATATCTTCATCAACGACTTGGATGAGGGTACAGAATGTATCCTCAGCAAGTTTGCTGATGACACCAAACTAGGAGGAATGGCTGACACACCAGAGGGTTGTGCTGCCATTCAACGAGACCTTGATAGGCTGGAGAGTTGGGCGGGGAGAAACTTAATGAATTTCAACAAGGGCAAGTGTAGAGTTTTGCATCTGGGGAAGAACAACCCCATGTACCAGTACAGGTTGGGAGCTGACCTGCTGGAGAGCAGTGTAGGGGAAAGGGACCTGGGGGTCCTGGTGGACAGCAGGATGACCATGAGCCAGCAATGTGCCCTTGTGGCCAAGAAGGCCAATGGCATCCTGGGGTGTATTAGAAAGGGAGTGGTTAGTAGGTCGAGAGAGGTTCTCCTTCCCCTCTATTCTGCCTTGGTGAGGCCACACCTGGAGTATTGTGTCCAGTTCTGGGCCCCCCAGTTCAAGAAGGACAGGGAACTGCTTGAGAGAGTCCAGCGTAGAGCCACAAAGATGATTAAGGGAGTGGAACATCTCCCTTATGAGGAAAGGCTGAGGGAGCTGGGTCTCTTTAGCTTGGAGAAGAGGAGACTGAGGGGGGACCTCATTAATGTTTATAAATATGTCAAGGGTGAGTGTCATGAGGATGGAGCCAGGCTCTTCTCAGTGACATCCAATGATAGGACAAGGGGCAATGGGTGTAAGCTGGAACATAGGAGGTTCCACATAAATGTGAGGAAGAATTTCTTCACAGTGAGGGTGACAGAGCACTGGAACAGGCTGCCCAGGGAGGTTGTGGAGTCTCCTTCTCTGGAGACATTCAAAACCCGCCTGGACATGTTCCTGTGTGACCTGATCTAGGTATTCCTGCTCTGGCAGGGGGGTTGGACTAGATGATCTTTTAAGGTCCCTTCCAATCCCTAACATTCTGTGATTCTGTGATTCTGTGATTTTTTTCCCCCTAAGCATCACTACTCATTTCTTCTCAGACTATGCCTATCTCACTGATCAAGGCCAAAAGTTGTTGCTCACCATTTATTATCCTTAACTTACAGTACTTGGCTTCATTTAAGCAGGGTGATGCAAACTCTGCATCAAACAGCATTTCAACTTGCCTGTGATGGCCAGCACGATAGCCATCACACAACATTAGGGCACTCTGCAGTGGGTAAATGAATGTATTGACATGATAAAGAAACTCACAACTGGTATTTTACAAGCAGGGATACAGAATTAAACGAGATGCCTGAGCCAGTAAGTGAGCTGACTGTCACAAGAATCTCACTTCAGTCTGGTGTACGCATCCACAGCATCCCACCAAAGCTGCCACCTGACTCCAGGGGCAGGAGAGAACCAAAAACCCCATTTTCAGCCTTGGATAGGTTAAGATGAAGTTTAAGAGCTGGTCACCCTGAAAACAGGAACACATCATTTGTAGCCTCAAACAATTCATAGCTTGCTCAGTGTCACACACCAGTTCTATGTCACGAGCTCTGTCCAGGCTCTCTGTGGCATTCACCCTGCAGAACAAAGACATCATGCTTCGTTAAACACCTTCCAACTCCTACAAAGAAAACCCCAAATGGCAGCCCTGCAGACAGCTGCCTCTTCTATTACAGGGTCTGCTTACTTTTGCTCTGAGTGCTGAGGAAGTCCAGCAGAAGAGAGCCACAGAACTGCAATGGGCACCCATGTACCCAACCCACTGGCACACAGTGCACAGAGATGGGAGAGTTACAGCAGCCTTCAACCTGGCAACTTCTAACTGCCAAGTACTTACTTTTGTATTTTTTATAATTATCTGGTAGCCTCCTTTTGGCTTTCATTTTGTCTAGTAATGAAGTAACTTTCTCTTTGCACAGTCTTTCAGGGTTTGGTTTTCATTGCTGGGGATTAAAAGGATATAAAAAATCCCAAGTACTGGCGAACTGAACTCTAAACCTTCCGAGCCACAAGCCACATCAACTCATTTGGGCAACAGGACACGGAGGGGACTGCTCATGGGAATTAATTAAGAAGAAGAGAGACTGTTTATTTCACATGACTACCTCCCCCTGTGGATGAGAATAACAGAACACCCACACAGGAGTGAGGGGAGCCACCTCACCAGGTTGAGAAGCCCTACATTTATTAGCTAATGGCAAGGAGAAGATTATGTTAATGAGCTGGTAAAGGAGAAACAAAAGCTGAGACAACATAATGAATTGGTTACTTATGGGCAAGTATTTTCACCTGATGGTCAGTACAGCCATGAAAAAATAAAAGTCATAGTGAGCTCCTCAGATTGAACTATTATAAAAGGATTGGCTGAGGCTCATCTAGCTTCTCTTCCCTGAGCTCGCATAATCCTTGTCTTGAACGACACGTTTTCAATTAAAAAAAAAAAGAAAACAACAGGAAAAGGTATATAATTCCCACCATTAAGCAGGAGGGAATGCTGAGCTCACTCTCTGATGATCACACATATTTGCAATGCACCAGTGGGACGAGGTCCCACGCAGGGCCGGGGCCTCGTTTCTCTGCTCTCACAAGATGGGCAGTTTCCACGCACCCACCTTCCCTGCTCCAGCTGCCGAGCGCTCCCGTGTCATCCGCGCTGGAAGCCCACACGAGCTCCCAGGACGCCCGCTGGTTCACAGCCCCTGGCTTGCTGCCACGAAGGGGACGTTCAAGGGTTTCGGGCAGGTTGCCAGAATGAAGCAACTTTAAACCCCAGATGAGGGAATGGCAATTTTCAAAGCTTTTTTAACTTTCTTAAATGTGAACTGAACTAGGGAAAACGCACCTCCCTTGGGCCCAAGGCTATCTCTGCCACATTTCAAAGGCCTGCAGCAAACAATGGAAGTGTTAGAGCTTGTCAGGAAAGGTCACGAGAAGCTCTTCTGAAAGCAAGCACGAGGCGAACGAAAAAATGAAAGTCACTGCCAATTCTTCCTAAAAACAGTGAACTCGTGTTGCTTTTGCAGGAATTTCTTTTGCCATCAGCCATTAAGCAAACGCACGTCGTTCTCCCACCCTTCTCAACAGACAACCTGCTGATGTTGTAGCATTAAGGTGACATTGCTCCACGGAGCCTCGCAGATACCGATTCTGTAAATCTACTGCATCATTTGTGTTCTTGCAGAGCCACAGGCAGATTTATGGAAGTATTGGTCTTTGCCTATGAGAAATCTTTGTTTTAAGTAATTGAGAACAGAACACAGATGCCAGATTTGGGCAGGGATTGCACTAACAAAGGAAAACAATCTCTGTGTGTGGAGGAGCTGAGAGCACTCGGTATTTTTAAGCCTGGGATTGATGTGGTGCCTCTGAAGGCCTGAGTACACCTTCCAACTGAGGGTGGAAATAAAATAAGCATATTTTACAATCCTGCATGAGGTGCTGGTGTCCATGAGCTTACATTAGCATAAAGATGGCTATTCTCAAGAAAGCTCCTTAGGAATATGATGGGATAAAGGTTGGACTTCATGACCCTGGAGGTCCCTTCCAACCATAATGATTCTATGATTCTATGATAGCTGTAGTTAAATGAGAATTCAATGGAAACAAGTAACTTTTAGCCTTGATGAACTACTGCATCAGCAGCCCACCCTGCAAACAATCACAAGATGATGAACAAAAATATTGCTTCACCACTCAGTGGTAAGGAGGAGGCATCCATAGATGATGGGGACACATTCAAAATGCTTCTTGCCTTTCTTTGTTCTTCACCTGTCTTTATTCTATGAGTCAGACCCAAGTTGGAGACTAGAGTTACTAACACCAGACCCAAAAAGGGCACATTTCAGCCAGATGTGGACACAGCTTAGGTAAGCCAGATGCTTTCAGATCATTCACTATAATCCTAGGGTTTTGGAAGAACCAATACGAAACAACATCTGAAATTAATGGTCAGTTTGAAAGCCTGAAGACAGGTGAGACAGTAGAAAAGCAGGAAAAGGCTACAGTCCCTTCCAGGCTTTAAAAGCATAAAAAAAAAAAAAAGACAAATCAGAAGAATGCAGACAAGCTAACGAAAAAGAGGTGGAACAAATAATCCAGTTGCTTTTTAGCACGTGAAAGTTAAGAAGGAGATGAGCAACAAACATTGATTCATCATCAACAAATCATGACAAACAAGTCCAAGTTCCTTCTGTAAGAGGGAAGCAGGCAGGGGAGGGGAGAAGCAGCAGATAAACTATCACAATTGTAGTCAAGCTCTTTTTAATGTCTCTCAAGATGCTCTCAGAAGGAAGCATGGAGCCTTAATGAGATTCACACAGCATAGGTGCAAAACAGGCTGGAAAACTACTTCCAAGACTAGTTTTAAATGATTCTGGGAATTATGCAAGTGTATTTCTTGGGTTCAGTGTTGGAAGTCTGAATCAGGAAGGTGGATGATACACGAGACATGAAGCTGGGATGGACATCAAATGCACTAGAACAACTTTGACCATATAAAAAGGAGGAAAGGTCTGAAGAAAACAGGATGAAATTCAATAGGTACAAGTGCAACATAGGAAGGAGGAATCATTTACATAAATGCAGGATGAAGAAGAACTGGTTAGGTAACAGCTCTTCACAAAAGGATGTGGGGGAAACAGTCTGTTCAAGCTGAACGTAAGTCAACAACAGCAGCTTGTTGTGAAAAAGACAAACACCATCCTGAGATGTACAGACAGGAATAAAGCTTGCAAGACATGTACAGCCTCTCCCACTCTGCTCAGCATCAAGAAAGCTGCAGGAGAAGTTTTATGTTCAGTTCTGCATGACGCAGACGAGCCCAAAGAAAGGGGGGGGGGAAAAATGAACCACGAAGAAAGCTGGAGCAAATTTAGGTCGTTTATGTTAAGAAAAAAATGATAAAGGAACATGGTGAGTCTTCAAACCCTTTGTCCCCCCTGCCAGTGTTTACCAAAATGAAGTTACAGGCTGTAATTGCAGCAGGTCAGACATTGGGAGGAGCAATGTGTAAGCCAGGGGAAGGAAGCCTTCAGACTGCCATGGACACTTCATGACTGGAGGTCTCCCACAACAGGCTGTCATTTCATAATGCTGAACTTGCCTTTGGGCAAATTGGAGGACCAAGTGATCTTTTAAGATGTGTCTCAGACATACCTCCTCCGTGTTTCTTAACCCCAGGTCCTCCAGGGCAAGGCCACTGCTGGCTGCCACAGGCTGCTGCCACCAGCGAGCAGGAGCTCCAGCAGCAGGGGGAGCGAGCTGAGGAAGCCCCATTTCCCAGCCAGCACACCTCACACTGGCCTCTCAGCTCACATCAGCCACTAAACCAAATTAATTCCCAGTCTAAAGATTAAGCCTGGGGTTGGGGTCCCCATGTTATTGACTTCATAAGCAACGCATCCACCCATCACCTGGGTTAATCAGATGTCCATGCAAAGCACAGTGTATTTTGCTTTTCCCCTTTGAATACAATGGCACACAGTTATCTGAACACACAGAAAGTCCAGTCATGATTGAAGAAGCAGTTCAAACTATCGAAGAAAAGCACCCTGCCATTCCAACTGCTCCTCATGAACGTGGAACAAGCATTATTTAAGTGGTGTGAAGGCAGATTGCTACCTTCACCCCACTGAATAGCACCTTATTGCACAAATAGCCCCCATGGAGTAACAGCCACCACTCAAGGGTTCAACAGCTTAATGAACATAACAAGACTGGCACAATCTGGAGCTTAATTTGCATGTAGTTTGAATATTTTTGCCTTCTTAGTTTAATTTCAAAATAAAAATACACGTCAAAGTAACAGCAATTCAAGTGACACTTGGCTTAACATATAATTTTTCCAGTTCTTTCACTACCCAAATTTGCTAATTGCTAAGACTTGTTAAATGAAAATATCCTTTTTGTTTTATAAGACATAATTAACACGAGCTTTTCTAGCTTCAACACTGGCAAATCTATCCTCTTGAAAAAGACACACATGATTTTCATGCTAAAAATTCAATTTGGTGTGGTTATGCTTTCAGCACTCAACAAGTAAAAGCTTGTAAATGAAAAGCTGAAGCAGAAAGGTATGGCAAGTTTCATTTAAGAAATCAGAATCTTTGGGAAAGAGGAATTCTCTCCTGCAGAAGGCAAGAAAAGCAGCTAATAATTAAACACTGCTTTTGATTAACACTTTACGCTACGTGTTTAGTCTGAAAGTCCAATTTAAGCAGACTGCAATATAAAAGTGATCAAATCACTGTACTTCATTCCCATATGATGCCTGGCTAATAACCACACAACAGTTGGAAACTGTCAAAATATTTTACAGCTCAATTGTAATTACCATCCAAGTCTAAGCACGCAGTAATTGGGCGTCAGCCATGTTCTAGGGGTGTTACTGCAAGACACAGCAGTCACTTCTGCTGCTCTGTTTCATTTTCTACACGTGTAAAACTCCTGAATGATCCCCAGGATCTACTTCATGAAATATTGAATGAAATATTAGTATGATGTCTGCAGAAAGAGCTTCCCTCCCCCTTAATACAACATAGTATTTACATCAAGGTTTTAAAAGTCAGCTTAACATTTTGGAACTACAGAATATGTTCAGCAGCTGTTTTTTTTTTCTAGTTTAAATTCCATAAATTAAAAATATATTGTCAAATAAATAAAAATGAAACATTTTGACCAAAATATTACATGTTAAATACAGCAATATTAAAAGCTTTGAGACAAATGCTGATTTTTTACTTCAAGGAACAAAATTTGCAGATCATAAAGAGAGAAAATATTCCAAGCAGCTGAGAGAGGGGGGGGAAAAAGTACTGCCACAATATGGTAAAGTGAGGAACTTGCAAGGGTTTTTAGCACATGCTATTTCATATGTAAGGAGCACAAAACTCTGAGTATTGTACACTGAAGACAGACTGATAGGTTGTCTTGAAAAGATGATTCTACAGGGGCTTCTGATTGTTTAGAACTGGTATTTCTAAGGCAGTATCAGAGATACAGATTCATGATTCTCTGGTCTTTCAACACTCTTCGAATCATTAATGCATGCATTAACTGTCACTAACTCCATAGTGACAAGCCAGATGACATCACTGGACCCTATTACATTACCATCCAATGGGTTAAAACCCTTAAGAGATGGCATTTGTTCAGCAGCTATTTTTTTTTTTCTAGCTTAAATTCCATAAAGTAAAAAATATATTGTCAAATAAATAAAAATGAAACATTTTGACCAAAATATTACATGTTAAATACAGCAATATTAAAAGATGACAGATGAGAAATGGAAAGAAGTGTTACATTTTTACGTATCCTTTGGACTTAATTTACATGGTTGGGTTAAATAAAATTAAGCACTCTGGAAAGAAAGGCTCACAGTTGGTCCCAAGAGGATGCATCACTCAACATGCTCCTGGTGTGAGCTGTTTGTGATTCCAAATATTCGTCTGCAGACAGGACTAGAAAACACCTAGATGGAAAGACTGCCCCAGGAGACTTCAGCCTGCCCACCAGCAGTACCAGTGCTACTAGAAGGGGCTGTGGGGGAAGGTATCCATCACTCTCCCTTGGGTTGGGGCAAGAGATGAGATTTATCAGACAACCCCAAGGAGCTATGGGGGAAAAATTCCAGCCAGAAAACTCAGGCTCAACCCTCACACACCATCTTTAACAGGTCTGATCATGCCCTGGTGTTGCAACACGTGCAGCACTTATCCTTCACCCACCTCAGCCTCCTGCAACCCGCTTCACCGCACGAGCACCTCAGGATAGGTGGAGGAGGGAAAAGAAGGGAGCCTTCAGTCCTACACAGGGATTTCCATGCTTTGGGAAGTGTAAATTAGAGCATTACCACTAGTCTGACAGTAAGTTTGCTAATAAATGTGTAGCAACATATCTAATTGCATAACGAGAGATTAAATGGTTATGGCAACCTTTGAAATGGGGAGAATAAAGAGAAGAGAACGTGGATGTAAGGGAGAGCTCTGGCAGCATGGCAAACTAGCTGTAATTCCTCAACTTGGATAAAGGTCTAAATGCCAGTGTATTTCATACTGTGCTGATACTGCTCTAAATAAGCTTCCAGCGGATGCTTTGGGTATTATTTCCAAGTTAGATGAGTTTCTACAAATTATTTAAAGTTATCTGTAGGATCAGTCATCTTAAAAACATGGGGCTGCAGATCTCTAGGTGACACTTTGTAGCACAAGCATGACCCAAGACATGACCAGGAAACAAGAACAGTGACATCACTTGACTAAGATCCACCTTACCTTTAATGCTGCAGAGGGGAGGAGTTCAAGGAGTGGTTTTGCTTAAAGTTGCAATAAAAATTACAGACAAACAGAAGCCCTAGTAGGAGAATGATGAGTTGATAAATATGTAGTGTGAACTCTACTTCAGTCATAGGGCAGTTTCTCAATGAGTTACTCTCACATATTTTTTTTTTACCATATGTAAATACTTAGAAGTCATTTTGCAATGATTTTTATTATCTCCTATTTATAAAACCTTGGCAGTGTAAGTGCTGCTACTGCTTTTCAATCTCTTCTGCAAGTTTGTCAGGCAAAGAGGGGGGCACTGGACTCTCAGAAGAGGAGTTTAAGTAGGAAAGACCAGTCTCTCAAAACCAATTCTGCAGCTGGTAGAGAGAGGTTGTTTAGAAGACCCTTCAGAGCACAAGGCTGACCTAGATGCTCCACACTGGCCTTAGGGGATGCTGTTCTCTGCCCATGTGTTCTGGAAAACTCTTATGTCCTAAACCTGATGTGAGCAATACAGCTGTAACTGACTACAAAAAAGAGGTCACAAGTTGAAGGAGGTAAAATTGCTAAAACCTGGTCAGAAAGGAGATGCCCAAATATATGCACTGTATTGTCTGTCTTTCTTTACTGTTTTTTCCCCATATTGGGCATGAAATACTGGTCAAGTGACCATCTCAAACAGAGTGAGACAGTGGTGATGACGGGCAAATGACATCTGTGCACAAAAAAGGGCCTGCACAAGATGCAAAATCTGGAGCAATTTGTTTGGGGACCAGTCACAGTACTGGCTTCCACCAAGAAAGGAAGGAAACATGCATCCTAAAACGACAAAAGTGCTCCAAAACAAACCACTTCGTGTCCTATGTGTTGCCTGGGCTCTCCAGACTCTTTAAGTACTTGCAAAAAAAGACAGACTGGGTTTTTAACTGAACCAATTGTATGTCCAAGGAGACCAGAAATGGAAAAACATTTCAGAAACCTGGAAGCTCTCATTGGAATTATCATCGGGTTATCCTCTGTTACTCACATCTATGTCACATTCTGGTTCTACACTGGAAAATGAGAGCAAATATAGAAAGATACTGTGCTAAAATAAAACCTAATTTTAGTAGGCAAAACCCCAAAGGTGTTTTTTTGTAAAAGCCACCTATGTTGCTAGAAATAAATGTAAAAACAGTTAAATGCATTTGCAGAGAAAACTCCTTTCCTGGAAACTCTTCAAAAGCATTTTTTTCTTTCTTCTTTTTACTTTTAAAATTTATTTATTTTTTTTAAATCATAATGGTAATATTCCATTAGTGTTTTAAGTACAATAGAAGGGTTGCAGTTACAGTAATGAGAATTTGAGCACTGCAACAATATTTGGTTTGCAAGTTTATGAAAAGGGATCCCAGTGTTATTGAATCTGGTTGAGTAATTAAGCAGATTCTAGGACAAAACAGTTTAATCAGCTGGGGACTGACCTGCTGGAGAGCAGTGTAGGGGAAAGGGACCTGGGGGTCCTGGTGGACAGCAGGGTGACCATGAGCCAGCAATGTGCCCTTGTGGCCAAGAAGGCCAATGGCATCCTGGGGTGTATTAGAAGGGGGGTGGTCAGTAGGTCAAGAGAGGTTCTCCTCCCCCTCTGTTCTGCCCTGGTGAGGCCACATCTGGAGTATTGTGTCCAGTTCTGGGCCCCCCAGTTCAAGAAGGACAGGGAAATGCTGGAGAGAGTCCAGCACAGAGCCACAAAGATGATGGAGTGGAACATCTCCCTTGTGAGGAAAGGCTGAGGGAGCTGGGTCTCTTTAGCTTGGAGGAGACTGAGGGGTGACCTCATTAATGTCTATAAATATGTAAAGGGTGAGTGTCATGAGGATGGAGCCAGGCTCTTCTCAGTGACATCCAATGACAGGACAAGGGGCAATGGGTGCAAGCTGGAACACAGGAGGTTCTGCATAAATGTGAGGAAGAACAACTTCCCAGTGAGGGTGACAGAGCACTGGCACAGGCTGCCCAGAGAGGGTGTGGAGTCTCCTTCTCTGGAGACATTCAAACCCACCTGGATGTGTTCCTGTGTGACCTGACCTAGGTGTTCCTGCTCTGGCAGGGGGATTGGACTGGATGATCTTTTGAGGTCCCTTCCAATCCCTGACATTCTGTGATTCTGTGATCATGACCTGCTAAGCCATCTACTCCCCCTACTCCACCGCCCTCAGATGGGGACGGGACAGGGAGTAAAATACAAACCCCGGGGTTGAGATAAGGAAGATTGAACACAACAGTGTAACAACAACAACAAACCAAACAAGAACAACAACAATACCAGTGATAACAATGTACAGAACAAGAGTTATACCACAGGGACACAGCACAAGGGACAGACCTGGACAAATATTTGTTATATGGACTCAACTCCAACAACATCACCAACAAAGCCTCCAGCACCTAGAGCTGTGTTCTTCAAGGCAGTCAATCCCAGGTAACAACTTTTTAACACTTTATTTTAAATATCTGACTCCTTTTTTGGGGACAGGAGATGTGTTAATACTACTGAGTGGCATGCCATCAGCCAGTGGGTAACCCACAGCTTGCCTCACCCACTCCTGCTCTCAGGGAGTGGGGGTAGAGGCAGGATAAGCTGTATTAGAAGCTGTTTTACCATGCTACATCCTCAGAATCCAAATGATTTTTCTGCAGAGAGAGAGAGAGAGACTGCCCTCTCAACAGCAGAGCTCTCTTTAAAGTGTAATGCAGGCATTTAATCAGTGGGGTTTTAATCAAGCTCTTCAACATTACAGTTGAACTTCTAATATATTAAGCTCACCAGTATTTTCCCTAACACTTACAACATGATTTCCTTAATTACTTTAGTTTCTAGCAAGCTGCTTTAAAGCCCTTTCACCGAGCTAGAGCACATGATTTCATTCACACTTTAAAAGCTTTTCCCATGCATGCTTTTCCAAGCTGATTTGTCTGAATTATACATATGAACTATATTTAAAATTTGTGCATTATTCCTTACTACAAACTATGAAGCACCATTTAGGGATTAACACAACTACCTACTAAACTGCAAAATAGCTCTTGACAGTGATGAAACCAAGCAAGTTTCAATGAATTGGTTGTATTGAAAAGGCAACCAAATACTTCTGTAAAGTACAAAAATATTTCTCTAAATCCACAAATTAAAAACATATGCATGTCCTCTTTTTATTGAGAGGAAAACAAATGCAGTATATCTAACAGGTACATAAGGTACACAACTACTTAAGATATATCAGAAAGAAACATGGGAAAGAATTCTTGCTTTAAAGATATTTTCAACCTTTTTCTTTTTCCCTTTCTGTACACGAAGAGCTTGCACTGTCTGCATCTGAGGTCCATCTACATGCTTCTGCATAGGATAAACCAAAACACATGAGCAGGAGCTGGATTTTGTATTCAAATGGCTAATTGTCCAGAGAAACAACATCTCCTTTTCCCCCCATATTCCATGTATGTACTTTAACATAACTCAGGAAAAAAACACGACTGTGAAATACATCACCCCACACCAACCCCTCAGCCAGCTCACAGCCCCAGAGAACAGACAGTTCTTCTGGAAGAGTAGAAAAAAAAAGATTTAAAAGGAGGCAATGAGTCAAAAAAGCATGTAGGCAGCTTGACTCCAACAAAACCCAGGATCACTCAGCTCCTTTGCATTGTTTCCTATTTATTTTCTTTTCTTTTATGCAGTTAATTTTTTAGGAAATTGGTGTTTTATCCCCCCACCCCTTTTTTTTTATGTCACCACAGACACTCCCTTTAGGCAACCGTGCATCAACAATCCTCCCACGTTCAAAGTCGGCTACATCTGTTGCTCTTTCCCATTGTTGAAAATTCCTGCCTTAATCCTATTTGACTTTATTCATGCAAAGGTCATCCTGAATTCAACAAACGGAGGAGCGACAGCGAGCACACTGGTGAAGAACATGGCTCAGAACTGCTGCTGCAGACCACGCAGTGTGCCAGCACCAGCTCACAAGGACCTGGTTTATTTAGGCAGCTTCCAGGCCTCGGAGCTGGGTTGCAATATGAATTGGCAAGATCTTTCTTCTAGAAACTCAGGAGTACGAGGATTTCCTTCTAACTGGTTTGATTCCCTCTCCTGAGAAAGGTTTGCACTTAACTATTTGCTGGTTGGGATGCATACACCATACATCTGCCCTAGGGCTTCCTCCTGGCTTCCCTGTGTCTCCTGGTTCTCACTTCCCAGTGTATCTGCCTTCACACATCTACTTAATTAACCACCTCATCTAAAACTAATGGGGATCACTATTTTCAACAAACGAGGCACAATTCTGCCTAAAAACCCTTTTACAAAGCAGGGTAGAACAGCTAACGCAAACACCTCAGCTCAGGGCCATCCCCGTACGAGATTCGCTCACCATCTAGTTTGGTTTTACACTCACTTTTCTTCCCCAGCAACAACAATAAAATAAATAAAAGCATTCTGGCCCAGAGCTGTGATTTATTCCTATGCTTGAGTATCTAACCCAACTCAAAAGAAAGATTAGCAGGAAGAGTGAAGAAGTCAGCAGAGTTAACTACCAGACTGATTTATGAAGGGATGATAATTATTTTTTGTAGTACGTCCATAACTCATCATGACAGAAGTAAAAGCATATTTATTCATGCACGTTTATTTCCAACTTGGGGTGCTTGCCAACCACAAGGAGCCAACCCCACCCTTGGGGCAAGCTGAGAAACAGGCTGTTGCTACCTCCTCCCTTCACTCCACTTCAGCTATGGAAGCCAGCCCCGCAATAAAGCTCGATGGAACAGCTAAAAGTTAAACTGCAATAAGCTCAGCTTATTCAAATGGTGTTCAGCTCCTCGGGAGGTGCATGGGAAGGCTGGCAAGAATTGAGTTTTCCATTTAAAAGCTGTCTGGTGCTCTGCTTGTGTGGCTCTTGTTAAGGAGCCTGACAATGAGGCGTAAAAACTCTACAGGAAAATAATAGGTTTTTGTTGTGAAGATTTTGAGGATTTTTGTTTTGATGGTAGTTTAAAAAAGGTCTTAGGAAAGGAGAAGTGTTCCTTCTTTCTTCTATTTTTTTAAAGAGCAAAGCTTGAATGTCATGCAACTCAAAGCCCTCCACGTCCTTTGGAAAACTTAACAGGAATGGCAGGCAGGTGGCTATCCTCTGGCACCTATGCCAGGAGCCCACAGCTCCTCCTGCCTCCCTTCTGCTGCAGGAGCGAAGGCAAAGAACCACGAGGTCCCCGTGGATAAGGGCTTGCAGACCCCAGAAGCCAGCCCAGATCTCACTTTGAGCCAACCTAATGTGGGCATTTTCCAAACACCTCAGCAGGCTGCAGCCACCTTGTGTGACCTTGCATTGATGCACAACAGGGGTATTTGAAGGACAGATTTCAAGCAAATAACTTTGGCATCTCCATGGGGAGACCAGTTCCCTCCAGACCCCACCGAAAGGGCTGCAATGAGACACTTGTCCCAAAGGCTCACACTCCTCGCTCTCCCTCCAGACACCCCCTGCTGTCACTCTCCCCATTTCCCTCTCTTCTGGGACTTCAAGTATTTGATTCACCTCCAAACCCAGGGAGCTACAGCCCAGAAAAGGCAGCGTGGGTATTCCCCCCACCCAAAGGCCACCTCTCCTCTGGCCTCAGCAGTCTTCCAGCAGTTCTGTGTCCTATGGGACCACCCTTGCACTCGTCAGCAAAACAGACTGCTGGGCACTTCATTCAAGGAAACAGAAAGGTTTATATCAACCATCACATATATTTACATGGGAAGCACTACAGAAATCCTAGCATTAGTGTAATTTGTTGAATAAAATATGAAAGTAGTATTTTTTTGGTTACAGTTCACCTACATGCAACGCTGTTGGCATTTTAATGGCACGCAGCAACAATACTCCCCCTTACTTCATCACACAACACACTCTGTGCCTGTTGGCTTTCCCAGTTTCCACCAGAGATGGATTTTCTTCTCACAGAATGGGGCACAGCTTTAAACTTCCAAACCAAGTATATAAAATTACTGCCACTGCATATTTAAAGAGCATATTTTCCCACAGGGGGTGAAGTAATATTTTATGACAACAAATCTGAGTACTGTAATTTGTAAAGGTAAGTTAAATGTAAAAAACATGAGAAGTGAGGCTTTGAATGTCCTAACACTGGTTAAATTACCAACCCTTATTCACACAGACATTTTGCAGAAGTGCTAACTGGTGAAACCCAGAACTGCTGCGGGCACTGCCAACGTTTCCATCCATTTCAGTAGGAGCTGCATTGCATCAGTAACACAGAAATATCTTAAAGAGCAATTAGGAAAAGAGCAGAAGGAGGCAAGCATTTCTCATCCTGCAAATTATGTATCTTAATTTGCAATGAAAAAGATTTTTCTAGGACAGCCCTGGAGACTTGTTATCCACATCCCCACTGCTAGTAAGGTTCTAAATAATAAACAGTCAAACACTTAAATTGCAGCACTTAAAAGTTGCCAAATCAAGTGTTTAGAAGTTTGGGCATTACAAAATTAGGGTTACATATTCAATGTTAATTAGCATCCTTTGTATATTTGCATTATGATACAATCTTTAAGTGTACTTCTTCCCCTAGAGTTCTCCCTCACAGAGAGCACTCCATGAACAACCTCCCTGAGTGGGACTACCCCGTACTCCTATTTTTCTGAGTTATTAGTTGTTTGCCCTCACATCTCATTTCCTGCACACTCCCTGGTCCTTGACATGAACACAGTATCATTAATTCCATCCAAGTACTTTTCTACAGTGTTCATCTTCATGGTATTTTAATCTAGAAGATTAAACATCCAATCTTCCAGACACCCTTGTGAGGTAGCAGTCCATTTAACCAAAGAAAAAGTGAGGTTGGCAAAAAACCCAATTCCGAATTACTGGAACCTGTTGCTTTTGAGTCTTCAGTCTGAGCCATCTAAGACCTAACCTGACAGAGAACTGCTTGTTTTGTGATATTTCAGGTGCCACGAAACACCTCTCTTTCAGCTGAGTGGCACTTGAGCCAAGTCAATAGCTCAGCTGAGGTTGGAAGGAGCACAGGTCTTCCTCCAAACCCGTCCATAACTGCCACTACAGGAACATGTGGGTAAATGATTGACTTACCTGGCTTTAAACCTGAGATTCTAAAGGAATAATTACCTCTCTCTTAGAGGTCATGTGACTATAGAGCAGCATCTAAAACTTTTTGACAGCACTTCAACTGGCTTTTTGGTAGAAAATGGGCACAAAATACTTCAGTCAGAAGGGCAGAAAGCAGCAGATAGAACAAGGAAGGGCTTGGTTTCACCTATACTCTCCATGTCTAAAAAATTGACTCTAAAAACTGTCTAAAAACTCTCCATGACTAAAAACTGAAGACAACAGACACCACCCTCCATCAACTTACATTCATAGAGCCCCCTGCAAGGAGGAGGAAGGAATCAAGCAAGGCTGCAAAGAAACAAACCCTAGCACATTATTAACACTGACAACTGCTACAATAAATCCACCCAGGCAAAACAAGCAATGTCCAACTATGAAAGAATTTACCACTTTGGTAGCCCAAGGAGAGCAAAAACCTACTGAGAAAACCATGAGTCTCAAACACAGCCACACAGTATTGGGCACACTCCTTTGGATCCACATGGAGAGTGAGAAGTTGTCCCTTCTGCTGGTCTCTTTTATGACTGTTCATGGATAAGTTATCACATGCTACACACCACTTCTTGGTAGGTTTTCACAAAATCTCTAATCAATTAGGTGGAGCAAAGCAGGACATCTCCATGTCTCCTACTCACGTGCAGTCATGCCTGCATACTGAAAGGAGAAAGAGCTTTTGAAACATCTTCCCATATTTTTCCAGTCCAATCATGGGTCTGTATTTCAGGTCATATAAACAACAGTCTGTAAATATTCAGGGACAATTAATCTCACTAACTTTAACCATCTATCCATTAGCCAAGTCTAACTTACCTAAGCTCTTCTGCAGCCAAGGGGAGAACCAGACACCTCTAGGAATAAGGTATCTGAGGCAGTTGGGTGACTCAATCTCAAAAAAGGATCCATTTTATTAAGGGTCAGTCCTGGAAACTCTTACTCATACAGACAGTCCATAAAACTGCTTACTGCTCCTGCATACCACTAAACCACTGAATCTCCTCCATGATACCCACTGGTGTTTGTTCTGTTGTTTGCTCTGGTTTTGATGCTACTGAGGGATGCAGATATCTCCAACTGTCGTGGTTCCAAGACAGAAAGCAGACTGAAAACCACCATGCAACAAAAGCCCATTTTCCCCAGAATGGTGCAATTTATACTTTTGTAAAAGTCAATTTTTAAAAGCCCATGCTTGCAGTTGAGTTTCAAACCCTCAGACTGTACTAAGATTCTCTGCCTTCAACAGTGGGTTTTTTTGACAAATATGGCCTATAGATAAGAAAATAGTTAATTTTATTTTAAAAATTAGTACTATATATGCCTATATGTGTGTGCATGTACACCAAATGCTTTTCCCATTTACAGAGAAATCACTGAACATTCTGGTCACCAATGAAACAGAAATATAAGAAACAGTACCTAGAGGCTGTAATAATTAGCTATCTGATAATTTGCAATCACATACAGTATCCCTACTTCATCTGCATAAACAGTGGCTGCTTCATTAACAAATCACTTCCACAAAATCAGTAAAAACAGAGATAAGAAAGTTTAATTTCCCTATGCTGACAGAGTAACTACATTCCGAAGGTAGGAACTTGGATGATTAAAGATATTCTTTTATAGAGATTTTAAAGACATTTTATTTTGTTGGGGTGTTCAGCCTGGAGAAGAGAAGGCTCTGGGGGGATCTTATAGCACCTTCCAGTACCTGAAGGGGCTACAAGAAAGCTGGAGGGGGACTTTTTACAAGGGCATGGAGTGATAGGATGAGGGTTAATGGCTTTAAACTGGCAGAGGGGAGATTTAGACTAGATATTGGGAAGAAATTCTTGGCTGTGAGGGTGGTGAGACACTGGCCCAGGGTGCCCAGAGAAGCTGTGGCTGCCCCCTCCCTGGCAGTGTTCCAGGCCAGGTTGGATGGGGCTTGGAGCAACCTGGGCTGGTGGGAGGTGTCCCTGCCCATGGCAGGGGGTTGGAATGAGATGAGCTTTGAGATCCCTTCCAACCCAACCCATCCTATGATTCTATTTAAAAATTATTCTGCTACAAACACAAGCAGAGGGAAATTTAAACAGTGCCAGCCCAAGCACCACTGGATCATCAGAACCTGCAGCTGCTACAGGCTTGCAATGCTCCAGACCTTGAAGCATGCCTTAGTTGAAGACACAAGGAAGATATTCTTTAGCTCAGACCTTCAGCAAACTGGAAAAATACTACATTTGCATTTGGAAGTGAACAGTTCACTCCTTACTCCAACACGTATTCTAAGGAGGTTGGTTTATGTCCAGACATAGGTCAGGAGTAGGGGACAGAGAAAAAGCCCATGGCTAGCCAAGCTGACAAACACCACTTAAAACTCACACAAACAGTAACGAGAAATTGCTGAAGTACTGCATAAAAAGGGAACCTCTTTTAGGCTGAACACTTGAAAAGCTGCAAGTTTAATGAATTGTCTGTACTTCAGGATGATTACCTCACTATCACATTATATGTGTGGCTTGTCTTTCTTCCTATTAAAAGATAAAATGTCTTAGGGCTGTATGCAAAGGCAGATTTTCTCAGAGTGCCTTTATTGCACACGTTCATAACAGCAGTCATCTTAAAATTCTGTCCACTACCTCCCAAGTCTTCCTTGGGCTTGAGGAACTATCTATCTGCACAGGGAGTGACAAAGGTGTCGTGAGAATGAGCTGCACGACTCCTCTGCAGCTAATGTGAAGCCAGAAAGGAGTAAAACCATTAAAGAAGAGAGCCAGGAAGTCCTTATGTGGATGGACAACTGAGGCACTTTTGATACCAATGGGTGATCTTCATCTACTGTCTGAAGCTCAATGTAATTTCTCCACGTGGCTGCTTTGCTGTGCCTGTGTTTTAAGATGAGCTCTTTCTACTGCTCAGTCACATAAGGATGATAATGCTGAGGTAAACAACAGTTGAGTCAGTGAGCAACTGGACACTAAAGCATCTCTGAGATCTTGGAGAGTTGTGCCTAGTTCTATCCTCCCCTTCCACTAAACAGCAGCACTGCAGATACATAATGGATTACAAAGGGTACTGGGTGGAGGTGGGTTATTATACGTCACACAGAAAAAGGATTCTGTATCTCTTATTGCATGTTTCCTATAAATGTGTTTCCTTAGAGCTTAAACAAGCTAGCTTGCCTGGCATGAGAGAGCAGGCTGTCACTGGGCATGCAAAACAGTTCAATTAAAAAACAGAGAGTTTAAACACTGACAGTGACAACCAGAAATGTTATTAGTGGCTTTGAACTATTCTATGAATGTGTATTCTCCTTTTCTGCCAACATAAAAGGCCATCAGAAGCTCTTGTCTACAAGCAACAAAATCAATGCTTATGTTTTTATGACTAGCAGCAATCTGTGACTTTCATAAAGGTGAGAATGGTGCATGCATTGCTATGACAGGCTTAAGCTTACTTATCATCCTGTCCTGGTGGTATGTACTTTCATCAGGAGCTAGGTGTAACTCAAAACCCAAGGACAGGTTCAAAAAGCATCCTGTGGTCTGATATCAATTCCATGTCTGTTCACATAATCATGTATTGTCACAGAAAACACCTATTGCCAAGACTGTAGTGCAGGAATTTCATTTACTGGCATATTATGGGCAGCTCAGTAGGAAGCTCTGAGATGGAGATCTCTCTGAGCTATCAAAGCCCGGGAGGACAACTACTCCAATGCACCTGCAAGGAGCCACTCTGTAAAGCATGTGTCTAATGAACACAGGTTTCCAGACCTTGAAGACTGGAGAAAGGCCATGTAAACCAAGCTGGAGTTACCAAACATACCATACCTGTTGACTTTCAGCAGGTTAATGGCAACTGCAGTATCCAGAAACCCGACAGACTCAGGAGCCACCAACAAGGTCCAGGCCTTGGCTGCAGTCTGACAACAAATGGAAACTACCACATAATAGGACAGCACTGTTAGCAGGTTAATGACCAAAAAGCCTAATTATAGGTTTGCAGTTTGTTTGTCAGACTCACCTAAATATAGCCAGCACATCATAGTGTTCAAACCATTTGAGATGATTAACTGTGGGATAATTCCCACAGGCTTTCAGACTTTGCATTTTTGAACTCTCTCTGATGACTCAGATTAGTTCAGAGGAGACATGGAAGGAAGACAGGAGAGAATTAAGATACTCTTTTAGCAAGTGCAAGCAGGTAATAATCTTTGGGAAAAAACCTTCCTCCAAACCCAGATATGGGAAATACTGAGCTAAATACTATGGGGCCAAGAGCTGGCTTCATGGAGAGCTAGACCCTGTCTTCTCTGTGACAAATAACTGCCCCTTCCTCATCAACAGAGATGACATGGGGATCTCTGAGTGATCAAAAGGGCCTCCTCAAAGCAAAGACATTAGAGAGGCTTGGAAAGGGTTTGCTACTATGGTTAACTGACTGCTCAGGCAAACGTTTAAAAAAGGTGAGATGAATACTGGAGGTACTCAGAAGCTGTCTGGACATGATCCTGGGTAACTGGCTGTAAGTGGCCCTGCTTAAGCAGGAGGGTTGGACCAGACGACCTCCAGAAGTCCCTTCCCACCTCAACCCCTCTATGAACAACATCAACAACACGCAGAGAGAGATCTGTAGGGAACGGCCAAAGAGATGACAGCAGCTAAAGAAGTGGACGTGTCCCTGGTGCAGAATGCATATGAAAGGGGCAAGACTCTCAATCATTAGCACTCAGGAGCTCAGCCAACCTCACAAAGACTAAAACTCTTGGGTTTGGGGCAGGCAGAAACAGCATCATTTAAGGAATGGTAAGGAGACACCGAGTAAGGCAATGTCTTTGGGGAGGAAAGAGGCTGGAAGGAAGAGAAATAATATTCAGCTGCTAAAAGACCATAGAGCTCCCTTAAAACAAGGCCTTTTGCAATGTGTGCAGATGCATTAGCTTAAGTCTGTTCTCAAATGAGATGCGTCCAAGTCTGCTGACTGCTAAAAATTCATTGTTTTCTTCTTCTCTCTCGTTACTGCAGACACTGCTGTTATAAATTAAGAAAACACACATGTACCAAAAAAAAAAAAAAGATAAAAAAAGTCCTGTGTGGGAAGTTAGATATCCCTCAGGCAAGAAACACCTTCCACCATTACTTGGGTAATGGTAAAATGTTGGACTCAGGCTATGATGTTTCAACAGCAAACACAATTACCCTTCTGTGGAAGTGTTCCTGTACCCACGATGCCAAGGCTAGAAGGCTCCTCACAACTCAGCACAGAACAAAGCAGTTCTGGTGTCCAGCCATACCCTAGGGATTTCATTTTGGGGTGTATACTTAGGAAAAAATCAACCTTTCTTGCCCTACTTTTGAATTGGGTATTTAAATTCCTAGGAACTTTGCTACTGTTTTCAACATCTAAATTATTATTATTTTTTTTTAATAGTGTAACAGAATTTCAAGTATTTGAAACCTGTATCTTAAGTAGGAATCTACCATGTGTCAAATAATCTTTCAGGAGCAATTTCCACCTAATAAACCTTGCTAATATTTAGATGTGAATAACAGCATTTGTATTTTTTGTGTTCAGCAAATGTGATGAAGACCAAGCTCCAAGTACTCTATCAGAGATTTGCAGGAGCATTTTTGGAGTATTTTCCATTAAACTCTAAAGTTCTAATATTAATGCTGTGTTTGTGTAGTCTAAAGATTAGGATTTCTGCTCTGCAGCCATTTCCTATGAAGACAACCAAGACAGAGAACTGAACGTGTCGGGACACTTAGGTGCTGGTCAGAGTCGTAGCAGAGGCTTTTTGTGCCCAGCAAACTTGGACAAAACTTGGGCAAAACACTGGTTAAGATACATTATTTAACCTCCTTTTACCTAAGTTCACCTCCATGGGACTATTCCCCCTACATAAGGGTGTGTGCTTAAGTTCATGCTTGTATAGTGTTCATACCTTTTGATGGGAGTTTTTTTGGAGTTGCTAAAAATTGGCACTATTAATGAGTAATAAACAAGCAAGTTATTTGTGCCAACAACCCAAGTCCTACCTGGGCATTATTTTGTACCGTGGTGGGAGGAAATTGTTTAATTTTCTTTTATTTTCTTTTAAATGCCAGTACTTTTCCAAATTTCAAAAAGCGTTCCAAGTAAAGTGCTTTTGATCTAACATTATTAGATCACCTCAGAGCAAAACAATTCAAGCACAGAAGAAAAAAAAGACTGGGCTTACAGAAAGCTTTCTGAATTGCAAGTGACCATAGGATATTTTAACACACCCAGTCAGCAAAACTTTCCACCCTAGCTGTAATACAATAACCCAGGACACTGCATCTGCTTTGGAGCCTTCCCTTATGGTCTTGTATCCTCCAAAATCCTGTAAAAAAAATAATTCATGCTTTCTGTCCCAGACAAGGTCAGCATAGATCTCCATGTGCCCCACGGCCCTACCAAAGTTTCAGTAGTTGGACCTTTGCTGATCTCAGCTCTGCCTCAGCATCAGTGGCAGAGAGATGGGCTGCCAGCAGGCAGGCACCAAAATATCTGAGAACTAGTAAGCTGCGTAAGAGCAGGAACTACCCAACTTCACCACAGTCTTCTCTGAGTTTAACCCTGCAGCTTTCCTTGCTCAATTCCAGCTTTCAGGCAATCTAAAACTTAGCCTGGGGTAGACAAAACCAACAAGAGTCGAACCCAGCAGTAACACGTCATTCCAGGACGAAGCAGAGATGGATTTCCTTGGGTGCAGACCTGTAACACAACTTCTCAAACAATGGGGGCACAACCTCCATCAAGCAACCTCATAAAATCTCCCCCACAGATGTCTCTTCTCCGCCTGGTAGCACCAGAATGCTTCACTTTGGCCACTCTGCTTTGAGCCAAGGGCCACACTACACTAGAAATCAAGTAATGTGCAATATTTTTCACACAGAAACTCCAGCAAACAGGCTCAAACCTCATCTCAGCTCATTATACAACTCCTGCCCTCCAATTTAGTATTTCCCTGGTTGTGGTTTTGCATATTAAGAGTAACTTGTGGATTGTGCTTGTGGCTGTACTGCGTTGTTTTCTTTTGCTGTGAGCAGACACAGATGAGATTTCTGGTCTCATACTCTTTACCCTGGCGAAGTGGTAAAGTGACAGCAAGATCAGAGCCTGGGGGGACAAGGACATGTCAGCAATCTGGCTGAGTAATTAAGCAGTGAAATGATAGGTTTGACAAGTAGTTTCATTCAATTCTTAAAGCACAGCAGCTCCAACACAAGGCAAACCAGATGATAATAGGCATAAACTAGGAGAGATGTGCTGGAAGTCTTCTGTCCTCATCTTCCTACCCTTCAAAACAAGCAGTCAGCATGTATCAAATTCATTTTTAAGAAGGGCCCATTAACATAGACTATTAAATGCTTGTTTTGCTTAAAAAAGCACAAGTGGTGCTAACTGCTGAAACACTGGAGCTGAAACTCACACCAAGAGAAGGCAACTGCTGTAATATTCAAGTACCTACACCACACATTGCCCTCTTCAACAGGAGTTAACCCATTGTTTCCCCTGACAAACACAGATGGATGTGCACATACAAGGCTGCTCAGTCTGGACGTTCCTAATAAACAGTTAATCTGATATAAAGTAGCCTGTTTGGGTTTTTTTATTAAAAAAAATTACTTTGACATACCTATGGAATTGGACATATATAAACCCCAATATAAATAAACAGTATCCAGTACTAAGCTCTTAAACCCCAGATTTATGACAGAAATGTGCAGACAGCCTCTTCAAGAGGGGTAAGGCTTAGCAGCATCACAATAGATCAAGACAAAGCATTGTTCAACATGATTTTCTTCCTTCTCCATGGTATATCCAGCTGTCCTGTAACATTTGTTACTAGAAGACTCTTTTCTTTGAAACAGTTGCTGTTACTGTTGCCATTAAATCATTAAAGGAAAAAAACCCAAACTCCTACTGCTTTTCTCTCCCTGTGAACCAGCAAGTGAATAGAGATGAGCCAACACCTTACGAAGTACAAGCAAAGCTTTTAAGATGGCCTGCAGAAATAAACAGGATGTCTACAGCACACGGAAAGGTACTGGTGCCAACAAAGATGAAATTTGGGTATGAAAAACCTACCTTAGGAGAAGAAGAAAGCTCCCTCGATGCAGGAATAGCTGACACGTTCTCACTCACTCCTGGCTCTGTCTTTGGCAAGAGGTTTGGTGGTTCAGGAGCTTTTCTTTTCATCTTCTTTTCCGGTTCTTGCAGCGGAGCAACTTTAATTAAAGCAGGGCTTGATTTTGGTTCATAAAATGGATTTGATCTAATTAAAAGAAGGGAAACATATTTCTTTGCTATCTCCTTGGAACTAAAACCAAAGATAAGACCTGTTTGAGAACCCAATGCTTTTATTATCCCATGTAAGTATATGCTTTGCCTTTACATGCTTATAGATACCACTTTTTCATAGGACTGAAAAGTGAGTTACAACAGTTAAAGCTGCATTAGGTCAGAATTTCCATAAATTTTATAAAATCCTGTTAATCACCAAAATACTAGCAATTACATAAAGATAACTCTTCAATTATACTTAGCTATCCATCCAAGAGTGATCTGACTTACAGACAAGCTCAACACCAACAAATTTGTGGGAGGCTGGTGGACATATGCTATTGTAATGAAAAGAATTAAGAATGCTTCATTAGACCAGAATTAAGAATCAGGTCACTTCTATGTGCATGCTTCAACATGGCTTTAGAGGCCTCACTCTTGGCTGTCCAAGTATGAAAAGTTTGGCTTCCATATGTACACAATCCACGTTGAGTGTATTTTAAACTCTGCAGCATAGAGGCACAACACCATTTCAAGAACACTCTTTGGATAAGAGAATAGTGGAAGAAAACCACAGGTGACTTGGTGCAGTTACCAGCAGCCATCATCTCTCTATTTTGAAAGTGCTGTTTATGACTAAACCTCATTTAAGAAACCCAGTAAACATCTTCCACCAAGTGAATGCAGTCCAAAGAATTATTATTCTTAACTCTGGTCTTCATGGTCCGACTCTGCGTTTGTTCCACCCTAAGCAAACACTGTCACAGCACTTTCAGATTTTATCTATTAGTTTGATACAGCAAATATCAATCAATAATACATCAAATAACAGTTTCTACTACACACTTAGGAGATCCAGTAATTTTGTATCCTGCTTAACAACACAAACTCCTCTGGGCAACCTGGGCAAGTGTCTTACCACCCTCACTGGAACAGGTTGCCCAGGGAAGTTGTGGCTGCCCACTCCCTGGAAGTGTTCAAAGCCAGGATGGATGGGGCTTGGAGCAACCTGGTCTGGTGCATCAAGCATTAGACCAGAGCCTCCTTAGCCAGACCCAGTCACAAATTTCCTCTCAGGATAAGAGTCAGGAGCTAGTACACACTGTCTCTAAAGAACTACAACAGCAAAATTTGGGCACAAGCAAAAACTCAACTAGTCATCCAGTTTCCTTCCACACCACACCAAATTTCTGTCAGTTTTGTGTATTTTTAGTATGAAAAATGTGTCTTTCAGTCTCATGGACCGATTTTAGAATTTATTTTCATGCAGCACACTGCCATCCTCTTTTCACTCAGAAAAAGCAAGCAATTAATAATCCACACTGCAGAAAGTACTTCAAAAAGGCAAAGTTTACTGAAGCACATGAGAGAAGACTAAGCTTAAAACCTCCAGACCTTTCTGAGAATGTGCCGCTGCTTGTTACAGAGAGAGAGATCTAAACCCAGATACCAAAGTGAAAGGAAAGACTAACACTAAAATAACTCATCTGCTGACTGAAGGCAACTTTCCGGTGTTCCCACTTTGCTGCCCATCAAGCACAAAGCCACCAGTGCAATCAAAACTAAAGGCAACATCAAAACAAGGAGTTAAATGGAAGCAGATGGGTGTTTTCCATGGGAGGCAGCAGAAAAAGGAGGGTATTCAGGCTGGAGTGGAGAATGCACCTCACTGTCAGTAGCTCTCATTTAGCTGACAGCCCAGCTCAGCTGTCTTCAGACCCTGGAAAGTTCAAAGGGAGGTGAAAATGAAGATAAAAGAGATAAAGGCTGAAGAACAATGCATTCTACAGGAGAGCACAAGGTTTTCTTTAGTTCAACAAGTCAGCCTTCCCAACAGCCAACAGACACAGTATGTTTGGCAGGGAAGTAATTTACCTCTGTGTACTTGGAATTAGAAAACTGTCTTTGTAAGGTGTTAAAATGAATTTGGTGCAAGAAAAAAAAAAAAAAAAAAAAAGAATAAATCAATGAGAGCAAAAAAGTTTGGAAGAACCACCTTTGGAATGTTTATGCTCCAGAATCTTGGAGAATCACTGCCTGCACCAGGAGGCAGCGCTATGAGGAGACAAGTGACTGCCTTTTTTTCCTAGAGAACTTGCTTGAAAGCCAGGCTAAACCCTCACATTTTGGGAACAGTACAGGCAGAACACACACACACAATTTCCCACCTTCCCCTCTCACTGCTTCTAGTTGGTCTTGCAAACATTGAGAAAGATTTTTGAGAAATGAAGTTGAATGCAGAAAGGCAACACCCCTGGTTCTTGCTCGAAGAGGCTACAAATTGTGCAGTCACTGAGGTCTGATGTAGGCAGCAGTTTCATCCAACAGCTTCCACGTGGCTATATGAGAAACTACACAGGGAAAAGTCTGGCTGGAAAAAGCCTTGGATGGAAAACATGAAAGCACTTTTCTCTGAGGTCAGCTCCCACACTTTTTTGCTCCTGTGAAGTTATTTAATTGATGCACACAATGTGATTTGCCTAAAGAGATACCAGATTGTCCATCACAAAATGAAAATAAACCCAAACCTGACAAACTCCCTGGCACTGAGCCATCACTGGCAGTGTGGTGGCTTGTGGCTTCTGGTGCAACAGGCAGCTTCAGCAGATGGCAACTTGATAGTCTTTCCAATTAGACAGCAATGATTAACGAGATAAGAAGCCACAGAACCAAATAATATCTGAGAGCAAGTTTTATTCTGACCGATTTTTAAATTATTTTCATCAGTGTGGTTAGCTGAAAAATTCAACGTTTTATTGAGGAGGAAAACCAAAGCTGTTGGTGTGGTAGGGTGAACAGATCAGACAGTATCACCAATCAGGAGTACTAAGGTTGAAAGCAGTTGTGAGCTATGCTATTCTCAAATAATTAACATAGCAAGGCATGCTGCCCTTCAGGAACAGGCAGTCACCTCCCATTTCGATTTTAATGCATGAAATTCAGAAAGGCAAAACCAGAATTTTTATGTTAACATTCAAACATCCAAACTACAAAAGGCAAACGTGCTCCTTATCTCAATTTAGCCAGGGGAAGTGTGTTCTGAGAGTGCAGTTTTACAGCAGAATGTATGTACCAGATCACCTACATCCCTCTGTACCATGCAACACCTCATTATGCTCACACTTGTGACTATGCTTTGCTGATGTGTGTTGTGAAATCTTACATTATCTCCACAGCCATGAGTGAAACATGTCTCAATCAGGCCAATCACCCCAGGGAAATCCTTCACGAAGGCGCAGCGAGGGTAAGGACCTTTCCAAGATTACAACGAGAGTCTGTTTCAAAACTGGAGTCAGAGTTCAGCTCTTGGGGCACTTAGTGTACACTCTGAGTCCAGGATTGGAACGAGGGATGTGCCAGAGTGGAGTGGGACAAGGATGCTGATGGTAACTGATGTGGTCAGGTTCCCACAACGCATCATAGCATTTCACACAAAATACAAGAGGAAAATGCCAAGCAGTGCACTGAGTGAACTCCAATGAAATGTTTAAGAAGCAGGGATAAAAATACATTGTATTTCCTGAGTGACAGCAAATGTCCTTCAGGAACCTTCTATCTCTCATCTATCAAGGTCAGAGCTACTCCTGGGGAAAGCACTGCGCCAGCATTAGTCAAAAAGTATTAAAAACTACCCAAAAAACCCCAAAAAACCCTCAAAAGATGTTAGGGGAGAGGTTGGAAGTAACATGCAAAGTTTCCTAATGCCGTTATGAGACTCAGTTGTTCAGCCTTGTCTTGAACACACTGCTCAGGCCAAGTCAACCCATCTTAAAACAGACACACAGCAGAAGAAATAACAGGGTCCAGAGACGTGCGGTGAGAATGATTAGAGAGATGGAGAGACTTCTGTTTGAAGAGAGAGTGAAAAAGTTAACTCAGACAAGTGACAAGTAATGGTGAACATGCTAGAGATACACAACTGTTTAGGACAGATAAATCCAATACTACTAACTGTTGTTTTGATAAGCCAGCAGGAGAGCTAGTGTATGGGGCTGGAAAGGTAAATTATTTACAGTCAATAAAAGGAAACACATTTCAGGTAAGATCTTGGGGTTTTTTGTGGAACTCTTGACACTGAAGCCTAGACCTTACAGGATTTGGAAGATTAGCCACTTAGGTAGACAATAAAAGCATCAATATTCACATTAGGTAAGAAGCAACACATATCTGGACGTAAACCCTCATGATTTAGGGCACACAAAAACTACCAACTGTCCCTACTGATGGAAATCTTGGGTGCTCACTGTACCATAGCTTAGCAGAAACCTCCTACTGAGAACTCTGAAAATGAACAGCATGAGGTAAGGCATAATAGTGCTTGTAGGTGTGAGTTAGTATCACAAGTCCTGTGTTCCTAGACTGAAGTTTTATTATTATTATTACACTTCATCCTCCAGTCTAAAGATTCAAAAGGTTCTCCTTGCCACACTTCTACCCAATACATTTAACAGATCATCTCCACCTCTTTCAATGGCATGGTGCTCCTGTAACCTGGGAGGAGAATGTGGAGAGGAAGCCACTTTGGGGGTCAGGACATAAAATCGGATCAGATTTATGTTCAAGTAGAATCCACCTATGGAGAGTTTATTTTTATCCTTGGGAAAAGAAAAAGGAATAAAGCAAAAGGAGTCATTAAAACAAGGTGGTGGCTGTTGTAAACAAAGGGCTAGAGAAATCTGCAGTCCAGTACACAGGCAAAACAAGGCTGCCTGTTCCAACACTGCTGCAGGCCCATTGGGCTCAGGTGTGCTTAGGGTGGACAAGTGAGTACAACTCTAACCCAGAGAAAATCCTTTGCTTGCCCAGCCGTGTAGCTTTTTGTGCTCTCCTCAGTCTTTGCTGTCCCCTAGACCCATATCTTTATGGGTGTGAAGTACACATATTTTTTCTCCCTGCAGATTCTGGTGATCACTGACTGATCAGGGATGCCTGGTGTGACCATCAGCAGTGTGGTCACACTGTGCTCTGCAGCCAGTGCTGTTTGTTCAGGCAGTGCCCTGATGAATGGAGCTGGCAGAGACATCTGTGCCTTTTTTCCCCCACAGAGCAAACAACAACAAACACAAAACCATGGCCACAGAGCTTTAAAAGGAAAAAAACCCTGCAGGGTCCTTTATATATTTCTATTAGAGCGCATGGGAATCTTTCTGTGTCCTGGAACACAGCTATAAGCAGAGAAACATAAAGATGATGATGTGACACCTGTATTGATATTAAATATGAAAGCAATGCAAATGCCAAGCCATGATAAATCTCATTAAATAATGTAAAACTAAATGTTAATTACAGTTGCTGTCTGTAAAACTGCTCACATATAATCACCATAAACCATCTCATGAGTGGTGTGGTTGGTGACTAATGACCACAGACAAAGTATACACCTTCAGACCTCCCAGGCTCCAAAGCTATTGCAAAAAGCTCTCACTCCTTGTCAGGTTCCTATACTACAATACAAGACAGGCAGTTGGAGTTTATAAAAGTTTTGATGTGTGGTTATGAGAAAAGAAACAACCTAAGAAAGTGCAGATGGTGTTAGTTACAGAGATCCAGTTTTATGAGACTCTGTGCTAAGCAGACTGCACAACTCTCCTCCTTTTCACATACTGCACCACCACGAACCAAACCATCCATTTGATCATTAACAGAAATTATTATTTTGTGCAGCAAAAATGATGGCAAAAAGGACAGGAAGGACTCAGCTCTGCTGCTCCTTAACTTCTGGTTCGTTTCCAACTGGCAGGGCTGGAAGTGCCCAAAAGGCACACAGCCTTGCTCCCTGTCAAGTGACAGCAATCCATGAGGCAAAGACGACCTTCAGCTGAACAGCATGACTTGGGGGTATGGTGTTTCCTCCTGCTGAGCTGCCTCAGGAGCCTGTTCTAAGGTGATTAAGGATCACCATGGTTGAACCCAATACACCTCCAGATTAAGCCAGGGATCCCACTAATGCTTCCAAAGCTGCTGAAAGAGGAAGAATCATACTTACTCATCTAGCTCTTCCTCTTCAGCTTTAGAGGTATCTGCATAGAGGTATTTGCTCATATCCACTGGTCTGACATTCTTCCTTTTTGCAGGCTGTGGAGGAGAATCTCTTACAGTTACCAATGTTTCAGGCTCAGGATCTGGCTCATCAAAGGGGTTCAGGTACTCTGGGGCATCTTCATCCTTAAAGGGATTGTAATTGTCAGCGTAGAAACTTTCTTCTGGCTTTGAAAATGAAGCTATTTCAGTATCCAGTTCTACCAAAGAACAAACAAATCATTAAACAGATGTAACATAGGAAAAAATTTGAAACCATTTTATCAGAACTTTATATTTTGAAGGCTTATGAAAAGCTCTGCTTCTTAACTCTCAACATAAAGTCCAGCCTTAGGTGAATTTTCACGCTTTATTTATTTACAGAGTAACCTTGTTTATTCAAAAATAGGTCTTTGAAAAGGTCATTTCATCTAGTTTATTGAATAGGTTTCATTTTCTCACTTACTCTTTCAACCTGATTAGTTATTAGTTTTCTTATTTGCCATATAAATGGTACCACAACAGATTTTAAAGCATTTCCCCAAGCTATTAGCCAAGTTGTATCCTAACAAAATGTTCTTAATTATTTGAGCTTTTAATAAAGAAAAACATATCCTGTATTTTATCATGAAATCACTGGCTATTAAAAGTGGTGATAGTAAGCAGGAGGTCTTTTCATTTATTCAAATGGCTGAACTAAAAATCAGTTAGTAGATATGACCAGTAATTACATTTCAAGACATGCATATTTTCACTGCTAACTGCTCCTGGTAACAATACATAGCCTCACAGGAAAAATGAATTTAAATTAACCCTAAAGAGACAGATAATCAAATTGCTCCTCTATTATTTGGGCTGTACAAGAAAAAGTTATTAGCAACCTGGAGCTGCCTGCAGTTCTTTAGAGGAACAGACCCTACAGAAAGAACACTACACAAAAGTGAATGGCTGTTGGATATTGAATAACACAAATCCTCACACAGCAATGCAACATTTCTTACAAAGACACTTCGTAATGTTAATCTTACTCATCCTGCAGCTCCAAATGATCAGTTCAATACTGGATATGATGTACTTTCAAAATCTATGCAAATAGGAACTTCAATGTAGTGTCATTAAAACCTCACTATCAATAACCACTCCCACATTATTCTTAACAAAAAGTGGTTTTCCTTCAGGTGTGTGGTTACTAAATTGAACAAATCATATCTTTCAGCTTTAAAACTCTGAAAGTTATTTGTAGCAAGGCTTTAAAAAACAGAAAGATGGAGTTCCAAGTGTGTTTGTCACGAATCAAACACTGGGGAAGAGAAAATCACGGGTCACAGCTAACAACGGGAAGGGGCAGCAAAAGAAGCAGCACTGTCATTACTTGGGTTTGGATTGATGATGTACTGGAGCTGCTACTCCTGGCAAATCACTGGAAAACATAAGTGTTACTCTGCCAGTAAACTCCCCTTCCTCCTGTGTGCAGCCATCAGCACAGCCCACGGTGTGAGACAGCCCCAGCCCATGGGGCACGACTGACTGCTGTCTGCAGTTTGAACAGGAGCCACTCCCAGCTGACAGGGATAGGGTCCCAAGGGGCAGGCAGCAGTCACCAGTCACTGGACCAGGGCAAAGGCTTGAAGCAGGAAAGGCTTTAGTCCTTCTCAGAACAACTGAGACCTACCAGGGACTGAAAAGATTTCATTTTAGAAAGAACCTCAAATTTCTAGTGCTGTTCGTCTTGGTTCTTCATATTTAAACCTCAAAGACTATGGTATCATGCTGTCTTCTACACTACTTCTAAGGGTCTGTTCCTGAAGTGATGGATCATTTCTCCGTGGTCAGACAGTAGAAATCAAATGGGTTTGGCTGGAATAACAGAATAAATTCATCCAAATCTTACTTAAGCCAGTGTGGACCCTCAGGAGATAAATCACTTATCTGAGATCGAGGGTGAGTTCATCTGGGTGAAACAGAGTACAATTGTACTTTGCCAGACCATACTGCAGGTTTGAACTGGCAGACACACTCAGGACTGCACACAGTGCTTCTGCCTCTGGGATTTCCCTATGGTGATTATTCAGAAAATTACTTTTAAAAATTCCTTTAATTCCAGGTGAGCTTTGCAGTTTCTTATTCTTTCAGCAACCTGGTCCAACTTTAATATCATTAAAGCAGCAGCATGTAAAGTACATCTCTCTCTTAGGTATCTCGTAAGTTCTTGTACTCAACTCCAATTTCAAAATGCAGCTAACACTGTTTTAAATAAAAAACTGGAGTAAAAAAGGAGACTGAGAAGTATAAACCAGACACTGCACTGAAATGGGATGAGACAAAGGCAAAGTGAGATCACAAGAAGTTATTACTACACTTTACACTATCAAAATGTGTTCTGAAAAGAACTAATGAATCAAAATCCTTGTGACTAGCAGGAAAAATAAAAAATAATCAGGGTTACAACAATACCCTTAGCTAAACCTAAAAAAAGAGGTTCTGATAATGTTTAAACCAGTTAAGCCTCACCTAAAGCAACATTTCAGCTGTGTCTTAGGAGAGGGACATACAGACAAACTACTGCAGGACAAATCAGGGTGTGAACTTGCAGCGTGTCAGCCATAGTGCATGTGTTCACTCCTAGCTCAGAGTGAATACAACACACTTACCCCTTAATAAATGGGAATAAACTACTGGGCACTTATCCTGGGAGTCTGATGTTTCAGAGAAAGCCACAATAAAATAATGAAGGTCAAGTGATAAGGGAAAATAGATCAGTCAAGGCAGAAATTCTTAAAAACATAAATATGATCAAATCAAGCAAGAATCCTTTGACACTATTATAGATTATATACATTTTAAATGTATTTTTTTCTTTTTTTTTTTAAGCTAAAACTGGAAAAGATGAGCTTACTTGCAGAAGTTTCACCCTGCTGGCCCTGAGATGCCCTCAGCGTGGCTGTCTGCAGCTGAGCTAGGTCCCTCCACAGCCCAAGCTTACAGGTATGTGTTCAAACTGTTCATGGCCAAAATCTCACCCTCACTGCATGGATGTGTGTGACTTGGTGCTCAGGGCAGTCAGAGTAGTACTCAAATGCTCCCCACACATTCAGTGAGTTATGAACCAGGCCAAGCAGAAATGCTTTTGAGATCTGCCCTCAAGAGATGAGAGTTTCATATAAAAAGCAGAAGTAACCTAATCAAACACAGAAAAATGACTGATGTGTGTCTTGTTCAAATTGTGCAACTTTTGCTACTTTAAATTGGCTCAAATGTTAAAATATTTTATCAGGAGCGTGCACAACTACAGGTACCTGCTGCTGCAGCTCCACACGATGGATCCCTGCACCTGCACACCTAACTGCTGGTACCTGCACACCAGCACACCTGAGCAAAACCTGCTGGCAACTCACAAGCAGCAAATATCACTAGAAGGAATGTCAGTACTAATCCCAGAAGTTAAACACATTCAGGGAAACAACCTCCTAAAACTGTACTGTAAGATTTAATTTGCTTCTAAGTGTCTCCCAGAAACAACAAGTTCAATGCTTTCATGAAGTCTGATGGATTTTAAGGGGCAATGCAAATGGGTTTTGCAATTCTTTCTATTTCAACACTGCGGATCAAGTGCTGTAACCCTAACTAGGGCAAAATTCTGTCTCCTGTTCATTGGTGCAACAGTACCCACAGGTTTGGCCTTACACACACAGCATTGCAGATCAGCACCCAGAGACCTCTGGCTTACTATTAATTAAAAGATTTCACAAAATCCTACACACATACACACACAAAAATTAAAAGACCTTCTAAAAATAAATATCATTTTCACGACACCTTTAAAGGCAGAAGTTTGCAGGGGCTCAACTAAAAGCCATTTAACTTGGCTTATACTCTCTCCTCCTGCCATCCAGGGTACTATTTTTTCCCCCCTTTGCTTCCTTCAGTGTCCCCCCCAGGTAGGGTCCCCACCTGAACCCCAACCCAACCAGGCTATCTCCCATGTGGTCTCTGAAACCCTTTTATGTCAAGTGTTGGTCATGACTTCGTGAGCCTCTCTATAACAAATTAAATTGCCAGGACAGTGACTCAACAGCTCTTAAAGCTGCAGCCACTGGTACCTTCTCTGTAACAAAGACACTCATGTTTTCTAAAGGACCTCATGGTGTTGGGAAGTGCATTCTGAGGGGCTGAATGTACAACAGCTTAAAAAGGGTTTATGTCCCTTTTTGAGCTGATTCTACACTGAGAAGTCAACACAGATTCCCCCTAATCATTAACCACAGATGAAAACATAGGACTCCTGTCTCTGCTGGAACCAATTGTTTTAATTGCAGTTCTCTATTGATATCAAGAAAAAAAATAAATTTCTTAAAATATATATATATATATATATATGCTTGCAGTTTGGCACTCCAAGGGTCAAACCCAGAACAATTTTGCATGGTTAAGTAATAAAGCCATAGGGGTAGGAGTGACAAGAGGAGAGGCAGAAGTGTTACTACAAGCAGGAGCATCAGCTGCTCCTGTGCCAGACTCTAGAAACATTACTTGCCCTAATCCCACTGAGAAAGACTGCTTGTGATAGTGATCACTCTGGCACTGCCTATCTGCACAATCAGCCTTCTAGTTCCCAGAGGATTTCCAAAAATCACCCTGCCCTTCAACCTTTTGTAACCAATAGATTGTGACACAGCCTTAAAAAACCAAACAACCCCCCCACTGAAACATTACACACACCACTTTCCCCTTGGCAGAGGATGAAAGAAGCCACATGTGAAAGATACTTGGTTGTGGCACTTACTGCCCTACTGGCAGGCACACAGTGGCAATGGTGATGTGAGCAGTGTCACAAACAGCACAGAATAGAAACAGAACTTCCCACTGCTTCTAGAAAGCATAATGACTGGCACCCCTATAAACCACTGATGATTTTCTATTACTTGTATTAATACTTAAGCCAGCATCACGTTCCATTAAGAAATATAACTAGAAGGGACAAAGCAATCATTTTCCTCTATATTGGGTCTTGCACTGCTCTCATTAGGACTATCTTAGAAGGCTTCTGGGGTTTGGTACTGCAGTGGTTTCATGTGCAGTGTAACATATGCTGCAGGGAGCTCAGAAGCCTACCCACAAAGTAAGCAAACACACTGGCAAAGCAGATGCTGTTTCAAACAAAAAAAGGGGGGCAGTGCCAGCAAATCCTCATGTCTTGGACTGCTCATATGCAACTTCAAAATTTGCATTCCTCACCTAATGAAAAAAAGTATCTGGAGTGCTGGAAGTGGGTTGCTGGTTTTGACTTGCATTTGTTGTGTATGTAAAGTAAAATACTGTGCACAAAAATGAGTTCTGTCGTAACGGGACTAAAAGACAATCCCAAAGGCAGTCCTCACTTGATTGACTGCATGCTGTCTGGTATAAAGCTGCAGAGATACACTGTTCAAAGAGATTATGTTTGATTTTCTAGATTTCTAACATCTAGCTGACCCTACTGACACAGAGGGAACAATCAATCTGACACGTCAGCCAAGAAACACAGCCAAAGAGTTTTTTTGAGGCATTCATATGCACATTCACTCCCCTGTGCATATAAAACCATTTACACTAAGGACTTTTTAAACCACAGCAGCATCCAGAGGCAGCTTGCTGATGACCCTCTGTCATGTACCACACCCACAGCGTGCACACAGATGCCAGGAGCACTCACACCTTTAGTTTCTCTCCACCCCTCATTCCCAGGGTTAGGTGATTATGGGATTAGGAAGACAGAGGGAAAGTAGCTGGTTTGTGAACAGGCACAAGATATTTCTGTCTAGGAAACGAGTATCTACTGGCAAGCAATCCTCCTTTCTCTTTGAATGACTGTCAATACATACCAATTCATACCCTGGGTGACCCTAAGCACTTTCAGTAAGCACCCAGGTCACAGGCTTGAGAGGAATATCCTAGAAAATCTCTCCAAGTGGCACGGCGTGCCTCCTGCCATCTGATGGCAAAGTACTGGGGAAAGGAGGCTCCAGATGGCTGCTCTGCACATCTTGGGGAAATGAAGTAATACGTTCTACAGAAATAGAAATAGTCTAAATTCAAGATTTCACCTGGTCCAGATAAAAAGATAAAGCACGCTAACATGTAGTGAATAGGAAAATACTTCATCCTGGCATGCATAAAAGTATAATCTTTTGATTTAAGCAAACCACAACACAAGTGAAACAGGTAATGTGATTCTTAAAACTGTAGGAGAAAGCCTGCCTTAAACTCCTGAACCTCTGTCATGGTCCCAAGCTCCTGGGGTGGCCACCAAAAAGGTCACATTCACTTAAGGATCCAAAAGCAAACAAGCGAGCATAGACTCAAAGACCTTCATAAAAAGAGATGGCACCAATGAAAGTTCCACTGAGGTCTCAGACTAGAAGAGATGTCCTAACCCTTGAGGGAATGTACCTGTGGCCAAACAGCAACAAACAGGGGAGCCTGCAACAGGGTAAGGACAGCCTCGACACTGGGCAGCCTCAGAAGAGCCCAACAGAAAGGGAAATCTCCCCCAGATGGTGAGGTCTAGGTGTAACCCATGTAGAGACACTGATCCAATTATCCACAGACATACACAGGAGATTCCTGTAGAACTGTCTTCATGAATTTGTCTCAACACCTCAACTTTCTGTGAAGGAAGAGGACTGGAGGAAAGACACATGTCAAGAAGGCCAAGCACAGGAAGATGAACAAAACCAGTGCCCATCACAGGGAGAAGACATCTCTGGAGTGGAAGAGCCAGCACTTCTCAGAGGTCTCTGAGGTGACTAGAAAACCCCCTGGGGAGCCACTAGTCATAAACTAAAAGCTTTAAAAATGCCACACCAGATGTTCTACTCTTAGTCTGACAGCCTGAGCTGCCTCCCATCTTCCACTCAGTTCAGAATTTGAGGAAGACATACTGCTGTCACATGAACCTGTCAGAAGCTCCGTCCCTCCCAAACCAAAAACACCTTATGACACAGCAGGAAGAATCTAGCAACACCCTGTTTATCAAAATCACTGTCACGTTTTCTGTTGACTGCTGCATGATGGTGACAGTGTGTGGGAGGAATATTTGGTACACTCACACCCAACAACTCAACGCTGCTGCCCACAACTGTGTACAGGGGACTTCTTTGGGAACCCAAGCCCTGAGACTGTCCAAGTACACAGAACAGACCCAGGGAAATGGAGAAGTGTCTGTGACTATGACTGAAGGTGGCAGTAAAGGCTAGATGGCACCAAAGGGACCAGAATTGACTGAAAAAACATGTCCCACATATATTGGGAGTTTTTTGGGAACATCAGCAGGCTGGTGTCTTGGATGCAGGCTGCTCCTAGTGAACCTGATGTGAGGTGTCAAGCAACCCTGGCTCTAAGAAACACCACCAATTCATATCACCCTGTCCCTGAGATGAGAAGGAACCGACTCCTAGTCCCTGTATTTTGTGGTCAGAACATGTGCTGCTTTCTGCCACAGCAGGTTCTCTCTGGAAAGGAAAGAAAAGCTGGGTTTGGAATACAGCAGTTTAGGTAGGATGGGACTTGTACAGTTTTCTCCAGGGAGAAGGGAGTTCTTTCTAGAGCAGAGAAGGAAGAAAGGAATATAGGCTGAGTCTCTTGGAGCAAGTTGTGCACAGACAACTAGATGGATGAGAATAGGTGTTTTACATCCCTGGTCAGTCCGTCTCCTTCCATCCCCCTAAGGGAATTCACAGCCAAGGAACAGACAGGAAATGAAACAAAGATCCACACACCAGAATCTCATCCATATCTATCAGTATCCACAAAGCTGAAACAACTCACTTCTTCAGCTCTAGAAACACCTGACAACTTTGTAGGAGAGAGGAGGGACCTGTGATAGTGGCCAAACACTGAAGACATTGCAATGTCCCTGCTTGAGAAATACAAGCTGTGGGACTACACCACAGCAAAGTATGACAGGACTTGGATCACCACCCACATTGGCCTGTGAGGACCTAGAAGGCAGGAAAGCTGTGTTGTGAGTAAACACTCAGCTTGTCCAGAGAAAGAGTGGGAACTGCAGCTCAAAAATGCATCCTCATTAGAGCTGGCGTCAGAAGTCCTGTGGCTGTGCCCTGTGCTGCTCCTCCTCAGGGTGGTTCTTTGTCACCACCATTGCAGAGTGGCTCCTGGGGCTTGGTCAAAGGTGGCAAATGCTCCTTGGTATTTTCTGTGGGAAGAAAAGTCTTGGAGCTTTGAAGAGGAAAGGTTGAGTACAGCTTCAGACTTGGGAATTAACTATGCACTGGCATTTCAAGCAGATGCAAACTAAGAAAGTCACACACACTTTTAATTTTGGATGGCAGTAGATGGAAGCCTGACTATCTGGACGTGAAGTTGAGGAGAGCAGAGATGCCTGCTGTCTTGGGGCTCCTTTCTGGACTTACGGCCGAAGTCTCATCAGATGAAAAACTTGCAGGGGTTCTGTTGCTCACTCAAACAGAACAAGAATGGGCACGTCAGTCTGGAAAGAAGATTAACACTTACCATGTGGTGCTAGGCACGATGCCAGAAGGCTTAACTGAGGAAGCCATAAAAGCAAGAAAAAGAAGAATGAAAGAGATACAACTAAATTATAATAATGAAGATTAGTGCTGACCAAGAATAGCTGTGATGCAGTGGAGACTGCAGTGAAGGAAGTTCTGATACACACCAGCATCCACGTGGAAGGCAGGCACTTGACAGTTTGTGTTGCTCATTTATACCGTGAGGTGACTGCCAGTAATATACCTGAGAGGTCTGAAAGTCTCTGCTTCAATGCTCAGCTGGTAGCCCCCAGAGGCAAATACACATAAGGATGAGACTCAGAGGATAAATCCATTCTCCAGTGGCAACTAGATCACTGCTATTTCTACCCCACTGCATGCAAGAATTGTATTTAATCAAAATAACATTTTTCATTTGTAGCCCTACCAAAAAAAAAAAAATAAAAAATCATGTTTCATTAAGCATTTGCAATTAACAATGAATTATGGAAAACAGATCTATTACCTTCTACATCAGGGTCTCCAAATGGATTTAACTCCGCTGTGTCAGGATCACAGAAAGGGTTTGTACTGGAATTGGCCAGGTCTTGCTCCTCTTCGTCCAGAAAACTAAGTTTATTGATAAGCTCTAGAAAGAAGTTGGAATATTGTTTTAATATAGATACAAACTGTTTTTCAAGCTCAAAACCCCCCTGTATGAACAGTCCCTCAACACCCTGCACCAGGGCATGGCATGAACTGCACAACTAAGCTAATGCACTTCACCAGTACACCAACACAGGAGGGAGAAATAAAAGTGAAATGAATGAAACTTCTCTTTGCTGATCAGAACATGACGTAACAGAAATGACTGCTCAGGAAGCCTTCTATTGTCTTCAGTGAATAAATGTTGCAGCACACCTAACAAGCTAAACACAGCAATTTATTTTCGGATGTTCACGTTACTGTTAACCAAGTTTAGGATGTAACATGCACGTAACATCAGAGAAGGGATATTTTGTCAAGTTAGAGAGGTCAAGTATCATTGACTGCACAACTAATGTTTTAGGCTCGTGGTCTGGGGGGCTTTTTTTTGTAATTTTTTTTCCTTTCCTGTTCATTATCAGATGACAACGGAGCTGTAGAGGACACAGGCTCTTTCTCTATCGTGTTGTTACCTGTTGGATGCACTACAAATTACTGAGAGTCATGCTGGGTGGAAGCACAGAGATAAAACTGACAGCTGAATACAAGCAGGAGTCAAAAGGTAACAGGTCACAGTAAATACAGACAATCAGAAACAGAAAGAAAGGAGGAAAGCTCATAGACCTTCAGAGGAACTGGCTGATTTAGCTGAAGGCATATTTGCTCGCTTTATGTAGTCATCTTGATCTTCATCTAAGCTGCTCAGAGCATTCAACTGGTTTACAATTTCTGTAAATAGAAGCCAGTCAAGACAAACGTAAGGCAAGGGCATTCAACGAAATAGAAGTGGAATGAACACTGTTACTTGAAGAGAGTGAGGGAGAGAGAGGGTAAAAGAAAAGACACTTAGAGTTAATTAAAAGAATACATTTAGAACGAGTCCTTACAATGATAAACCTACAGCAAAGCATCTGTGTAAGTGCTTCAGTGATAATTTAACAAGAAACTCAGTTAACAGCCATAAACAAAACCCTGCTGGGTTCCTGGTGTCAGCAACAGTCATTAGTTTTATGAGGATGAGTATGCACGTCAGTTCAAAACTTAGATGTCCCAGCTATAATTTAAAGCCTTTCCCTGCTCGTGAAGAAAACCTGAATTTTAAACCATTGCCAGCCAACCAAAACAGCCCCACAATGGCTTACCTCCCTCCCAAACTCTGAAGGCTTCAGAAAACTAATACATACACATGCATTTTGTATAGTTTATTTCTACATACACACTCTGACTACGTAACACAGTCACCATTAAATTTGGACCTGTGTCCAACTGAATTTATCCAACAGTTTTAAAAGATATGATCAGTCTTGTGCTATGAGAATGCATACTGAACTTATACATTGGTTGAATTTGCCACTGCAGTGCTATGCAAGTAGCACCTTGCTGTTTGGTAAAATCTTATTTCACCTTCTCCTCGTAGTGGGGAGCTCTGAATTGCCATGAATTAATGGGTTTTAAAATGTATTCATGTTTAATTCTAGCCAAGACGCTGATGCCTCCATAAGTCTGGAAGGAAGGAAGGAAACAAAAACCAACTAGGTCTTAGTGCCTTCTGCCCCAAGGGGAAAAATTCCTCCCTGATCCCCTGCTCCAGCAGCCCTGTCCATCTGACAAATGCTGTTTCTGTAGTAATGGGGACTGAGCCTGGGGCACCTCTAGAAGACCCCTAGCACAGGTTTCTGTGGAGAGGGGACAGCCTTCCTCCTCCTTCCAGCTGACAAAGAGGCAGGAGAAACCTGTGCAGGAGGGATGATCCTACTTGATGAATATCACTGCCCCTCTGACAGGTTTTTTTCACCTCCTCTCTTTTCCCAGTGAAATAAATGGACGATATCTGCTGGTGTCACCAGCGAAGCTAAAGCTACGTAGATGCCTTCACTGCACACTTCTCATGCCAATCATTCTTGGATTTCCTTTAAACTTCAATTTCTTGTGTACATAAGAAGTGACTTCTTTGTAATGCTTTTCGTTTGCTGCTGTTTTGAACTGAACCTTTTCCTCATATGGCTTTTGTTTGGGAAAGCAAGCATTCAACTCTCACAGTAATCATTCTATGAACTAGTTACTAGGAGCAAGACATCAGAATGAGGAGAAAATTGAGTAGCATCATGACTGTCCCAACTCATATTGGTGCCTACAGCCACCTGGAACTTCCTAGCAGGGGGGAATCACACTTTTTCACACTGACAGAACTCAATGTCATGCCTTCACAGACAGCATAAAGAACCTGAAGCCAAAAGCATAGTCCAGAACCTGAAAATATTTGAGTTGCGTGGTTAAAAACTTCATTCCCACGTTTAAACTGCTTTGCGAAGATATGCCAATCTGCAAGTTACCAAGTGAAATTATCTACCCTGCCAACATCTACTGGACATAACCTATGGTGACAACAACAAAGCCACAGAATTCCTCTTAACCACAGCTCCTGTTCTTGACCTTAAAGCAAAAACCTGCTTAGATGGGATTACATTTATACCTGTCTACATAGAGTTATTTTCACCCTCCTCACTTCCCTATTTTCAGCTCCAACAAATAGGACTATTGTCCTAAAAAATAACATCAAAACTGCCCCAAAACTCTTCACTTAGAGATCTGAACAGTATAATACCATCTTCTGGGATTTTTTAAGACTGAAGATACCCAATGGAAAACACCTTGCTGTACTCAAATCAAACAGTGTTGACCTTACAACACACTAGTACAAATGAATTACTGGTTTAAAACAGGCTGAAATGCTGACATGATTTACAATTTATTATGTCAGCATGTGAAAAAAAAAAACCACAACCAAACCAAAACCTATTATAATTCAGTTTTTATTGTCAGAAAAGAACAAATTAAGTTCAGAGCTTTAAAAAGAGGGAATTCTTTGATGTGGTCTGAATCACCTGGTCCCATCTGCCAACCTAAACACCCATATGCACTATAATGTTCCTCATTACAATATTAAATGGTTTATGTCATATTTTGGAGTGTGGAAACGGTAGGTTGGAGATTTATGTCCTACATTATCTTTTATAAATCTCATTATCTACAAATGTATGTTAGCTTGTTCTACAAGTATGACATATAAATCACTGAGGGTTTTTTCATTCTTCATTCTTGTTCTTTTTTTTTTTTTAAAGCAGCTTGGTGCTACAGACAAAGCAGATTAAAGGTATCAGGAGTTTACATGGGAGGGATGGTTTTGCAACTGGTGAGAAAGGGTTACACATATGGCTCTCCAGAAGCATGCTCCTGCAATATGCTGGGATTCAGGCTCCTGCAACAGGCAGCACATGGGCATGTGGCTGAGTCCATGTGGTGTCCCAGGTCACTGTGCTCCTGTGCAGATGGAGCAGGAGGCAACTACCAAATTCAGCACGAGGCTCTAAGTATCAATTAAAACATTAAGAGGAGCTATGTATTTATCACCACTCTAAGTTTGTGAGTTATGAGCCACATCTCTTCAAGTACACTGGGATGCCTTGTCTTCAACTGCAGAGTAAGGACAGGATAACTCTGGGAGGTTTAAATTAATCTATATTAATAGTGGAGAAGCAAAATATTTGAAATGTATTTCACAGCTACAAACATAATTATCAACTTCACACGGAACGGTTAGGTGGAGATACAGCACATGAAAACTTAAACAAGAAATCTTGGGAAGGAAGGGAGATTCATTTTTAAAATGAAAGTGGTGCTTTGAATGGGAAACATCTTTCAGCCTCATCTTAAAGTCAGTCGTATGGCAACAGCTGGCACGTTGGCCACACCAGATTCCACAGTGCTTTTGAGGCAGGTCAGTATTGCATCACTTATGTCACAGCTGAAGAAAGACAGGCACAGACACCCAAAGTTAGGCAACACATCAAGGGAGAGCAGCAGGCTTTCTTAACTCTCCTGCACCATCTAGAGCCCCATTCAGCAGGTCTCCCTGGTTCTCTCAGTAGTGGATATATTTATTCATCTATAAAACCATAACTTTAGGCTCAATTACAAAAATTAACTTGTGTACACTGCAAAAAGGAACAGTGTCTGTGATAAAGATTTGCACCACCTCTTGTAGCTATGGCTTGAGAACGGCAATGGTTCACTCACAAAGCCATCCAGTGCTTCTGTGAGAAGACCCTGAGTCAAAAGTAGGATAATAATCCCTTCTGCTTTACTACCTGCAGTTTACTCTTTCAAAGCTCTCTTACAAGCACGAAGCATGGAATGCTCCCATGGAGTGGCTGTAGGCAGCACCCCCATTTTACAGGGGGGAAAACAGGCACAGCGAGGCGAAGGGATCTGCCCCAGGGCACTCTGAGTCAGGGAAGGCATTCCAGCTCGCTCGCCTGCCAACACCCCAGCATGGCAAGAGATGAGAAAATGATGTTGGGAGTAGCAAGCTTTCAAAAGTTTATGTAACTTCCTCAATTAACTTCATGGGATTCCGTGAACACAATTCTTTTTTGAAAGAAATTTTGGAAAGAGTGCTTCACCACACCAGTTCTGTTCCATTTCCCTCTTTCTCTGTTTCCTGTTTTCCTGCAATGATCCCTACCTCTTCCTCCCTTGGTTCCTCAGCTCTTCTCCTTTTGTTTTATGAGTTTTTCCCATTCATTATATTTATTACAGGAGTCACTCCAACTGCCAATGAAATGAGGTCTTGAACACATGTTGAAATAGATCCTTTACATTTTATTAGTAGTGTTTACTTACTGCCCTGTGTTTTATGTTCTCCCATTTGCTTGGGAAACTACATGCACTCATTCTCCTTCAGCATTCCTCTCATCCCTCTCCTTGTCTAACGTGGGAAAAGTTAACCAGGCTAATGAAGCAACTCAGCTGCTGTAGCCAACACAAGAAGTCTGAGGATGACCTTTCCCCACTCAGGTTCCCTTGATGATGCATCTACAAAAAACCCACCCCAACCCTCCTGTCACGTTCAGCAGAGCAGGCTGAACAATGAGCAGATATAGTGCAGTTCAGAAGTATTTATTTCTTCTGTCTTTCAAGTAGATATTGTAATGTTTGCTCAGAACAGATAATTCTGGCCTTTACAACAACAGATGGAAAAGCCTCTAAAAGAACTCGAGCTAGGACCCTGTGTTGCACATCAGGCAGCTCACCCTTCCCCATCTGTCTCCAGGGTTGTTCACTACACAGCCAAAGGCCAGGAAACAGACTACACCAATCCACATCATCTTCTTGCTTGTTCAGGAATCGTCTCTGTTTGTTTAGATGAGAAATGCTGCAAAATCAAGGAAGTCAAAGAGCAAGATCTGCTGCTTTTCAACTACTATCCTTCTGCACATGGGTTTTCCAGAGCAATCCTCAGTGCAGTATCTCCTCATATCTGACTAAAACACACAATATTTTATACAGACTTTACTTAGCCTCTCCTTTATGTGCCCTTCTCTGTGATTATTGGACAGCCTGGTGAACATGTCAGGTTTTGTTTGGTGTCCTGACCCACACCTGAATTGCTCTGGTTACACTGGGAAAGGAGAAGATGACCTTGCAGAATGATTTTGATATGGCCAGATTGGTATATCTCTGCTCCCTGACCAAGAATACATGACCTCTGTCTCTCCACGTATTTCATTTTGGACTTTCCAGTCTCCTCCGTGCCAGACTCATACAGCATAAGTAGAGATTTCATCAGGGTACAAAACATTTAAATGAATATGTAAAGCATGGAGAAAACATATTTGCATCCTTTCACAACACCTAATACAACTAAGTAATAACTGCTTCAGGCTGAGCCTCTCAATTGCAACAAAAGCCCAAAAAGAAGCGACTAAATGTTTCCTAACACCCAACCAGTGTTCCTCTGGATTTTCAAGAACAGATTTGACAGCTCACTTCCCTGCTTGGGATGCTCTTCCCTACCTTAGAGAAGGATCCCTTGATTTCAACAGGCATTTTTAAAGAGCACTGGCAGGCTTGAAGGCCAGCACTAGAAGTTAATTTGTCTTTTCCTGACTCTTTGACACCAACAGCTCCTACAGAACTCATCTGGAGCAGTACTACCAACAATTTAACACCATCACATCCTGATCTGACTTGCATCGATTAGTTCAGCTATCCTGGACACACTAAACATTTCCATCAGCAATTCAAATGTGGTTATACTATCTCACTTCAAACAACTTTACTATCAAATTCTGCACAAGTCCTTTAATGGCCTCCTGATTTCATTTCCACAAGACACCTCCAACCACAAGGCAGAAGTACACCTCCTGGAATTACCATGTTATTGAGCAGAACCTCAGCACCCACCCATGGCACAACTCATTTTGCAGTTACTCTTACAAACTGTCTGCAATTATCCTAAATTTTTTTCTGGTTGGGTTTTTTTTGAAGTTAAATACAAATACAGCATAAGGATAAAATCCACGTAACACAGCTGGCAATTAGCAAAGGAACTGTATTTTACCACTCCTGTAACCAACCTGTAATTTTTGCAGCCTTTTCCTCTTGATTCACTCTGTTTTCTTCATCTTCTTCATTGTCTTCCTCAAAATCATCTAGATTTCCAATATCAGCTTGTTTCATACTCATCAAACTAGCCAGGCTTTGCATGTCTTCATCCCTAAAGAACAAATTTCAAACCAGGCATTAAAAAGCAGCCTGTTTAATACCACATCTGATACCACCACATTATTAAAAATCCTTTAAATATTTTCATGCTTTCTTTTCTTCAGAGAGGTCTCTGATCTCAGATCTGATCTTGAATATAGTGAAGAACAAAATGAATACACTCACGTACATTAATTTCTGAAGGGTAAGTTTTCTATTAACAAAATTCTAAAGGGCAAAACCAGGGCTGCCTTGCATTAAGAGTCAATTTAACAACTGACTCTAAAAATTTAAAAGCAGCCCAGAGATGCTAGTAAACACTTATCTAGTCTTCTTTGGTTAAAGTGAAAATGCTTGGTCAGACCTACTGTCCTTATGCTGCATGTGACACCTATCCCCACATTCATTCAGAACTCCTGACACTGTCACAGAAATTAAAATCCCTTTTCTAAATATCTGAATTCATCAACAAGGTAAAAACCCATTACATATCAATGGCCAATTTCAAGTCTTATTTGCCTGCATCACCTATATATCTATCTTTCACACAACTGTACCTTTCATATCAAATATCAGCTTGATAAAAAGATGACAGCAGGCAAAGACACAGAGAAATGGATGTTCTACATTTGTTTCTTAAAAAAAACCCAAGATTTTTGAAGTACATGAAATTCTTGAAGCAACAGCAGTTTTACCTCTTCTCCTTTAAAATCATTTCAATAGATTTATTGGGATTAATCAATTTATTTTTTATTTTATCTCCTTAGAATAAGACAGACTGGGGGTTGCCTGGCTAGGAAGCACCTCTACTGAAAACAGTCTGGGGATCTTGGTGGAGAGCAAGCTTGAGGAGAGCCAGCACCACACCCTGGCAGCCAAAGGAGGCAAATAGCATCCTGAGACACATTACAACAGGACCACAAGTAGCAGCCTGAGGGAAGTCATGACCCTCATTTACTTGGAGTGGTCAGACTGCATCTAGGGTACTTTGACCACAGTACAGGAAAAGGGGTTGATAAACTGGAGCAAGGTCAGCAGAGGGCCACTGAGATGGTTGAGGGTTGGAGCACTTCATGAAAAGAGCCTGATGGAAATAGACTTCTTCAGCTTGGAGAAGAGATGGCTTCCAGAGGACCTAGCAGCAGCCTGCCAGCATTGCTCAGAACACAATGGTGCAAGGCAAGAGAGAGACAGTGGACAAAGCAGAGAGGTTCTGCTTTGATGTGAGACAGAAGCTGGAACCATCATCACCAAGCGGTGGGATGGGTTACTCAGAGAGGTTGTGCAGTCTCCATTCTTGGGGGTTTTCGAGCCCCAGGGGGAAATAAAGCCCAGAGCAAACTGATGTGATCACATGGCTGACCACTTTAAGCAGGAGGCTGGACCAAATACCTCTACAGCTCCCTTCCAACCTGAATTATTCTGTCTTCTTTGAATGTGATTATGACAAAACCAGACACATCGATTTTGCACCTAATAGTGCCAAGAAAACTACACCAATTATTTTAAAGTTATTACTTATAGGAATAAAAGTAATGCACTAATCATGCCTCAAATCTACACAGAGGCACTTAAAACATGGGATTAAACTCAGTGATTTAACATGTTACCATTTGGGGCAACCATTTCCTACCACGTGAGTTCAAAGTCATCAGCACTACAGAACCCAGAGTTACACAGGACAATGAAGTACTTCTGTAAAAAGTATTAGTACAGGGGAAAAAATTCACTGATGGGCAGGCAGGCTCTCTTGTGCACTGACCACAAAAAGCTGGGGGCAGTTAGCACACAGACCTTGTATGTCAGGAGTTCACATAAAATTTAGAAATTAAAAGGTCTCCAAGGTACTATTTCTTTGTACCATCCTACCTGTATTCATACTTTACAGTAATTTTTTCTGTGTTTCAGAAATAAGATGATTTTTGGTACTGCACAGCAACAGGCTGCATAAAGTAAAATTAAAAGCAAATTTCACTTTATGGAACCACAACAGCTTGTAAGAGATGTAAGCAAGCCTCAGCCTAGCTACTTTTTCTTGCATGTTCATGCATGTGACACCTGAATTCTCTCTTTTATTTGGACTAGTAGGACAGTCTCTATTTACACATACTGGAAAGCAATGCTTTCACCACCAGCAGCTTATATTTTTTTCTGAGGTCCTTGGTTCAGCGTGATACTAAAGCCCTGTTGTTAACTTACAGTCTACCTGACTTGCAGTCTTCAGCCTGAAACCTGTTGATTTCAATGAGAAGAATGTATATGTGATCCCAAATGAATCAGCTTTTACAAATTAAGGCCTCAAAAAGCACCAGGAGGCTATTTACTATACTATTTACAGCTATTTACTATACAGTTCATGGATGCTGGTTGTTCCAAAAAAAAATAAATTAAGAAGTTATCACATACTGACTTTTTCATTCCCATTTTCAGCTGTAATACCATGCTAACCCACAGCTAAATACTTTAAAATATCATTCATATACGGTAGGTCAAAATGTGGTTCCCAACAGGTTAATCAGAGAAGGGAAACTGTTAGCCTTTTGGAGGAAAAAGGAAATTTAAAAAAGAGCTAAAAGAACCACTAGAGCAGTAGCTTCCCCATCTGCCTCTTTCTGTTCTGCCATTCTCACACTCCCATATCCTAGATACAGAAAGGAAATGCAAAACAGGATGGGTGACAAACAATCCATCCTCCAGCCACATGAAGCTGTCAGCATCTGACATATTGAATCTGACAGAAATTGCAGGAGAGGTTACAGGACCTGCAAAAATAATCAGCATCCTCTGCCCTCCAAAGGCTGTTGCAATAAGGGACAAAACCAGGTGAGTGAGTAGGGTGAGTGGTAATCAGTGCCCAACTGAACTCTTTTCATGGGATGTTCTTGTGTTCAACCCAAAAATCTTATTTCTGACTCCACCCTCTCTCACCTTACAACTGGCTTTGTCCTTCTTTCATTCACTGCAAAACATAAATAGATGAAACAGAAATAAGTTCTCCTTCCCACGTTTCCCTTGCAGCCTGCTAAGGGTCTTGCTGGATGAACACACACATGCACTGCTGCTGATTGCAGACCTGTAGATATTTTGAAGCTGCTGTTATTTAAAATGCCTGTAACAGCAGAGGACAAGCAGTTTGCCTCTGAAGAACAGGAGACTATCAGAGTAAGAAGCAACGTCTGCTCAGCTAAGAACCTAAGTATGGCAGGAATGATAGGTATGCTGAAGGACACTTTCAAATTCTGCCATTCTATACAGAAAGAGCTCTTTATCCGAAGAATTCTTTGAAAAGCAACACAAAGCAGGTTATCTGGGTAAAAAAAAAGCAAACCAACAACCCAACAACTTACGTGGCTTTCCCTTCCCTCAGGAAAATACAAGATAAAGAGAACTGCAGCGTGGCAGATACCACTTTCTTAGACAAAGGCTTGAATTTTAACTTGACATCTGTCTGTGTAGGCATGGGGCTGGCATATTGCTTCATGTTGATGCTGCTGGTGGCAAGAGCTTTTCTGCGTCCAGAAGGAGATTCCTGAAAGCAAAGGGGAAAAAAAAAAAAGTAATGTATCAGGTGCTGTTACACCAAAACTTGTCTGCGCATAAAACAAAACATACACTTAATAAATCTGCATCATTCGTTTTTTCAAGCACACAGGCAGCAGGGATTGATGTGATCCTTTCTAGAGACAGAAATCCCCTTCTTAAACTAGGTTAGCCACTAACAGGGACTCTTTGAACACTTGCTTAGTGCAATGGAAGGGGGAAAAAGAAAAGGTTATCCATTGTGATTAGGTGTCTTCCATATGAGATCCTCGGACTTTAAGGGCTTGAGCTTGTAGCAGCATTCACAGCCCACATCCATTTAAACATGCAGGAATATATCTCTGCTCCTGACAGCAACCTAGACTAGCTCTGTCCAAACTTGGGAAGTCCTGGACTAGAACTTCCACCCTATGGAACACATGGTTGCAATTATGCATGTATTTCTTCATGGAACGGTATGAGGCCATCAAGGGAATATATTGAGCCAGTATCCACGTTCAGTGCTCAAATACACCACCTGAATATTTTTCACAGCAATGGTACTTCTCACTAGTGTTGTACATGTACTATTAAAAGTGACAGGTTTCTGGAGTTGAGGTGGACAATGCTTCTAAATATAAAGATAAAAATTTTGCAAGGGAAAAGAATAAAAAAGTAAGAAAAGAGATAAAAGCCTATGCTGTATTACAAAAATCTGAGTTAGATTTCGAGATAAAGGTGTTGCTCACAGATTAACAATTTAGACAAATTAATCTCAAATACATCCAAGAATCTGCTCTCTTGTTCCATCCAATATCAGCATTAGCAGCAAAGGAATGATTACATGTAACAAAACTCCAATAACAAAAATGAAACAAAAAAAGCCCTGCTGTTAACTCTTCTGAAAAACGTTCTCAACAACAAGACGACATTTTCCTGCACTTGCCAACTGGTGTTGAAGAAAGAATACTAATTCAATCAAAACATTCAAGCATCCTTTTTTAAAGCACTTGACATTTCCGCCCAGCAGAATAAGTCAGGATGTAATATGTCATCCCCAAAGAATACCTTGTTTAAAAAAACCCAGCCTTATCTGTCAGATTACGCACGGCAATATTACACAGAACTATTAGTGCATGCAGATACCTTATGAATGAATTTCAAAAAAAAAAAAATGCATCAAACACTTGAGAAGGATTTAGGCCCTCTTGGAAGAAATACTTAAGGATATGCAAATAGTCCCACCTGAATCGAGTGGCAGAGATGCGACCGCCGCAGACAATGCGAGCGCGCTTTCCCTGCCCGCGACTGTCAATCACAGGGCGAGATGAAGGCCCAAGGTTCTGACAACGTGTAGAATGGAAAGTATGATGAGGGTGTTTCAATTATTGCAGAGATAGGAACCACAATAGTCTGTTATTGCACCGTGCCTGGAGAATAACTCAGCGTTACAAGTCGGCGCCTGCTCAGAAAGCAACGGGAGAGACGCAGGGTGTTCTCCAGGTAAAGGTACAGAACCAGCCTGCATCCCAACAGCAACCTGTGCCATCAAGCTAAACTTCCACCAGTCACACTGTGCTGTAAAAACGGTCAAGGTGAGTAGAAAGAAACCTTCTAGGTTTGGGTTTTTTTAAGTATCTTTGGAGAACACTGGCATGCACAACACGGTGTGCAAGTATTTACGCAGCTGGCAAGGTAAAAACTGCTTGCCAATGCTAGTGCATGTGCTTCTCTGCCACACACAACAGAGCAACCAGAAATTAAAAAGGAACGTGGGGTCACATGGAGAGGACAAGGGGGGAAATGAGTACGAGTTGCACCAGGAGGTTTCACCTCAATACAAACCAGACATTTTTTACAGTGAGAAGAATCAACAAGAAACAACACAGGAGAGTCCCCATCGTGGGAGGTTTTCCAGATGCAACTGGACAGGGTGCTAGATAATCTCATCCGAGCTCCTTTTCTCATGAAAGGCTGGACCAGATGATCTTTCCAGGTCCCTTCCAGCCTGGGCCGTTTGATGGTTCTGTGATTCTAACTTGAATATTCCCTTACCTGCTGGCAAGCCAAAGGCAAATATTGCACCCACGGGCTATAATAACTGGGAAACACATCACACTTTGGACTTGACTCTTCGAATCCCAGAATGGTTTGGGTTGGAAGGGACCTTAAAGATCATCTTGTTCCATCCCCCCTGCCATCAGGGACTGCATAACCTGGGCCAGTGTCTCACCACCCTCACAGTAAAAAATTTCTTCCCAATATCTAATCTAAATCTCCCCTCTTTCAGTTTGAAACTATCTTCATTTGTTTATTATTCCCAAATTATATAATTAAGTTTTCTTGAAAAAAAAGTAAAAGTGGGGTGGATTTTTTTCCTTTTTAAAAAAGTCAAAGCAAACAAGATAAGCCAACCCAAAGACCAGTTCAATGGTGCATATGAAGTGAAAGGACAGAGCATTAAACCTGCAAGCATCCAAAAGCTGGACATGGGCATCAAGGCAGGGGAATTTTGGAATGACGTGGAGTTATGTTTTCACTTAATATCTATTTATTGTTGTCCTGGTTCCCCAGGCACAGAGCCACGAGCAGCCCCCAGTCAGTGGGGGTCTGAGCCAGGGCAGCTGCCCCGAGCTGACTCCCACCCCACTGGCATCTGCTCATCATAAAAGGAGGGAGTTCACTGAGCGTGAGAGGTTCTTTTTTCTGGGGCTCTTCCCTCTTGGCCTTCTGCTGCTGAGCCTAAGGAATAGGCTGAGTTATAACCTTGTAATACTTTATGTTGGGTTTTGTATCAGTTTTGTCTTAAATCCATTTCAATTTCAACCCATGGGGCTTCTCCATTATTTCCTCTGGTTCCCCTTCTCAGCTGGGGAGGGGTCATCAGGTGGTGGAACAACTGCTACAGCATGGCCATACCCATGGTTGGTCCTTAAAATAATATGTGGAATACTGGGTAAGAATCTTTTTTTGTTGTTTCATGTTTGCTACTGTATAGTTTCAGCAGGAGAACCAGCACAATGGGGGGAAAAAAAGGAAAGGAATGTGTAGAAATCAGCAATAAATGATTAAAAAAGAACTAGTTGGTATGGTAGCAGAAGCTACCAAAGCCTGCCTTCTGGCATAATGGCTGTGCTGGGCTGACCAAAGGCTCTGAGAGACCTGTACATAATTTACAAAGTATATGATTTACAAAGTGATCATTATAATAATACAAGTAAGAGCAATACTGCTCCAGAATACTCTCCCGTGTTGGGGAATCTCTGCTTTTGTATTCTTCACTTTTATGCCTTTCTTTCACAAGGAGCTCCATCCCCCTTGGCAGTCTCCTCCTGCTACTCCCCTTAGTCCCCAGAATGCCTCCAGCACACACCATATTTTGGGTGAAATAACCCTACCTGTGCACTACACCAAGCTGCATCAGCTGTTGCCAGCTGGGGAGACAGCAGCATGTGGCTGGCTCTGCACTGTGCCCACTGGGTAGCTGACACTTGTGTACTTTAGGAAACCTTGCAAAATATTTAAAATCTAGAGTAAGAAGAGCTCAAAGCTAGCAAAACAAAAATAAATAGAAATTAGAAAACAGAAAGACTTCCTAATATGCTGGAGTAGTTCCCAATTTCTAAGCACACTGTTACACAGAACCAAACCATCAGCCAGGTTTTGTTCATCAGGTACATTCCTCTGGGTTATTTGGGCTGGGGAAAGAGTCCCTCCACAGCAAACAGGAGAACGTATTTTACCTCTCCAGACCTGAACTCAGCTCATCCATCCAGACCTTTAACCCCTGCTGCACTACAGCCTTTCATCCCAGAGACCCCAGTGCCCTCCTTTCCACACCCACATACTGAGAAAACACTGTAAAGTACTTCCATTCAGCACTTTTTGATCACTTTTTGATCAGAAAGTACCGCAATTCTTAATCATTTAGATACCAAATGGGTCCTCTTGAATAGAAATATATTGAGGAATGTGTAAGCACTGTACAAACATTATCCAAAAAAAGACCTGACTGGGGAAGACAACAAATTTCCTAACTGGGTGTTGTTATTTTGCCAAAAGAATCAATGAGTTTTGACTGTCTCCCAGAAAAGATGTACAGCATAGTATTTCTAGAGGCTGCCTTTTCAAAACCTTCTCTAAAAGCAAATGCTAAAAAGCCCACAAAGATACATGGATTTTAAAGAGGAGCATCCTGCTGCATTGGGCATACTAATAATGAGACAAGGCAATTTTTTCTAGCTGTAGAAACCCACCGAGAGGGACAAGTCTTGAGGATTTTGCTTTCCTTTTGCTTCAGAATTAAATGGAGAAGGTTTTGAAGGAAAGCTGTCCTCTGGCACAAACCCCACTGCCCCTACAGCCACCACCAGAGAGGAAATGGGAGAGTTCTCCCTCTCCTGCTGGATGCCAGCCCCGCCAGCTGAGTTGCAAGTGCCATCTTGCTTAGATGAAAAGATCACTGCTTCACCAGCAGAGCAAAATGGATCGCTACAGAATTTAATTTGTGAGAGTATACAGCAATTAAATGCTAAAATAGACAAGCTACAGGGAGCTCTCTCAACTGGAGAGAGTAAATTAGAAACTATGTCAGTTAAAATAATTCAGGCAGTCGGATGGGAGATTTGGAGGATCGAATTCAGGCAGCACGATCTGTGCTGAAAACTTGTTTAAAAGCAAATAATGGTTCAAGGTATCCAGAACATTATTAAGAATTATGATGCATTTGAATGGAGAATTTAATGTTTAAAAAATTCTGCACACACCAGAAAAGTCTGAGCCCTACACATGAGGACTGGGAAGGAAATAAATACCTGTGTTGAAACAGCCACCCTTGTTTTTTTTATATATATTTTATATATATTTGTGATGCTCACAAAGTGACCCTTGTCCTTGTCAGAACCAGAGCCCTTGTGTCAAATTATTGATCATATTGATAATATCTTAGATTTAGGCTAAAAGGCCTCTTCAAAAAACACCATGATGGTTTTTTATAGCACATCCAGACTGATGAATCATTATTTTGGAAGCACCACACACTGTTTCTTACTTAGCACTGGGAGAGACAATACTGTCAGTAAGCAAAGAGAAAATGCAACATGCTACTACAGCTACTGTCTTCTTATGGGCTGCTTTCAGGACAGCCCCAGGAGATTTCACTAGCACCCCAAGAGACTGAGGTATGCAGCAAATGGCTCTTTCTGACCAAAAATCATACCTATGGGTGTGCTCAGGTAACCTGCTGTGGGTAACAACAGACCATTCATCTTCACAGATTAATCCTTTGCATTCACAGGCTCTGCAAATCTCCAGAGATTAAGAGCAGATAGGAAGTTTAGCAAATGAAATGTTACCCAGTACATAGAGGTAATTATTCCACACTATGCAAACTACCACCACGAAAAGTGGGAGGTCGTGTTTTGCTAACAAAAATCCTATTGAGCTTCTTATGCAACTACTGGACAGATGGCACAAAACATGCACAAGCAAAGTTTTAGTGGAGGGATTTATCCATAGACCACATGTATGAGGCAGGTGTCCACTTGTAAAGTGGCTTGATGCTTACTAAGAGCAACAGAAAGAAGTTTACAGGTGAGCTGGGTGATTTTAGGAAGTAGCAGAGAAGTGAACCCTTGGTAAAGGCTGTGGAGAACTGCTTTAGGAGCCCATTTAAAAAGTCTTCTTTGCTTTCTCTGTTGGACTAGTCAATAAAACAGGAACACTTCCTGAACACTTTCCCACAGAAGGCTGCAACAAGACTGATAACTGATGCTGAAAAGCATTTGCTCCAGTATTTGTGGCCTTTTTCTTCCCTGCTCTTTCAGATCACTTCCTCTAGAGATCCTGTGCAAGTTTCTCTTTTTCCATCAGCAACAGGTTTAAATTTACTGTCAGATGCCTTCCATCACCTGCTAACCTCCACCTGTCCTCACGTCTGCGTGTATGACTACAGAAACCACTAGCAAAAGACACTGAGCTGAAATAATTTCTGGATAGCAAAGACTATAGGTGTAAGGTCCACTGTCACTCTCACACAGAACTTCAGCTTTGCCATGGATGCAGGGGACAAGCTCCCAGAGGCTTGGAGAAACTTGTTATTACCAACTGGCTGTTTAAATCCTCAAACCTTTCCTCTCCAAGGAGCATATTTAAAGAAGTCTGGGCTTAGCTTGCTGCTGCTGCTACATGGCAGGTGAGGACAGGCACAGAAAATACCAGTCCATCTTCTGCGAGCTGGATCCTTCACAGCCACCTCCGAGAGCACCTCCACACTCTGCTTCACCTGGGGCACTCCCAAACAGCATTCCCCCTGCTTTGGGGTTATTTTTCTCCCTCCTTTTGCAGGGTTCATTGTATAACTGTATGGTACTTCCACAAAGGTAGTTTCAAAACAAAGTAGAAATACGGATAATTTACCTAATGCTAGAAAGGGAGAAACAGGAGGTGATAAAGTTGGTTCCTGATTTTCAGTTGAAACTGGAGTAAGGAACACCTGTTCTGTGAGACCTCCTCCTTCTAGGGGGAGGGCAGTGGAGCTGACCTGATACCCACTACTTTATTTACTGCTCAGCAATTCCTAACTCCACGTTTTGCCATGTATTGACTAAAGGGACTCGCAGGTTGTTTTCTACTTTTTGTTTTTAAATAATCGGTAATACCTGTAACGAAATCACCTACCAGTGCCTGGCACTTCAGCTCCGTTTTGCCTGGCAGAAAGTCTCCATTTTGATGATTCCCTCTATTGCTCACCTGCTCTGTGCTGAGGTATCTCATGAACAGTGAGAGTGAACCTCCAAATAGCTACACAGAAGAGATGCCCAGTTAGTGTCCCCTGACAGAAGATAGTCTAGCAGGGAAAAATTAATGCTTTTTTACAAGAGGGTAATCTAGTTACCTATTTATTGTTGGTTTCAGATGTGAAAAACCCTTCTGTTGCCTACAGCTTCTCTTCACTTTGCATTCTAAGCTCTAAATTCACTTTCTCTTGGTGCCACTTCAAGACAAAGACCTGGAATCTTTGGCATTAAAAAGGTGGGTTCGGAATAATACCTCGAGCTCAGCAAGGAGTGTTTAACACGAGTTCAGCAGACCATTGAGAACAGTCATGAAAGGTCTACAGCTCCGTGCATCAGCCTGTGCCTACCTGCCAGCCTTCTGAGGAAACAAACGCCGTGCAGGAAGACACATGTGATAATTCCGGGTCTGTAACTCCGGATTATTTAAACAGACTCACAAATGTAACCACATTATGCAGCTCCTTTGTAATCCCCAACGAGGAAGCAAGTTTGAGGTAACACTCATTAAAGAAGAAACAAGGTCGAAAGATTAAATGCTCCAGTGACCTTACATACTTTCATTCACTTTTCCAAAAAATATTACATTTTAAGATGGTGTATAACATTTTCTAGACATTATCCAGCACGGATAAAACCTGTTCAAACGAGTTTTGTAAAACACCAGTGTGTCATCAACCAGTTGCTACTACCTGAGGATACCTTCCATAGAGAGAATGCACAATATTAAATGACATAAAATTTGCAGAAAAGCTTTTAACAATGTCAAGCAAAGATATTATGACTCTTCTGTTGTATTGTTTCTGTACTGGAAGTCGGACCTTAACTTGAGGAGCACAGAATGGATGGGTGGATGGTCTGTAACACCTGATGGCTGTGTGCTGAGCAGTGATGCTCACACAGTGACTGTTCTCCTTGTCAGAACCAGAGTCCTTGGGTCAAATTATATTATTATATATTATATATTATTATATTATATATTATATATTAAATTATACCAATTATATTGGTAATATCTTAGGTTTAGGCTGAAAGGTCTCGTCAAAAAAAGAAACAAACAGCACGATGTTATTCAAAGTCAACACCTCAATTATTGTTGCAGCACCAATGTAGCTGCATTATTAAATTCACAACTGCTTTTTTTATTCTCTTCCCTCTTGCTCACTTTAAGCGTATGCCAAACCCACCAAAATACCTAATCCCAAGAGGATGCAACAGAGTTGGAAAAGTCCAACAAACTAGAGAGAAGCTATTGGACCTACTGGTGCTCCTCCCTTCCTCTCTCCTTCCCTCTCCCTGTGGGTTCCACCCTTGAGGACACGCTGACACAGACAGCTCTGTGGCTGTGCCACCAATCACGACATTCACTCTGGAAGAGTTGGCTCTTCAAGAAGGTGTCTTCATACAAACATACATTTTGCTCACCTGTGGTGCTTTATTACTACTTATTTTTTTTATCCAAATGAGCAGCTGACTATGGGGAACAAAATCTCAGTGAGCCACTTGAATATGCAAAGCAGTCTCCAGCGTGGTTTGCAAGTGATGGGTCCTGTGTGCACCACTCCCCTCTACAGAGCAAGGGGAGGAAAAAAAATAAACACTGACTCAACAGACCATCCCACTGACGTGTGATCTGACTCCAACACATGCAGAAAGAAGCAGGGGGCAAAGGGTAGGTATGCAACTGGGGTAAAAGGGAGGCAGCTGAAAATGAAGAGCTGTGTGAAGCTGGAACAGAGGCATGCTCACACTTGTGAGACATCTCAGCTGTCACACCCTCCGCACACACAACAGGGAGAATAGTGCGTGCTGCAGGTGCAGCTCCTTATTTTATATATCTGTCTTTATAAACCACATAATCTGTGTTTTCACAGCAAGGGCAAACTCAAAGCATTCCAGCATACGCTCTGCAATAAACGTCAACCTCACCTTTTAAAAGCCCATCCATCCCTCCAAATTTGTTTCGATCAGGGAAACAGCTAAACAGATTTCTTCTACCTTTGCACTCCAAGTAAAATTCACCTCAAAGCTGACAAAAAAATTTCAGTCCAATGGGTGATTATTTATTTATTTATTTATTTTTTAAAGCTGCAATAGCCTGAAAACAGGGGCTTGTAATGAAGCTGCCCCATCAACCATAACCACGCCGTCACTAGAGCAACACAATCACACTGCCTGTGCAAAGCAGCAATGCATTTAACATTTCCTTCCCTGGGTATTATCTATCAGCTGAGGTTGTCACAGAGATAGGTGGCAGGTCCCTGCAGTACTTACGAACATACAGCAAGGCAGACAAGAACCCATCCGTGTCTGCTGCAGCGCAGGTTTGTCGTCTTGTATTTTGGTAAACAACTTAAAAAAACCCTCCCAACCTCCCTTATCTTAGCTTTCTGTTAAAGCTGTTACTATCAAGAAATAGAAGCTGTCCCAGGCAAACATCTCGGATCTCCCATTGCTATTCACTATTACTAATGCACATTACATGTTCAATTCTCCCTTGCTGCTTCTATGAAAAAGCTCTTGTCAAAAACAGATTTCATTTTTTTTTCCTGTGTATGCACAAATTAGTTATGGATGATTAGCAAAGCATTCACTCTTTTATTTGCTTTGGCTGAGACTTGATCTGTGTTACATTCATGTGAGGGAAGCACTTCATTTTATGTTGATTAAATATGAAACACTGTACTGTTGATAAAAAGAGTTGTGTTCAGGACTGCATATTATCCTGACAAAAGATGCGTGTTCTTCAGCTACCATTTTCTTAAACAAGTTTTTCCAGATTTTTAATTGCAAAAAACTCGATCCACCTTTTTTCTTTTTCCTTCTCACCAAGTACAGGACAGTAAGAGCTTTATGTCCCAAAGCAATCTACTGCAGTCTTAACAAATAGCAATAATTATGGCATACTTATAATATAAAAGAATTTTCCAGTTCTGCCCCACAATTCAATTTCTTTAAACATTCCCCTTCAAGGCACATAACTTGCATTATAAAATTTACCCCAAAAAAGACTGTAAAACTAAGTAGGACAGGCAGACAAGTCATAATTACAAGATTCTTCTCCTATTCCGTGTAAAACACAACGAAAATGAAGATGTGTTGGCGAAGTGCAGTGGAAACTTACAGCCAGCTGTAACTAACATTTTGGCCCTGACCTGGTGTTGCTGATTCCAGCTACCACAGGATAACAAGTGCACAAAAGTTTGTCTACAGGCCCCATAAATCCTCCACGTTCATTGAACACTGACTTAGTGACATCAGAAAGGATGCACTTCAGTCCGGGGAGGTATCGAAGCACATGCCTAACTTCAAGCACACCATCTACTAGTAATTAAGTTCAAGAAAGCCATGTGATTAAGCACCTTGTTAAATCTGGGAACAAATTATTAGCCCTTATAAAACAGGAGATTCTATCTCGAGGTTTACATCACATGAAAACAAACGTGTGTGTGTGTGTGCACAGAGGATTCTGCACACTTTTGCAAGAGGGGATTTATCTTTAGGGTACCTATATATCAGTAAGTGCAGCTCTCGCCCAGGTTAGGAGGAGGTCTGGCTACAATCACCCTGAAGCCCCAAATTTCATGCAGGCAAAGTGGTTTCATTCTTTTCTAAACTTTCAACAAAGATGGTATGGCACCTTAATAAAACCTCCGCTAACATCTCCGTGTCACAAAAATAAGACTAGTAAGTGTCTGTTATGGACAAAACCAAAGCATGACCTTAGGTTAGGAAGGGCCAGAGAAGGCAGTCAGGCCCATCTGGTGCAACGTGTGAGCTCCTGCAGGGCAGGAGAAGACGAGGGCTCTCAGAAGCACCCATTTCTCCTCACCTCCCTCATCCAGAGCAGAGGCATAAGGTAACTCCTACCTGACACTGGAGCCCATCAGAGGGCACCCAACTCCTAACTCACCTCCTACCTACACCCGGCTTTCCCAGCCACATGGTCCCACCTTGCACCAGCCCTGCCACTTCACTGGTTCTTCTTTCACAACCAGGTTCCTCACTAACCCAGCAGAAAACTCATCCAGGAAAAAAATCCCCAAAAAACCTCCACCACAAGTGTCTTCCCCTGGGTCAGGAGATGCACGAGCTCTCCAGAGCCAGGTGAGCAGCAGTGCTGGAACACTGATGGGGTGGCAGCCCAAAGTGGGGAGCAGAGAGGAAGGAGCAAGCAGGAAACTGGTTCAGTCACCCCCTGTGGTTGCATTTTCAGGCTCCCCAGTATTTGACAGAGATTTACTCTTCCCATTCCAGCCTGGGCGTATTCAGCTCCCTCCCCTTGCAGACAGACAGGGGGTGGCTGAAGTGAAACAAAGACTTTTTTTTTTTTTAATACATATATATATTTTGGATTTTTTTTAAGGTTCCCCCAAAAGTTTTTTTTTCTTTGCATCAGGTCACATAAGAGCACACAAAAGGACAAAGCAATAAATGCTCACATGCTCTTTCTTGTCTTTATTTCCACTCCCTGGAATGAGGCCAAAGACATCCAAGCAGCGCACTGAGTTCTCTCCACTCCCTCTCAGAAATTATGGACTCTTTCCTCTGCAGCCAATTTCCTCCTCCATCTCAGTCTGGGCCTAAAGCTTCAACTACCACAAAACAATGCACCCCTGTTTCTCTCCTGAGTCCATTCTCCACGCACCTCCACCAGGCTCTCTCAGCCCTCCCAAACCTTTAAGGCTTTATGTTTACGGATCCAGGATGAAAACCTGTCGTCTCCGCTCCGATCCGAGGAAAATTCCACTCTCTCCCCATTTTGCATATGAACTTGGCTGCACTCATTTCCTTAAGGTTCAGCTGCTCCACGGTCCTCGGGGGCCGCCACTCCGGAGGTTATTAGAACAGTTATCAGCCCTACTCAGACATACCTGACACAACCCTAGAGCTGACTCCAAAAACAAGGAAACATTTCATGGCATGGAGTCTCCCTAATCTAAGCCTGAAACTTGAAATAGGCCATTGGCAAGTCAAACAGCAAGGATGTCCCATGTTACACAGCTTCCCATTTATTTATAATATCCACAGATATTATTATTAGACTTGCACAAATTATAATTCACAAAAATAAGTGCTACAAAGTAAATATCAGTTTCAAATAATCAGTTTATATACATTCTTTTAAATTATGTTATTCTCCACCTGCCAGCTACATCAGGAATGTTCCTGGAGTGTTACAGGCACAAGGTCTGTCAACATTCCTAAAGCTCCCCTAGAAACAGCTTCACATGTGTACAAAAAGCAGTGACTTTGCTAATGGTTTGCTCATTAACATATCATGTTGCCACTAAAACAAATACAAGAATAAAATAATTAATACAGAGTCTCCCTAATGAAGATATTTTCTTTTCCACTTCTTGGCTGTGAAGTTAACCTAACTGAAAAAACTCTTAGTGTTAATTAACTTAATATTTGATCCATCCATACTTAAAAATATTCCAATAAAAGGAAATTTTAAAAAAAGAAAAAAATAAAAAATAAAAGAACAAAACAAGCGGATGATCTTGTAATTAGTGTAACAGAAAAACACGAGATGCCTGCATTAATCAATTAACAGAACACAGAGCTTCAGTCCCAGGGAGTCAGCACAGCGCTCGTATAATATTCAGGGGAGCCTGATGTTTTGGCAAAACTAGAGCAGAAAAAAAATGCAACTGAAAGGTATATTGTACATGCGACCTAGAGGACTTGGATTATTACCTCTAAGCTCATTAAGAGTAAAAGCTGTCAGCCGGACCACCCCACAACCAGGGAGGAAAACTAGGATTACTCAGCAGTCAAAGGCGTAAAAAGGAGACGTGTATCCTCAGAATGGGCGACGGCAGCGAGTGAACCACAGACCTGCTTCACCTACCTAGAGCAGTAATTGGCTCACAAGAGCCACTACCACGTTAAGGCATTACCATTATCTAGCTCACATAACTGGAAATTCACGCTCTGTTCTTTAAATTGGCTTAACCAGCAGCATCTGCAGCACTTTAATTAATTACAGCAATTGGCGTACCTTAAAAGTAGATGCACAGATCTGAAATGATAATGCCCTGCGAGTAATAATTGTAAGCCAGCATTAATGCAGGTCTATCCTGAACAAAACCAAGGGTACGCTGCTGGGTTTCCATGCAGCCATTCTCATTGTCTGCCCAGGTTCACCAGCAAACACCACAGTCCTGCACAACCCTCGCCCGCAGCCAGCCCGGGAACGCAGCAGCTCAGCGCGCGCACAACAAAAGCCTGTCCAGGTTTGGTGTCAAAGCGAAATTCAGTCGGGCACTTCAACTTGGGTTTCCTTCGAAAGATAAACTCCAAGTTAAAATCCTGACAGAGACTGATTATCACTATTTGTTTTGCATGCACTCCTCCTAGAAGGCAGATAGCCCAGGAAGCTCAGAGCAAGGTTTTCTCACCAGCCATTAGCTTTAAGTAAAAAAAAAATCCCCAGGGACTGTACACAAATGTGGGTGGGTTTTTTCCCCCCTTATATTTGCAGCTCTAAAATACACTAGAATTACTTTTTAAAGAATCAGAGACAAGAAGCTAAAACCTGCCTTTGATCTTTTTAGATACGGCAATTCAAAATCTTTACTTAGAAGAAAATAATTGTTAAAAGCTTGCAGTGAAATCCTCGTACACATCCCAGACACACTGAAAAGCTGTTCTGTAACAGGCTGCTTCGTACCATTCCCAGCCAGAACACCAAAGAACACTATCAAGATTTGTTGTGACTTGCTTCTATACACTTTGTGCTTTAAAGACAGATCTGCTGTTTGTTTAACGACCATCGTGCTGCAAAACGGGACAGGAGAATCTTAATGAAATGCCTCAGACGTAAGGGAAGTTTAAGCAAACACTTATCATATCTGATCCTCAAATTCATATGTAATTCAGGGGTCAAAAAACCTGGCATAAAGGTTATTACCAAATCAAATAGGAACTCCCCATTTACAAACACAATTTTATCTTTCACAGCAGTTATGAAAGACTGAAACCTAACTTTCTGGATTCTAGTAAACACCTAAAAGTTATGAACACATTTTTAACCAAAAAACCCCAACAGCCACAGACTCAACGAAGGGATGACTGGTTTTAAGCTGCAAAAACTTTAACCATCTAAAAGAAATAGATGCTACAGCACAAAACCTGCCTTTGTGTAGTTTTGTCCCACACCTCTTTTCTGCAAGCAGCTAAACCAGCAAGGCTGACACAGCAGCAAAACCCCAAAATAACAGCCTGGTGTAGCAGCTCACAGCAGAGACGTGCCAAAGGCAGCCAGAGGAGACAAAGCAGCAGATTTTCTAACGCAGCAGAACTCCAGTGATGGTGCTCACACACTGCCTGCCCGGTGCGCTTGGGCCAGGCCACAGCAGCGAGGCTCAGCCTATGCTTTTAAAATTCAGCATACACTGTCTGTGCACTCCTGGCCAGGAAACCATCTTCTTGGTGTGTGCAGTTTTAAGAGGTGAATATCTGTGCTCAGATGGAGCCTGATAACGTGTCTGTCTAGGGTGCCCAGAAAACAACTGCATGCACAAACAAACAGCTGCACACGCAGCGTAACCACATTCACCTCCTGAGTACCTAAATATTAATCTAGAAACTACATGTGCTACCAAGGTGCCAGCCTCTGAGGAGAAAAGGGCCACAGCGCAGGGAAAAAATAAAACAAAATAAAATAATAACTCTTATCCCACACCAACTCCCCACAGCCATTCATTTCCGACAGAGGGGATCACAAGAGCACAATGCAAGTCCTTCGCTGCCCAGACACCACCGCGAGACGCTCCGATGTAAAGGTTGGAAGGATTAACACAAAGGTCCCGCTCCAAGACAAATGTCTCCTTCCCAGTTCAGTTCACAGCCCTCGACTGCTCAGTCCGGCCGGCGGCCCCGCAGCGCGGGCTCTGTGCCTGCCCACCAGACACCACAGACTTCCCAAAGCTCCTGTTGACACTGGCATATTTTAGAGGAGATTTTTCATTACCACCACGCCAAAGGAGACTTTCAAAACACGGGAAGATCCCCACAGTTTTCACTTCAAACCTCAGCGCTTTCTGAAGCAGTTTCTCCAGAGGAACTGGAATCTGGCAGGGTTTACACTCCACTTCCCTCCCTCTCCTCCTTCGGTCTCACTTTTCCCAAGTGAAAAACGTGAGACTTGCACCAAAAACTCCCCACGCTGAAGTGTTTCATATTTGCAAAAGCCTTGTGCCATTGCACTGCACGTTTCTGTACAGGCCACCTTTAAAAATAAACCCAGCGGAATGGGTTTATCAGCATCCACTAAAACACGCTGAGCTTTGTGCAACCACAAAATCCCACAGTGATTTTCAAACCAGTCAGAAGTACTAGGGGAAAACAAAGTGCAATTCATATTTCTAAATACATCTTTGGATTTAAATATTCTTCTCTAATAATTACGCTGTTTCACACATTCCTACATTTCAGAAACTATCTGGGCTGTGTTTATCCTCTCCTAATTCCACTTTCTCAAGGTACTGCATCTTTCACTTTCACTAGCAGACAGCAGTAGGAAAGATTTCTAAAGGAGAAAGGGCTGCATTTTAGTGCAGGATATTTTATCCTTACTGGGATGGTAATTTTTCTACTCCCTCTACTGGTACACTTTAAAGGCAAGAGAAGAAAAAACGTGAAGGGTGTTCCAGCTTGTAAAACATAATGAGAAAATATTTTTTGTAACCTCAAAAAAAATTGTTCGCACAACTTGGCAAAACATTAGTCTCAAATCCTGGGGATTTTTAAGCAAATTTTTTGGCAGATTTCTTTGTCGTAAAAATTAACTGAGCACCTCAAAATAAACATCCCGGCCCACTTTGTGTTACAGCGGCTCTCAAACAGTCCCCTGACCTGTCAGAGCTCAGACCAAACCAGAGCACTCCCTAAAACACATCACCTGCCCAGGAAAAGGCCCTCAGAGCATCTGTGCAATACAAATCTACACTATAACCACGGGTCTGCAGAAAGGAGCAAAACCACCCTGAGTTGAACCAGTTGCTACTTAAATGTTAGCCAGTGCTCCGTGAACCATTTTATATTAAAATTGGATAGTTCTAAACATCACACATACAAGAAGTATTGTTTGACACAGTGCCATTTTGATGATAAATTGCAATCTACAGCTCAAATAATTCTACCCAGGGATTAACATTTCAGAGGCTGAGCCAGAGATTATGTGTGTGGATCTTGAATTTCATCATCTCCCTTCGGCACAATAGCTTATTCTTCCTTTTTTCATCTATTCTCTCATGAAGGGTCAGGAAAGCTTAGCCTTGCTGTTTCATTCATTTCATCTCTACGTTAACCAGATACCTTGCAGTCTTTAGTTCTTACGTGTTATTCCATTACAAATGCTACAGCTACGCTGCACTATGCTACAGCTAATGAGGTATGTACCAAATCAAAGGGTGCCATCAAGTGGCTGTAGCACACTACCAGCATTATGCAAAGTTAGTGTTCTGCAAAGGTTTCGCTAGGACGCACTTACACCAGCTGGATTAAACTCTGCCACAATTTAAAGCGTTTGGTGAAAATTCAGGTGCTGAGAGGCAGTGGTCCCACACCATTTAAATTTCCTGCCTTTTGCATTTTAAGGCTCAGCCTAACAGCTGGTGCCACCACACAGGAGACCTCCCATCTCTCACTGTATGGGTCAGCAGGCTGCAGGATTGTTTTGGCTGTTGTGTGCTCAGCTACTCATCACTGTGCACCAGAGAACAGGTTAGTAACAGGCTTAGTAACCTCGGCAAAGCCTCCCAACTAGCGCTGGGACAAGAAGGGTGCTCCAGGGTAGGGGTTTCACAGAAGATGGGGAGAATAAACACAATTACTTGTGCCACCACACCCAGTTTCAAACCAAACTGGATGACAGATTACTTGTTAATCTATACTCGTACTGAATTTGAAGATGATGCAAGAGCTCTTCCCTGCAATGGTAGTGATGAGTATCTTTGGCATTGCTCAGCAATTTGAAGTGAAGATAACTTGGTAGATGGTTCTTTGGCACAAACATTCAATCTGACCCAAACAATTGGCCCTTCCAGATGAAATACTCCATAGCCCAAACTCATTTCATATTCAACCATTTTCTTCTAACCCATATACTATCTGCTCTAAACCACAGCCCATTACTGCAACTCACCTTTGCCTGTCACGTAAAAAACAGCCAACCAAACCCAAAACCACTTCCCAGTGCACTGAGACAATTTTTCCAATGAAGAATGGTACCTTTCTAAAAACTGTGGCAACTTCACTACTGTATGAAAAAAGTTTTGCACATGCCACGTGACAGGGGAGAGTTTTGCTTGGTGGGGATGAGCCTGAAGGTTACCCAGTTGTGCCTCACTAAATCATGGCCATGCACAGCATGACTTCCAGAAACTCAGCTGTCACTTTTAATAACACCTTCTGGCTTGCACTTGCAGAGAAAATATCAAGAAAATGCAATTCAACAGTAATTGATGAAGATAGACACAATTCTCTTCATTTCTGAAAGGGTTTGGCTCCAAAGTACAGAAAGCTGAACAGCCATGACCACACCAGCACAACTGCCAACTTTTTAAGGACATAACTTCAACCACATTTTTCCTGTGGTAGCGACAAGGAAATGTCCATGCACAAGAAATGCTCAAGGCAAATGAGGTTCAAATTCTTCCGAGACTGTTCCCATCTGCCCAGAAAAAAGCAGCAATGTTCCCACATCTGGTCTGTCTACATAACCTGCCACCAGCTCAGGCAACCACTTGGGATGCCCACCACAGGCACTCTGGTGGAAGCATACATTTACAACACACATGCGTTCGGACTAATAATGAATTTTTAACAACTGCAAAGGACCACTTATGTGTGGTGGACCAAAGACCTGTAACGCAGAAAGAGGTCAGCCTGTAACATTCCCCACGTTCTCCCTCATAACTGTCTTCAGGCTTCCCATGAAGGACATGGAGCTGTTGGAGCGGGTCCAGAGGAAGGCCACGATGATCAGAAAACTGGAGCACCTCTCCTACGGGGACAGGCTGAGGGAGTTGGGGGTGTTCAGCCTGGAGAAGAGAAGACTCTGGAGAGACCTTAGAGCACCTTCCAGTACCTGAAGGGGCTACAAGAAAAATGGGGAGGGACTTTTTAACAAGGGCATGGACGAGGGGTAATGGTTTTAAACTGGAAGAAGGAAGATTTAGACTGGACATTGGGAAGAAATTCTTGACTGTGAGGTTGGTGAGACACTGGCCCAGGTTGCCCAGAGAAGCTGTGGCTGCCCACTCCCTGGCAGTGTTCCAGGCCAGGTTAGATGGGGCTTGGAGCAACCTGGTCTGGTGGGAGGTGTCCCTGCCATGGCAGGGGGTTGGAACAACATAACCTTTGAGGTCCCTTCCAACCCAAACCATTCTGTGATTCTATGTTCCCCTCACACTTGCTCACTTTAGTAGTCAGCCAAGTGGCCAACTCTACCATACTGATCCTTCACAGGAAACCTGTGCACAAACTTCCAAAGACTGAACTAGAAGTAGGAAAAAAAAAAAACCCACATCAAAAAATTGGTTTCCATGAAGCAGCAGATGGCTGCTTCATCTGAAGGGGAGCCTGCAGAGAAGGGATGCAGAGGTAGTGATGGAGCACGCTGCATTGAAGCCAGAATTATTTCACCAAGTCCAGCTAAAACACCCAAATTGGTCCACATCTCAAATATCCTTCAAGATAATACCCTTCCTCAATAGCATCCATACTAGTTATTTATGCAGTCTATTTAATTCCTCAAATCCTTCCTAATAAATGAGTTTCTTTGGTTACAGTATATAATTAAAGTTATATAATATGAATTAAAACTAATTACAGGGAATATTTATACAGATGATTCATGGAACAAGCTGCACAAACTTTATACTAATTCTTTGCTGACAGATCTTTAGGGTTATTTTCCAAATACTCCATTTTGTCCTTTCATTGACAAACAGAGAGACAAAATCCCCCCTAACTCATCCCGCTCCTTCCTGTGGCTGCTCCTGGAAATAAGCCTCTCTCTTGCAGGGATCTGGCACTTGGCAGAGCTGCTTCTAGGAGAGTGCTTCTCTCATTCTTGTTCTACTCTGGCCCAGCTACAACTCATTCTCTCTGCTCCTGTTGTCCCTACTGCCCACGTTACCTGATCATAAAGTCCCCCTTGATCTCACCTTTCTGCTGCAGACAACAGTTCCTTATGCAGCAATATTACCTATTTCTTGGGTCTTGTACTTCTCCTTTTCAGGGAAAGATATATTAAAGGACAGAGAATACCAGAATAGTAGAGTTGGGGGGGGGGGAAAGACAAAACAACAGCCTAGGAGCGGGGAAGAGAGGTGAAAAGGCCTAAAGTTTTGTCAGAGACAGCTTTTGATGGCAGCTCTCTGTTCTTCTTGTAGTCTTTTCTAAATTTATTTAGCCCTTAAACCTGGAAAGCACCACCCAATCTCTCATTCCAAATAACTTCTCACTCTTCATCAGAAAAAAATGCCAATATAATTAATTTCCATTTTTCAGAGATCTACTTTAGAGACAAAATTAAGAGAGCTCATTCTCCACACAATTTTCAACATTACTTCTGATTTGGTAAATGTTGGATGTATTCTTAGATTTTTGTCCTGTGCCTTCCTGCAACTGGTGACTGTTTTGTGGAGGTTTTTTTTGCTTTAAGCAGCAAAGCTTTAGAGAGCTTCCCCACATCTTATCCCTTGCTGAGCAAAAAAGCTCTTATGGAATAAATCATTAAAACTATGTGTAAAAACTAAGAGCCTTCAAAGAAAATCTCTGAGAACTAGTAAGTTTGTTTATTTATAGGAGGCAAAGCCCTCAGAGCCAGAGCTGGCTGTTTCCTACTTTGGACAGTGCACCACAGGATATTAAAATAAACTTAGAGCCTGGCATCGTCCATCCTGCTCTGCCTGCCAACCTGCCACCCTTCCAGAAAGGACAGTGCAGTTAGTTTTCACCTTTGGTCTACAGAAAACACACCAGAAGCAGAAATATTACTATTTAACAGCACAACATAACACACAGTTGTACCATCTTCAGGCTTTAAATTCATTGCATTTGGTAAATTATTACATTTTACATCGAAAAACGTAAGGACATTGCTTAAATATAGACCACCATGCTCAGAATAGCAATCTTGGAGCTCAGGGCTGCAACTTTGTATGGGTCACAAATTTGGGAGACATTCAGTTTCATCTTACATTTATGCTAGTACATGGAAGCACAGAAAATACTGAACAGCACCAAGATGTCATTTTATCACACTTTATTCAATGCCATTTTATTCATGTAATCTTTCCAGCCTGGCCTCAGGGTGCCACCACACCTAAGCTAGACCAGGAGAAGTTCATTTGCACTGCCTGTCAGAATTCAAGCAGCAAATTGGCCCAGCTATAGGTAACACAAAACAATGAAAAAGGAGAACCTCCACGTGAAAAATACAATATGACAGTGCAGTATCAATTCAGAAAGAAGAATACACTGGGAGGGAAAATCCTGAAAGGAATGGCACCGATTAAGTTATGGAGGTCAATTAATTTCCATTATATTAAACTCTATTAAGACAGCTAACGAGCTAAGAGAAGAGGCTGAAGGCAGTAACACTCAGTGCCATTACACTGCTAGATGCTTTTCCTAATAAAAAAGGTTTTCAGGAAGCCAGGTCTCTTATTTTGCTGCCAGCTGGCTACTGTTCTGCTGGTGGCCACTATTTTTAAATAACATGCTCCAAGTTAAATTACAACTGCTGGCATGTACAATCCTATCCAGTTACTTAATGCAGAGCTACATTTTACAAAATAACGGATATTTTAATTCTTTTTTGGACACATATTTCCATACCTTGAGTACACACAATTGCAAGGTATTATCTCAAATCAACCAACATACTCCACTGGACTCCCAGATTATCTGCCTTTGAAGGTGACTTATGTTAAAGGTATTTTTCATTAAATGCATTGCCATTTTTTTTCCATTTTCTACACCAAATATTCTGTACTACATGGCTGCAACATATACTGTTTCAACACCATGCAGCTGCCAGGTCAAAAAAAATGAGATATATCCCTCATAATGTTGCCTGAGAAAGTGGCATTTTACATAATGATATTCTGAACTGCATTGAGAGCAAACATATATCTGTGACTGTGTGTAAATGTAAAAGACACACTCAGACACACAAAAAAAAACCAGGAAAAAAAGTGGCAAGCCGAACAAGCTTAAAAGCAAATACTTTTCTATTAAAAGGCAAGTTGCTTGGCTCAGCTTATGCCTGGAGTATGATTAGAACCCCACTGTAAAACAATTACCAAGGCACTCTTCTGTATTTGATGTCTGAAAGAGAAACGACCTCACGCAGACTCCAGCTCTGGTGTGCACTGGCAAGTATATTTTACTGCTGATTTTCTATGAATAAACATATGCTAAGAGTGGCTGAAACACACTGCTGATTTTAAACACGCCTAATGTAGTATTAGGGGTTCGTTTCCAGAGCTGTCTGCCTTGGTTATCAGCTTCCTCCCTCCAGCTGGCAAACACCACTGACAGCACCACTGATCATCTATAGGAGACACATCCTTCTAGCAGGTAATAACCCTCCCCAAAACCTAAACAAAACGGTTCTAAGCAATTCAGAAAACAGTTACACTTTACTACTGTGAATCAGTAATAACCACATAAATCAGCTGTCATCACACTCGTGCCATCATAAGCATGACAGTGTACCACACTTACTGAGCTTATAAAGCTGGAGCCTCATCCCCAGGTTGCTCTGTTCACCACCCCGCGCCCTCCTGGCTCCATCTTCCATTTGCAAGACCCTCTCGTTTAATTGCAGCATAAACAGCAGAAAATATCTCCTTTCTTAGGAAAATTTTCAACTGGAACACTAATGTAGTTTTCCAAACTGCCCTATCATCTGCCAAATTGTTTGATGTGGATCCACTTAGTGCAGTTATTAACACCACGTCAGAAACAGCATTTATTTTTTTTTTAAAGGACAGTTTGGGCACTGAGTTTCATTTGGGAGATAAAGATCAAATAATAAAAGAAAATTTTCATGTCTATTTTTGAAAAAACACAGTTGGATAGACTCACATTTCATACTCTATTTTACCGATTCAAGATAAATAAGGTATTAAAAGCGTAAAAATTTAATTAGATATTAAAAGTTCTTTCAATGTTTCATCTAAAATTCTCCTTTAGGTAAGATTTTTGTCATCCCCCAGCTCTGGTTTAATAGATTATTACCTAGTAATGATAAACAGGATTAGTGGTGGCCCTGATTTCAGGTGACCTGGGCACAGCCTTGTGTTGGTCAGAAGTAAAACGGGCGCTGCAGGCTGCAGAGCAGTGCAGCAGGAGGGAACACCAATGGAAGCAGCTAGCAGGCTTTGCCTGGGGACACAGGGGCTGCACAGGTCAGAACGTGCCTTCCTGATGCCCACCCCAAAGCAGGACCACTGGTGGCTCCTCCCCAGATTTCTCCTGGACTCAAGTGTGCAATCCACTCCTGTTATCTTTGGAAATTTTCAGAGAAGGTGCATAATCCCAGGGGGCTGTTTAAGTGACACACCCCCCACAGGGTCAGTGTGGGCAGACAGGTGACTCCCCCACTCCTGAACATCTACCCCAAAACTGGGTAATCCACTGTGTGCACAGGTCCCTCTCCTGCTCCTTACCAAAGCCCAGACCCTGCCTCTGGCTGTGCTCCACTTCCAGTTAAATCTGCACAGAAATGCCATCACGGGGTGCACAAGAAACAACACAGTCAGGAAAAACCACAGGATTTCCCACCCCGTCTCCTGCAGAGCCACAGCAGCCAATCAAGATGACAATTTACGACGATTTCTGCAAGTTTTGCTCCAAAACTCTAATCTCAGAGATTTCTCAACTAGAACAAAGCGCTAAATATTTAATGTAAGCAAAAACTAGGAGTAAAACAACTTTTCTGATTCCCTATTCCATTTAAAGCAGAGTAAGAGTGAGATGGCTGACAAAGCAGGGTTTAATTCCTAGCTGTATCTAGACCAGAATACCCAGCCTAATTTACACAGGCAGGCAGTCACAGCTCACACAATCACACCCCGCAGAACATGACAGGGGAATTAAAGGACCAGGAAAGCATGGCTGAACTAGGAGCTTCCCATTCTAAATGTATTAAACATTTAATTCAGAAAAAATGCTAACCTGGTCGGTGCTTATTTTAAGCCAAAAAATTTATTTCAAGCAAAAAAAGCCAAAAAACAAAAAACAAAAGGAATGATAGAGCTTTCCTGATTACTTTTTCTTAAAGAAAGCAAGTAGCCAATTTAAACCAGAGCTCCCACAGCTAGGATTGGACTAGATGATCTTTTGAGGTCCCTTCCAATCCCTAACATTCTGTGATTCTGTGATTCTGTGTGATTCAAAGATGCACTAAAAGAGATAGCCACGGTTTTGTAATAAATCCTGGTATAGCAAATAAGGAATGGTCTGATTCCAGGTGCTGGTGTTTTTCCTCAGGTTCCTGCTGCAACCAGGGCTGACAGGACTCAGAATTTCAATTTGCTACGCTGGCATTTGCCTCCCAGCATTTATGCCAGAAACAGGTGGGAAGATCTGACATCTGGACTTGGGTTTTTATTTTGATGTAAAGCAAAACTCGTTCTTGCAAAGTTAGCCATGTAACATGCTTCAGGGCACTCAAAATGAGGAAGAACCCTAAGCGACCATCACACAGATTTTCTAGGGGGAAACAACCAACCAACCAACAGAACAAGGCACTCCTACCCATGAAATGAAACACTGAGATCATGTCAAACATTCCCTAATGTTTCTTTCATGCAGAGGCTTTGCCCACGTGTGGGTGCAGGACGGTGAGGAACTCCTCTCAGGTGGGAGCTGCACAAGAGCAATGGACAAAAGGAGAAAACAGAACTTGGTTTTCAGCTTAAACTTCTCTCTCTAACTGTTTGCTGTAGGCTAGAGTGAACAGCAAACACTAAACTCCTTTTACCTCAGCTCAGCAGCTTCCTTGGTTGTATTTTCCTGGGGAAACCCCCTGGAACACCCTTCTTCATCAAGGTGTAAGAAAAAGGCCTGGAAGCAGGGCTGCGTGTCACAGAAGGATGTAGAGCTGACAGGGCATCACTGCCAAACCTGAAAGGTTGCTATGGTTTTCTTCACCATTCATTACCTTAGTACTCAAAAAGGCACTATTAGAAACCAGTGGTCTAAAAAGGGACAGCAAAACATTTTGGAAGACTCTCCAGAAGGGGTAGAGGAGGGAGTTCCATTTCCAAGACCTCAGTAGAAGAACAGCCTGGAAACTTGGGGTGACGTGGAGGCAGAGCTGGGTGCTGCTGGTCCCTGAAAGCTGTGGGCAGTGCCAGTGGAGCAGGACAACACTAGCTCATACAAATGAGTCCCTAGAAAGAGAAAGCTAATGATCTGTTAATGCAATCAAGGGAAATGCCATGTGTAACTGCTGTCACATTATTGTGGTTGATTAGTCAGAGGTGAGAGGAAAGGAGGGAGCCTCCAGTCACACAGAAAGCAGAATCTGATCTCCATAATTTAGAACTGGGAAGACATGAAATAACAGCCTGAAACTGTACCCCCCCCAGAGCTGCAGGCCAGAACAACTCCCAGCAGCAAGGACAGTGGAGCACTGGAACAGGCTGCCTGGAGAGCTGCAGGGACCCACCTGAAAGTTTTAAAAACAGTTTAGGCAAGTGTTTGCCTGGAATGATGCTGCCTTGAGGCAACAGGCCAGGCAAGGCTACTTCCAGCCCCAGCTCTCCAGGAACCGATGAGCAAAGCTTCAAAAAACCAGTAGGGCATTTTTCTCCATTGATCTGCCAAATCAATAGGCCTGGGATGTCCTCTTCTGCAGTCAGCAAGGACCATGTTTTAACAGGCCTCCACACAGAAGTAGGAATATGTTGGTGTCAGGGATACAACAATGACCAATGCTTCTGGGAAGGGCTCACTCACCACAACCCTGGGCCCCGTGGACAACCTGTATTCAAAGGTGAAACACAAGGCACAGGAGGGAAGATGGAGAAGCCTCCTATGAACCCTGGAATGTATTAGTGTGCCATTTATCAGCTATTAGAGAAACAAATCTGGCTCAAAAAACGTTTTCTACAAAAAGCTGGAAAAGTTGTTGCATGGACCAACCCTTTTACCCTCTGAAAACATCCTATGAATTTTTCAATTTAATTTTAGAATGGAGCTGTCTAGAAAGCTGTCAGCAAACAGGCAAATGTGATGGTCCATCCTCAGTGGATGTTTTTATGTGCTTTTCCATGCTTTGAGCATGCTAGGAAGCAAAATGACATTTTTCCATCACTTCAGCTACTTTTATTTTAGACAAAGTTCTTGTACATAGAGCCAGTGAAAGCTTCACCATATTTGGACCCATTTAAACCTCCACTCTTCCCTCCTCTCCCTTCCTTCTTCCATTAGCTAGACAACCTGCAGAGATAAAAAACCACAGCCCAAACTTCAGGTCAGCTGAACTCTTCTTAGAGATGCAGTCTTCAAGTTAACTAAAACTCATCAGCTGCCCTTCTCCTGGCACCTCTGAGGAGATGCTTAACCACTGCCCAGCACAGGCCACTTCACTCGAAAAATATTTTACTGCTAAAAGACAAAGATGTATTTAGAAACTTGCACTTTTTTTACTTAAATGGGAAAACATGGAAACCCTGCAGAAGGGTTGATGGAGGTATTAATGCTGGTTTTGAGAGTTTTCCCTGGTAAATTTAGAGTCTCTTGTCACGTGGAAGCTTTTTGTTGAGCACTGGTACACCAGAAATCCCATGAAAGCAATTCGTAAGAGAAATCAGAAGTTAATGGTGAAAAAATTAACACTGGAAGTTGAAGCTCAGACAGTGAAAGAAACCAAGCATGAAAACAGCACGTTCAAATTACCCATAGGAGCAATGAGAGAGAGAAATCACTTACTAGAGGAAGTGGCTTATATTTTTAAATGGAAGGCAACTAGTCCTTGTTCTCTAAACTGAACAGACAAAATAAACTAACCACCAATCTGTAAGATTTTTAAAGCCCATCACCTCTCCACAGATGGGTAAAGTCTTATTCTTAGCTGTGAATTTCTTGCCCTTCAACATGCAACAGCCAGTCTAAACATCCAGTATTATTACTTAGAAAAGCAGAAAAACCAAGACAACTCCCAAAATTGCCTCACAAAATAAAACCAGAAAAATCAAACAGAGTGTGGTTAAACAAAGATGGAATTAGAGACAAGAAAATTAGCAGTAAATATACAAAGAATGCAGTTGTGAAGGAGGTAGAGACATGGAAGAGGCTGACAAAAAATGAATATCAATATTTCCATATTAAGAAAACATGCTATGATCAAATTATTTATGGATTAGACATTCAACAGATGACAAAGGTTCACTTACTGGAATACAGAGTAACCAAGACATTAAAATCACAGTTAGAAAAAAAACCCACAATAATGAAGGCAATGGATCCCAAAGTACATGCATTTGCAGGATTACAAACAAAAACCCTCAAAACCAAACCAAACCAAATAAAAAACAGCAACACAACTCAACACCAAAAGACACCAAACCCACAACAAGAAAAAAAAACAACCAGGGAACTAAGTATCTTCCTTCATTTTCATGTACAGCGTGGTTACCTTGCACAAACCACCTCACCACTACTTAAAAATTCCTCTGAAAATTCAGGATAATCTTGTTTTGAATTTGGTAGCAGCTGCCAGCAGAGGCATGAACAAAGCTGAATCTGAATCATCAAACTTTCAGCTGACCATTGAAAAATGATTTTGGAATTGACTTGTAATAGTAAGGGAAAAAAAAAGCTCAAATGTTTTTAGCAGAATTCAGATCACTTCATGATGAAAGAATATTACCCTTAAACTTCTCAGGCTTCAGTATTTTGCCTTCTGAGTGTTGCTAACAAAGGAGGAAGGGAAACTCTGCAGGCTGAGAGCAGAGAACATACTTGGACAGAAAGGAAAAGCCCCTGAATGTCCCTGTACTTCCCAAAGGTGACTCGTCCTTGTCAGGCTCAGTGATAAATATGTTCCTTTGGAACCAGAAAAACCATTTGTTAAGCCTGAAAAGGGTAAATGCCAGCAGTTAGAGGAGGGAGGAGGTGAACCTCCTGTCCCTCCACCTCCTAGATTTTTAACAAGCAGGTGGTTCGTGCTCTGCAGGGTCAGCCAGCCATCGGATTATTTGGTACTTGCTCCAACAGATGAACACATTTTAATCCACCACTAAGTGGAGCTGTTACTCCTGGAAAAGAGTTTCTCCGTATTTTCAAGCATGTTTGCAGACCAGATGGTTTTTTGGCAGGATCTACAACTTTCAGTAGCGTTTCATCTTCGAATGAATAAATAAATAAATAAACCACAAGAGGAGATTGAAAGCAACCAGCTCTATAGTTTTTAGCTCTTAATAATTTTTTTGCAGTAAAAATACTTATTAGATTTGTTATTCTGAGGATAATATTTATATAAACTCTAACCCAAGGATAAACACCTACCTGCCAATGACTATTTGGCAGTTCTTGTGGGATGAATAATGGCATAACTGAGGCTGTAAAGAGTGAGTCTGCACATAAAAAATGCCTCCATCACAGATCCATACTGGACCCATCTCTGTTTTGGCAGAGGCTGTGTTTTGGGGCACAGCAACCCAAGCAGCCTCCCACCCTGCAAGTGTTCTGCAGCTCAGGGAGGGCTGGAGCCAGAGCCATGCATGCAGTGGGTGTCCTGCTGCCACCTCTATGTACCATATATATCACATGTGATAAAAACAATGTGCTATAAAGTAGGACATGAAGTCTACATGCCCACTATAAACTTCTAAAAAAAAAAAATCTGCTTCCATGTCACAGGAAATCCAACTATATCCCAAGGGGCTGGCTGTGAAATACACTGACATTGTTCCATCCAGAGTGACTTGTACAGCGACAATTGGTGAGGGAGACTTCCCTGATTAAAATAAACTGAGAAAGAAAAGGAAACTGCAGGAAACAGTACCTAAACTGTGTTTTATGATGGCAAGCCTCATAAATGCAAATAGAAACTTGACATTTAAAAACAAAAGTATAAATTAAGCACTTTGCTTTCAGCCCTTGTAAATGTTCTGGCAATCAGAATAAACCTTAGCTTTGGACACCCAAATCACTTCTGATATCAACAAGAAGTAGTAGCATTTTTAGGCAAAAAGGAAAACATGCAAACTCCATTGCTTCCCCACACTTCAGTGTGGTGGTGTATTCCTACAACTCAGGAGAAAAGCAGTATTTCTTTTGTTTAAAAACAACACAAATGAAAATTAAATCCCGTTACCGAGAAAATCCACAATGAAACTGCATTAATGAGATATAAACACTGTCCCGATACCACAGTCCTTTTAAATGTATTTTAAAAAGAAGTTTCCTCTTCAAGGATACTCCAGGTAAATTCTGGGCAGCCCCAGAGCAGAAGCTGCAGCCCAACGCAGAGAAGGGAAGAATTAAAAATCCTTCGTGAAGCACTTGCTCTGTGCAACGTTAAGCCCTGCTGTCTGGCAGTGTCATGTCATTTGTACATCCCTCAGGAGCTCAGCTCTCCGGGAAGTTTCAGCAGCTCCTGACTCACAGGCAGAGATTCCCAGGAGCCACCTGCTGGGTTCTCACTGGGTGCACAAGATGGGTGCCCCACACAGGGAGAGCGAGCCTGGGATCTCAGGGAGCAAGGGGCATGTCATGACTCTCTTGCTCTTCACTTCGGTGACCGTGGCTGGTCCCACCTCTCCACCCTGCCTCAACTTCCTCACCTATAAAGCAGAGGTGAGGAAACTGTGCTCTCTGCTAAAGAGCAGCATGTGAACCCAGGAAGGGATGTACCCACGTCGTAACCCAGCTCTGACTTGTTCACTCCCCAGCTCAGAGAAAAATAATGTGTCATAACCCATAAAACAGTGAGTCATAACCCAGCTCTAACTTGTTTACTCCGTTGCTCATAGTAAAATAATGCAAGGAAGACTGATGCTTACAGGGAAGGAATTTAAGCAGTGTAGTATAGCACTCCCCTCCCGTGTATTTTAGTTGTAACACAACAACAGGTATTTTATTATTTATTACCATGGAGCAAGGCTTTACTGTGGTTCAGGGCAGCTCAAATTTTACTCAAACCTTTTTCAGCATTTGGACACCCTTTAATATTTTAAATTAAGTGTATGTGTAAAAAAAAAAAAACCCAAACAAACCCCCCATAACAACATTCCAGCTTACATTCTCTATGACAAACGTCCATTCTTTGTCTTCAAACTCTTCAGCGTGGGGATCCTAGAAAAACAAACCAGAGAACTTAAGTCTAAAAATAAAACCAGGGTGCAAGAAACTGTAACTCAGCCAAGATTTCCATATACTCATAGAAATATTTTTACCCACTGAAGATGACAGAGGGGAACATTTTAGCTAGGGTGAAGGGTTCAGTGGATGTCAATCAGATGAACAGCAAGCTCGGGTGAAAGTGCCAGCGAGGATTTAATAAAGACTCCTACAGACACAATCATGAGGTTGATTCTGATAAAGGCCTATAATTCTATTTCCTTTCATCCAGAGGAGAGAAACAAATAAATAAATCTGCCCCTTCATTCTGAAGTTCCACCTCCTAAATAAACAACACACATCTACACCTTGCAGAGACCAGTGGAGAAAGCCAATGCTCCCACTGCATGAAAAGGCCCACACCTACAGCAGGCATCACCCCAGCCTCCATCAGCACCAGCAGAGAGCCAAAGTCACAGCTTGGGCACAGTTCCTCATTTCACTGCAAATTCCTTAAATACCTGTCTTTACCTCACAACCTTTCTATTGCATCACACATGAGGATGAGAAAGCATTTTCACCAACAGGAAGGTAAATAACCAGGCTGGTGTATTTTGTTTCCAGTTTAATGAGCTTTCAGCCTGGTGGTATGGTCTGTATTGTGGGTGTTTTAAACTAAAATAACAGTGGAGACATTAAGTTGTTCTCTTCGTGTCTCTAGCAAGGATCCTATATTAAAAATACCAACCCTTTTTAAAAAAAAAAAAATCATTAATTTGTCATCCAATCCTAGTTCTGAACAACCACAACAAAATTACTTCTACTCCTCTTGCAACCCCCTGTCTCACACTGACAGAATGTGGCTTTAGGATCATAGCATCATTATGGTTGGAAGGGACCTCCAGGGTCAAGTCCAACCTTTCTTCAGACGTGAAACCTAATTTTGTGCTACCTCAATTCTATCCTATTACTTCTAGTTATAGGAAACCAGGCAATTACTCCTCTGCCTCTGACATTTGCATGCCACAGACACCTGTCCACAAATATCACTTCCCTGATATCAAATATCAAATATCAAATATATCAAATATCACAGGAGACCTATTTTTTGGAGCCTGCTCATGATCTTACCACCGATTCCATCTTCGTCCTGTCAATGAACAAAAGCTGATAGATATTTTGTTTCTACTTTATCTCCATTAGTACCACCTTTTCTCTCTTTCCAGAATGCTCCAAGCCTCACATTCCATCTTTTCAACTCACCTTACCCTCTGCTTTAACCACCCTCGTTTCTCTTAGTGTTGCCTGGAAGTCAGACACACAGCGAGTAGAGACACACTGTATCACAGTACTACAAATGATTCTTTTAACTAGGACTCAGAAAATACACAAAATAAAAGATTTGTAAATACTGAGCTTACAGCATGAACAAGCAGTGAAAAGAATTCTTTTTTTTCTTTTTCCAGCATATAAAAAGCTTGTAAAGTGTGCTCTTAAATAAGCATCCTCTTTGAATGAACTATAACAATATCTGCAAGAGGATCTCATCCTATCTCCTCCAGCACAGCCCTTCCTCCAAAACCCAGCAAAGTGGGCTCACTGCTCTGCAGACCCCCTGGAAACACAGGCTCTCCTTGCAGGAGTCATCCCACTGGGCATGGACATGCTCCCAGAGGAAACCCAGCACCACATCCTACCACTGGCACTGTCATTAGCTAACCAGTTAACAGCTACAACCATAGGTGTCTCATTAGGCACGCATTTTAAACTGCACCTCCCCAACAACAGGATGTAATTTCAATGAAACTATGTTACTAGAAACTTATGTCAAAATTGATGATTTATTTTGATATACGAATAAATCTCTTCAGAATTTTTTTTAAAAATCAGAATAATTTCTATACTGCAAATGAGTGTAAAGCCCATACTGTACCATTAGCCATAAGGACAGAAGGGCAAGTAGATACATACAAAATTATGTTGAGGTATCTCCATGTTCCAAGTAATGTACTTGTAAATATCAGGTTATATACCTATATATCCATCACATTAATCAGGTTTGTGGAATTCTGCATTATGTAAATAAAGTGCACAATAACTGCTGGTTTGCTGTATCCTACATAAATTCTAAAGATACTATTTTCTGTAATCCAGCTATTAAATACTTCTATTTTCCAGAGTTAACCTGGGGCAATTACCTATTTGTTTAATTGCTTCCTTTGATACAGCATAAAATGACATAATGAGATTTAATGGGATCATTAATCACTTTGTGTTTTAATAAGCTACTCCATAATTAGTGACTAAACTCTTCAATATTTCATCCTGCTCAATTTTTTTCATAACTCCCCCAGAAGCTATTAAGGCAAGCTTGCAGGTTTACCTAGAACTGCTTGCAAAGTCAGGACCCAGTATTTATCCCATGGAACAAACAAACCATCATTATTTTGTTCATGCAAGGCAATAATCTGTAGAGAAAAACAAAGCTCTTCTATCAGTGGCAACAGAGCTGATTCACACCTACAAAATCAGGTGCTGCTTTGAGTATTTCTGATAATCTGAGAGAGAAAAATAATGCTGTGTAATGAAAAGACTTCTTAATATTCAACATTGCAGCATGTACCTGAAAAAAAACCCACTCAAATGTCTTACCCCCCAACACCCTACCAACTACTTTGAATAAAAAATAAAAGTTAAAAGCTTGAAGGACTTCTTTAACTGACAGCCTTGAGGATGAAATACACTAAGCTGGGCTAACATTTCCATGCATGGTCTCCATGAAAAGGGATGTTTTCTACACATCTGACTAATCTTTCAGATTCGTTTGGATTCAAAGAAGGTAAATACCAGTAAAAAGACATTTCCCTCACTGGCTAACCCATCTTCTCCATTCATTTCCCACGTAAAACTTGGGTGGTTAATTTAGCAAACTCGGATTTGAGGACTGTACAGCTGACTGCTCTTCAGGAAAAAATGCCATTGCAAAAGAAAAAAAAAAAAGAGTAAGCCCAGGAGTAACAGAGCAGCCTGTGACATTTTCCCTGGTGACAGCACACCAAACCTCCCCTCACCTGCAGGCAGACACAAGTCAGCACTGTGAACACACAGCTGGAAACCCCTGAAGACAGGAGCCACGAACAGAGCTCCCTGCCAGCTCCTTCCTGAAAGCACACGAGAACGAACACTACCCGAAAGGCTCCAGGAGCAAACTGGCACGAGGCTTTTTCCCAGCCTGAAAGTGCCTCAGACCTCGCTGTAACACAAAGGCAGTTTGGGATAATGCTCATTTTCTTCACCAGCACCCCACAGGCACACAACTACACTCTGTTCCACACTCATGATGGTTTTACCTTGAATTGAAAACTGCGAGTATTTGGGCACATGGATGGAACAGCTTGTTGTTCCTCCTCATTTTACTGGGTAAAAAAGGATCACTGCCCTTAACATCAAGAGATAGGCCCCATTTTCCTGTTTCTCTTTCCATATGCATTCACCTTTCAGCCTGACACTCCTTTTCAGTGTCTTCAACTCAGTTTTAAAGCCTTCTTTTCTCTTTACCCTTTTTTTTTTCCCCTGGTAAGATGGCTTTGCTGTTCAAAAGTAATTCTCAGGTGAGAAGCCAATAGTGGGGAGCTGTGTGAGAGCCAGGACCTCATCTTATGTTCTCCTACAGTGAGACACTCAGATAATAATTTCTTCTACTCTCTTCCCAAGGCCAGTTGAGCACTTTTGGTCACCAGCATAAACCTAGCCCATCTCACATTTTCCCAGTAACCATTAAATGCTTTCCTAGAGATATGCTGGCCCTCCCCAAGCTCAGCCCTACCAACTTTCCTCTGCTGGCCCTCCCCAAGCTCAGCCCTACCAACTTTCCTCTGCAATCCCACCTGCCAGTTTCTTTCTGGGACCCTATTCTGCCCATCCACATGTTAACTGCCCAAAAGCAGAGAACTCTCCTGGGCAAGGGAAGAGCACCAAGGAATGTGTCTGTCACATTTTTCTGTTCTCTGGTGATCAGGCCATCATCAGCCCATCCAGCATGAAGCTTTGTCAAGGACTAGATCCTTTCTACAGTGTGTAAGGTGGTTTCAGAAGACTGAAGAAAGGTAATCCTTTAGTAAGCTGAATTACCTTCAGAGTTATTGCTGTATCTTCTAACAGGAGTGAAAGAAAGATGGCAGCAAACAAGGGACTCCTTCTCCTAGTCAGCAGCCAGAGTAGGTGGGGAAGATCTTCAGACTGTTAGTCCCTTCCTCCCTTCCTTCCCCAGGCCTCCTCCCTAAGCTTTTCTGGCTTTTTGAAGCTTGCCTTTCAATTAAATCACTTCATACCAGCCTTAATCTTCGGTTTTTCTTCTTGGGGAACAACTGCTTAAGGACTGTCACATTGAATCAGATCAAATGATGACAGGGTTTGTGATCTTCCTCTGCCATAGCAGATGCTCTGGGTACTCCAGCGTTTGTCCTCAGCTTTCGTGCTCAGCTGTTTGAAGCTGTAGAAGACTCAAAATTTGACCCAATTCTTGTTGCTTTCAATGCTGCTTACAGAGGTCTGATTAATCCAGAAAGCCACATATAACTGGTCAGCTTTTGTTGAGCTTCCAAGAAGCAAGGAGCCCTGAGCAGACCAGAACTGTCCCTGTACATCCCCACACCAAGCTCATGACAGCTCACACTTTCCTGTAAAACCTCTGGGCTAGAAAGGCAACTTGGACTGACATTCACTTGGGTTTAAAATACATTTTTTACAGTTAGTGCTCACAGTAACCCTGGATATTTAATTATTCACTGTGCAAGTGTGCTCACTTCCCTGAGCACATGATTTTTATATCTCACACACATCTTGCCTACAGGGCTGGTTTCTTCCTCCTGTGGAATATCCTGGTCAAGCCACAGGTCTCTTCTAAACTGAAACAAATATCTTCTGAACCTGGATTTGTTCTTCACTTCTGGGAAATGGCTTTATCAAAGGGGTTTGATGGGGGTTTTTTCCTTCCCTGAGACAATGCTCCTGTGGCCAGTTACTGCACTGGAATCAAAGCACATGACTGACTTGGGCTTTCGAGAAAGATGATCTGGGATTTACTCTGAGACATATGTGGGGACAGGAATACTTTCAACAATGCAAGCCTCCTTTTGTCATCTATTTTATTCGTATTTTACTCATAACTACTTTGTGTACATGCTTAGAAGGCTATGCCTTTAAAAATGTCTTGTTTCCAAACTTTGTAATGAAGAGCTGGTAATCTTCCCTGTTGCTGCAATAGTACACCAGTGTGATAAACCATGTGTGTTACTGACAAATGTGGGTTTGTAATTCAATAATGCAAAGTCCATGCTTATTCCAGAAGAATAAACATTTTTGCTTGGGAAGTTGACTTTGCATTTAAGCTAGAAAATAATGATGTTGCAATTTAAATCCTCATAGTACCATTGCTGTTCGCTCAGCTTCTGCTAAAAGCACTGGGCTTGCTTGGCAATGAAAATTCCTCACTTAAAATCTGTCTCAGTTAACCCAGGTATGTGTTTGTACACAAAAGGTATACAAGCTTCCACATAGGATGGTTAAACCTTGCTAATGCAGGGACTCTGAAGACGAACTTCTGGAGTGCAACCATGGAAACAACAAAAAATGAGACTTCAGTTAGCTTTTCTGGCATTTGTAGATCTTTCCATGAAAGCACTACAAATCATGGACTTAAAATGCACAATAGGCTTATTGTTTCACAGGGTTTCTTTCTCACCCAGGGCATAACCAAACATCCACGTGGAGCACGGCAAAGGAGGAGTTAAACTTTCAGAATAAGTGGAAATTTTGATGTCATTAGCACTTCAGCTGGCTGGATGGGCAGGAGCTAGAGCTAGTCAAGGGAAGCTGAATATCCATTTGATGCTCTGCCCCACGTGACTCCAGAGCATTATGCCATTTTATCAGCAGCCCAGAATTACGTGAAATGAAACAAAAAGTTTTTCTCTATTTGAAGTGAAAGTTTTCTAAACGAAGGTTATCATCTCTTCAATACTTAGCTCTGCTTACCCAAGGCTTACAGATATACTGCTGGAAACATGCTAACACCCAAACCAGGGATGTGAGGATAATGCAAAGCATCTCATCTGTTGACTGATCGCAGGCACTTTGCTAGCCAGCTCTTGAGTGTCCACGGGTGACTACTGGAGAGGATATCCTTAACATTCTCATCAGCACTTCAAACCTCGACTTATCTCCTAATCCCACCAGCAACACATTTCAACAGCCACTTACGAATGCACAGCCACCACTGTGTGAATCATTTCCCAACACACATAGCTGTCTGTTCTGGAGTCTGCTCTTGCCCTTCCCTGAGCTTCTATTTCAAACAGCACCGCTGTGCTAATTTGTCATCTGTGATCACTACAAAGCTTTGTCAGAGCAACCTGCTCCCACCAGTGTGGGCTCTGCCAGCGTGGATGTGGAGCCAGCAGCTTCCCTTAGCTTCTCCAGTTGTAATGAAAGAGGACAACTACTGCTTGTTAAACAACACGGCCATGCTAAGTGTGCTTACTGCAAAGTGCCAAACCTTCAGCAGTCACTGCTTCACAGGGAGTGGCTCCTAAAGGGACTCTAACAGAGCTGCCAGATGAGCTGTCTCTTTTTCTGAGCTCTACTGCTTTCAGTGTTTTTCCTCCCTCCTTCCAGAGGAAGGGATGACTTGTAAGTCAGCTCCCTAAAAGGCTGCTGCAGTGTGCTACTACCTACTTCCCACTACTGCTTCCCATGCTTCCTGCTGCTCTGTACCACACCTGCATATCCTTCTAGAGAAAAAGGGGGGTGTGGGCCACTTACAGACACTCTTGCTGGAGGATCAGTTGAGCAGATTTACAGAAAAGCTGCGTGACAATATGATGCTTCTTTGCAGGATCTCAGTATTTTGATTCTGAAAGCCAGTGCTGGTTCCCCCGGAGATCAGCGTGTACCATTCCCAGAGGGCACAGCCTCTGGGGCTATCCTCGCTCCTACCTCTGCTCCCAGACCAGCCCTGATGTCAGGCAGGCTCTTGTGAGGAGAGGAGGAGGCAATCCAGTGCACAGGGTAAAATTAAGGCTGTAGTAATACCTAACACTGGCTTCAGAGGCCCTTCTCTCCCCTCGCTATCTAGTCCTCATGGCACAACTACAAGTTTGTTGTGCTATGCTACAAAATACAGCCCTGAAGCTGTGCAGGTAGGAATAAAAAGGCAGGGTGGGATGGCAGGAGAAGGCTGGGAGACACTCACTCTTACCCCAAAGCCACAGCATCAGAGCTGCACCCAAAAGAAACTTCATTTCTCTTTCTTCCCATAACATTATCATGTCCACAATCAAGATCTGTGTACATTCCTGCTTCACTTCCAATGTTAAAAACATTAAGTAACATTTACCACGTTACACAACCGTATTCAGATTATACAGACATGCAGCACAGTCACATAATGGTGTTCAACTTCTTAATCCCAAGTAGAGGCCCTTGAAGTATGCAAAGGCAAACAATTTTTGCTACTGAACTTTTGAACCTCAGTCTCCTCTGCTAAGAACAGACACAAATTTATGATAGTTTGCATCACTGGCAACCTGGGAAGTTTCTGTTCACTGGTGATCCCAAGGACAGAGGGGAAAAAAAAAAAAAAAAGAGGCTAAACCCCCCCCTTTTAGGCTTAATGAACCAAGTAATAAATTCACATTCTAAGGCTAACCAAATGCCACTTCGAAGCAGTTATTCAGGGAAGTCCTCAAGACAAAGAAATAAAAATATTACTAATCAGGAAAAAAAGTACATTACTGTTGCCCTAAGGTGTAAAGGGAGCAATTATAAGTAAGAACAACCAGCATGTAGCTGGAGACACCAGAGTAAAGAACAAGAAAGACCTAATGGAATGAAAAACCCAGAAATCTTCAGCCTCCTACACTGTCACACATGCAAAGCTGCATTGTTTATGCAGACAGGGCTTTGCCCAGTGATATTTGGGAAATAAGTTCTAGCATAACCATTTATTTCTCCTCCTGCTTCACAGCCACACAGATAAGCTGCTTTTTTAATAGAACAAATGCAGTTCCTAAAAAAAAGTTCCCCATAAAATCTTCTTATTTTCTGTACTACTCAAACACTCAACATCCACTCCTGTGACTGCAACCACGTAAGCAGTGTGATACTTGTGTGGAACACCAAAAACTATGAAATTAAGAGCTGGATTCTGTTTCCTAGGGTAAGAAACAGGGTCACTGCACTGCAACTGAACAAGGAAGTCTAGAAATGGCTGTGTTTTGACAACTTCTGGCTTACAGTATTTAAAGAAAACCAACCAGACTCTAACCCATGCCAAGCCCTTACGTGCACAGTTACACATGTACTAAATTCCATGCCAACAACTCGTCATAAGCAGCTCAATGGGATATTTCAGTGTGTTAACTAAACTACAAAAGTCAGCTTTGGCAGGGCACAGACCATCCTTCTTCCCCACGTTTAAATTGGGGACGTAAGGTTGTGCTGCTAGTGATTTAAATCCAGCAAGATTATACCTTTGTGATTATAATCTGACATTTCCAAACACAATTTTTCATATGCTGTTTATGAAATAGCTTTAAAAATGTGCTTTAAAATACATACCTTAAAGAGTGTCACAGTAATTTCAACGTTTTCAGGAACGGGCCAGACCACCACCCCACGGTACGGGTTCTTGATTCCAGGCTGCCAGCTATGAGCCTAAAGGAAGAAAAGAAACAGCTGTTTTCAGGCTGTTATAAAAGTGCTGACAACTCTCACGGGGCCCAGAGCACGTAGGTAGAAGTAATATGTCACCTACCCCAGGAAAGCTGCGTTCTTAAACCTGTGACTCTACCAAACACCATAAAGGACATCATTAAGAATGACAGTAAGGAAATGGCCAGCAGGCTTTTTGTTCCACTGAACTAAACCTGCTCCTCACAAGATCCTAAACTCTGGGTTTATGAAGTACATCACACAGGTCAGGACACTCAGAGCCCTGCAAAAAATTAAGGCTGTAAGGCCAGAGCCTCTGTAGCAAGCTGAGGTTTATTTTGGTTTTATCCAGGTGAAGGAATGCTTTTATTTAAAGAACACAAAACTACAGCACATAGTGTGGGCTTAACCACATTTAGACCTAAATAGAGCAAAAGGCAGTTTTATTTAAGACAAAGGGAAAAAAAAAAAAAAAAGTTGAAACAATGATTTATAATACAGATTAAATGCTACTAAAACATTTAAATTCTTAAGAATTTAAGAATTTAAATGCTGGGGTTTCTATACCTAGAAAAGATAATGAAAAAAATGAAATAGACTGAGAGCTTGTCTACCTTTAAGTATCAATTTGGATTATGTATGGTCTGTACTTATATTTTAACAGCTAGTCTTGAAGAACACCACGTGTGAGTATTTCTGTTCTGGAATAAGTATTCCAGCTCAGGCTCAACTGAATCAATTTTGTGATGCTGTAAAACATGAGAGAGATGCTGATGCACGAGTGACTGCTGAGCAGCACGGGGGTCACTAAAGATCTGGGAAAGTTTTACCAGGAAAGAAAGTACAATCCATTTACTGTTATCTAAAGCCAATTAACTGGGGGGTTTATTTTTTATTTATTCTTTTTTAATTCTACAGCATCACTCGCTGCAGTTTTATATTCCTTCCAACACCCAGAACTTCAGGTTAAAGCTGCCTATTGGGAATTTTTGCTATTATAAGGTGAGGATACTTGTACCTCAGGTGCTCTGAGGTAACCTGGGCAACTTTAACCATGACTTTGCTATACCAAAGTGGGAAAGAGGAAGATGGTGAGGCAGCCCTATGCAGCCAGAGGCAATAACTCTCTGCCACTGCGTACTGCAAGCAGTGTGTGCTCCCAGGGCCAGGTTTGTCTCTGACAGCCCCATGACACGTGTCTGCTGCTTCATGAGCCCTCCTGCACCCAGCCAGGCTTTCACCCGAGCCTGCAGACTCCCTCTCACTCTAATCCCTCAATCCTCACCCAGCAGAGGTGTGCAGATTGACTGCAGGCAACAAGAACTGCTAAGGCAGGGCAAAGAGGTGAAGGACAAAGGTGGAGGAGCTGGGAAGAGATGTGAAGGTGAGGAATGGGGAAGCTGCTGCAGAATCCAGCCACTAGAGAAGAGAGCCCCACCTGCCTCCACAGCCACATGCACACAGCATGCTCATTTCCACCCCACTATTTTTATTTTCTTGATGAAAACTGCCAGCTCTCCTGTAGTTTTATCATCAGTTTTTCCATCTTTGGTGTTCTGCTTAAAACCCCCCAGCTCCCAAAGATGCCTAATTAGATCAGAAATTTCAGTCAGTTTCTACACTTTGTGCTTGAGGATAAAATTCAAACAACATGACTTGGTGCATCTGAGGAAAGGAATTTTTTTTTTAAAAGAGCGACTTGAAAAAACACCATTTCTACTATTTTTAATTCCACGAATTTCAGCCTAATCTCATTATTCTAAAGCAGGCTTGAGTGAATTTCTGAATAGCTGAGCAAGCAATACTGTTCATAGCTTTACTCCACCAGCATGTTTTATAAGAAAAAGATGTTTTGTGAGCAGCAAAACACCACAGTAGTCGTCATCCCCAGCACAGCCACCCAAGCTCCAGTTTCATGTCTCCCTCCCACGGAACCCACAGTCCCCCTGACCATTCCCAGTTTACTGATGGAGATATTCATCAGGCACACGGCAGTGATCACAAGTCACGTGCTCACCTGCCAGCTGGCCTGTCCTCCTGTACCACCTTGTAAGACAAATCACCTTCTCCTCAGCAGCAGCACTCCATTCTCTTCCCAGATGCCAATGTTCACAAAACAGGAGCTCATGGCATGTCCAGAACCCACACACTCCTGCTGATTTTGGCCAATACTGACAGTTATGTCAAAAACTTTCGATGCCAAAAGGTCCAAGCACTGACAGCCTGCTCAGCTGAGCAATGCTTGTTCCATTTATAAAACAAACTAGCAAATAAGCATCCACTGGTGCATGCAAAGCTTTCCTTCCAGCCCTTTATCAGCATTGCCTCCCACCAGGAGAGTTAGTGAGACACAATAAACACACACATGGATATATAGATATGATTTTCTGTCCCAGTGACAGGCACGTCACTGAAAGCAACAACCAGGGGACAAGCCTCAGCTAATGAGCTTTTAAAGCAAAGCTGTTCTGTGATCAGCTGAATGTTATTAAATCCTCCTTGGGCTTTGGAAAATAAACACAAACAGCATGACAGAAAAAGATAACATCAAAACTACATCTGAGTTGTTGGGAAGGAGAAAGGGAAAGGGAAAGCAAAGGGGGGAAACCACAGAGAAAGGGCTAACAATGATGACAATTTAGAATAACACTCTCCATGTTAATTTTAACACAGTATTTCTCATGTCAGGGACCTCTGTGCCACCTTTTCTTGAAGCTACATCTGGCCTATATCAAATAACTTTTTCAGCTCCCAAGTTACAGCCCTTGACTTTGATCCACGAGCTGGATCAGGCCACCTCTGTGCAGCAGAACTGCCAACACTTGCAGCCAGGCGATCGCTGTCTGTGCTCAGCCAAGGCAAGGTTCATTCCCACCCTGATCCTCACTTCTAACTCCATTTCCCACTGCGTTGGGCCTGTTTTTTTCCCCTCATCTCCTACCAGTCTTCACCAGCCATCCCCCCTTGTCACTGAAGCCAAGGCAAGAGGAGCAGCCAAGCAGATATGACTGCTGGCAGCGGGTGCCGCACCCCCAGCCTTCCCTCTGAAATCTCAGGGACAAGAGCCATGGCCTGGAAAGAGAAGCAGAAATGCTCTGTTGCATTTCAAGGAGAAACTCAACTCCTCCCTTCTTCTGTCAGTGGAAAATGAGAGGATGTAGCATGAAAGCTCTTTTGACTCAGGAAACAGGAGGTACAGGAGGGGCTGCTGAAATACCCTATAAATAGAGTTGTGCCATGAATGACATTGTGCAACCCACGGCACTGCTCTGGCACAGAACTGATGGCTGGTGAGAGGAACAGAGCTGTGTAAGGAAGAACATGGAAGAGAGTTTACAGATTTGCACGAGCTCTTCAGGCTACCCAGTTTTGAGAGTTTTCCTCAGTTTTCTCTACAACAATCCAGCCAGCCTGCTTTGCAATCTGCCATTCCCAATGTTATGAACATCACAACTGTTCTGCTGGGCTTGAACTGGAAAGACAGACTTAATGCTCTGCAGCTCTGGCCTCTGTTTCCAATGAGAAGGGAAGGATCTTTAAAACCAGATCGAAATCAGCAATCAAAACATCCAGTGCTCCATATGATGATGCACATACAACATACCAAAGGGCTTACAAATTGTATTCAAAATTAGTGAAACAGAATCACAGAATGTCAGGGATTGGAAGGGACCTCAAAAGATCATCCAGTCCAGTCCCCCTGCCAGAGCAGGAACACCTAGATCAGGTCACACAGGAACATGTCCAGGTGGGTTTGAATGTCTCCAGAGAAGGAGACTCCACACCCTCTCTGGGCAGCCTGTGCCAGTGCTCTGGCACCCTCACTGTGAAGAAATTCTTCCTCACATTTATGTGGAACCTCCCATGTTCCAGCTTGCACCCATTGCCCCTTGTCCTGTCATTGGATGCCACTGAGAAGAGCCTGGCTCCATCCTCATGACACTCACCCTTTACATATTTATAGACATTAATGAGGTCACCCCTCAGTCTCCTCTGCTCCAAGCTAAAGAGACCCAGCTCCCTCAGCCTTTCCTCATAAGGGAGATGTTCCACTCCCTTAATCATCTTTGTGGCTCTACGCTGGACTCTCTCCAGCAGTTCCCTGTCCCTCTGGAACTGGGGGGCCCAGAACTGGACACAATACTCCAGATGTGGCCTCACCAGGGCAGAATAGAGGGGAAGGAGAACCTCTCTTGACCTACTAACCACCCCCTTTCTAATACACCCCAGGATGCCATTGGCCTTCTTGGCCACAAGGGCACATTGCTGGCTCATGGTCACCCTGCTGTCCACCAGGACCCCCAGGTCCTTTTCCCCAGAGCTGCTCTCCAGCAGGTCAGCCCCCCAACCTGTACTGGTACATGGGGTTGTTCTTCCCCAGTCTTGCTCTCCAGTGGCTTCTGCTGAGCAGCACAGAGCGAGCTAGCTTTTACATGTGGGCTTAATCACAAGAGTAACATTTCCTGGCATTGCTGCAACTCTTGCACCAAAGGGGGAAACGTTACAGAAGGCTGCAAAGCAGCTCTCTCCAGTTCCACACAAGGCAATGCACTGACTGAACAAAGGCAGGTGAGACTAACTCACCCGAGGGCTGCCTCTGGTACCTCACCTTTCCTTGTAATTACCCCCAGGGCCTGGCTTTAACCATGTGAAACTGCTTCCCACTCTGCAGGCACACCTGGACAACAGCACTTAACAGAGGTGCTGGAGAAGGTGATGACACTGCACAGCTTTCCAAAATACAAACACATTTCTGCAGAACTTGGAACAAACAAGGTAGTTTTGGAAACACTTATTTTTGAAGCACTCTCCTCCAATTTAAAACAAAGGTTACTCTCAATTCTCTGTAATATTAGAAAGCATATAAACACTTACAAATGCAGTGTCATCTTCTTCCAGGGAGAAGGGGGAGATAGCAAACCCAAAAAATCCTACCAAATCTACACCTGAACAGGGGGGTGGGAAACAAACACCACAACAACCACACTCCAAACCCATGAGAGACTGAACATAAACATTCCCCACAGTCACTGCTCAGAACAAAGAACATAAACAGATCAATTAAAAAAGATAAAGTTGAAGAGAGCCCCAAATCAGGAAGTTTGGTTTCAAACATGAAGTTGTTCAATGCCACCCACCAGCAGCTCATCACTTGGTCATGAAGAGCACAGCTGATGTGCCTGCACCTCCCTTAACTAGAACACATCATGGAAGCCACCTCCCCAGCCTCTGTTCGGAGGAGATTTCATGACCTGGCACATCTGCCATTCCTATCACGACCAGCTCTACTCACTGCTGCTTACAGTTTTCCTTGCCACTACAAAAATATCTTTCAGGACCTTTTAAAACTAAAATGTTATGTTCTTTCAAGAGCCCACCCTCCCAGATGCTTTGTAACCCACCCTTCTTCACTCCCACGTTGCCTCTGTTGTGCATGATAATTGCAAGTTCCTTCCCTGTTAGGTCCTAGAGACGACCACAAGATCTATGATATGATATGTGATTTCCTTACTTTACTAAACTGAGAAGCCCCAGGAGTGCCATTACTGGACTGTGGCAGTGCCAGGCAGCCATCAGCACGTCAGAGTGACAACATGCCTTTGTAGCTCCAGTCAGTGAAGAAGCTGGTGGTGACAAGCAGGCTGGCCTCAGGCAACAAAGCAGCCAAAAAGGCACCACATTGCCAAGGACAGCAAAACAGGTGACCCAACTGCTGCTTTACTCATGGCATATCCTTGAGAAAAGGCTGGGTGGGCTGCTGGTGTGGACAAGAGATCCTGTTTACCCCCTACATGTAGATCCTTTCTGCTCCCTCTCCCTCTGCTTCTCTTGGCTCTGCTCTTAAAGTCTTTTCCCTGCTCCCAATATTGTTCCTTCTCCTCTGTGTTTAAACAGTTTTTGATAAACCTGCAGCAGAAGTGCTGAAATCACAGGCATGGCACCTTCTTTCAGCTTTGATACAAAAAAGGATCTTTGAAGAATAATTCTGTTAGGCTCTCAGAAGCAAATGCAAATGTGATTCTTCAGAAGTGCTTCATACTCAGCCATAAGCCTGTATGCTTTCACAGGAACAGCAGAAAGTACCTCCTTGACATCATGGCAACATCTCTTCAAATTGAAATTTCTTAGTTCAAAGCCTGGAAATGCCAAAGCATTTTGGTGCAATGAAGGTAAACATATTTACAACACATTTTTCCCTTGTTGTACACTAGAACAAAGACATTCCTCCCCCACTCAAAAAAAAAAGGCAAGTCCAAAAGCCTAGGGCTTGAAAACCCGGCAGCAACATGCCAGGGCGACAGGGTAGCAAAGGGAAGTTAAACAAATTTGCTGCTACAAGCTCCACCTTCTGTGAACTATGGAGGCTTGCAACCACCTAAATGAGGTTTGAAAAGTTTTTGCAAGTCCCACCTACCTGATTTTGAGGACATACAACATTTGCACCAGCAGATCAGCGACTCACCCCCTCCTCTCCAAGCTGAAAGTTCATTTTGGTTCTAAGACTGCTCAGAAATTCTGCCAAACACAGCAGGACTGCGAATCACTGTCGTCTGTAAACCCCTGGCACGCAGGAGGGCGATGCCTAGCTATGCAGAGCCATCTTGTCTTGACATTCCTCTTGAAAAGCATCAAAATGAGATTTGCCATGAGAAAGGGGATCCCAGAATAGAGCTGTAACTCACTTAAATCTGCATTAAGGTCAGTAACTGCTGGATACACTCATGGTCCTCAATCCATCCATCAGACTGCCATTTAAATGTTCTTTCCAAATGGTTATTACTGTTCATTTGCAACACCTGAAAACTTGCTGTAATTTAACATCAACCTATCCTATCTTACGCTTCCCACAGTAACAAAAATATTCAAACTCCTGCACATAATGTCTCCCATGATTTCTTCTAATTGAGGGACTGCTCCAATAGTTCAGAAGGCATACCAAAAATCACAGAGAGCCATAAAAATAAGGGCTTCAAAGGATGTCAAGAACTCAGCTTTCAGCTCAGTGGTATCTTAAGATTAGTTAAGTGGGCCAGTTTCAGTACACATCCACAGCACCATCACACCATCTCCCAAGTGGTACCACGTTTTTTGATGACATCTCTTGCACTTTCCCAGAATGACACACATGGAGCCACTGGACTGGTCTGAGGATCAGGAAATGCTTTTTCACCACGAGGGTGACCAAGCACAAGTTGCCCTGAGAGGCTGTGGAATCTCCCACCTCTGAAATATTTAAAAGCCACCTGGACACAGTCTTGAGCAATCACCTTTAGGTGGCCCTGCTCAAGCAGCTCAATCTCAACCATTCTGTGAGTCTGTGAACTAACCTAGGGATATCCCTCATTATTCTTAACGATCTGCAAAGTTCAGAAAAGAGATCAACCTCTAAAGAAGTCTTTACAACTTCTCTACAGTAAGGGAAGACTTCATCCCTCTCCTCCTTCTCAAAGAAGCCAAAAACCCATAGAAAACTGTTAAGGCTTTGTACTCACTGAGCCCAGCGTCCATCAAAAATAGAATAAGAGGAAATATTCATTTGACTTGCTTCCAACAAAGCAATTAGATGAAACAAATATGTTGAATAAAGTATTTTACTGGCAGGATGACTAAGAGGATCAAGAGCATTTATTGATCTACAGTCTTGGACCCAAATAGCTCAAATCATATCAACTACCTAAGATTTAAAATTAACTCTATCCTCTGCCCAGGGCTCAGGGCCACTCAGCCTCTTTGAAAGCACCTTTGTGAGATGTAAGCATGAATTAGTTAGCAAAATGCTTTTCCAAGCCTCAGGTAAATGTGCCTGTATCCAAGAGTTTCTTCTGCCCGGTGACCAAAAGAGAGGACACTCATGGGAGGACATATCCTGGAACTTGATGGCCCAGGTGAGAAAACTTCAAGCCCAAAAAGCTGAGCTAGGGTCATAAAATCCTCTTGCCTTAGTGAGATGTTGCCACTGGAGCCTACAGCATCACGCCCGTAACACCACAGGCACAAACCCATCGCTTCACAAAGCCCTGCTGGACTTTTCTTAGGGCTTCTGCTTCTCAACATACTCTGAATCTCAACAAACCAGTCATTCATGGACAAATAACTTGCTTTTCTTGGTTACAATGCTTGTTTAAGTATTGGATTTACTGTTCTATATTATCTTGTCTCTCTCTGTTCTACAGAACTTACAAGAAACTAAAATAGAAAAGTTATCATAGGGTAAGCCACAGCAGACACCATACATCAGCAGTTACTGCCTAGATATACACCATGCTATAAACTCAAGGTAACTTGAGCTAGTTCATCCTTCAGTGACAGAGGAACAGTCTGCCTGGCTTTGCTGAAAAGCACGAGCATGGAACAAGGAGAGTTATCTTGGAAACGGCACCAGACTAAGTTCACACCCTTGTTTACTCACCAGGTAACACCTCTGGGTTTTCATACTCTAAAGCAGAAGGCAGGGTGAGCACACCAGAGCAGGCATTTGGTTGTGCAGTCACTTCTAGTCAGTAACCAGTCTTTAGATAAAATAGCTTAGACCTCAAGTTAAAAGACAAAATACAGCAAATACGCATGACAATCAGAAAAAGGAGCCAGAAAAAAAAGGAGTATAAGTAAAAAAATTCCCAAGTCTCTCCTGAGTAGGGTAGGAAACTATATATCATATTTTCTATACATTAAAGTTCTTCAACATACAATTATTTCAAGATATCTTCTCTATTGTGGGTGCCCTGCCTCCATCATCCCGGAGTTCCTGGAAGTATCATTCTGAGTTACATGCATACACCAAAAAAAACAAAATAAATGAGTTTAGACCATCTCTATTTAACTGAAGTACTAAAGAATGAATAAAAGCCCTATACCAGAGGACACAAGGCAACAACTGAAGTCCTGCAACACGACCAGCGTTCAAAGGCTTTTGCTTGCCTGCTGCACGTGTGAAACGGGCTGCACCTCCCTAGGCAACAACTCCTGACTGCTGGCACTGCCAAAAGATGTTGCTCTTATCAGTCAGTAATACAATACCATAGCAGACATTGTCATACAAGACACTGCAGAGGTTTAGAAACACTTGCTGGTTGTTTCAGTCTCAGGGTAACTGGAGAGTGCTGTGGGGTTTTCTTTTTAAGCTTCTTTTTCTATGGAAACCAAGCCACATATCCAGACTGTCTCACCTCTCCCTTCCCCCCAGACCTAAAGGATGCTCCACAGAGGCTAACTGCATCTTACTGTCAGAGCAGGCAAACTCAGCAGCCCAGACCAACTGAGCACCATGACAGAGACAGGAATCTCACAAGGCTTTCAGATTCCTTCCTGCAGGAAGAAAACCAAGGGGAAGCGCGCAGAAGAGAGGGCTGCTCTGCTTGCAAACATATCAACAAACCAACCACATGCAAGACAAACTTTACGAATGCCCAAATACTGGGCAGATTTCACTTGGAGCTTGCCTTTCCTCAGGTTACCAAGTCATCAGCCACAAAACACGAATTCACACGCTTCCTCACAGCGTTTGGGGAAGCAAAATGTTGAAATTTAACTCAGATATACACCACTGGCTGAAAGAGCCTGTGTTTATTCTTTTTGATTTGTACTAGTTGTGAAATAACCTCTTATTCAGACTTTATCTCCCTACTGCAGTGATGTCAGATTCTTTATTACAGAATCACAGAATGTGAGGGATTGGAAGGGACCTCAAAAGATCATCTAGTCCAATCCCCCTGCCAGAGCAAAATAAAAAAAGTAAAATAATTACTTTATTATTATTATGTTTAATACACTTCTGGTAATGAAACAGAGTCTCCTTTCTAATTAGGTCGAGCAATTAATAACCTCCATGGAACTGATGACAATACAGTTCTGCTAAACAAATAACTGAAAGAGAAATCAGAATTAAGTGTTTCCATAAATTAGCACTGACATCAACAGCAGCTTATGCTGAACTTTACAGCTAAATTGAGTAAGAAAGAAAAGAAAAATAATTAAAATATTTCTCATTTGGCTGCTCTAGGAATCAGTCCCTCAAAGAGCTGACCCTGTTTGTCACTGAAGTCAGGACTTACTGAGCAATCAACTAACCTTAGAGGATTTTCTTCGGCTTCTTCTTGTCCAAACCACCACTAGTTTATCTGGCTGCCTGTTGAAGATAAGGAAGAAAACAGCTTAATTTACAACAAATCAATATGTAAACAGTTTATATTAAAACTCTTGCAATACATAATGACATCCTTAGTGGATACATTATCTCTTAACAACAGCTCATCTGAAAACCACTCTCAGCATCAGTCATTTAACACCAAAAAAAAAAAAAAAAAAAGCTGTATTTTTAGGAAAAGGCTGTCCTCCAGTGAACACACTAGTGTCATCATTCTCCTCCCACTCTCCTTGCCTGGGGGCATCTCCCCAGAGCCAGCAGCACACCTGAGCAGAATTTTTTCCCTGGAGCAGAGAACAGGATCCAGTCTCTAATTTAAAGACACCTTGGAAACCATCCGGTACTCCAAAAAACCATGAACACAAACTCCAGTTTGAACTTCAAAGGTACTGCTAAGTACCAAAGAAAACAGGCAATTTCACTTCCTCACCCCGAAAGGATTTCTTTTTCCTACTTGAATACCTCAAACAACAAGAGAATTGAGTCCTGTATTACTCCTCAAAACCTCCTTGGATGATGACAGAGATAAATCAGCACTTCCTCAGCTTTCACTCAGAAGGACAAGTATGCAGAAATTCAGTATGGCTCTCCAGGCAACTCTTTATTTGGTATTTCTAATTAATATGGATGGAAACCCTTAATAAATTACACTTCCAGTACAAATTATCTTCTCTTTAAATCTCTTAAGATTTTTTTCTTGGTTAACAGTTACAGCCCTATTACTACTACCTTAACAATTTTACAGTTGTCTCTGAGTGGTTTCCAATATTGACCTAACTGCCAGGATTTTGGGGTGTTTTGGTTATTTTTTTTTATTTTTGTTTGGGTTTTTTTTTCATAGAATCATAGAATGGTTTGGGTTGGAAGGGACCTCAAAGCTCATCTCATTCCAACCCCCTGCCATGGGCAGGGACACCTCCCACCAGCCCAGGTTGCTCCAAGCCCCATCCAACCTGGCCTGGAACACTGCCAGGGAGGGGGCAGCCACAGCTTCTCTGGGCACCATGGGCCAGTGTCTCACCTCCCTCACAGCCAACAATTTCTTCCCAATATCTAGTCTAAATCTTCCTTCTTCCAGTTTAAAGCCATTACCCTTCATCCTATCACTGCATGCCCTTGTAAAAAGTCCCTCTCCAGCTTTCTTGTAGCCCCTTCAGGTACTGGAAGGTGCTCTAAGGTCTCCCCGGAGCCTTCTCTTCACCAGGCTGAACACCCCCAGCTCACTCAGCCTGTCCCCAGAGCAGAGGTGCTCCAGCCCTCTGACCATCTTCATGGCCTCCTCTGGACCCACTCCAACAGCTCCATGTCCTTCTTGTGTTGGGGGCCCCAGAACTGGACGCAGTGCTCCAGGTGGGGTCTCACGAGAGCAGAGGGGGAGCATCACCTCCCTCGACCTGCTGGCCACACTTCTTTTGATGCAGCCCAGGATACAGTTGGCCTTCTGGGCTGCAAGCACATGTTGCCAGCTCATGTTGAGTTTTTCCATCAACAGACACCCCAAGTCCTGCTCCGCAGAGCTGCTCTCCATCCATTCTCTGCTCAGCCTGTACTTGTGCTTGGGATTGCCTTGACCCAGGGGCAGGACCTTGCACTTGGCTTTGCTGAACTTCATGAGGTTGGCACAGTCCCACCTCTCCAGCCTGTCCAGGTCCCTCTGGATACCATCCCTTCCCTCCAGCGTGTCACCACACCACACAGCTTGGTGTCATCCACAAACCTTGCCAAGGGTGCACCCCATCCCACTGTCCATGTCACCAACAAAGATTTTGCCCGTGACATGCTTCCCTCCTTATGGCCGCACTTCTAGTCCTGCTTCCAGACCCACGACCCCTCTTCCAGAGACTCCTGACTCTCCATTCTGGCGTTGTTTCCTAGCTAATGACCCAACTCCCATCAGCAAGCCTGACTGAAAATCCACCCATAAAAAATTTTCAATGGAGTTCACATCTCCACTTAAAAATACAAAATCTGCAACTCTGGAAAAAAAAGTGCTACTCACAGTTTTGAGACACTGGTGTAAGAATTCCTGAATTTCTCAAGCCAACAGTGAAATTTGTTTCATGTTAAGAAAAATCATGGGAGGGTGAGGGAAGGGTGTGGAAAACCAAGGATGTTACAGAGAAAAAGTCAAGATACAATGTGCTCAAATCGTTCATTAAAAGATGCACACAAAAAAGCCCACACAAGTACTCTGGATTAGAAAAACAAGCAGTGTTCACACTGCTGTTCTAGTATTTCATTGCAGGGAGACTGTATCTACTTCATAACTAAGTTTTCAAATGAAAACTCAACTGGTTTAACAGTCTGAGAGCTCATTTTAAGCACTGAACTGCTGGCCACTGTGTTACAGACCTTCCCATGGAACTGTAAGGCATTTCTGCAGGCTAAAATAAAATTATCATCTTCAATTTACATCTAAACCCCACCAGAACTAAAATACTCCTGAAAAACAGACTTAAAGGCAGATCCTGTGAAAGAAATGAGGACATTGGCTTTTATTTGCTCTTCTGTATTGCACCTTACTCCTTTAATATATCCCTGCATTTCCAGGTTGGGATAAATTGAAAGAGGAATAAGATACTGCATTTTATACTGTAAATTCACTCTCATGGCTTGTTTAGGTGACCTAAATTGTAGGCTGGCTCTGCTTGCAGCTTCTCCTGCAAAATCTTGCTTGGTAACGAGGCCATCCTGTTGCACTCTGAAAGCTCTTTGCTCACTTGGTGTTGTGTGTGTTGGGTTCTCATCCATCAGCTTACACTCCCATACACTTTAAGTGAGCTGTGTTTATGCCATCAAAAAAAACCCAGCACCCCCAAGCAATTTCCTTGAAGCACAGCAACCCAAATCCATGCCTACAGTAAACAATTTTTTCCAAAGTTATTTCACTTTACACTCTAAAGCTGACTTATTCTCATTTCAGAAACTAGCTCGTGAACCAAATTCAATTTAACTTTGACTCATTCAATTCTGAGCTTGCCTCTGAGCACAAAAATATGCCAAGAGCAGGGGAAGGAAAAGAAAACAAGAAAAAAGTTAAAAGAAGATACATTTCTGCAGTGCCAGATGACCTTCCTTCCAAGAGCACAACTCTATGTCCCACGAGTCACACAAATAGGAGCTTCAGGAGGAAAAGGCAGGACAACACCTGCAGAGGTTAAGGGGAACAGTCCACGCTGCCACCAGCTCTCCACCCCTGCTCCCTCCCACCCAAGGGACACTGTGCTTGGCAGCATGTCTCCTCCCTGCTCCTCCTCACCAGGGCAGCCAGCCACTGGCTCACATGTCCAGGAACACCAGGTACCAGAGACCAAAAGACATTCTCCACAGTATACTTAGTAGATCACAAAAAACACTGAGGATTTCAAGAGTAAATTTCCACAAGTTTTCACCAGGAGAGCACTCAGCTCTGCAGAGACCCTGTGAGGGAAGCCAAGAAGGATCCTACCCAGGTCCCTTCCTTTCCTGCAGCTCGAGCCCAGGGAATAGTGAGACTGTTTTGTCCCTCTAGGTCTGTTTTGATCTTATTTATCTTGGCATCACAAGTTATCTTTTTTCTTACAATGGCACTGGATCACCTCCCCAGGGGGGAAACTTGCCACAGGCTGGAAAAGGCAAGCTCCACATGGTGCCAAAAATCTAAACCAGGAGACCAACCCTGATGGACACAGCCAAGACCAGTTACACACAAGTACAAACAAATGGGCCAAGAGAAGCAAGACAGCAAAGTGAGGAATCAGGAGAAATGTCAGTGTCAGCACCAAAGTGAGTCGATTCAAAGTAGGAATGAATCCATTCCTGCAACACAGATACATTTTCGGGGTAGCCTAGAAAATATCCATGGCTATATCAGATACCTCGAAAAAGAATACAGAAGAGGCTATATGTAGACACAATGCAGTGATTCTGATACACTTCAGCAGCACAAAACAATTATCAAGGGTTGACAAGCTCCAGTGCTGAAATCTTTCCAAATCTGGACTTAAAAAAAAATAAATCAGAGATGGGCAGTAAAACATGGGCAGTCACCTCCTGTGATACTGGTATGCTTGTGTCCCTGCATGGTAACTGACCTTACATTTAATTCTCATTCTTTCATTTCATTTTAAACCATGCCACTGCTTGCTTGGCTTCACACAGGTTGTCAGAGACAGCTGGTGCTTCAGCACAGCTCTCCAGTGGGAGCCATGCCTGCATCACACACACAGCTATCACCAAGCCTGGATTTATTTCCCAATTTTGAAGAACAACCTCTGCCAGGGACATAAAGAAACACACTAAGATGACAAAGCCAGCCAGAGGCTCAATTCAGACTGGGAAGACCAAGCCATGCTGATGGGACAGCATGACCAGCACTTTGTCCACTAGGCTCTTTCACCAGTATTTTGGTAAGTACCAAATGAACTTCGCTCCTTCAGCCTCAGGTATAAGAGAAATTCACATCCAGAGGTACACTGCCAAAGCAAAATGAAGAATGCCATCACAATATGGAGACAGAAAATTTAGCAAAACAGAAAGGGGAGAGGAGGGAAGAGAAGGAAATATCCTGAAGTATGAGTTTCCCCACTAAGTAGGGCCACATGCTCAGCCAAAACAAACCCCAAAGAACACAGTTTCTCCAAAGAATTTTCTGCAAGAAGAAAAACAAACCCCAACAATTTAAGAACATCCCCACAGAAATGTTTTACAAACAGTGCCAAGAGTAACCTTCTCTTCCACAATCTGTCCATTGCTCTTTTATGCCAACACACTTCTAGAAGCAAAAGCCCAGCTCCTATCTGAATTGGTGAATTTGTGTTCAAGGTTATTGGTGACGTCTCAGTGCTCGGAAATGGCCAAACCCACATAATGCAGTTTGCTCATTTAAAGCATTTAAGCAACATTTCCTACTTCAGACTCCTCCCCTCCTTCATCATCATAAACCTCGGCTGCTCACTAACAATAAAAGCAGATAAAATCCTTTCTGAAGAATTAGGCTGAAGACCAGTTTTAGTATCCTTCATTTGGATACTTGGAGAGTGTTCTAAATACAAAATCCACAATGGTGCAAGCTGAACAAATATTAATGGTCAGCTATAAAAAAAATAGATATAAAAAAATAATTTCCTGTGCTGCATGAACAGTATTTCTCATTGCTTTAAACCCATCAGCTTTTAGAGAGTCACTCACTCACCTCCAGCAGAGCTGGTGTGTTTAATAACACACCACTAACCCCAAGATGATGGAGCTGGAGTGGGGGAAAGAACTGGGTTTTAGCTGAGCAGCTACATCTCCACACTATGTAATTGCCTCAACCTATACAACTCAACACCACCAACCTTTCAGTGGGAGTATTTAATGCTGCACTGGAATCTATCCTGATTGCCTTTGCATCTCACCCCGTGCTATACTGAAGGACCCAGCTTGGATCCAAAAGCTCATATTTTATAAAGCCTACCATAAGCTTCTATTTGGTATTTACTCATTTTTGAGCAATTCACAAGAAACTATTCCTGAAGAAAGGCAATTTATAGTAGTAAGCTTATTTTATTACTTACAAGTGAAACTGACTCGGCAAAGAAGCAGGGAAGATTACAATTTCAAAGTTTATGGCTCAGAAAAAGAGCTTCACCACTGCCCTGCATGCTGAGCAACTAATATGAGATTTAAAATACAGATTAATAAAACATCTATAATTCAAAACCATGCCTGCTTTTCCCATCAGATGGAAGCCATAATTCTGGTATCTTCAGTTCTCCCATTGAAACCAACTGATTTTTTTTAAAAAAAAAGAAGATAAAATACTTGAACCAGACTTTGCCATATTCATGATTTTCAAATAAAGTAATAAAAACATTCCACAGACTGGAAAAAACGATGTCATCTGATCACCACCTTACAGGCTGTAAATTTCACTGACTGAAAAGGAGGTTGTGCAAGATTCAAGGTCTTCTGGGGTTTGGTTTGATCATTCCAGGAAATATTTGGCACGATATTTCGATTACAGAACTCTCCAAATATCAGTTGTGGAAGGCAGACATAAAAGGTATCACCCTCCTGTTAGCTCTTCTGTTGTAAACCTTTAAGCAGAAGCAGATAACATTAACCAGGACTTATTTCTCCACCAAACTGCCAGCTCAATAATACAAAACTACTGAAGACTTCCATTTAGAACCTGTTGTTGGGAAGAACTGCAAACTCACTTCATTTTAATTATGGCCACTGAAGCCAAGGCAAGACCAAATACTAACAACTCTTGGGTGAAAGGAGAGAAAAGAGGTAACAGTATTTGTAACAAGGTATCATTACATTTAATAATATTCAATAGTCTTTAAATGCCTGTAATGCACAAGGTCCCTTTTTTGTGTGTACAGGGACCATCACAGCCTGCATGATTTGGCTTCTAATTGCCTAAGTGCTGGGGTTTGCCTTTTTTTTTTTTTAATTTTTGCCTCTTTTTTTTTTTTTTGGTTAAGCTTGTTTTATTCTTGCTGTGTTTGAACTGCACTAATTATTACAGGCTGCTAGATTACTCTTGTGAAACAAGCTTAAGAGTATCATTAACAAGAGACACAGCACAATAGCACACAGATGCACCTATTGAAGGATAAAAATAATTACTTGAGAACTAATGTCAGAGTACTTCTGATATGAATTTTTGTGTTGTTTTGGTTTTTTTTTTCCCAAAAATCAGCTTTTGTCCCCTCTGCAGTGTGCACACAAGCATGACGTGGGAGGTTTTCCTTAGGAACCAATACTCCCTCCCCACCAGCACACACTTCTACATCACCATTAATTTGAGATGAACACTGCTTTTCCTCATTTTACATTTTACTCTCTTTGCAGTCTTCTGCACTGGGACCCACATTATGCCAAGTATTACCATCAGCCAAGGAAAGGATCAAGTAACAGCCTTTCATGAGCCTTGTGCTAAGTCTTTTTTTCCTTCAGAATTTCCTGTTGGTCACAATCAATGAAATTCCACAGCTGCCTGCAGCTCCAGGAAGTGCAGTCAAGTCATCACCAATGCTTTAAACAGGCCTAGAGATGCTGGTAAGAATGATGTCATGTGTTGGTTTGCCAAATGAGCCCTTTTGCTGAGTGAAGGTACAGCACTGATTGCAAAGCCAGAAACATTAAGAAGAAACTCAAAAGCCATGCAGATAAAACCCACCTGAGCTAATTATAAAAGAAAATACATTATGAGATAAAGCTTTGCATTTCAGGAAGGGGTTTGGGGTTTTCTTCCCTGCCCCCCCTTTACTTCCATGATGGAAGTCAAGTGTATTCAAAACCCTCTGTACATGGCCATGGTTCAGGACAGTTGTACGAGATGTGAAGACAAATCCACCAGCAAATTAAGGTGGGATGGCTGACGTGTTCACCTGGCCTAGCCTGTCTGCTCCCATTCTCCTCTGCAGACTCCTGCCTAAGGCCTGGGAGCAGACTTTGGGACTGCAACAGCAGTCTCCTAACTCATCACAGAATGAAAACGAGACAAAGCTGCTTCTTCACTCACTGCGACCATCCAGTAGTCTTTAGCAAGGCTGGGAAATTTCAAAAGGTAAATCATTAAAAACAGTGTTGCAAGAGGAAACCATAGCAGAGATCCTTCCACTTCTGCATCTTCACTTTCCACACTTAACAGAAAATTCCTCCTTCATTTCTCCCCACCAGAGGTCTCTACCTATTTTTTTCAAGACTACACAAGCTGTCAAAAGACCAGGATTTTCCTTGTGAACTGAATTTTACGGGTTTTTAACACATCTGCAGCTAAACTGACTGGCCTCTACAAGACTTAAGTCTCAAGATTACGCTTTGCTTTTCAAAAGAAGCTCTAGTCCGGCTTTGCTTGGTTTAAACAAAAAAAGGACGAAGCCAGACACGACGACTATTTCACAAGTGCAGTCAGACCTACTGAATCTGTACAGCATCTATTTGTGAGGCTGAGCGTGGAATGTGCAGTATGTACTGCTGATGACTTGGTTTTCTTAAACCAAACACAAAGTTTGCAGAAGGAGCCGGATTAAACAAAGCCCAAGTTCATCCATTATTCAGAACAAGCGACAAGGACGGATTCAGCTTCATTTTTCAAGGAGTTATTGCAGCAAAGAATTTGGAGCAAAACAAACTTGACAGGACTATCTGGCAACATCTTTTCTTAAAGCTTTCTGCAATATGAAACTCTGTTGCAAAATACACAAACTGACCCTAGCCTTCAGAAGTTGTGTTCTTTAATGTCCTTTGGCAGCAATAGGAGGACGCCTTGACTAGTCCCTGAATTTTATTTCTCGTCCAGCTAACCTCCATGCAGAAGCTTTCTTTGCCTGATCCAATTCAGCCTTGCTTGTCCCAAGGAGGAGTTAAGAGTACTGCAGCAGAAGGACCAAGTGGATCTCTTCTCTCACTCTCCTATAACCATACATGTGCCCCTTTGGCAGACTCAGCAATGTTTAGTCCACATGTTTACACTACACATCCTACCACACCAGTGCTCAGAAACACCTCCCCGTACTCTGCAACAAACAGTGCCTACAGAAAACAGGAGCTGCTTAGGGCCACCTAAAAGCTTGCTTGTAAAACCAACCTCTCCAGTCAAGCTCAGAGCATCGAAACACCACAAAATGCAGGTCAGGTTTTTTGTGCATGGCTAGCTGGGGCTCGGGCTAACTGGCAGGGTGCAGCACCAGCTAATGGAGCCACCCAGACAAACCTTCAAGGGAAAGAGCAGAGCGTGGTGCTTTATAGTGGGAAGTTCACAGGAGGTTCCCATGAATCAGATCTCTCCCAGATGCCCCATCTCCCTTTTTGTGCTTTCAGAAAAATTTAAGACAATGATTTTAATCATGCTCCATGACCTACCTATACCTCTACATCAAAGACAGTATCTCTGTACAACAGTGTATGTGCATTACTGAGGAGACCTTAAACCACTGTGTGTTATCCCTTCTTAATGTGAAGCACTACAAGGGTAAACACTGGATGTATTCTCACAATAAGAAGTGCAAAAAGCCTAACTAAAATAGGACTGACCGACAAATGCTGCCTGAAATATAGCTTCAACCCATCCAAAACAAATGCCCACATTAAACAATATATTTCCATACTAAAAATACGCAAGAGGCTTCTCAGCATAGCATTGTCAATTTTAATCAGACCACGTTACAAAACGGATCCTATTCCATTTTGCATATAATTTTTTTTTTTCCCAAATAGCATTCAAACAGAAGGCCCTTCTGTTTTTCAATCTGGAAACAGTAAAGAAAAGAATTCTTTTTCTGCAGTTCCTGCAGATCATAAAAAAAGTGTGTATCTTTCACCAAAACCACAGTGCTGGACAGCTGAACCATTCACAAGAGAATCTTCTTCTCTAATTTGTCTCAAACCAGTTAAAGAGAGATTCTGCACAGGAGTTAGAGGGCGATCTTCATTGCTCTTACTGCCTGGGCAAGTTTCATATCCACACACGGATACAAGAACAAAGGTTTAGATTCATGAGCCACAGGCTGCAACACGCTGTTCCACTGGGATTCCAACATCCACACTCAGACTTGGACAAAGCAAGTCTCAGAAGCATCAGTGCATTAATGCCTCCATCCTCCTCCTCTCCTTGCAACCCATCCTGAAGGAGTTACAGTCCAGTGTGTGCAGGAGTAAGAGAATCTGTGTGTCTTTCAAAGCTCCCTTCCAAACCAACGGCAAGGGGTTTTTCTTGTTTGTTTTTGTTTCTTAAGGCCATGTTTTGGATTACACAAAGCAACTTCTGCCTTTTGAAGGTGCACAGAGGTGACCATACAAAAGGTTTCTGAGTGGGGAGCAAGTGCAGAATGGTACTGGCTTCCAAGCTTTGTCTATAGCGAAAGTTCCTATCACCTATCTCAGGTGCCCAGGTTACAGGACTGAGATGCTTACATAGTAATTAGTAGTTTTAATTAAAAAGGCTGGTATCTACACAAAGAGCAAACGAGTGCTAAGACACACAGTAGTCTGCCTCTTCAGTACTTGTAAATTTGAAAGGCTTGAATATATACTTGAAGCTATAAAGAGAGTGCAAACTCTTGAGTTCAGACTGTAGCCTAACACTGGGTAGTGCCACACAAGGATGTAATAAGCTAAGGGACAGATCTGTGGTGTGCTGTGTTCATACAGGGAGCAGTGTGGAAGGGCTAGTATGATACAAACTCACCCTTAGTTTTCTAAATGATGACTTTACTGAGCCCTAAACTAATCCACATTATTCAGAGACATGGGCACTCCTGCCCATGCACAACAAGCTCTCCAATTAAAGGTTCCTTATCTGCCAGCAGCCTCTTTTCACTCTTGCAAATTAATATCACAAAGAGAAAAAAAGGGGGTGGTGAGGGGTGGGAATGGAAGGGAAGTACAAACGTGACATGCTGTCCTTTGCCCTATCTCTGCCCAGGAGATCAGACTTTGTGCTCTCAGTCACAACCATAATGGATATCGTATCAAGAAGCATGAACTCACTGTCAGGGAAGGAGGGCGTTGAAAGATGAGATCCTGAACTGCTTTCTCAGCTCAGGCTCTGGCACCACCTTGGCTGTATGACCAACTGCAGGGTTATCAATCACCTGCTTTCAGCAAAGCATCTGCTTACCAGGAGGAACACACCCTCTCTTCTCCATAGCTGGGGCACTGGTGGAGGTAACACCTCCGTCACCCTTCAGAGCCACAAAACCAGAAGATGTTACCACTGCAGCAATGCACCAGCTACTGGAGATTTCAGAAGCAGCCACAGCTTCAAAACACCACAGAGAAATGGGGGGAACCTTGCATTTAAACTTGGGTCCCAAAGTGACACACTTGCACACAAAAAGCAAAACGAAAAGCCCCAAAGCTTTTACAGACCTCGTCCTCTCCAGGCTTAATGAGACCTTCAAAGTCTAAGAAAGGAGAATAAGTCAACATAATAAATGTTGCAACAGTAAGCTATTCGTGAATAGTTTTCAGAATTAAAGCTATGACTTTCTCACATGTTAGGAAATAAAAACAGTAGTTACCAGAGTAACAAAATTTTTGCATATGGTGTGAAAGGAACCAGCACAGCCCATTAGAAACTCCCTGTCATTTCCCACGAGACACCCCATTTCATGTTGGTGGCCTTTTGAGAGCTGCTTTAAGATGGAAGTATGGCAATAAGAAGTGAAATTATTTGATCAGTATTTACAGCTAAATAACTGTTCCAAGGACTGCAAAATTAGAACAACTCCTCCTCTTCCTGCTCAATCTGTTTAATTAAGTTGTTATATCACTTCCAAGCTGCCTCCTGAAACAGAAGTTAACACTTCTGATTACACAAGTCAATCTCAAAAGCAACACCGTTTATTTCTATTTATAGATCACCAATTCTTCCTCTAGAATTGTAAATCCAAAGTCTAAAAATCTGTATCATTTTTAGGAAATTAAACTGACCAAGCCTCTTAACCAATGCCTTCAAAGTCACACCCCTGCTCACATCCACCAGCAAGTACTGGCTAAGAAAAAAAGCATGTTAACTCATGGGTACTGAGGGGACCTGGCAAAACCTCCTGCCAAGGCTAGGGCCTGGATATGGTAAACAAAACCAAAAGCAACAAAATTTCCTAACTGAAGGACCTCTACTTCTCTTTCGAGATGTAAAAGCATGATCTTACAGCTTTTAAAAATCAGAAAGCATTTTGAAAATGCCAGGCTTCCCAGTTTGCAGGTACAATTGATGAAACAATTCTATTGCAAGGTTTAAAAAAAAAACAAAACCAAACCAAACCCAACAAACTCAAACTACCAACAAGGAAGGGCCTAAAGAGATTTTGCTAAACTGCTGCTTGTAAAACGCCCAACAGCAATTTGAACCAGGTTGTAACTAATTATTTCAAGATCAGCTAAGCTGGAAATTAAGAGAATATTAAATATGACTGTTTTACAGCAGGGGCTTTGATTTAAAAAAAAAAAAAAAAAGCAAACAAGCAGACCCTACAGTACAGCTGAATCCACGCTGAATGCACAAAGAAATCACAGCCAGGGTTGTGTTCTGTTTGTGGCTGCTATTTTTTAAAAAATAATCTTCCCACAGTAGATTTTTTCTGCTACAGCCTGAGCCAGCTCTCCCTCCAGTCAGCCACTCCTGCAAACAGAGCCCTCAGAGCTGCCAGCCCTCTGGCTCAGTGTCCCTACAGAAGCAAGCTAAGAGTAGCAGTCCTTCACATTATTTTTCCAGTACACCAAGCTGTGCCTACCCTCATTTGGAAAGCTTACAGCTCGTTACTAACATTTAAGAGGAGGACATCCCTCAAGGTACAAAAGGTCCCTTGCATCCCTAGAAGCTTTTGAGATATAAACTGTTAAAAATGAACACTGCCCTTTCCCTGCTTACATTCCTGACAAAGACATAGCCACCACCAGTACCAACTGCTTCAGTCTTAAGTTGAGGCCTTTGGCAACTCATCATACACAAAGTTCGTAACCGAAGGCTAAACCTAGTCACTACATTGGCTCCTGTGCTGCTCTCTCCCCTCTTCCTGTGCTGTCATGGTTGGTATTTCATACCAACTTCAGACAGACAGCACCCATACCCTCCTCACCCTGTACTGAGATGCCTGATTGTGTTATAGCCTGATGGCTACTTTAGTAAGCTGATGGATCTTAGCATGGGGCAGTTGTAAAGTAACATCTGCAGCTACAGAAGAGACTCCTGGAAGCTGTCCAGGTTTTTTTATTAAGTGGATATGATGTCTTGCAGGCTGGATTCCAGTCTTCTACCATTAAATGAGGCAAAGGGATAAAGAGACAGAGCCCCTCTATCCCATAGAGCACACAGCTGAAAAGATTAAGTAATTCTGTCTCACTTCAATTTTACTTTAATTTAAAAATGTTTTATCTGTAAACACAAATGTGTCTGGTGTCAAAAGCAGTTCTCCTTGGAAGCAGAAAAGTGAGCAAAAAGGGAGGCTTAGGTTAGTTCCTGGAGCAAAATACCCTCTTAATCTTGCAAAGTGTTGAGATGCATCTGCTCTGAGTAAAGGACAAAGGCTCTCAAACTTACTGTAACATCTAGTTGTGCCAAGGGAAGAACAGTGTCCTTGCAGTGAAAGGCAAAACCCTCCTACCAGATTAAGTCCTGCAAGATCTGGCACTAAATCAGGAGAAACAAAGAAAAAATATTCATTTCAAGCTTTTAGACAGGTATTACAGTAAGTGAAATGACCATAGTTCATGATTCAATGATTACATTTCAAATGAGGGGTTTGATACATTTGCCTATTTAGGGCCAAAGAAGCCTAATGAACAAAATTCACTCTGTAAACCAACCATCAAGGGAACTGGAATCAATTTTAGCTGCGTTCACACAGAGCATTGAGGGGGAAAGCCAGTTATGTGCAGAGTCATCAACGCACACAATAGAGATGCGTGGGCACACAAACTCCTTGGATTCTGCAAAATCACATTTTCCACATATTTCAGCGTACTTGATACAAAAACGTGCTTTTTAATCTTTAAAACAAACCAGGCTCCAAAGTTGAAGCCTGCAAAATTTGGGTATCTTTGCTTCTGGAGCACTCAGCCTTCGCAGGGCCGGCACTGCTCGCACGTGCATGAGCACTTCAAAACGATGGGCAGGCCCACAGAGGGACACGCAGGAACATCCAGAGCAGTAAAGAGCAAATCTCCTGAATGAGTGCATTCACAGCAGAGCTCAGCATGGCTTTATTTATGCACTTCACACTTGAAGTCAGCTCTCTTTTAACTTTTCCAGTTTCTGAGCACAGACAAGACCTTGCACAAAACACTTGGCTTGATCTGTTAATTTAACCTTGTCTCTTGGGCTTTGACAGAGGAGTGCTGGCATATCTAGCTCTTCCCATTTAACACGTTGTTAGCACGCAGTACCAACGCCTTCTCAACAGCTTTGCTTCTCTGCTGGAGAAAGGGCAACTTCTGCTGCAGCTCTCAGAGGGACCTGACCTGGATGAAGGCAGACAGACCAGCAGCAGCCTGACACCTTAAACTTCCTTCACTGCCAGGGCTTAGCACTCAGTTTTAACACACAGAGGGTTTGGGTTGGTTTGTTCTGCAGCCAGACAAACAACATAGTACCAAATGAGGGGTGAATTTACTCATTCGTTTCAGTTAATGTTCAAAGATGCTGTGGGTCATTGAAGACCTGAAACTTCAAAGCCAATGAAAATAAGCAATTTGGAGAAAATTATTAAGTCAAGGTGTAAAACCAGAGCCAGACCTTTGGCTTCTGTAATGTCAACTGGAACAAATCAAAGAAACTCCTTAAGTTTCCCAAAAGAGGCAGAGTGGGACTCCCCATGTCACAGGCGTGTGCTGCTACCTGGTGCACTTCCACTGACACCCGGGCAGTACAACAGCTCCTACAAACACTCTGCCTCCGGACATCCCACACCCTTCTGCACAGACGTGCAGCAAACCCAGAGTGTGTGAGCCACGACGCCACGCGTGGCCTGTGGCCAGCTTTCCCTGGGACACACCAACCTGTGCAGCCTTTATTCCCCAGGGGCTGACAGCCCTCTGCCATCCCACAAATGAAGCACATCCCTCAACAAGAGCATGGCAGAAGGTGGCAGAGAAGAAATTGGGGCTAGGAGGGTCGAAGCATAGACAAGCTCTCACTTTACCTAACATAAATGAACCTCTCCGTGGCCAAATGCCACCAGGATTCGGAGATGGATGCAGGCTCCCTCATCTCCTCAGCTATGTTCTCCCCTCACCCTCTTATCCCTATCCATGTCTTGGGAGAGGTCACATGTGCCCAGGAACTTTACAGCTGGAACACCCAAAGGAGGGGGAAAAAGTTCAAACAGGAAAAGAAAAAATATCCATAAGTTAAAGAAGAAATGTGGCCAGTTTGACCACATAAATAACAGCACCAGAGACAGAAGAGGTACCTACACTTCAGTCTGTCTCTGATCAAACTCAGAGTAGTTCTTGCAGTTTAGCCTCATAAATATTTCAAATGTCTCATGTGCTCCCCTATCTCTTCTTACACTGTAAGTCACAGGACAGATATGCTGGAGCAACAAACAAGTAAGGTAATAGCAACGAAAACCCTGCACAGAACTCCTGACATTCTTTAAGAGCAGGAAGTAAAATGTTACTCTTCCCCCCCAGTATTCAGTCCCAAAAATCTAATGCTTGTGGAAGAGCAAATGTGATTTTGTGGATGTGATATGAAAGAAAAAGCTATCTGTCCAAGCAGAAAGTAAACCACACAAATCCTGCACCAGAGAGGAAAACAAATTAAAATGGATCAGCAATTCTAGTGCAGGCAGTGTATGTATATATCTAAGTCAACAAGCTTTAGCAGAATACCCCAAAATCACCCATTGTACAGCAGTAATGATAAACCTGTATCCTGCTGCACAGCCACAGCTTTGTCAGGAGTTGCAACTGAGCTCCATCCTCCCAGCTTTATTCCCCAAAGTCTGCACATCAGCAACAAGTTATTTTCCTTCCTTTAGTGCTATAGTTTCAACGTAAACCCCTCTTTTAAAGCACTTTGGTTTGAACTGCCAGGCAGACTGTGTCAGATTCACTTGCAAATGGTAGTGACAAACAGCATAGGTCCCCTGAACTTTTCCCTTTGGACTAAACAAGGTGCAGCCTTTCAAGTGCAGTTTCATGCTTCAGGCATCCATCACCTCTACAGAAGAGCAGCTTGGTCCTCATGGTTATTGTCATTTTCTAATATTGCCACCACTGGATGAAATACTTTAGCAATGTCAGTCCAGAAAGGATGTACTTAGAACCTAGTACAAATTACTTCTTTCCCCTCAACCATTATGCATACTCTTAATTAAGAGCATCACTCAAAGATAAATAAACAGGAAATAAACAAAAAAAAACCCTCCCCACAACAAAAAGTCTGCTTAAGCTCCTACATCAGTAACTGCAGGCCAGTGGTCAGGGTCACTTCCCCTCCAGAATTACCTTTCCCTCCTGTACCCTGCTTCACTGGGCCTGCTCTGCCTCAATACAATGTTCTGCAACAGCTTCCACCCTGACCACAGGCGACCAAACACACTTGCAAATGACCTCAATGACTTCTATTTAGGAAAATGCCTCCTTTCTTTTCCCCCCCCCCCAAGTTTGTACAGGATAACTCAGTTTTCCCCTCACTTATGCAGTGTCACTACCATAAATCTGCAGCCATACAATTCTAATCAGTACAGAGTGGACTTCCCCACAGCTTCTCTGTATTTCAGTTTCAGAGATATAAAACAGGGATCATTTTTCTCCATCACACAGCAGTCTTGTAAGACTGGATTAATAATGGGGCTGCGCAGCTGCAGAATTTTTGTGCATAGAAATTGTCAGCACTTGGTATTTATTTCTGCACAGCAAAGTGTCTTTTTAGTTGTTTTACACCAGTGCCACTGAACAGAGAGCTGCTACCTTCTGGCCTTTAGCAGGAAACATAAATCCTACTTATAAGTAATTGTGGATGTAAAACTGTAAGAAAGTTGACAGAAGATGATTTGTGCACACAAATTAGGGAGTGATAGAAAAGATGACTTGTCTACGCAGTTACAAGGAAGGCTAGTGCAGAACCAAGGATTTTCTGACTTCTGTTGTTTTTACCACCAGACCAGACTCTCCAGTGGAGTAGGAAACAAAAAGGAACTTATTTCTCACTCCAAATCAAAAAATACTACATAGAAAAAACTGCACAGAGTCTCCTCTGAACAAAAGAAGGTGCTAAACTGACCGCCAGTATTACTTATGTAAGGAACAAAAATAATTTTTACTACTACTTTTAGTAACTGAAAACCCTACATAGCTTCACAAACTCTTCTACTTTCAGTACTCTCAAAAAACTGCTCTGCAGCTTCTGGGTAAGTGAGAGAGAAAACACTGCAATTTCTTTGCTGTGACTGGGAACTTGCCTTGGGATAGAAAAAATTAAACTCCCACAGCCATGTGTGTGTGCAGAACCAATTTCCCAGGTTCAAATCAAGAGGGAATGTCATGAGTTTGACACAACCACCAGCTCAAAAAGCCCAAAACGTAAATAAATTCATATCCTGCTGTAACTGTGTATAAATGCACCAAACAGGAGGAGCATGTAAGTGCACCCTTTGTCTAGGCTGCATCATTCCCACGCTTCACACATCAGGCACCCAGAAACTGGCACGTGCCACCAGTATGGAAGCCACTTACACAGATCCAGGGAAGAAAATAAAACACGGGGACAATATAAGGATGAGTCAGGTTGAAGAGATCAGGACATCAGTTTGAATGCCAGACATGCTACAGTTTTATTTAGAAAGCTATAATTTTTCCTTGGAAAACAAAATGTTACAAAAGAATGCACACAGAATTTTTTTTTAACGCCGTATGATATTAATAGCCAGACTTTTTCTACTCATGTCTTAAAGGTAGAAATATTTAAAATAACGCAGTGTGTTTTTATTCAGCATAAAAAGAATGCCTGGAACATTTAAAATTCAGATTTCTCCTTTAACAGGATGATTGTTACTATCACAGTCACCCCAAGAGAGGCACAACAATATTTTCAATCACCAAAGCTTGCTCAGGACAGTTTTTGAGACAACAAAACGACTTCAATTAGAGAAGCTACTCCAAACTTGAACAGTTATTCTGGTACAATCAGAAATATAAATGCACTTTGTTTTGCTACAGAAGTGCTTAAACTGGCTGTGCAGCTATTTCCATGAAAACATCTCTAGGGGATGTACTTCTGTACTGCTGCGTCCTGCCTCGAAGGGAAGAATAGGTGCTCTATGACACGGATTGCAGAAGCACAGTGAAACAGGAGCTGCTGCTCACAGATGAGGTGCCAGCATATACATATTGCTTGCTCAGCAAAACCAAGTCCGAAAGCTCAATGTGACACATAAAGTTCCCATTTTTAAAATGGGCACATTCTGTCATAAGACTTTTACATGGCCTGGGTCAGCAAACATCTGTCTGAATAAAACAAAAATCTGATTACAGCTGACAGGAATTGTATTCAATTGGAGGATAAGGGCCTGGGGTTTACAATTCCAGTAACATGAAATCCTTTACCAGTTCACCAGTGAGATGGCTTAAGGTTGTAAGGAAGGTAAGATTTCTGGCCCTGCTCAGCCCATGTGCCCCACAGCACACCTGGGAGCCTCCCAGAGCAACCAAGGGTGAACAAGATTCATCCCTTACTAGCTACAGCCACCCCTTCTGCCACTTATCACCAGCACCCTTCTCTCAAGATGGTTCAACAGCCCACGTTGACTTCATACACACACACTGCATCTTGAACCATACACTCAGACATACTACACACAGGTGACAGACTTCTGTCACGTGTCACCAGCTTCCAGAAACGTCCGCTTTTAACTTCTTCTGCTGCCAGGGATGCTCGTGTAAGAAGTTAAGACCCCAACAACAGAACACATGCTAACCAAAGAGATGACATTGGCAGAAATACAGCTGTTCTCCAAAATAATTAGTTTTGCTTCGCACACGAGTCGCTCGTATTTGGGTCACTGCTCCAGACCCAGCAGGATCTGCCTTGTATATCCCATAAAGGCAGACCAGAAGACATTCAAACAGGGAGAAAAGCATCACATTCTGCTCCTTGCTCCCCCGTCATCTCGGTTCACCTCACCTCACAGCCAGTCCTGCCCATCCTTGAGCAACGCCAAAAACGCAACAAGCAAATATTCCATGTAAAAAGCTGCAAGAGCATCCATTTCTTAAGGGCTATCTTGGGCAACAAAGAAGAAATTAACTCTGTAGAAGATGACCTGAGACAAACCTAACCAAGTCTCCTCCGGGCACACCTATGGCACAGCACAGAAGGAAGAGGAGGGCAGCAAACCTGAGCTGTGAGGCTATCGAGGCAGCAGGTTTCTGCTTCTCCAGGCCTTCGTGGGGTTTTGTCAACCTTAAGAGATACTGACAGTTCTCACCATGAGGTGGGCATAAACAAGTTAGGGTAAACTGTAGTAGTCCTGTAGTCAAGAGTAGCTCAACATTATTTTTGTTTTTTTAAATTACAGTTTGTTGACTTTATCATTAATGGCAAATCAAGCAAGTACCCTCCTTTTAACAGCTGTTGGTAAAAGAAGAAGTACCATTTTCTCCCCTACAGTACATGTTCTACTTCCCTAAATTTAATTTCAGACAAATTTATTCTATTTACTGAAGTCAGCATTTTTTTTTTCCCCCAGGAGGAAGCAGACTTTGTGCATTGTAAATACAGTTACTCCAGACAAGAAGACTGAATCTGTAGGCAAAAATTTCCATATTCCTGTTTTCTGGTACAGCAATAGCAAAGGAGACAAGGGACTGTGCTGTCACCTGCACTGGTACTACATCAACGTCAGCCACGCTGCCAGCAGTACTGAAGTTAGTGATGATGGGTAAGATGAACACCAAGCACCAGGACTGGGTAACCCACAAACTGGAAGCACAGGTAATTGTTATCTTCCCTTGTGACACAGCCTCTCCCGAGGCAGCCAGAGCAGGAGGCAGCTCCACTAACAGATGGGGAGCAGAGAAACACAGAAACGTAGCTAGCAGCTCCCTGCTCCAAAAATACACTGGCACAAAGAGCTGCGTGGAAGCACAAACTGAGACAAACCTGTAGTTGCAGGCAGAGGGAAAGAAGCCAGGCTACAAGCAGCTTTCATTCTTGTAGATTCTCCAGTGTCTAATAAAAGGCAGCATTACTGGCTTTTTACCTGCAGCCACAAGCTCTGACCAAGGCTCCTCACTCCTATCCAGAGGCCCTTTGCCACAAAACCCCTGGAAATAAGAGCAGGAGGTTTCCACCCCCACAAGCTTTGGTTAAAATTGTCAGCTGAAACATTCTGATGCAACACTGAAGTTGCTGGCCAGACAGAAAACTGACACATTTTAACATCACACGAGAACTGTTTCCCTGTGAAGCAAAGCTAAAATTAAGGGAGAAGCTCAAGGTTCAAAACACCACCACAGCAAGGTGATTCGTGATCACCAACAGAACAGCCCCATCAACCACAACAGGGCTGTGTGCCCCGAGAAAAGGGCTGTCTCTTTTCTAGAGAGCCAGGACAACTGGTGTGGAGGTATGGCAGGCTTGGAAGAGGCAGCATGGCAGAGCTGCCTGCCACAGGCCCACAGGCAGCAGACAACATGACACCACCCTTTACCAAGCTCTCTGTGTGACCATATCATGGCACTCCCCACTTGTCCAGCTGCTGGCTTTCAGCTGGCATAGCACTTACCCCAGAAAAGAGAAGTGTGGGGGCAGGAGAGCTGCCTTTTCCTTCCCTTCTCTACCAGACAGTCGTACAGCCATGGACTAGAGGAGGCATCATGTCTCAAGCACTACATGCTGACAATTCCAGCAGCATGGGTCATCACACACTTTGTCAAAAAATCCCACGATTACATCAGCCACTATGGGAATTCAGGGTGGTAAGATTCTCATCTTTCAGTTCAGAATGAAAAAAAAATCATCAAATCCCATTTACAAGCAAGGAATCCAGGGGAAAGAAAAGAATTCTTTTCCTGTTTTAAGATTGTCTGTGCCTTGGTATTCTGAACGGGTATGTGCACACTGAGCTCAGAGCAGCCATCCAAAGCAAGGAAAGGAAACTATTTCAGTGAGAAAATGAAAAAACAAAACCAAAGCCTACAACCCCAAATTCCCTCTTCTAATTCCTAATAAAGGGGGGTGAAAACATCATCACCATAGGTGTTTTAAAAAAGGATCTCTTAAAAAAGTGCTAACAGTAAACAGAAACCATCCCAAACACGCCCCAGTAACACCACACTAGATTCTTTTGCTTTTTGTGGTATGAGAGGAAGTGGGGAGAAACGGGTCGGGACTTTCCCATTCTTAAAATTTTCTTCCATGTCAAAGATAAGGAATACAAGGGGAAGTTTTATAAATATTCACTCGCTTGACTTAAGAGACACTTATTCCAAGTACTCATTCCAGTTAAGATCTGCACTTCAAGAGAAAAAGAAGTTCAAAAATCTTGTTCTCTTGAAAAGTTTTCAACAGCTTTATACAACCACTGCTCAGGTTGCCTACAGGAAGAGACAAACCACTAAATCACTTTTCCAAGAGACAACCAGAAGAGAAATACAGCCAAGCAGTTAAGAACAGCCAGACACATTCACCCACCCACCAACACGGCCAGAGCTGTGACTCCAGAGCTATAATCACATCAGGTGTTACGAGGAGCTGCCAAGGTTACGTCTTCTGCTAATAAACCACAAAGAAATCAGCAACAGGTTGGTTTGGAAATTTACAGCCTGCTGCCTTAGATCTTTGTTGGAAAAGAGAATTAAGCTGTTTTGACAGTTCCTTTCTGTTCTTTAAAATCTCCTCCTATGTACTGCCACAAAAGGGATTCAGCATTTACTTAATGAGCAGCCACTGAAAGTAAAGGGAGTTCACAGTGCCTGCTGAGTGGCAGCGTACGATGGCCAGATTCTCCAACTGCTTCATTTAATATGGCATTTGATATTAACAGCACTGGCTATGCTAACACTCTTCCCCAGCACAGCTGGGAGGGGAAAGTCAGCTTATGGCACTGGATTTAAAAGCACAGGCTCCTGTGCATTAGTGCTGAAGAAAGCTCAAGACAGCTATGCTGTGGTCATCTCAGGGCATCAGGCAGCAATGTATCTAATAGAAAGTCCAGAGCTGACTCAGGGAGTGCCTTTGGTCTACCTGGCCTACAGGAAAGGTGATGGGGCTTGTCCAAACAGGTGGAGATGAATATACACTCCTAGCAAAGATGCACACCCATCAAAACACACATCTGCTACTGCAACAGCCAATGGTACCCATCCAGCAGCCCCAGGTGACTCTGAGCCATCAGAAAGAAGGAAAGAAGCAAACATTACTGCTTGGGGAAAGAGAGAGGAGGCAGTGAACACAGAGGGTGACTGGGCATTAGAGGTGCTTGTGGAGGTAGCACCAAGGAGTGGGTGGCAGGAATGTGGGAGTCCAAACTCATGCAGTATGACAAGAGTCTTAAAACATCCCCGACGGTTGTAATTCCCTTGTCCCTGGAACTAGAAATTATTTTGCCCTTGTGATGTTTGGTGCACACCAATTTTTCAAGAGATCTACAAGAAAAGAAAGATCAAATCTACTAGTGTTCTGTTAGGCTCCAGTAGAGCAGCTCGCCCGAAACACAGCCCACAGAATGAGTGCAGAGACCAAGTGTGCACATGAAATAAAACCCCAAACCAGTTTGTGCTAAAATAAACACAGAGACACAGAGATGGCAGCTCAGCAGCTGCAGAGCCTGGCCGGAGCTTTGGAGTAATCCTCAAGCAAGTCTCCTTATATAATAAGAAAATAGAAATAAAAAAAGAATCCCCAGTAACGACTCTCCACTACAAAGAGAACCTCAACAAGCAAACGAGAATTATGTACTCCTCCTACTGCTCATCTTTACAGGTTTGCAGGCAGCTGGAAACTACAGTTCAGAAGGGCCTGCGCTTCTGATTCACCTCCAAGCCCGACAGTGACAGCACAGGGCACTGACTGAGGACCAGGGTGATTTAGCTGAAGCACTTCAAGATGCTCTTCCCACAGCTGGGGCTCATGTCAGCCCTCTGGCAGGGTTTTGTCCCTGCTGTGCAGGGCAGCATAAGGGATGTGTGTACACTCCTCAGCTGCTGCACTTCACCCTCACCTTACAAATCTGATCAGAAGCTGCTGGCAGCTCACACTAACACACCAGGCAGCCTTACTGTCACCCCACCTCTGCTTCAGGGCAGAGGAAAGCAGAGGAAGGTTACTGCTAAGGGACAGTGACATCTCAGCTCCACTCTTGAATCCGGAAAGTCTCATGAGTCAGAGCCTCAGACACAGCAATGTTAGTTAGGTTTCTGCTAATTTTAGCTCATGCTTAACCCACAGTTTCCAAGTCCCTGCAATGCCTTTCCAGGTGCCAAAAGCCACAAGTACCCCATACCTCAACTGCAAACACACAGCTGAGAGGCTCTGATGCACTTCCCACAAACTGTGTGCTGCAGAAATACATTTTTCAAATAAAGACAAGAGGAAGAAAACAAGGACGGCTTTATTTATCCTACTGCTGTGTGCGTATCTTAAAATAAGGAACAGGAGTTCAGCTGCATAGTTCCTGTGTGTCAGAGTCCACCCTGGGACACACAGAACAGGCCCAGGGCAGAGGGCAGCTCGGGAGCGTCCCACAGCAAGGTGGCAGAGAGCCTGCCAGGGCCAATGTCAGCCCCAAGGAGTAAAAGGAGAGAGGGGGCAAGGGAAACACTTCACACACTCCCCTCAGAGTAAACTGGGAAAGCTTTTACAAGAAAACAAACAACCCCCCCTGCCCATATCCTCAGCCACCCAAGCAGACTGCTTTACTACAGTAACTGAAGGGTTTGTTTTGTACCAAGAGTTTCCTCAGATTTAGTCAACCTTACTGGCCTCCTCCTCCCCTCCTTATTCACACTAAGCTGTGAAAGGGACTTCAGCTCCCTCCAACCAATTAAAATCTAATTGAAGCAACAGACTGGCACTATGCAGCCTGTGGAAAGACTGAAGCCTCAGCTCAGATGAGGCCTACACAATGTCATAATATTTCATTTTATTTAACCTCATAACACAAAGAGCTGAAAAGAGTATTCAGAGGGATCCAATCCTGAAAAAAAATTCTTTATTGCAGCTCAAGTCCACTAGGTTCAAAGGAACAGTACACACACTTTACTGTATGTGTGCACCACAGTGCCTGCAGGAACAGAGCCAGGTTTTATTTATTTGTAAAGCTCTGTGAGGAAGTTACACACACACAGTTTCACTCTCAAAAAATAAAGCTGTCTTAGAACATAACTTAGTGTATTTTATTTATTCAAGGAGACATCTTCACCTCTCTAAATGAATGAATGACAGACCATTAAGATGGATTTGTCTACAACTTGGACATAACCTAATCTTTTCTGCTTTAGACAATTCCTTTTGTTACTGCTAGGACAGTAAACTATGTCAAGGAGTTGCTGGGAAGAATTCTGTCTCTCAAAGACAAATAAAATTCAGAACAAGTATTTATGACAAATCCAAATCTTTCTACCTTACAGATACTAAACTTCATGCCTGCTTCTACCAATAAGGTCTTTTAGGAAATGGACACAGTTTCAAGTGTTCTCAAAGAGTCACTGCAAATAGAAAGCAGGTATAAGTATGCAGCAGCACTGACAATCTGAAAAAGTCAGCAGCAAGAAAGATTTTACATCCACCCATACCTCTCCTATTGAGCCTGTACCTCTTCACCACACAATACACAACCAATTTTGATGAGGAATCCTGAAGTTGTGGTCCATGGAACAGACATAAGGCCAAACAAGGGGCCAGGAGACTAGCTTGGTGAGGCAGGGAATGAAAGCAGACGGTGGTAAGGAGTCAGGATTGGTAGACAACCTCCTGACAGAGGTCAGGCAGAGGGGCCAAAGGAGCAGATCTACTCCTTCTGAAATTAAGGATCTTCTTTCAGAAAGATATGCAAGGCAGCAGAGGGGAAACTGCTTTTGTGTGTGGATACCAAGTGTGTTTTAATGACTGCAGGAAGAAAGGGACAAGACTAACCTGTAAGGCAGCTGGTGGAGATTATTCATAAAGAATAAGTTTGATACTCAATTTAAGCCCTCAAAAAGTCCTCAGTCAAAACTGGAAAAAGATGGAAGAGAAAATGCTGAAGTGCACTTGCAGATGGTGATCATCTTGTGTCAAATCAGAGAGCTCAACGAAGAGTGCGAGAACAGAGTGTAATTTAATTGAGCAGCAGTAAAGAAGCTAAAAAGCAGGAGAAGAGCAAAACCATGACAAAAAGCAGAGTTTACAGCAAAACTGACCCAAAGAGATCCTGAATTCACCTCTAACTGTATGTCTTTGTCACACATTTCAATGTGATCGCCCTTCATAATTAAAAGCACCTAGGTGCTCCCCAAAATCTCCCCTTACCAAAGCCAGGAAACAAACTGAACAGTTTGACAGCCTGGCCCTGTACAGGCAACCCCCAAGGATTCCTACAACAACCAGCTGATTTCAGTTCTCTCAGTGGCCTTCAGTAATGAAGAACTGGCTGGAAAGCAGTGACCAGAGGGCAAGCAGACTGGTGTGAACCATGGAATCTCAAAAAGCTCATTTCTCTCCCATGCACAATGCAGGCCAAATCTTAAAATTCCTGCAGCATCCAGTTACGAAACTACAATAGAAGAGAAAAACAGATGGCTAAAGCCTTTTGGAAAAACATTAAGCATTACTTCATCTCCAAAAGAGAAAGATGCATATTTGAAAATACAGAACCTACTTCAGACCATACCCAATTGATACAAAAAATAGGTGACTTGCTTCATGAAAATGAAACCTGTCTTCAGTTAAGGCAGCATGCAAGAACAGTTTAAACCCTTTTAGAACGTCGTATTTTAAAGTAGGATTTAAAAGCAAAGCAGTTCATATAGGAGATGACAAGCATTACAAACATTGTAAAAAGCAACAGATTTCTTTATGTCTAAAGCAACTGCCAAATGGCAAATCCTGTAGAAAAGCCTTCCTATGCTTAAACTGCTTAAAACCACTGGAACAGCGAACACCTACATTCAGGTGAGCAACTTTCTTGCTCATAAGAGCATCTAATGGACAATGACATATTAGGCAACCTCAGCTCTGTAAGTTAGGCTGGAAACCAGCCAATACTACACTTGAAGCACCTGCTAGTCCCACACTTGCAAGACATCACACAAAAATAAGGAAACATAAAAGCCATCCTATAGAGTGTTCAGCATTATGTGCTTCAGCAGCTCTGTAAAACTGCTGTCGCAGCTTCAGGTCAGAGTACAGGAACTCATCTCTGGCCCAAAGGAGTATTTTCCTCCTGAGAGGCTCCTCTGCTGAGCCTGTGCCTCAGCCAAGCCTTGACTCAGTCTCCTGAGAAGCCCCCAGCAGCTGAGAAGCCCCAGGCTGCACAAGAGATGTGTGCTGGGCTGGCAGACCTGACACAGGATCAACAGGAGACCTGGGCTTCTCCAAACTGGCAGCTGGACTGGCAGGAAACCCAAAAGCATCTCAGACAGCAGCAGACACCAGTGTTCAGGCAACTGAACTGTGTCCCTTGCCCAAGTGACAGCATTACACCTGCCAGTGATGCCCAGCGTGCTCCGATCCCACACAGTGACAGTCTGCTCTGACACCACAGAGAAGCAAACACAACTTTTTTTTTCCTAGAAGCCTAAGCAAAATGCATGAGACAGACTGATTTCTGGTTTTACTCCATGGCTCTGCCCTGAGGATAAGGACTACGAGCCGACAAGGCTGGGTGGAAAATCCCAGGCTGCCCCAGCTTATTTTCTAGGATAAGTGGAGGATGACACACTCCAGCACTGCCAAGCAAGTGCCTTTCAAAAAAACCAAGTGCTTAGAATGCAAAGCATGACTTTTTCACAGTAGCAGGAGTTGCTAATCCATATTAAAGACCAAGGCTACCTTTATTTATTTCTTTTTAATGAAAGGCTCTAAACGAACCAACTGCTCAATTTTTCAAAGGTACTGAGCAGCCACAATAATTAGGTCTGGGTCAGCAGGAGCAGCCAGAATGCCACAGAAGCAATTCAGTCCTGTTAATTACCTGAAAATTAGGTTTTTCTAATGAAACAGTGACAACACTGTATACTCCACAACCTGTCCCCCCAAATGGGCCACCAATGAGAAGCAATCACCTGAGTGGCTGCCTTTAATCATTAGTGCGGACAAGAATCAGCAATTATGGAGAGCAGAAGAAGGAAGAGAAAGGAGTTTCAGCCTGTGCCAGACAAATGCTGCTGTACCTAGAGATAACCCTTTTCAAGAGTGAAGCAGCAACACCAGAGTGGCAGCGACATCCCACACAGCCAGCATAACTACAGAACCAAGAGCAGCAGCTATTTTGAACACTAAGTTAAAAAAACCAATTCAAATCAACGCAAGTCCAGAGGAGACAAAAAGTATTAAAGCCAATCAGAAATACAAACAATGTTGTGAGCAGCTACAAAACCACTCTAGAACACAAGTCATTTTCTGAAGAGTTAGACAAATGCCAACCTGTTTTGGTCATGCAGGATCCTTGCTAACAGCCACATCTCAGTACAAGTGTGCTTATGACTGCATTGTCATTTATTTTAAAATCTGAATGGAGCATTCTCTTCCTCCAGAAATGCTGCATTGTTAACATGCCAGTACATTACAATAACTTACTGCTTACTACATTTCTACCAAAAAAACCTACAGACTGCAGCCCTGACACTTGATATATATTGAGTGCTTTGAACAAGAGCAGCATATGGAGCTCATTTCTGCTGGTTTTGTTCTCTGATGGGCCAGGCTCAGAGACAAGCTTTAGAAAATTGAGGAAGCAGTGATTCTGTCAGCGTGTGCAAAACCCCATCTTCTCCAAAGTTAAGGAAACAGCTAAAGGTTCTCAAAATATATCAGTATTTGCCCTTTTGTTTCATAGAGGAGTTCCACTTACGGTAGAAATATCATATTTTAGCTTGCATGCTCAAAGAACATTTTTGTTAAGGTTCTCCAAAGAGGAGGAAGCAGAACAGAAAAGGCTACGATCAAATGACTGCGAGTGATGGTTTCTCCCTATTGTTATTTTTCCTAGAATTCATCCACATTTCACCACCACACACTGTTGCTTTGTCACAGCCACACAAGCACTGATCTCACCTATATTTAAATTCAAGAGCATGAACTGAAGGTTCAGAAAGAAAACTTTTTTTTTTTTTTAATTAGTTGCATATCTGAGGTTTTGAAAGGCTGTTTCACTACTTCACATGCAGGCATTTTGCTAGGTGGGCACTCTAGTTTGTTGCTAAACAATAAGCTAATTGTTTCTAAAATAATGAGATTGTTCACAAGAGAACTTTTGTGTGTGACTTTTCCTTAAATCGAGTGAAAGTTCGCTGCAGATCCAAACTGAACATTCATACTTCAGTGCTGAAGCAGTCTGCAAATTTTCCAGCAAGGAGCAAATCAAAGTGAAAATGAAAGCCAAAACAGGCTAGTCTGTGCAAACAGAAGATAAAAAGCAATAAACAAAACTGCTGAAATAAACCTGATAAACCACAATTACTGCAGAAAACTCTTTAGCCTGAACTAGACAGTAGATCCCACAAGATAAACACTACAGCATCTTTCAACTTTTAAAATGTTTTTATTTGTAGTTAATAATCTTTCAAAACGTTTTAAGCAAGATAACTTGTTAAAAAAAAATAATTTAACCTGACTGTTCCTTTAAGATAGAAGCAGTGAGCAGCCTTCCATCATATTTGACAAAGATTTCCAACCCCAAGAGAGAGAATTTAAATTTGAAGAGGCAATTACTCACAACCAGTGAAAGCAGCCAATGGAAGTGCCAAACTTGCCAACAAGGAGAAAGGCCAAGTATTAGAGAGGAAGCTGCAGTTTATTACAAGGCAATTTGAACATCTCAGTCCCCTGACACTACAGGCTCACGCTGCTGTGAATTATGTCAGTAAAGTCAACATTCCAAACATATAAAACAGCACTTAAGTATTTGTATAATGGACATCTTTGCCTGACTATTAAAAAGCAGCTTCTAGGCTTCCCTAGCAGATTTATTTAAGCTCATCTTGCACAGGAAGGTATGGGTCTGGTGCATCTTCCATTAACTGTTAGCTATTGTCCAGTCAGCTCCAAAGTCATCCAACTAGATCACCACTACACAGAATTCTTGTCTGACTAAACAAGTACCTTAAGACAATTCCCAAGGATCTGTCTCTTGCCTTTTCTCATTAAAAGACAGAAAGAAACAGGAATGGAAGAGAGACAAGACATCTTCAAAAAGTCAAAATAGCAATGGGTATCCCACCCCCAATTAAAAAACCACCATTTTCAGGACGGATCTCAAATGCCTGTCAGCTCACAACAGTGCCAGCAGGTAAGACTCAGCACCAAGAGTTGAATTGAAAGTTGGAAAACATTAAAAAAACCCAAACAAAACACACAACCAAATCCACACCACTAAGTAACAGGTGCCCAGCTAAGAAATGCGCTGTCCTCTGCATGATGACAACAATGCCAGAGAAGAAAAACAGAGTACAGAACAAAGCCAACAGGTCCAAGGTAAGCATGCAGCAAAGCAAGCACTCATCAAGAAGGACAAGCACCCCACACAGCTACTTCTGCAACAGGCAGGCAAGAGAAAGAGAGGGGAGGCAACACCAACGCACGTGCACCGACCACCACAACACGAGCAACATCCTTCCTATTTCAGCACCAGCAACTCCCTCCACCACTTGTGCAGCAACGTGAGCAGCTTCTTACCATTTTTTGGTGCACTCGACCATCAGCTCCTGGTAAGAGGCCACAAACTGGAACTTGGATGCGTGTTTCCCAACACGCTGCAGTCTTTTCCAAACCGAAGCCATGACGGTGAGAAATACCAGTCCTCTTACACAGCAGCAACTCTGGGAATGCCAACGTAGGTTTAAGAGTGTGTGTGCTCGATACTAGCAGATTTATATACAGACACAGTAAAAACAGTGCGTGAGGAACTTGATAGGATGTCTACAATTCATATTCTGGCTCTCCCTTCTTCACAGTAAATCCCAGTCTAGCTGAATGGCTCATCACTGGCCAGGAGCAGACAGGTAATTGAAAGGAAGTTCTCTCATGGAATCATCATTCCTCACACAGTAGATGATGTGGAGACTGCAGGACTGGAAGACAAATATGACAGGAGGAGAAATCATTGGTTAATATACTCCGTACTACGGTGCTGCAATTGCACGTGATCTCAGACCTTTCAAACTACAGACCCCACAAAAACATCCCCCTTTCCCCTTGTCATCCCCCCCCCCCCCCCCCTTTTCCAATTAAATAAATAAATAAGAACGCTGCAGCAATTTCAGGAATGCAAACCACGAGCCTGTTTGGAAACATATCAACACGTCCTTTTATCAGCACCATCATAATTGGCAACAACAACAACAACAAAAAAAAGGGCAGGTCAGGGCCACACTGAATCCTTCCGAAGCATCTCCGGGAAGCAATGCAAAGCGGCTGAGGTGCTGCCAGTGTGCACCCGGAGGGACGGACACGGGGACATGAAGACAAGTTCTTTGTCTTGATGACAAAAGGTGTAACAGTTGTTTCCTCATGCTCACACACTCCTCCCGCTCCCGTCCCTCTGCCCAGGGAGAAGGAAGAGCCAAGAAGCCGGCACGGGAGTGTTACCACTGAAACGCCTGTGCCAGGAGGAGGAGGATGAAGGAGGAAGGGGCACTTCCCGAGCCCCGGCTGCCCGGGACTCCCCATCCTCCTGCCCGCATCGCACTGAAATGGGAATGCCTCTCCATCCCGAGCTGAGAAACGCTCATCAGGGAGGTGGAAAGGGAGGAACCCGGGCGGGTCTTGGCCCTCCGAAGCGGCATCCCTGCTGGGGACAGGAGCACGGGGAAGCGAAATGCGGCCGCACCCGGCGAGAACGCGGGGTGGGATGGCACCGAAGCAGGCAAGGAGGCAACGTGGGGTCCGGGAAGGGGTCCCGGCCCCACGGAGCCCCGGGGCTCGGGGCTCGGCCTCACCCAGCCCTGTTACCTCAGCGCCCCCCGCCCCGCCGCCGCTGGGGCTTCAAAATTAAAACGGCAGCGGCGAGGAGAGGCGCGGAGAGACTGGGGGCAGCCCGGGCGGGTCCCCCCGCGCCGCGGCACTCACCTGTCCCCAGCTTCTCCCGGGCGGTCCCCGCCGGGCGGGCGCGGGCGCTGGCACCACACGGCAGGCGAGAGGCAGCGCTGCCGCTGCCCATTACTGCGGCAGCCCCGCCGGCGGCAGCGCCCCGCAGCCGTCCCTGTCCTCCTGCAGCCTCATGGAGAACCCCGGCCGCACACCGCACCCCTCCGGCCGGGCAGCCAGCCCGGGTCCCGCCGCGCCTCACGCCGCCACCATCGCCCTCCTGCCGGCTCTGCGCCGCGCCTCACCCCAGCCCGCCGCTCCCCCCCGCCCCCGCCGCCCGGGGCAGCCCGCCCCCGCCACGCCATTGGCTCCGCCGGGCGGCCTCGGCAGCCCATTGGCTGCTGCCCTGCATCAATCACCTGCGGCCGAGAGGGCCGATCCTCGCGCAACGGGGAGAGGGAGGCAGTGGGGGAAGACGGAGCTCGCAGGCCCTCTTCTCCCGCCCCCCAACTCAGTCTTTTTTCTGATTGGTCCGCGCCCCCTGGGAGGCGGGGCTTCTTGTAAGGAGAGGCCACCCGATAGACGAGCACGGCTGTCCGTCAGCGGGAAAGCGCCCGGCGATTGGCGGTGGCGCTTCCTATACCCGCGGCGTGGGCGTGGCGCAAGGAGCGGGCTGTCAGGGGAGAGACGTGGCCCCGCCGCGGCGGGCAGCGGCCCCTGGGACCCACCGCCGCCGCCGCCGTCCGAGGGCTGGGGAGCGGCAGGCGTGGGCCGCGCCGCCGGGAAGGGCCGGGAGGAGCGGCGGGGAGGGTCTGGTGGAGGGCCGGGGCGGGGGGGAGCGGAGGCGGGAGCCTCAGACGCCGCCTGTCAGGTGGGCGCAGGGCGAGGGGAGGCGGATGGAGGCGGCGGGAGGTGAGGGCGAACCGCCGCTACGGACAGTGAGGGCGGCGGGGCCCGGGCCTGGAGGGGCTCTGGAGCCCCTGTGCGGACGGGCGGCTGTCGGAAGCGAGGGACGGAACGGAGTGAAGCAGGCAGGGCCGTGCTCGTGTGCCGCCCGCGGCCTGCGCCCCGCAGCGGCGGTGTGACAGCACCGGCAGGGCCGGGCAGCAGCGAGGGGTGACCCCGGGGGAGCTGGGCAGGGGGTGTCAGGAGCCCGAGCTACGCCCTTGGCTCCACCGTTCACCTCCAATGAAATGGTCCGGAAACGCCCCCCTGCTTTCTGCCCTCTCCCCCCGGGTGCGTGGAGGCCCAGATCCCACGGCCCCGAGGGCAAGAAGTGGATTCCAGAGTCAGGATAACGTGGTTGTGCGAGGTGCTGCGGGGGCTAACCCTCAACCTGTGAGCCGGGCAAGTACGAAAGGAAAGCAGCTGTCAGGTGGCAGCACGGGGATGTGAGAAAGGGACTGCAGGGGAGACCCGAGAGCAGCTGTAAAACTGGGCTGACCAGTCCTCGGTGGTCTTCTTCCCCAGTGGAGTCCAAGCTCCTCATCCCACTCTGTTCCTCTTCCCTGAGCTGCTGCTCTCTGTGCCAGCAGATCCCAGTGGCTGCCAGCAGATCCCAGTGGCTGCCAGCAGATCCCAGTGGCTGCCAGCAGATCCCAGTGGCTGCCAGCATTCAGCATCTGGGGCGAGAGGAGAGAAAGAATGACTGCATGGACAGCCACGGGCCTAAGCTGAAGTTACTTTGGAGAGGGTGAATATTTGGGCTATTTAAAAGGTCAGCCTTTTGCTTATAATGTGTTAGTCTTCATTCCTCTGCCTTCTCTCAAGACAGATTTACTTACCCGAGCTGCCATACTATTTGGAGCTGGCCTGGAAAAGGCAGTGATTTTCCTTCTTAAAGTGTTACACTGGAATGTGAAAGCCAGTTATATTTTCTTGGAAATGTTCTTTTTTTTTTTTTCTTTCCCCCTTAATATTTTTGAAGTTACAATTTGAAGATCTCGCACGTTTGTCTAAGATTTCTGATTTCTGTCCCAGTTTTGCAGCTGGTCTGCACACACAAAGTAATTCCAGCACACTTAAGGGAGACATTACTGGTTTCTTAAAGTGCAGATCACCTGCTCAGGATTTAGGGAAACGAGGCCAGGATTTCCAGAACACATCAGGCTGAGAACACACAGTCTGGAGCACACATATGCTTAGTTCTGACTTGGAAAATACCCGACGGAAATCTGGCAGCTGTGAAGTGATTTAAAATTCCAGCGGCCCTGAGGATATCCTTGGTTCCTCATACCAGGGAAACATCAAGTAGTCAGTTGTACCAATTTTATTTCAGAAGTTGTCTTTATTCTGTATACATTGCCAAGAGTTAATCTGTAAGCTTTTCTGATTTGTCTTCTGAATACCATGCAGCATCCAGGCTAATTCCAATGACGTATCTTTGGCCAGGATTTTATTTTCCTCAAACCAAGACAGACATTTTCTGTCCTGTGGATAAACTCAGAAGGTCTGGTGGTTTGTTCAGTGTCTTGTGTTTCAAACATCATTATTTATTAACATTTTCCATTTCCTTCATAGCTTTCGGATTCAAGTTACACCAGGCCTAAGAAGTACACAGCATAAGACTGCTTTTTCTTTCATTGCATGGGGAGAATTGTAACACAAGCAATTATTTTACAGATTATCTATTTATTTTACAGGTTTTAAGAGTAGCAATCCTCAACTTTTTCAATTTTGGGGAAAGCTTTAGCTTAGATTTCAAAGAGTGTGAGCAATTACTCTGTAAAGAAGGGTGAGATCTTCAGCTTGGAGATTCAAAGCTAGAGGCCACATTCTCAGGTTACTGGACTGTGTCCTAGACCAGAACAACTCAAAAGCCCATGTTGGCAGCTCACAGCCCAAAAGAACCAGTACAATGATTGGGAAAAAGGGATTAGCAAGGGCACTGATGAAGAACCCTATACCCCTTCCCCTGGTCAGAGCACTCTGATGGATCAGTAAGGAACCCCCACGTTGACTTCATTGCCATATTGAAAAGATCTCATGATTGGTCCTGCCAACCACAGGCCTGATTTGTGCTGGTGATCCAGCAGAAACCATAGCTCAGCTATAGAGCACAGTTCAGGATCTAAGCCAAAATCTAAGGAAATAGTCACATTTTTACTTAATCCAGCATAATGAGCTTGATGGTGAAAACAAGCAAAACTAGTTACACCAAAGTGCAATACTCACTTGTAAGGTCAATAGCTGAAAGAAGAACTCTCACATGACTCCCAGAAGGGTCCTCCTGATTATGAAAGCAATTGAGCATCATGCTATGTATACTGTCAGAGACCTTCTTTCTTCTGCAAGCAGGAAAAATAGTGGTGATGAATAGGTAGATGCTGTTTTATTATGTAAAGATCTAGAATATGTATGATACAATCTATTTAAACCATATTCCTCTCAAAACTGCTGCCTTCCTTGCCTGAGGAAGGAAAGCTGAGGAGGTGTATTTGTGTATATTTGAGCATGCCCTCATCTTCATCATTCTGGAAATGGCATGGAGCAGGATGCTGCTCAAATTGGGAAGCTGGCAGGGCAGACCAGGGAGTCCCCAGAGCAACCTGACCTGGTTCTTTACAAGCAGCTGGTTCCACCAAGGACACCATTACTATCCAAAAATATATGCTTATGCTCTGTGGATCCCTTTTCCACTCACCATGATGGCATGAAATATCCAGCCTCCCTCACAGTCTCCACAGAAATCGCTATATTAATTTTTTTCTGGATTTTGATTCTTGCTCCCTGGCTTTGGCCTGCTGGTGGTAGACTCCTCCTGGTCCAAGCAGAAAGATGATCTGTGCTCTGTTTATGTTATTCCCTGTTAAGCTTTAAAGCTATACAGCCTCTCCTTTATCCTTCAACGCCTCGTCATCAGCATGACTAAGGACAGGTTGTTCACCAATAAAGACATGACCTTTGCTAGAAATAGCTATCATTATAAATCTCAGTTTCCCTGCCCTTCTCTATATGAGCCTGCAGAAATGTCACTGAGGAAATAGACTAATTGGATTATGTCATATTTGCAAGAGCATTTGGGTTTTTGAGGCGATGGGCTGTCCACATGAAGTTGCCCTCACCTGCTATATTTTAAACTTGCATTTCTAGATCCCATCAAAAGTTTGATCCCATGTGAATGAAAGGAGTGGAGAATTTGCACTGACCCGGGGAGGTCTGGGTGAAGTACTGTCCTCCTGGTCCCCAATACATGTTATTAACTGATGTGTCATGCCTTAAAATTCAGTTTTGTAACAAATAATGCTCACCAAGTTCTATGGCACTTGCCTGCACCCACCCTGTGAAACCTCCTAACCCAGGGCCTGCCCTCCAGAGAGCAGGCACAGAGCTCTGCTGCCAGAGGCAATCTGCAGAGAGGGGCTGGGTTAACTCACCAGCACCTCTGTCTTCATGGATTCTTTATTCTCCTGTTCTCCTGCTGTGGCTGGAGCCCACACTGGCATGTGGTAAGACACTGCTGTGCTTCAGCCAGGCAGCAAGTGCCTCCCCCCCAGGCTCTGTGCCAGCAGGGGTACCCAACAGGCCCATTCCCAGACTGGCAGCCTCATGTCCCAGCCCCATTGCTCCTCTGTGACCAGTTTCATTATGCCACCCCAGAGGCACGAGGTAATCCCTGCCCCACTTAACCCCACTGCCCACAGCCTTGTAGGCAAAGTCAAGCAGGCTGATTCAAAAAGAGCGGATGAAAGACATCTCACCTGTCTTTATCTCCCACCTCTTGTCTGGCTGAAACTCTTCCCAAAGCACTCAGCAGTAAGGGGCATGTTGTATTTATCTGCAGACGAGGTCAAGGACAGGAGTCACATTCCTGAAATGCAGCAGCCTCAGTGCAGTTCAGGCTGTGGAGGGGAGACAAAAGGCAGGGTACTGATGGTGGAGACCCACTCACTACAGGCAGCATCTCCCTGTTCTGTGTTGTAAAACTCTGGATCCGCACTGCAAGTTTATTATCAGCTCTCCTGTTAGTCACCTTGCAATGGCCTGCATGAGTTCTGTCATCACCTTTGGATATCCTTGAGATATACCCAATTCTCTTGGTGGCCCCAGTTTCTCTTTTCTTAAAAAAAAAAAAAAGAAAGAAAAAAAGAAAAAAAAAAAAAGTAGCCTGTACTTTGTCCATAAATAACAACTTTCGATCTTTTATCATGCTTAGTGACTCCTGCACTTCTTGCAGTGCTTCAATACCCTTCCTGTGTGGTCTCCCTAGCCTTTTTGCAAAGTATAATTATGCTTGTGTAGGACAATCCTGCAGCACTAATGAGGTAAAGAGTGCCTTTCTCCCTCTCTTTTTAAAATAAACATCACATTTCTTACCAAATAATCCAGCTGCTAATTTAATTTCAGATGCCCTTCAGGAACAATGGCCTTGATCCCCTGGAACTATTCAGTTTTTCTCACTGTAATAATATTCTTTTTTATTCTTCTGTATTGTTCTTTTCAACTTTAAATACGGCCTTCTTTTTTAATACATGATTTTTTTCATAACCCAATTGCTTCTTGCACAGACTACCACCAACACTGTGTGGAGACAGCTGAAAGGGCCAAGCTCTAGACAAGATAAAGACAGGGAGAAACCTATGGCTAAGATTTGGAAAAACCATCTCAAATAGGTGTGGGAGCACAGGTGAGAAAGCGAGGCTCTTTCTCCAACAATGGATGGCCACGAAGATGGTCAGAGGGCTGGAGCACCTCTGCTGTGGGGACAGGCTGAGGGAGTTGGGGGTGTTCAGCCTGGAAAAGAGAAGGCTCCAGGGAGACCTTAGAGCAGCTTCCAGTGCCTGAAGGGGCTACAAGAAAGCTGGAGAGGGACTTCTTACAAAGGCTTATAGTGACAGGATGAGGGGTGATGGCTTTAAACTGGAAGAGGGGAGATTTAGACTAGATATTAGGAAGAAATTCTTGACTGTGAGGGTGGTGAGACACTGGCCCAGGTTGCCCAGAGAAGCTGTGGCTGCCCCCTCCCTGGCAGTGTTCCAGGCCAGGTTGGATGGGGCTTGGAGCAACCTGGGCTGGTGGGAGGTGTCCCTGCCATGGCAGGGGGTTGGAATGAGATGAGCTTTGAGGTCCCTTCCAACCCAAACCAGTCTATGAGTCTATGAACAAGAACAGAAAGACTGTTTACTAAGAGCTATGGAAGAAAATACGAAATGGAGCAATTTCAGAGGAAGACTTGCTTCCTAGCTCCCACACACCCCCATTCTACGTGACCCTGGATATGTCAAACCTCTGATTAACCAGCTGTAGGTGCTTCATGGAGGCATCGAAGAAAACTGCAGATTCAAAGGTGGGAAGGTCCAGGAGTGAAGGTTGTATAGCCCATACATCTTTTTTCTACTGAGATGCTGTTTATTAGAAAACAAGTCACTGGACATGCAATCAGAATGATGAACTGGAAAAATTTAAAGCCTTTTAACTGTATTTCTGATTTATAGTTAGCAAAGTTATAGCTAATGAAACTGAGCCCCACGGAGCTATTCATGCATACAAGCCATGCAGGTGGACAAGTGTTTGCAGACTTTGGTCATGGTGTTGGGCAGGTGTGAGATGGTGTGAAGAGACTCAGTTTTGAACAAACAAGCAACTCATGTTGTAAACCTGACTGCAAAGTTTCCTGCTGCAACATTTAAAAACCTCAGTAGCCACCCAGTTTAGATAAATCTCTCTAGTTAATCTGGAAATGACACAAAATAATCCCAGCCAAGTTAGATAATTCCAGACTCAGAAACTGCTCTTCAAGATGTCCAGATTAACCCACATGGATTGAAATGCAAGTTACTTTTCACTGTGTGTATTCCCTTAAATTATCACTAACCTCCATGTACACTTGTAAAACTGTATCTGTTAAAGTCACACTGTCAGAAAACATGGGGACAGTTTGCTTCCAAAATTCTGCATGTGGAAGCACTGTGTCCAACTCCATCCATACAGAATGGTGTGAGTTTACTTACCAGGTCCTCCACAGAACGTGCATCACGCCACACAGAAAAGGCACCTCCTGCAGGTGGTCCTGGCACGATGGCAAAGAGAGTGTTCTGGTGCTCTGGCAGGGGTGTGGGCTGAAATCTCATGATCAATCATTAAATGCTTCTAACAAATAAACCAGCACTCCTTACAGCCCCAAACTGGATATTGTTGGCAGCCCTGCACTCAGGAAATTAATATGCAAATGTTGACTAATTCATGAAGTGCTTTCACTTACACAGAGAGCCTATCACCCCAAGCTACAGAACTGGACCACCATTCTTCAGCCCCTTCCAGATCTGTTCAGACTCACTGGCTGCCCTGAGAACCCCAAAACCACTTTTTCCAAGGGGAAAAAAGTACATTAAACACATAAAGAAATAACCTAAATTCTTCAGTGGTACTGATATCCAGGGAGTGGGTGGTTGAAGCATAGTTACAAAAAAATATTAGACCTCACTACAAATGGGATGTAGGACTCATTTTGCTGGATCATGGTGGGGTTTGGGCTCCTCCTCCACTTTGCCCCACTTCAGAACCTCATTTTTGCTAAATTGCTCTGCAAGAGCTTGTAGAGGAGGACACAGCCTGACTGACCATGTATGCCCATGGCAGATTCCTCAGCAGGTCCCCAGCTGAAGGAGGAAGTTGCTCAATGTAGATCTCTTTCATCCACAGTCTTGGGAAGGGACATTCAGATTATTTTTTTCTCTGAATAGTTTTTGGAATCTTACTGACCCTTCACACATGCCTAGAAGGAGTGGATGCTTTGCTCTCTAGTTTGGGCTACTTTCTAACTGCAGGTAGGTGCCACAGTGGTGCCACAGACAGTCTTGAAATTAAAGATCTTGGGGGCATAAATTTGTTCATCTCCAGAAAAAGTAGAATCCCCAAACCCCAGCAAATGTGCTCCCAGCCCAGGGCAAGTGCTGGGAACAATTCCATGGCTGCACTCAGAAATGCACTCAGTCACCAAGATACCTTCCTTTCATCTCGAACCAGAGCTCTGGAGCTCAGCAAAGGACCTACACAATGACAGCAAAAGGCCAGTAAAAGGCAGCTCAGCCAACTCTGGCAAAAACTCCTGTATCATCCAAGCTAGCAAAATCTGTCTGTTTTGGGAAACAACGGATATATCAAACGTTCTGGCAAAGCCCAGGAGAAATGACAGTTCAATGATGTTGAAAAGAAAACCATCAGAGAGAGATTAGTTTGTCTGACAGTCTTTCTTTATGCTCTCCCCTGAAGAACAAGAGTCCTTTCATGCATATTGAATTTACTTCTAGTGTGAATCAGCCTCTGTCAGTAGGGCTGTAAGTGCTGCTGTGGCAGTCCCAGTTCATTTCTCACACCCCTCTGCAGATGAAACAGCCCATGCTGCCATCTGGCACCGTCCTTCTACGTGGCACAACTACACCTGACCAGCCATCCTTTGAATGCTGTGGTGTTGCAGTTGTGCAGAGATAATAACTGCTGGACAGATGCAGAATTGCACCACAACTGCTCTCCCCAGAGTCACTGCAGGTAGCAGGTGTGTATCACACGCTCACCACCCCTTCTTCTCCTCAGTCTAACACATTCATGAGCTCAAAGCTCAGATACAAAGTAAAGCCTAGAAGTTTCGGGTCCTTTTTCTGATACCACTAAGACCCCCCACACAAATGAGAGCAGTATGGATTTTGTCTCTGGCTCCTGCTGTTCTGCATACCGTTCTGGCAGCCCAAAGGTGGCAGCAACCCAACTGAACTCACAGGTTGTGTCTTACCTGGGAGCAGGCAAAACCCACAAAGCAGGTAGGAATGGCATGTCATTTCCCAGCTGTGACACAGATGGGGACAAGGACGGCGTAGCTGGGGGACTGGGGTGGTCCAGTATGGTCTGGCAGAAGGAGTGTCTGTTTCCAGGCTGCAGCAGCACCCTGCAGAGCAATCCTGCTGCTTCTCCGTGCCCTGCAGTGCCACTTCCAGTTGTCTGCAGAAGGCCTCGTCAGCTTCCTCATCCTCATCAGCTGGCCTGTAATAGCTGCAACAGTGTCTCCCATGTTAGCCTGCCCCTTAGTTTTTACCCACAAACTCTCAGCTCGCTCCTCAGCCACCCCCAGGAAAAGCTCAATGCATTCTAATTGCCCCCTCACGTAAAGAGTAACTCCACCTCCATGTTCTGCTGGTCTGTCTCTCCTGACAACCACACAGCCATCCATGACAGCCTTCCAGCCACGGAATCGGAGGGTTTTCTTTAGCCAGCCTTCTGTTTAAGAGAGCAAACTGCAAAGGTGGTGGGGACTGCTCAGCTTACAGTTACATGCTCCTACTGCTTATTTAAAGCATTCCCCAAACCACTTGTTTTCCCTAGCATCAATCTTAGAATGGCTGGACCGAGTTTAGCAAATCTTCCCACCCAAAAGATGAACCTGAAACGGTCACAAAAGTAAACCTGAAAACTTTGGCTAAATTAGAAGGAACCAAATAAAGAGGCTCTGGCATCCAGCAACTTTAATAACTGTAGATGCACTTCAGCTCTGCTTGGCCCACTGCATCAGGCAATGTTGACCTCATTGCTTACCACAAAATCATGATGCATTCCTCAGTCCATGGCAGCATCACCTCAGTGAGACTAAAATAAAACCCACTGAAAAGGTTTTATATAATGCCAAGGCTACAAGATCTCTAATGTATTTTTCTTAGTGGAGAGAGAGAGCCAAGTACAGCTTAAATTCATTAGCTAATGGCCTGTGACAATGAAGGACAAAGACAATTATTATGCACATCTCCCACCTGATTGTTTCTGTGTGATGAAAATGCAACAAATTATTGTTCTCCCATATTAACGTCCCATAAAGGATTACTATCATATCTATTTCAAAAAAAAACCTATCCCTTTCAAAATGCAGACTAATGCTGGAGAAATTTGATTTTTATAGATGAAAGCTTGGCGGAAAAATCAAGATTTTATTAGAGCCATAGACAATCACATTACATTTTGTATGATATGAGGACTCCACTATTGAATCAGGAAATTGATCTCAGGACATTTTTTTTCTCCTGAAGACTTACCAATTCCCTGAGCATCTCTCATGATACATCCCTCATGTGTCTCAAATCCTTATCCTTGGATGTAACAGCCAGAGGCATTCTTAATAGCTGGTTTTATTTATAGAAAAATCAGCAGAGATATACAATATGAAGTCTTAAAGATGAGTGAAAGCCTCCTACCTCTCTCAGTACCAGCTGTTGGTACATTTCTTGCACTTGAAAAAGAAGTCGGAGTAGCCATGCACCTGGAATGGTAAAAATCAGGATTTCACTTTTGTTTCATTAACAGAATTTCACTGTCCATGAAGCTTTAGTTTAGGAAAAATCATCATTTTGCAAGCCCTTGAGACTCATAGCAAGCATAAAAGCTCACAGAAAAAAATTAAACCAGATTTGTGGTTTAATAGCCTGAAGACTATGGGTCTGTTTCTGAAATGAAGACAATTATATCCTGCTATGGAAAGGGTAAATCATCTCACCATTTTTAGCAAGATGTATGGTAGATCACACTCCTTGTAATTTTTCAATGCCAACAGGTGAAGCACTAAGGAGAGGATGTGTCACCTGAGGCTGCCCACAGCTGTACGTTCAGATTAAGCAGGACCCAGCCAGATCCACCACAGCTTCAGGGCCCCATCCTGTACTCACGTACACGTGTGAGTGGGCTGGTGGTCTAATGGTCAGGAATAGGATGGGATAAAGGTTGGACTTGATGACCCTGGAGGTCCCTTCCAACCATAATGATTCTATGATTCTATGACGTGTTGCCAAGTCTCCAGGAGGCTGCTGACTCCAGCTCCAACTCAGGCTAACCCTGACATCTAGATCATGCAGGGAGATGCCTGACTGCCAGACACCTACTGCCACCACCACCCAGGAGTGGCCATGACTTTCTCTTGTTTTCAGTGACAATTGGAGGGTTTCTGAAGCTGTGGCTGCTTCATCACCATTTGCCCCTTGCCAGAAAGATGTTGGAGAACTATTGTTGACAGAGACTTCTCCCAACATCCAAGCACATGTTCTATGACTTTTATAACAAAAAAAAGGTCTGGTTTGATGCACAATATTTTATGAAATCACATATTCTGGTAAGCATCCACCCACTGTTGTCAGAGACCAGGTGGGACTACACAGAAGCCCACTTGGAGCAGCAACCCATCCTCCTTCCCCTCTGTACTCACTCCCAGTTTGTCACTCGTAGACATTCAAGGCCTCCCAGTTACTCTGGAGTCAACGGGTGGTTCACACAGGGCTCGACAAAAACTCAGCTTTATCCTCTAGTGCCAAGCACTGGCCAGAAAGCCTCCTTCCACAAGGGCTCTGTACTCCATCCTGAAACAAAAACCAAGCTTAGGGTGAATTCTGGTGTCCCAGCACGGCCTGGGTGTGCAGTCACAGCTCGTCCCAAGGGCTCTGATGTGTGCACTGCCAGGTTTTACTGTGTTGTCCCCCCCAGTTCCACAAACCAGCCTTTGCACATTTTCCCTCTGCAGATGACACTAAGATAAACAGCTGAGGCTGTAATAAAACACACAACACAGACTGTAAGTACGGAGTGTTACAGCTTATGAAACTCAATGTCATTTTTTAGAAGTCATAAAAACATTATCTAATTCCCAGTAGCTCCCCCCCCCAAAAAAAAAGACTTGGGAATATGTTTATACACTAAAATGTCAAACCCATAAACCACCTGATTTTGTGCTGTTCGCTTGGCGTTGTGGGGAGGTACTCATTAAATGCCATTTCATAAATACAGTGACTCAGAAATAATTAGTGAGCTGAATAACAACCTTTCCCCTCCAGCACAGCACCATACATTTTAAACTCCTGATTGTCATTAAGTGCTTACACAGTCTAGCTTAAATACTACAAATAAAAGTGAACTCTGGGGGAAAAAATAACGCTGCTGATGGGTTTTTGTCCTGGTTTTGTTTCCTTTAAAGGGAGGTATATTGAGAGGAACAACCCCAGGGCTGCAGCAACAAGCAGCAGTAGCTCTGCCTTTCCCAAACAGCAGGCACAAAGGAGGGAGCCTGTCTTGCTGTTACAACAGGAGGGAGAGGTTCCAAGAGAGTATCACGTTAGGGAGATTAAAATTAACACAAACGCTGAACAAAATCCTCCTTTGAAGGAAGGAGATGATTTTAAATTGCTTGTAATTAAGGGAGAGACAGCACTGCACGCAGCTCTGCTCTAGCCAAGGAGTCTTCCACATTTTCACTGCTCAGCTTGTAATACTCCTACTTACTTTTTTTTTTTTTTTTTTAAAAAAAAACCACACACAGTGGATTTTATTGCCTTTTTTGGATATTAATATGCAACCAATTATAAATTGTGAGTTGCAGTACTGGATAATTTCCCTTCAAGGATGCTAAGCAGGTTCTGCACTGTATCAGCCCATGTGACAGCCCAGCAGCTACCATCCCCTGTGACATTTTTCAGCAGCAATTTGTAAACAGTTGCTCAGCAGGCAAGCTGGAGCAAACCCCATCTTAGGACCACCTCGTGATGCTGAGTTTTAACTGGCTGGATGTGTCTCCAGCAAGCCCAAGCAACAAGTGCTATTCCTGCATTTGGACATGGGTATTGAACTGGTAAAAACACCCCCAGAGGAGCAATTATGGATGAGGATGCACATTAAATATCAATGTTTAGGAATGCTTTACACCTCTTTCCTGTTAAAAAGCCCTTTCACTGTGTGAGAAAATACTTTTCTACTCTGAAATGGAGAAAATGCTGAGACCAGGCTGTACTTTTCTTTGCTGTAATCACAGGACTCAGCTTTGGTGGGCATCATAACTTGGTTTGGCTGAGGCAATTGCCTTTGCCTAGAAACTGCAGTCACATTTGTACTCCTTAATAGGGAGTTTCAAAACTGCCTGCAACGTTTGCAAAGTGTACAGCCTAGTTTGTGTGCTGCAGTGTCAAGAGAGCTCAGGACACTCCAGCAGTCTTGCTGCTGCTGCACTGCTTTGTGCTTTTCACCAAGATGTTGGCATGTTCAGCTCCAGAGATCCTTTTCCCCTCCACACCTACACATCCCCTTTCAATTAACAGCTGCTCAAAAGAACTTGCAAACGTGTCTGCAGTTTGTCGTGGCCGACATCTGATGACAAATTCACAGAAAGGAGAAAAGCCCACTTGATCAAATATCCAAATTAATTCCTTGCCCTTTTTCCTTCTGTTTCATCCTTCACTCCCTCCATTATTCCTCAGAGGCCCAAACCAGTGCAAATGAACTTCTGAATGTGTGACAACATGATCCAGCTAAGAAACCTAATTCAGAAGCAATGATTTTCCTTATGGGTTTGGTTTTTCCCTTTCTCAGGGCCCAAGAATATTCATTCCTGGGAGCTTGCTAAGGAACCATTTTGATTCGCCTGTTTGTGTAAAAATAATCCATGTTTCCTTGACATGTTGAGAACACAACATGCCAGGAATAACTTGCATACTTGTGGAGGTCTTTCTGCTTGTGAAAGTCCAGCATGCTACTGGCTTTATCAAGAGGTCTAAAACATGCTCATGGAACTTGAAAAAGGCCTTTGCAAGGCTGATGCAGTTAATTTGTACGGCTAACTCATGAAGTTAACAGAAATGCTAAGTCTTACAAGGAGCAATTGCTGTCTTATGCAAAACAAAAAAAAATGTGCTCATCTGGAAAAGGAAATTTCACATCTTGCAGCTAATAATGAAATAACTCACAAACTCCTTCCAGACTCTTCTTACTTGGACATGCTCCACATCCTTTTCCAAGCCAGCATTTTCCTGGCCAACAGAAGCCTCTGGGAGATCCTATCTCCACTCACATCTCTGTAGTTCCAGCCCAGCTGGTTCCAGTTCCAGTTCCAGCCAGGCATGGATAGTTAAGCAGAAGCCAGCATTACCTTCACAATATAGAATCACAGAATCATTTTTTTTTCCAACCAAAACCTTTAAGATCACCAAGTCCGTATTGGAGAAGAGTATTCTGGAGTCGTGGTCTGAAGACTGCCACAGCCATAGGGCTGAAAAGGTTTTATGCAGCTCTTTTTGGTTTGTAGCTTCTCTAGAACTCGTACCTGTTAAGGTTACACATAGGGAGAGGTCTCTTAAGACTTATTTCTCTTGCTACTAGCTGTCTAAAGAGCTTACTTATTGCTGCAGGAAAGGGCTAGGAAGGCTGGCAATATCAGAACATTTTTTAATAGGAAATTTACCTTGCAGGCAGCCTTCTGCAATGTGGGGAATCTCAAAGTGAACACCAGAAAATCCAATATATTGGGGAAACACGTCAAAGTCTGGGGATCACATGCTACATGGTCACTTGTACCTACACGTCCTTCACAGCAAAGGAAGGACAGCACTTATTAAAAGCATTTGTTGATGGAGCCAGTGTATCCAATAGCACTCAAAAGATAAAACCCATCCCATTCTCAGAGGGGATGCTTTCTGCCCCACGCCCTCTCTGAAAGCACACAGACAGTGTTGGCTCCCCGAGCTGTGGCTGGACTGAGAAGCATGGGTTGCTGAGGTCATTATGAAGGGGTTTTTTGGGGGGGTTGGTTTTGGTTTTTCCTGTTTTGGGGGTTTTTTGCCAACATGTAAAGTCTGCAGTTAGTTAACAGCAAGTAATTTGTGTTGCTGAGGGGAATTGTTTGCAGGCTCCTTCATTTACTTTGACAGTCTGTCGAAGCAGGGCAGATACACCTCAAGCAGTCCTGCTTCTGCTCTCTGAAGGTTCAGTCCTCCTGGGCTACCAAAAAGGCAATAATAATGAAGGACCACATCCTCAGCTAGCATCCACCAGGCTAGCTTCCTTTACATGAAGGTGTTTTCCTTCTCCTCCCACCTCCACCTATGGAATGAGGCAAAACCCCTCAACCACTGCTTTTATAGACATCAATTTAATTTCCCATTCCCACCCACCAGTTGGAACCAACCACCTGCCTGCAGCTAGAGAAAGGCTGAAAGCTCACCGAGGGACAGCAATCATTCTCCAAGAGGAAGCCCTGCACTGAGGGACAGGCTTTTGCATGTCACTGCTAGAAACCTCACCCCATGGACAGGCACTGAGCACCTTGACAAGGAACTTGGCCTAGGGTCTTCTTAGAGAAGGACAGTGTCAGTGTCACAGAGCCCCATGGAAATCCTTTGCTCCTAAAAATCCCAGAGCTAGCAGAGAGCATCAGGGAATGATCTTGTCATGCACACATCTCAAATTCTTCTCCTAGGTGGCTGCTGCTGGCCTCTGTCAGGGATGAAATACTGCCCTAGACTGACTTTGACAGAAACACCAGTCCCTGGATTTCTGGGTTTCTAGAGCAGGATACAGAGCAGCTTCTGGCTGCTTGGATTTGCAGCTCAAGCCTGACTGGCTTTAGAGTCCACAAAACACCTCAGGGCCAGCTACCCCCCACTGCATGGGAAAAGAGCATGAGCCAGCCCCTGAAGAGCTCCACGTAGGAACTCCTGTGCTTCAGAGCTCCAGACGAGCTGCTGCCCTGGTACCCAGACTCTGCCTACATGCAGCATCTCTGAGCCATGTATAAGCTCACTAAACCCCCAAGGGATGCAAGGGCTGTGCTAATCCTCCCTCATTAATCTGCAGCAGTTTCTGTGGCTCTCTCATCTCCACTCCTTGGAAAGCTGAGTGTCAGAGCATCTGCACAGCAGCAAATTCTACAGCCAGCTCCTGCCTCCATTATTCCATGCTCAGTGCTGTGAGCTGCACAGGGCCCAGATGCTCAGCCCCACGCCTGACCCCTCTCTGCACACCAGAAGTCTGCACTGGTATTGCTGCTCAGACACTCCTGTGGGCACAGAGGCAGAGATGGTATTTGCAGTTACACCCACTTACATCTCCATGCTGTGTGTAAAACCAGAACTCCCTGCTCATCTCGTTTTTTGGCTAAAAGGATCTTGAATTTGATTACATCCTAAGACACATCTGGTTTTAGCAGTGCAGATTGGAGACCTGAAAAACCACAAAGAAAAGGTGTTTGGGCTAAGAATGCTCTTGTGATTAAAAAAAAACATTGAAAGTCCTCAAGTGTTTTTAAAGAAAATAATTTTCATTGAAATGCTGGCACAACTTCAACAATTTGATTTTAATTTTGAAGTGTTGAAAATGCCCTCAGATCATTTCTGAGGGCATTCCAGAACCCAAAAGTGATCACAGAAAGCAAGTCACTTAAAAAATCAAGCTAACAACAGAGCTAAAATTCATTTCCTGTTTTCTAAGAAAACAAAAAAGGGCCCAATGCTCTCAAGTCTTTCTGAGAAAGAAAGTTTTCAACCAGGCAAGCATGGTTTGCCTTTCTCCCCTAAACAAAAGAGAGCTTGCCTTTTGAGAAAGCTTCCAAGAACCTCACAAGCATACCAATACAAATAATTTACTGGACTTTGGTACCAAGTACACTGCTTTAAGCACTGTTTGGTTGGACCTGAAAGCAGTCTACAATCACACGATTATTATGATTATAAAGATGCTCAGTGATACATATTTTACAGTATTTATGCTCTAATTCTCATCAGAGCAGTGGTCTGACCATTTTATATTAGAATTTGATCTTGCCAAATTGAGGTGGGATTTAGGTGGGACTTAGACACCAGCACACAGTTTCTGTGTCATCACCATCTCTGACTTTCTGGCTTAATTGCATCTTCAAGAGATATTCAAAATCAGAAAGCTTTCCTGGTTTGGGGTCAAAATTTGACTTAGCTTTCACTAAACCCAACCCATTGGCCCCAAATTCCCTCAAATTCAGGTCTAGGTTTACTGAAGCTTCAGTTCGTTGTACCTGTCTTGAGAATGTACAGCTCACTCTTCAAGGAAACGAAGTGAAATTGGGTCTTTAACTCACCTGAGATGAGTTAACAACCCCAGCCAGACAGGCCTGGGTGAGTTTCCTTCACAGAAGTGTGGTCAGCAGCCCCACTTGTAACATGATGTGCCTCCATCTAGCAAGATGAGGTGTTGCAACTAAGTGCAATCACTGCTGTTGCCTCATATTGGTTTCAAGGGAGCAGATTCCTTAAAATGTTTTGCTAGGAAAGCTGGTTTCTATTTGAAAAAGAGGGGAAAGAAATAAAAAGAAAAAAAGACAAATATGCCTCCGAGCAGGCTTCTGAATGCTCTCCTTTGTTAACTAACACAGTTAACGGGCCTGAATATGACAACAAGCTTCACATCAATAGCCTGCCTCAAAGGGACAACACAAGTAAAGCAAAGCAGGCTGTGATACATCAGCTCCAAGCATGATGTGAGCACACCCAACGGGGCACAAGGCAAGTATTAACCCTCTGCCAGGACATCCCTTGGGATCCCTTAGCTTTGTTTGACCTTTATGTTCACAGAGCACTGGGATGTAATGTGTTTCACCACTTTGCTTCTTCTAAAGCCTATGGAGATCTCGGAGGAAAGCATATTCCAGCACCCTGCTGGCACTGCCACTGGGAACACAGTCTGTACAAAGACATCCCAACATCTCTGACTTGCCAGTGGCAACAAAGTCCCCAGATCCTGTGCTGTGCTGGCAGCAGACACTTCGACATGGCACACGGGTACTGCCTGACCCAGGCAGCAGCCCCACTCGTGCACACAGCTGTAGCATGGCCAGTGTGGATTTTGCACAAGCAACACCTTGGAAAGCCTCACAGATAATGCAGCAGGTTGGTCATGATTTCCACCATGGTCCTAGAGGTGACAGAGAGTCCTCCTCCCACCAAGGACATGGCCAAGGCACCAGGCATCCCCTACGTGCTCAATGACTTACAAACTCCACCATGAATAGGTAAGTTTTTGCAGAACTAAACCAAAACCAGTTATGGGTGTGGACTCAGCCATTACCCCATAGCATCAAATCAGTTTTTCTCTGCTGAAATTCATCCAACTCACAGCCACAGCTCAACCTCTGCACTATTGCTTCACCCTTGAGGAGGAAAACATGGAGCTAACTTTAGTATAAATATCAATGAAAATAATTTAGCCTTCTGCTATTTTCAAGGCTGCACAGCCCCAAAGAAAGCAAATTTTGATATAACTTTTCTATCTCAAAGAGCTCTACAAACCACACAGACAATTTTAAATTATGGGGTTTTTTCCAAGTGACTGCCAATTGCATGCCTCAGCTGCTGGATGCTTACCCTGAGATAGCAAAAAATGGCCTTTATTTTGTGGAAGAGTTCATCCTTTCACAAATAAGGCTACTTTAGGTATTTGTAAAAGGCACATAAGAACTGATATCCACAAAATCCCTGCTTAGAAAATGCAGTCAACAATTTTTAATTTTTATTCTCACTATCATTCTCCAGTTTGAATGTCTATCCCAATTTTCAGTTCCCCACAGCAGCTTTCATTGAGTTTACCATAATCTTCACATTATTAATCTATGCTTCCTCAGCATATCTAACCTGGAGGCAGCTGAGAAACTAGAGGTAAGTTAGTTCACTCTTGGATCACTTGATATAATAGACTCAGTGTTAACCCTGATGTATGTGGGCTGGGGAGGGGACAGAGATGGGCTGTTTTGTTGGTTTTGGTAGTTTTTCTCCTCTGTGCCTAGCACATGTGGTAAAGCAACAGCAATAAATCAGAACAAAAGAAATAAAGTACTAAGGCTTCAGGGAGCATGTGTTTTAGAAGAAAAACTTGGCTCGCCACTAAAAGCAGTATTGCCTTATAACTGGTTTAAAATTCAGATGTAGAAAGAGACAGACAAACTTCTATAAATACAAGTGACTTGGGGGTCTGTGCAGCTTTCAAACAGTACTGCAAGGCAGTCCATCTTCCCAGCCCTCCCTGGACGTGGCCAGACAGACCCACACTCCAAACCAGCCAGCGTAAAGCAGCAGAAGCAGCACATCCCATCTCTACGCACTGCTGCAACGCATTAGGCTGCAGACAAAGGATTAAAGAATTAAAACCAACCCAGGCAACTGGCATATTGTTTTCCAGGATCAAGGCTCTCCCAGCTGCTGTTGACAGCCCTGTTGCAAATCAATGTCAGCTAGAAATATGCTGCTGGAGGAGTATTTGTCTTCCCTGGGGTCTGTACATCCCTCACGCTGTAGTGGCATGGCAGCAGTTTCACACAGCAAGAAGGGGCTCTGCTGAGACTGTTCCCAGCCTTGGGTGGGCATAAGCTGCTCCACACACGTAATAACTACTTTGGAGCAGATTTTCCAAGATATTTAGGAGCCCAGACATGAAGAGAGGTGCCTGGAGAGGTTTTCCAAGGCCTTGAGGTGGGTCAGACTCTTCAGACTCAATCTAAGTTTCTTCCTCTCTCCTTCCAGTCTTCTGAGGAACTTTTGAAAGGCCACCAAGTGCCTCTCTGCATGTTTGGGCACCTAAATACTTTTCGATTTCATGGCACTTGCCCTCCTCTTGTGGGCTGCCCATGGGACTCCCAGCCAGGCTGGTGGCCAAGGGCCAGCACTGGACTGACCCGTGCTCAGGGCTGGAAAGCAACCTCAGCTGCTGCCAGGACACAAGAAATCCCAAGAGGATGACAGGGCTCCTGTTTGTCTGCCCTGTGCCTGTTAACTTGTTAGGGTAAACGGTCTCCATTTCATTTCATGCAATAGCTCTGCCGCCAGTCTTCTGCCCCTACCCTTTACACCAAGCAGTCTGACAATAAATGTACACTTGACTTGTGCTGCTGACCTGCCTTTCCAAATTTCCCCCTTTTCTCATGCTTTATCAGTTCCAAGCTTAAATAAAAACAAGGCCCAGATGCCAAAAGCTGAGTAGTGACTAAGGTGGAGGCCGTGAAAAGGAACAGAGAGGGAAGATACTGTAAATGGTATCAGGGAAGTGTTGCTTGGGGGTAATTAATGAGCTTACATCTGTGATGAGTCCTTACTATAAACAACAGGTAGAGAAGCAGAGCCAGCAGCAGAAAGCACTCAGGAGCAAAGAAGGTGGTGCCGTGTGTCCCCGCATCAGCAGTGGCCTGGCTGGCTGATGGATGCTGGTGGGAACAAAAGGTCTGGGAGAAGACAGAGAGAGAAAATCCAATTTCCTTTACTAGCAGCAAAACAGCAAAGTCCTGGCAGAAGGGTCTTAAGGTGCAGCAAGAAAGTATATGTGCTTTTACCCTCCTTCCCTGGGATTTTTCTCTGTCAGTAGAGATGCCTGGTGCCCACACTGTGGTTCACAGCCACTGCTGCACAGGGTGGCCCCAGTGGAAGTGGTATCTTGGCACATCAGGCCAGTCACAGGCTCAGCCCATGGCTGGAGGGTGCTCCTCGGGGCAGGCTGCCCCTCTCTGCAGGATGACAAGGGAGGAAAGTCATTTCAGTCACAGCACTTCTCCCCATCTGCCACCTTGAAAGCATACCAGGACACACCGGGGGTGTGCAGGGCTGGCTGCTCAAAGCTGAGGAGCACCAGCACTGCCAGGTCATGAAGCTAAAACAGGACACGTACCAAAAGGGAGCCTGCAGACACCAGCACTCTGCAATCGTATGAGCCTCCCATGGCCACGGCTGCCTCCAGCCAAGGCATCAGGCAGCCTCCTGTGGCCCTGGGGACCTCTGGAGCCAAAGGGGAACCTGAGGCTCTGCTCCCTTTGAGAAACTCAGCCAGCAGCACCAAGCATGAACCGCCAAGAAGTCCTGCCATCAGGCCAGCAGCCCTCAAACCAAGCTGGTATTTTACCAAACACAGCCATTTATCACCCAGTCTTGGAAGGGCGCATCAAGGAAATCTACTCACATCCCACAGCGATCAGCTCCAGGAGCAGACAGGGTGGACAATTCCCACCTGTCTGGTGGGAAGCACCTGTGAAAGGGGCAGTCACTAGGCCCCCATCCTGCAAGCTGCAGGCTCCTCCAGGTCACACAAGCAAAATCAAAGGGAGCTTCCCTGCACAGATGAGCTCTCCAGGTTTCAGTAAATGAAATCAAAGAGAAACTGAATTGAGGGAGAAAGAGAAGGACCTTGGGCAGGACCAGGGAAAATGCAGAGCAATTTGGAGCAGGTGTCCTGCAGTATTCAACAGGATCCCAGCACTGCCCATTGCTAAGGATAAATGTGCATGTGAGCACCTCTAGCCTGGTGCTAGTTTAAAAACAGATAAACCCAAACAAAAAAAAATCTCAATGAATTTTGGGTTCTGTATTCATTGCTTTCTGTTTCCTGAGCCTGTGGAGTATATCCAGCTCTCATTTTCAATCTTTTCTCCATCATTACAAAAGAGAAAAGTATGCTTTTTAATATTCCATTGTAATGAAAACTGACATTTCCTCCTTGTTCTGTTTCAGGCTCCATGCTCAGAACACCGTCAATTTGTGAGAAAACAGAGAATAGGCAAAATTGGAATTCCAGAGGTGGATAACCATGGGTAAACACAATGCAGACTTTTTTTTTTAAAAAAAAAAACAACCAAACTAGCTAAGGCTGAATTATTGTTAAAACAAGCTATTAATTTTCAACAGTGAAAAAAGGCTGTATAAACCAATCTATTCAGAGTCTTTATAGAAAAAGGCTGGGTTACTCAAACACACCATGCCCTATGAATGGCTCCAGCCCACTCCACTTTGATTTTCTCCACTTAAATGCAGAAAAAGCTTCCACTGCTTGTAGCAACCAGAACCAAGTTAAACATCAGGGTGTCCCTCCACTACAGCAAATGCCCACGCTTGCCACTGAAAGGAAAACATGCTTCAGGAAACATTTGGCTGGATTGGCAGGATGGCTGCACTCAGAGAGTGATGGCCAACGGCTCAATGCCCACATGGAGACCGGTGACGAGTGGCGCTCCTCAGGGATCGGTACTGGGACCAGTGCTGCTTAACATCTTTGTGGGTGACATGGACAGTGGGATGGGGTGCACCCTTGGCAAGGTTTGTGGATGACACCAAGCTGTGTGGTGTGGTGACACGCTGGAGGGAAGGGATGGCATCCAGAGGGACCTGGACAGGCTGGAGAGGTGGGCCCGTGCCAACCTCATGAAGTTCAGCAAGGCCAAGTGCAAGGTCCTGCCCCTGGGTCAAGGCAATCCCAAGCACAAGTACAGGGAATGGATGGAGAGCAGCTCTGAGCAGGACTTGGGGTGTCTGTTGATGGAAAAACTCAACGTGAGCCGGCAATGTGTGCTTGCAGCCCAGAAGGCCAAACGTGTCCTGGGCTGCATCAAAAGAAGTGTGGCCAGCAGGTCGAGGGAGGTGATGCTCCCCCTCTGCTCTCGTGAGACCCCACCTGGAGCACTGCATCCAGTTCTGGGGCCCCCAACACAAGAAGGACATGGAGCTGTTGGAGTGGGTCCAGAGAAGGCCACAAAGATGATCAGAGGGCTGGAGCACCTCTGCTGTGGGGACAGGCTGAGGGAGTTGGGGGTGTTCAGCCTGGTGAAGAGAAGGCTCTGGGGAGACCTTAGAGCACCTTCCAGTGCCTGGAGGGGCTACAAGAAAGCTGGAGAAGGACTTTTTACATGGGCATGGAGTGACAGGACGAGGGTTAATGGCTTTAAACTGGCAGAGGGGAGATTTAGACTAGATATTAGGCAGAAATTGTTGGCTGTGAGGATGGTGAGACACTGACCCAGGTTGCCCAGAGAAGCTGTGGCTGCCCCCTCCCTGGCAGTGTTCCAGGCCAGGTTGGATGGGGCTTGGAGCAACCTGGGCTGGTGGGAGGTGTCCCTGCCCATGGCAGGGGGGTTGGAACGAGATGAGCTTTGAGGTCCCTTCCAAGCCAACCCATTCTGTGATTTACAGGAAATCGCTTTATGACAGGAATGCGTGTGGTTGCACCCAGGCTCTGAAGTTCACGTCAAGAAACACACAGGAGAAGGCCATAAAAGCTGCCCTTTGTGTCACACTGCATTCCTCATATGGCAATGACATCCAGAGAACAAAGCCACAGCTTTGGCTGCTGCCAAGCACCAGTGCCCAGCTGCAAAAGTAGCCAGGAGCCACCTCACCCTTGAGGATCCAGTGTGGGGACAGCCACAACCCTGGCCAACACAGACCCAAACACATGAATATCACAACAAATTCTCTTCCTTCTGCCATACTCTGGCCCCAGCACCCAGGCTCCCACACCACAGCTGACAGAGTGGGTCAGGGTAATCTCCAGCAGTCCAGCTAAGCTAACTTTCTGCCTGCTTTGCATTTTTTGCAGCAGTGCAGAGCAGATGCAAGGGGGGTCAGGATCTGGCCCCCCACATGCATAGTTTTAAAGATTATCATTCAGCAGAAGTTATTGTGAGGAATTAAAAATGCTAAGCCCAGAGACTGAGTTATTTCTCTGACCCTGAATGCTTTAAAACATAATATTTTATTTGGCTGGTTACAGAAAACATGTGGCAAAGCCTTCTTTATTTTTGAAGGTTTGTCCTGCAACACAAAGAACTGAACTTTTGTTCTGCCTCTCTTTCCTATGCACATCCCTGTGTCCACACAAGCTGCTCTCACCTGAATTTTAAGCTCTAAATACATCTGATAACTCTATTTACTCTGCAGAAATACCAACGAGGTCCCAACCAAAGATGAACACCATGATCTACAGGATGGGGGCAAACAGGAGAGCACCCCTGTGAAAGGTTTATACTCCAAGCAAAATGGGAAGATTCAAGGTGATCAGTTATTAAAAAGGACATGAAAAGCTGCAAGTTCAGGACAGACTGGAACAGTAAAAAAATATTCACCTGAGCCCTACTGTATTCAGCAGCAGCAAGAAAATGCACTCAGTGCTCAACAGGCTCCGAGCCCTTACCTGAGTACATGGCTGAGGAACTAGCTTACAGCACCCTTTTTTTGGGAAAAAGCTTTGTTTTCAAAGTTCCAGTTCCAATTCTGACTTAACATCAGGCCCCAAATACAGTCTTTTTCCGGTTAAAAACAAAAAAAAAGGGACACAATTCTTCATTTTCCTCCTAGAAACCCTGAACCTGCTAACAACCAGCACTTGCCAGGGGAACTGAAGGGTGAAAGACACACCACACAGGAGGAGCACAGCAAGAGAGTTGCTTGCAAACCTGTTTGCCATTTTCCCCATCCTGTCAGCTGTTATTGCTGTATCCAACCCTCTCCCAAACCTTCCTCAAGGACACAGTACAAAATGAAGGGCTCTCCCAAGCACAGCTTTAAGCCCACAGCCAGCAGGGCAAGTGCCAGCCCACTGCAGCCACACAAGGGGAGGCTCTGACTCCCACCATGCCCCCAGGAAGAGTGATGCTGTGCCAGGGCAGACAGAGTACACCCCCCATATTGTCACCTTACCAGCTCAGCTCCAGGGGTGGTTATTGCCAGCTGAGGGACAGCAGCAAGCAGCAGGAGGAGATGGCCTTTCCACCTGTTCCTGTGAACACAATGACACAGTACAGGTATTTCTGAACATCTCAAAGCAAGCAGAGGGTTACGAGGTTGGGACAGTGACAGCTACTGCTCTACTCCCTTGGTCAGGGGTAAATCCCTCTGCTGTTCCCTAAAGCCTCTCCCCAGCTGAGCCACCACAGGATCCACAACTTCCCTTTGCCTAGGAGGAAGGGCCAAGCCCACTGTTCAAGACACTGTGCTCTGCAGTCAGCAGAGCAGCTGCCATCCCTCGTGGGTTTGCCAATCGGGCAGTGAGTGCCAGCCCTGAGCTCTGTGCCTGTGGCCCAGCTGAGGGCTGGCTGCCATGCAGCAGCTGGCACTTGGCAGGGCATCTCTGCGTGACTCAGGCGAGCAGGAGCCTTCCCAGATGCCTTCCCCTGCTTTATATCTGCAAGTGATTCTTTGTGTTCAGGCCATATTGTTGGCGTGCCAGCTACACTGACAAAACCTGGAGTTAATAAACTCTGCTGTCAGATCACAGCAGCTCTTTCCAGGGCGCAGCTCGGTCGTGCTGGCAATGCTGGCTGCTGCCCCACCAGTGAGCGTGGCTGCTGATGCCCTGCACATCACAGAACCCTTATGAACCACACAGAACCACACTGGGGGAACCTCCTGCACTGTGGCTGGCTGGCTGAGCAGGCCTTCCAGCACCTCAGGGTACTAAAAATCCCCCTTGACAGCCAGGGTCTGCATTAGCAAGCCTGCTGTACAAAACAAACCCGGGGAAAGCCCAGCTTCACAGTGGTTAGCAGCTTGCCTCCCTTTTGCTCCACCTCCTTCTCCCTCTTGGTGTGGAGTTTGGAGCCCATGGTCCTGCAGCCCTACCCCGAACTGTGAGATGAAGCCTCCTGGCAGCTCCAAGTTAAGCTCCTTCTGAGACAAGAGGGAATTTCCAAAAAAAAGAGAAAAAAGAAAGACCAAAGATGGCTGTGGCCAGATGTCACAAACCCTTGAATCCAGGGGAATCTGGAAAATGTTACCTTAGCTCTTGTAACAGCATCTTTCTGCAGCGAGGAGGGTCCCTCTGGGAAAGCTGTTCAGCCACACCAGCCCTGGCCCCCGCGAGGAAACCATCTCAGTCTGTTTCACATCCTTTAACCTCCATGCCTCACGTCTGCAGCTGCAAGAGGGAGCAATTCTTTCCTGCAAGAAGGCAAAAGGAAAGGCAAGCTTTGCCCTGCGGACACATTTTTCAGAGCACAGAAAGGAATGAGGCTTTAAGGGGATGGAGCTACACTGAGGGTAACTTCCCCCTGCCCAGCCTCTTTTCTGGGGCACTGCCCTGCATGTGTGGCCCCACAGGTGACACTGCACTGTCTGTCTTGCAGGGCTTGCTCCTGTGGCCCTCAGAGCAGCTGGGATTTCCCTTGCAGCACCAGCAGGCTCCTGGCAGCCCAGTCCCAGTTTGCTCCAGAGCGAGCTGCATCGGAACTGCTCAAGGGAGGGCTGTTAATTTGCAAAGCAGCGAGTTCCTTTATGAAGCTGTAGAAATAACAGGACCATCTCTGCCACCTGGGCTACACTCTGCTAAACAGCTGCTGCATCTCTCTGCAGAGCCAGTGACATTTTGTAGTGGGTGAAGTGACTCATGCAATGGCACTGCAGCCTTTCTTCCGTGCCAGAGTCGTGGCTCGTTTGTGGATGATCAGCCAGAAAGGGTGGAAGCAACTTCCACTTCTCAGCATCACCATGGGACAGGTATGCTTCAGAGCTGGCTACACTTCAGCAGAATGATTTGTTCACACCCTACCTTCAGCTTGAACAAGCTGGATGGACATCAGTGGAGCTACAGCAGTTTACAGCAGCCCAAGAATGTGGCTCTGTATTTTCATGGCATGGAGCTCAGTCCTGGATGGCTTTGAGCAGCCTCTTGATGGTGCACTGAGCCCTGCCTGGAGGAGTGGCACTTGGGGAGGCTGGCTGGCTTTCTGTCACTCTGGAAAAGCAGCAGGGCAGTACTAGTCACAGGGAATGATAACATGAGTACCAAAGGAAACGTCCAGCAAACCAAATAAAACAGGACTGAAACTGGGAGTTGGAGGACAGCTGCAACAGGCCCAAGAAAGCCCCTGATGCAAGCAGTGAGGAGAGCAGGACCAGACCATAATACTCATCACCTCCATAGGACACTGTCTATGTTTAGCCTGTATTTGGGGCTAAACTGCAGCAGTTGCTCTATCACCCAGTGCCCCCTCCCCAGCTGAGAAGGTGAATTGGGGAAAAGAGGGAGAAGCCCCATGGGTTGAAGTAAAACCAAATTTAACGAAATAACAAAACTGATACAACAATTAACATCAAGTGTACAAGGTTCTGCTCACCCTGGTTCTTAAGGTGAACACCAGGAACAGAAGGCCAAGAGAGAAGAGTCTCAGGAAGAGGAACTCCACCCTCAGTGAGCTCCCTCCTTTTATCATGAGCAGATGAGGAGGTGTGGGATACAGCTGTGGGTGAGTGCCTTGAGTGGAACTCCCACTGACTGGGGGCTGCTCATGGCTGCCTGAACCAGGACAGACACACACAGGTTGCCAACAGCTTTTTGTGTCAAGAACTGAAAGGATTGAAGCACTTCCATTCAGACACCCAGAAGAAAATCAGAAAACCTAGGACAGCTGCGTGGGTCTGTAACTAATACTTCAACGTGGGTTCTGCACACAGTGCTGAGCAGTGTTGGATGCTCATGGGGAAGGGATGTGTGCAGCCCCCACCCTGTTATATAAATAACACTAATTAAGGTTAATGAGGGCTTACAGCCATCTTCTGTCCCCAACCCTTTGTGGAGATTTATTCCTAGGCGAGTCCCTCTTCCAAAACCTCACTGACAAACATCTCAGACCCAAGGTACATGCATTAAGGAGCTTGGAAACCAACGTGAAAATTAGGCAGAGCCAGAGAGTGATGCTGTATGTTAAATATTGTGGTTTTCTACAGGCACATTCACCCAGAGAGAACACTACTCTTTGCAAAAGTACTAAGTAATCCCATTTCACACAAGGAGAACGCAAGCCACAGAGATTAAAGGCTGCTGCCATTAAAATAAAAACAAAACCTGCAAATACCACAGGCACCTTAAGCAAGATTTTGGCAGAATTTGGGCACCTTGGTTGAAAACTGCAATCTGGGAGCTCTGTACTGCCTAGCCCTAGAGCTGCCTGAACTTGCCCACTGCCTTCTGGTTCGGCTCTCAACCTCTGTAGGTGGCTGTTAACCTGCTCCCATGCGTGTCCAGAGCTGCTCCAGCCCAAACATCTCCACTCCAGCTCACACCGGAGTGCCACCAGGGTCTGGCATCACTGCCCTGCACTGGCATTGCCCTCCCCATCCCCAGCAGGGACCATCCTGGGAGCTGCAGCAGGATGCAGGTGAAACATGGCAGTGTGCCCTACCCCAAGAAATCTCTTTTCCCACAGCAGCCCGAGGGGTCAAGCTCCCCACAGAGCACCCAACCCCACATCTTGCCCTACGCAGCTCCCATCCCATCCACTACCATGAGGAGCTCAACAGCCCCCCCAACTCCCCAGCTGCCTCGAAGCAAGAGCCATGTTCTCCTCCTTTGCAGATGCTCTGCAGCGTTGCAGTGTCCTGCAGGATGGCACCAAACTGCAGCCTCCCCCAGCCTCCCCCTTGCCCTGTAAAGATGCCAGGCCAGCATAGGCTGGGGTGGGTGGTGTCCTTGGCCACTTTCTCAGTATAACTGAGGACTGAGGCAGAGCTTTGTTTCAGAAAACATACGCCCATTTCTCCTCCTGTTGTGTGAACAGGGTGGTTTCAGACGAGTAACAAAACAAAGTGCCTGGGGTAAATAACTGCTGCAGCCCAGCTCACCCCACACTGCAATTCTCTGCAGTTTTCTCAAACACAATCACCAGCCTGGCCTACGGCTTGTTTACCCACTTCCAAAATTCTTAGTCTGACAAGTAATGATGCATTAATCACTGTCAGACCATGATCTTTTGTTTCTGCTCCTCTGCAGGCATCTGTCAGAATCACAACAGGTTAATTATCGCATCAGCCTGGGTGCAGAACCTCACACCCTCACTGCAGATACACTTCACTTCATGGCCCCTTCAGCAACCACTTCACCTGTTCTTCCACTCTTTCATTCACCTCCCTTACATTTCTAGCTCTGGGGCTGGCTCTCTGCTCCCTCTTGACCTAACATTGGTCCTTTCCCAGCCTCCCCAAGCAGCACTAATAGAGAGGACCACCAAAATCCTTCCCTGCAGCATTGGCCTTTTTCAGACACCACGGTTCCCTCTTCATTAACCATGTTGAGAAGGTACCTCCTCTTTCTCACATATGCTTCTCAATGGTTCAGTTCTAACCTCCAAGCACAGAGCACTCTAGAGCATGCAGTATGAAACATCCTGGACAAAATTAAGCTGTCCTCTATCGAAAGCCTGTGGGATGACCAAACCCAGGAGCAGTCACTGGAGGCATCTGAGCTCTGCTGTGGCAGATGAAGCAGCTGCATCACTTCTTTGAAAGAGCCCTGACAGATGGAAATATGCTTTTTCTTTGTATCCCGGAGCCTGGATGCAGCTGTCCATAGGGACCTGACACCATCAGAAGATGAAGGGACACCGAGGGTTCATCTGTACACGGTAGCTGCAAGTGTTGATGCGCGCTGGCACAGCATGAAATGCCTCTGGAGCTGATGCAGTCTGTGCCACAGTGAGGCTGTTCCCCACAACACAGGCACAGCTGTTTCCAAAGGTGAAAGGAAACAAGCTTTATCTATCCTACAGCATCTAAAGTGAGAATAAATAAAAAATAGAGCATTTTTTTACTCAAATGCAAATTACTTCCATAAACAGGGGTGCTGGACCTGCAGGCAATGCCCAGAGCTGCCTCTGCAGCAGCAGCCAGGAAAGGCTGCTCAGCCCACCTTTACTGCTGAGCACTGTCTGAGGAAGCCCCTTTTCTCCTTCCCATGAATGTGTCCGTGCAGGATTCAGCAGCCATCTACAAAAACCAATTGGGAAGATGAATGAGTTATCTAGGACAGGGAGAAAAAACATAAGAGAGCATCTCCCAGGGTGCATGGGGGTTGTTTCAGTTCTTTTTCAATAAACACATCCCAGGTGCTGGAGTTGCTTCAGTTCTTGTTTCCCTCTCTGGTAAAGGCCTGAGAAAGGAACAGACAAAACCAAGCAGTAAACAAAATCAAGAATTTGTACATGGCACAGCAGCCTCACTCTAATAGCCTTTAAGTGTGTGGGCTCATTTCCAGAAGGAAAATGCTTGGCACAGCCAATGCAACATAATCATGCTGCCACTGATATAACTTAGGTTGAAAGTGTAAACTGATATAAGAGCACCTTTTCCTATTGGGAGATTTAGCTTATACCTCCTGCCCAGAAAGAAATCTGAAGCAGGAAAAGTTCTCACTCCCAAAACTAGAACTCTCTGAGTGTTACACTGCCAGGGATTTAAATGTTCAACTTATAGTATGAAATTGCCTCCTGTAAAGCAAGTCCAGAAGTTCCTATAATTGCAGCATTGCAATGGATCCCCACATCTGCTGGCCTTCAAACATTGCTCCAGCCAGAGCTTCCCAGCCTGCTGTGCTGCTCAGAACCCCCCGAGAAAGCAGCTGAGTCTTCTTAGGGCTTTACATCCCATGGATTTATGACTTTGGATTGACTCAACTGATTCCAGCTGCTGACCAACCCAGCAGAAAGGACAGAGCGAGACCAACCCACGCTTCTCCCTCCCCACTGCCAAGTCTATTTGTGGTCCTGTGCAGTGCCAGAAATAAACTGCTTTTCTTGGAGACACCCACTGGCAAGTGTTGGGCTCTCTACGGAGGGCACGGCAGCCTCAGAGAGAGTCATTTTAACTTGGATTTAAAAGTTCACACCAAGAGCTGGAAACGCTCCTGGGAGTGGTGGTAAGGGGGAAAGAGGAGGGAGGTAAAAAATAAGATTTGTCTGCCCTCCTCCATGCTTGGAAAGCAAGCCTTCAGGGTCTGCTCCTCCCTTCCATCACATTTCTTCTTGTAACTGGAAGATCCCAGCCTCACTGCTGCAGCACTGAGAATATTTTCAGTGACTCATTAATGTTGGCATACATGTACCAGATGCCTGCTTTCTTAATAAACAAACAGAAACCTCAGACACCCTCTGAGAGATGGAACATTTTTCCTACAGTGAAGGCCAGAGTGGTTGCCTGTGCAGGACAGTGGAAGAAGGTACCCCCCCATCATGAACACTGTTCCTTCTTTCCTCGTCCCTTCCCCTGCCACACAGGTCATCCAGACTTTGGGGAGGGCTGGAGGTACTGGGAGATGTCACAGCTGCTCATTGCCTCCTGCAGCACCTAAGAGGGGAATTCAGAGGACCTCCGCTGATGGGACCCTGCATCAATACAGCCTTTGATGGGTGTTCATCAGAGCATCTGCCCATGCAGGAACCCCCACCTGAAAGAGGCAGTACCTGAGGGTTTTTCAGCAATTTATGGCTGAGGCTTCCTAAGGTACTCAGGGGCCTTTTGTTAGCTTTGTCGCAAACCCTTTTTCTTCCAATATTTCACTCAGTTCACTGGGAAATTAAGCACTGTGATTTCCCTATACTGGCAGTCTTCAACTTCACTTTTCACATGTTCTTTACATCATGAAAACTGCAGTGTCACACAAGGGATACCTGAGATAAATGGTAGGTGTGCACAAATGGGCTGTAAGAGAGCAGGGAGTCAAAAAATTCAGATCCAAAATTGCAGAGAAGGTGATACCAGTGAGAAACTGTCTCTCTGTTTGCTCCACAAGCTTTACACCCATGTGTCAGCTCTCACAGGCAAAGAACTTGCCAGCTGCTCTATGTACACACAGCATCTTTCTTGTGGGGAACTGTTCATACACACTGAACTGATTCCACATCAGCAATCACCATAAAATTTTAAATAATAATAATAATAAAAAAAAAAGGTGAAGTGCATATTCCTTTTATGTCTTGTGCAAAGGCATTGGCTAGTGAAAGCAAGAGGGATTCAGGCGAGTGCTCCATGAGATGTGACTAGAATATGTTTCTTCTGAAGTCCTCTAATCAGAAGTAGTTATGTATTCCTTCTTTTCCCCTAAGACTTGGAAATCACATTTTAGCGCCTGCCACAGGACCGTCAGGATCAGCATTTCAAGTAGCAGTTCAGCCTTTATCAACATTCAACAGCACTGTAAGTCGGCAATAATTAATGTAACGAAGAATTATCAAGAGAGGTAAGACTGGAAGTGTTCAGCATCAGATTCATTTAGTATACACTGCAGTAATGCAATCAGCATGAAGTCGTTGAAGGGAAATGTCAGCTTCGGCGGGATGGCTCAGTGCAGGGCAGGCAGAGGAGTGCCCCCCTCTGTACACACCACCCTCAAACACTCCAGAGCTCTTCAGTCTGCTCCTCAGAGGGTCATCTGGGAAAGTCACTTCATGGATCTGTGTCAAAACAAAAACCAAATAAATATTCCTGTAAAGCCTGCAAACACTTTACCATGACATATACCAGATGTATCACTCACCACTCACAAACTACACCACACACATCCATAGATCACACACAGAGTACATACAGGCTATAGGCATGACAGATAAGAGTCTACAGAGCCATGTGTTTTTATTTACTCACACATACATGTGTGAAAGAATATATAAAATCTAATTCATACATCCACTCAGGAGAACAGGGCTTTTACAGAAACTGTTTCTTGACTTTCAGTGGACACATCAGACAGTGTAATGTGTACTGTGCTTAGTTACACCTATATATATCTATATAAATACAAATACATAAATTGATATAAATTCAGTCCAAGGTTTTGCCTTTTACCACAGGAAGACAGCTTAGCTACTTTTCTTAACATCTGGAATGGATTTACAGTCTTCCAGGACAACTAGGTGTCAGTTCAGCAGTTTTGGGGCCTGATTCCTGCATTTCTGTTCCATCTCCAGGGCTGCTCTGGTACAGCTGAAAGGAAAAGGAGCCTGGCTGAGGGGTCTGGCCGAGCAGGTTTGCAGTCAGTGTCTAGTGGGATTTTCAAACATGCCAAGGCTGCTACCTCATGCTGACATTAGCAGGAGTGAGGTGCCCAGGCACGCTGGAAAACTGCTGTAGCTACTTAAGTCTCACTTGTAACAGCATGGCAAATGTGACAGAGTGCCTGGAGCCAGGATCCCACTGAATTTCAGTGGAACTGGGACACCTGGATCCAGTAAGTTCCAGCAAAACCATGCACCAGCAAACACTCACAGTGACTGGAGCACACGCCCTGGGTTGTGTCCGTGCCACAGCCTGGCTGCTCTCGTTGAGCTGACTTTCCCCCTAGCTGCCACGATTGCTCCAAAGCTGGGGTACAAAGAACAGGGAACAACAAACGGGCACAGAGAGGCAACAAACCTTTGCTCAGCAAGATAAGCCCCAAAGGCCAGATTCTGCACCATCAATCAGGGAGCTGACGTAAGCAGCGCACAGGGGAGTGGGTGAAGGATCAAGACAGACTCAGAAGACACCTCTAACATTATCCTAACAGCCTGGAGCAGCATTGAGGGCACCTACTATAACCTCCTTGCAACATACGGGGCTTTAACTGCATCAAACACGTCTTGAATGAACACCACATCTGTCTTGAAAACAAAGAAGAGCTTTTCCTACGAGTAAAACAGCATTAACAATCTGCTGCTTGGAGTTATGTCTAGATAAGCAGTTCCAACACACTGCCTCTTCCTGGGACCCACCAAGAAGTTTCACTGCAATGGGGACACTTCTGCATGAGAAGGTCTCCTCGGAGCAGACAAGCCAGCCTGCTGCAGCTTGAGGCAGCACACTCCTGCTGAATCCAAGTCCCACCACTCCTCAGCGAGCACCATGCTTGTTTTACTGTGTACAGACCAAGTGCTATAGAAAAATGTAAATATTTTTATGGCCCAGCTTGCTTAAAAGCCTAGGAGGATGGCTGGCTAAGTAGAAAGGAATGCTGTGCACACACAGCAGAACAAATTTAATGAAAGACAGACACCAGAGGCATTCTTTAACCCAGGGACAGAGTGCTTTGCGTTGTTCAACAGCGGTTGTTTGGAACACCACAGAGCACTAAAGTCTAGATAACACAATTAATAATGAACTCTCCAACACAAAGTCCTGTCACCATCAGCATGAGCTCACACTCCTCATGCTCAGAAAGCAGGCAGGCTTTACAGAGCTACTCACTCGTCTCGTTTTGCTTTTGAGAAACCAGCCAAGTGCCCGGTTCACTCCGTACTGGTGGAGGGTTATGGTGGAGATGGAGCCAGGCTCTTCCCAGAGGTGTGCTGGAGAAGAACAAGGGGCAATATGCACAAGATGGAAGATAGGGAAATCCACTTAGGGACTAGGAAAAGTGTTTTCACCATCAGGGTGGTCAAACATTGGAGTGGGGTGCAGAGAAGTGGTGGGACTCCTGTTCTTGGAGATACTCAAACATCAACTAAACACAGCCCTGAGCAACTTGTTGTTGAACAGGGGTTGGAGTAGGGACATGCAGAGACTCCTACCAGCCTCTGTCATCCTGTCACTCTTCGGTTAACCTGAAAGTGTATCAGGTATCAGTATATCCACATCGACTGGCTGCCACAGATACCAGTTCCACTGGCTGACTGAGCCTCCAGATGAGTGACACCTAGGAAATACGTGGCTGGACCTAGGAATTGGCTTGAAATGAGGTACAAGTTACTTTAAAGACCAGCTTCACCTTGCCAAACCTAGAAGTCTACAGAACAGACTGAAATTTGGAGCTTGGAAAGCGAAGACCCGGAGACAGTGACAGTTCAGATCTCTGGCACAGAAGCCACAAAGGGTGGGCTATAGAAAAAGAGGCTCCTCTGTGGCCACTGTTAGGGTTGTTTTTGACAGCACTGAGCCAAGGGAGTCACACTGACTCTGATGGATCACTTCTGCTTGCCCTGCACACCCTTCCAGACAAGACAGCAGAAGAGTCATTGCTTGCCAGCAACAGGCTTCAGCAGCAAGATCCTGGGCAGCCAGCACCACCATCAGCTGGCAAAAAAATCAAACACAGCCTAGATCTTTCAACACAATGTTCAAATCAACTCTCAAAGGCATAACTTACATTTATGTTATGCCTCCTTGTCTTTTCAGAGGTTACCACCCCCAGCTAGGCACAGCCTCTGGTGTGGAGATCACCCAGTCAATTCCCATGGCTACATCTGAGAGCACTGTACTGGGAGGAGAGCACTGGGAGGCAGCTTTAGTGGGGCCAAAAAAAAGCTACACAAGATGTAAAAGCTTTTGGGAGAGAAACTAGATGCAACACTGGAGGAGAGGTAAGAGAGGTGAGCCCTACACAAAGCTCGGCAGCACCCTAATGCACCTAATTTCTTTAGACACATTTATTTAATTTCATCTTTTCATATCATCAACGCTTAAGAAGTTCAAGTTTAACTTGAGGGAAAAAAGAAAGAGTTGTGTGGATGGATAAAATCCCATCTCAAATATTAAAGCCCCCTTTACAGCTAAACATTAAAACTATTTCAAGTTGCTTCTTCAATACAAATGCTATGTTAACTGTGAGATCATTTCTCCCCGTTTAACAAGTCCTTGGTTTTGTCTGCATGATTGAAAAAAAAAGCAAGTAGGCAAGGTTTAGCTGGGCTGAGATGGAAGCACAACCCCCTTGAGGGCTGTGGCAGGTTAATTTAAACTGCAGGGTGCAAGGTCTGCAGGCACAGGGGGATGGCAGCCCAGCTCCTTGCCTCGACGCCTGCAGCCGCTGGGAAACCCATCCCCAGGCTTTACATCTGTGGTGCTGGAGCGAGTCCTCAGGACATTTTCCCCTTGACTCTGGGGCTTGTACTGATTTGTTGCTCCCCGATGAACAGCCCTGTCCTTCAAACCTGGGAGAGAGCCCACCTCATTTCTGCGGGTGCCCTGCTGCCTTTTCCCCTTGCTGCTCCAGCAGCCCCTGCTCCCCTCCACCTGACCCTTCCCTGCCCCAGGGAAGCTCATCATAGAGTCAGAGAGCCACAGAACAGCCTTGGTTGGATGAGACCCCTGAGATCATCCAGTCCAACCACTAACCCAGCACTGCCCAGTCCCCACTGCCCCATGTCCCTCAGCTCCACATCTCCACGGCTCTGAAATCCCTCCAGGGATGGGGACTGCCCCACTGCCCTGGGCAGCCTGGGCCAGTGCTGGGGAACCCTTTCAGGGAAGAAATTGTTCCTGATATCCAAACTAACCCTCCCCTGGCACAACTTGAGGCCATCACCCCTCGTCCTGTCACTGTTACCTGGGAGAAGAGACCAACCCCTACCTCGCTACCCCCTCCTTTCAGGGAGGTGTAGAGAGCAATGAGGTCTCCCCTCACCCTCCTCTGCTCCAGACCGAACCCCCCAGTTCCCTCAGCCACTCCCCATCACACTGTGCTCCAGACCCTTCCCCAGCCCCGTTGCCCTTCTCTGGACACGCTCCAGCCCCTCAGTGTCCTTTTTGGAGTGAGGGGCCCAAACTGAACACAGTACTCGAGGTGTGACCTCACCAGTGCCCAGTCCTTTCCCCTGTGGTACCACCAGCAGCCTCTTTGCTCACTGACTGGGGATGGGAATTTCCCTGGCTCCTGGGTGCTTTTGGGGCATCTCACACACGTCTGAATTCAGAGAGGCTTCCGAGAGCTGAGTGCAGCTGCACCAACCAGCCAGTGATCTGTGAAGGGGCCTATGGTTGTGTAGTTGCATGACTGGAGGCTGTTTCCCCTGGGTTTTACACAGGCTCAGTCCCCTTTTCCTGCTGTTCCTGGCTTCAGTTACAGCGTACGTGAACAATGCACCCTGTGTGCCTGCTCCCCATTTAGCACACGGGCTTGTAAAACATTTTCAATACGTGATTTACAAGGGTTCTGGCTTGGATTGAAACTGTGGACTGGCTGATGGTGTTTATGGATGACAAGGTGGGAGGAACAGGCAGGGCAAAGGCTCTCGGGTCACTGGCAGACCCAGCACCCACCCCTGCAGCCTACGAGAAGCGATAAGCAAACGGCCCCATTCCTCCCTGAGCTGGCGTTAGACCCAGAAGAACATCCCTATTATGTGACCTCTTTTGGGGATAAACAATGTTTAGACTTGGGACAAAAGCAAAGTAACCAAAAGCCACTGTAGTGTTTGAGTCAAATCTGTTTGTGACCCTTTCTTCCCCCAGAAAACTGCAAAAAAGACTAGAAACATAGGAGTGGAGAAAACAATGGCATTTTAGTTAAATAGCTGGGGGGAAAAAAAGAAAAAAACAAACAAAAAAACCCCACTTGATGATTTTATAACAGAAATATATTTTTAAAGCAAATTCTCATTAAAAGCAACATTTAATTTAGAAGCATCAGGCAGTCCAGTTCCTTATAATTTCAAGTCCCTCAGTGATCTTCCCAAATCCCAAGCAACTACATTAGACACAATATCCTATCCAAATTCCTATTCCTTACTCAGCTTCAATGAAGTTTCAACTGGAATAATAATATGAACTTCCTGTCCTAAAAAAAAAATGCTCCCCCATGGAATTGAAGCAGCAGGGGAAGGAGGAAGTGCTGTACTATGCAGCACCCAAGTCCCTCATGGTGATGCACATTATGAAGACTGCTATGACTTCATTTTATATATGTACACTACAAGATGATGTAATCTCCAGCTCAAGTGCTGACAAAATACATTTAATCACACCTTTGAGGACTCTTCAGAGCTGTTGCTACAGTGTATGTGCAGAGAAACGTTTCAGAGCTCTCTAGAAAGCAGAGCAAAGATGATTTCTTCACTGGTTGAAGCACACAAGAAGAGTGCAGAAACCTGGAAGGCTCCCAGACCCCACTTTATAAGGAGTCATAAGGAGGGTGGGTGTGTCTTAAAATAATCAGAAATCTATGTGGTTTTTTCCCTTCAGAAACACTTTGTCCCTGCTCGCAGCAGCTCAAGGATCCACAAGTTTGATCCCTGTTTTGAACTCCTTTATACCGTGATTCCATCAGCTGCTAAAGCACTAAGTGATGCTTAACCACCACTCAGGCAGCACCTGAGGGCTCAGGTGGGATGTGCCTGCTGGGCTTCCCCCAGGAGACAAGTGTGGTCCTGGCCATGGGATCCCAGCTCCCCCCTGCCTCCCCGTTCCCAGCCACGCCAGGACCAGAGCAATGACTTGTACATGACTTGTACTGACTTTGCCAGAGCTAACGGAGCGAGGGGTTGGTCTGCAGAAGCAGCAGCAGCGCCAGGGCCAAATCCTGTCCTGTTCCCAGAAGCAAGGGAAGCCCCCAGGCTGGAGACAAGCTGCTGAGCCCACTCAATTTCTGTGTGAGGTCTCAAACCACTTCTTGAGCCATTTTTTTCCAATAGGATGGTTTAGTGACTATAATCCCCCTATACACGAAGCCTACACCTTCCTCTGCTACCTGGGAATGGGGAATTTCTTGGCTGCACCTATCTGCAGTGACTTAACTGATGGAAGGCTCCTCAAGCCACTTGTTGGGAAAGAAAAAAGGTCATGCAGCTGTTACCTGAATCCTTCTGCTCCAAGGGTAGAACGGACTTGGGGTGGAAGCTGTGGGACTGCATGATTCCAAGCTTGAAGTTGCATCAGACAGGACACTCTCAGCACTGCAAATGTGCTTTGGCACACCGAAGGTGTACAGAGAGATGCCAGAAATGCTTGGAGGTCTCACTTTGCCCTTTTTTTTTTTTTTGCATAAAGCTTTTCCTTTAGCACAGCCATTTCATGTGTCTCTTGTGTCCATTTGTTGAAGCAGCTTTCTCCTTTTCTTTATTTCCCAATACCAATTCCTGGGAACCACAAAGGGCGAGGCAGCCCACAGCTTTCAAGAGAGTGACATTTTTCTTGGCATATTGATTACCAATACTGCCACTGCACTCCACACGCACAAACAGGTTGCTGAGAATGCCAGGCCTCTTAAAGAAAACACTATAGCTCAGCAGACCTACATTTTCTAGCTACACTTGAAAAAAATCCAGGCAGAAGTTCTTCCTATTCCCCTCCTGCTTTTCTCCTCTCCACATCCAAATGTCAACATTAGAATTTAAAACCTCCACAGAACATGCCACCATGTGTTTTGCTGCTCTCTTAAATGAGCTTTTCAACCACACACTGGCAGCAGCCTAAAAATGCATCCAGGAATGCTTCCTAGTGCCTCCATCCTGCCTTGCCAGGGAGGGAAGGATCAGTGCTGCCTTTGCCTGCTGATGGCTGTTTCCTCTCAGGAGCTGACACTTATTGATGCCCACACATGGTCACCACAGCCTGCACCCAGCATCTTCCTGCCCCTGCTACCACAGCACACAGAGGAGCTGGGGGAAGAGCAGACTGCACTTGCACTCCAGGCTCGGCCTTGATGTCCAGTTCATTTATGGACAAAATTAAAAATGCTAATTCCAATCCACAAAGCCACCGGTGCACTGGGGTCAATTGGCTCTGCAGCTGCCTTGCCCTGGATGCCCCAGTGTGACACACTTGGAAAATGTTTGCCAGCCCCCGCCACAGATTTCCTGGGAGCAGAATAAGCTCCTTTGCCTTTGGACTTGACTTCAGCTGAACCAGATTGCCTTTAGAGAGCCCTGGAAGAGCTGGCTCATCTCCAAATCCCACCAAAATCAGGCATCCCATTATTTCCTCTGAATTTTGAGTCATGCCCCAACACGCCTCTACATTTTCTCTTTGCCATAAAGTCAAATTTCTTACTATGGAATTTTAGCTGGGAGTACAGTTAGGTCAGAGCAGGCTGTGCTGTTCCTGAGTCGGCAGGAAACAACAGTCCCTAGACATTAACATGATGGACATGTCGACACAGAGAAACGTATGGTACCAATTAAGACAGTATCAACAATTATGCAGAACACAGCTGAGTGCATTAATTTGTTGCCTAGAGTAAAGGCTGCCAGGACGAAGCTGGCTGTCAAGAGACACACTTTCATCTTGCATGCTGCCTTGTGCCAAATACTATGAAGCCCATGTGCACTAAGGATGATCACTGGGTTTTCTTTTTTTTACACTAGCAATCTTGAAGCAGGGAAGGAGCAACCAATTAATGCCTCTACATGCTGCCTTCTTTCTTCTCTGTAAAAAAAAAAACACAACAAAAACAAAAAAACAAAAACAAACAAAAAAAAAAAAATCTTGGAAAAAAATCCCCAACCAACATTATTCCCAAAACACTAAAACAGGAACTACAAAGTAACTGGGAAAGGATGGTTCTTTTCTTGCTTAAAAAGGTTTTCTTTTGCTGAGGGGCTGACACAATAACTCATTTGTCAAACACACTTTTTCCTAGTTCTCCAAGCAGAGAGAAGAAAAACAGTTAAGTCATGTGTGACTTTTTCCCAACTCGCTATTTTTATGCTGACCAGAAGGATATTTACACACTCTCCATCTCTTGCTTCCCACCCATTCTTTGCCGAGGAAGATGCAAGATTACCTCTGGCAAGTTGTAGCTAAGTCCTCCTGCCTGGCCAAGTACCCTCCAGAGGCTTGGCAAATACCTTAATTCTAGAGGTGCTGTAAGAACAAGCAGCTGATTTTCTCTAAAAGCCTTATGTTTGCAAAATGCTACGTATGTCTGTGGCTGTCAGAGTATTAAACAGCAAACAAAAAAAACAGGACTTGTAAATTATCACTTGCTGCATTAATAAGCGGCAGCACTTGAATTCCTGCTAAAGCTTTGTACCAGCTGTGCTTTGTCCCAAAATCTAATTAAAAAAAAAAATCTGCTTATGCTTGTTCCTACAATATGAAGAATATTGAACCACCCTCCATAAACTCTGCTGTTGCTCACAGAGCATATGGTCCCACATCAGGCTCTCATTTCTCCATATTTAGCCTTGTTAAACAACAGCATGCCTACCTGAGATATAAATTACCTTGAGGCTTGGAGTAATGCCATCCTGAGTAAGGGAACTATTCATAACACTGCACTCCTTAATTTAATGCAGGCAAAAGTCCCCTGCCCACTTACAACACGGCACATGCTGAACACAGTCATTGATGGAGAAATTAAGTTTTAGTCCAGCATTCCTAGTAAACACGTTGTTCTCTGAGGAGCAGAGCCATGAAAACTGGTTTTATGGAGGTTTATATCCTGTATACCTCACTCCCCCAGCCGTTACATTTGTAGAATATTTGCAGATTGGCAATATCCCCATCACAAAACCTTCCAGCTCCTTCCTATTATCTTTATTCCTACTACTAAAGAAGCTAGAAGCTGCAGGGCTCCAGAAAGAACCCCCTTCTCAGACCAGACATGGGGCTGCCCTTCCTTAGGGAAGCCACACTCCTATGGGCCTCTCCTACTCTGACACTGATTTTCAGGAAAAAAATATTTTCCAGATCTTTCCCCCTTGGCTAAACTTGATCAAAACTGCTCAACACTTACCACAGCTTTCTAGGATAAAGAATGGATGGATCAGACTAACACAATTCGTATCAGCTACATGTAAGTGCAACTCATACCTGCACTCTTAGCTGCCACGTGGAACTGCAAAGGGGCGTCCAGCAAACTGTTCACCAGGTGCTGAGTGTGAAGTCTGAGAGTGTTTCTGTCTAATTAGCAATTATTTGCTGGTATTGCACAGATAACACAGGGTGCTTTACAGGATACTGAGCCTTCAGAGAGGCACTTCGTGCTCCCCACCAGTGTCTCACCCACTGCTCGAAGGAATGGGAAGGAATCTTCAAAGCTACTTCCAACACCTCCACTGAATTCTAATGTTTTTCTGGGCCCACGTGCTTTGCTCCATGTTTCTAACTTAAGGCTCATTTTTCTTCTTTTCGAGAGCCCTGTGCCCAGGGCTGTTTTCTTCCCTGTGCTCAGGGATTTGCACAGAACCCAACATTCTCCAAACAAAAAGATAAGATCTCAACAGGCACTTCCTGGAGAGTCACAAAGCCAGTAATCCTCTGCCCACTGCCAGGCACACCATCTTCCTGGGAAATACCAGCCTAGATCTGTGCTGGATGGGGAACTTCCCCCTCGTGTGGAGAGGAGAGAGGCAGTTCTCAAAGCACATAGGCAGAGGCTCCCCCTTTGACGGCTTCCCCTGGAAAGGAGTTTCTCCAAGCACACAGCAGCTCCCCCAAAGCACACAGATGCCTCCTGCCCTCCAGCCCATGGCCAACGCTCCCAAGCTGTGCTGCCCCATGGCTCCTTCTTATCTGCTATTTCCAGATGCCTCTGACACAGCCTAAGGGGCAGAGGGGACTAGCAGGAATGCCAAGGAGAAGTGAGGAAGGTCAAAACAGGGAAGGAAAAATTGTATCCATTCAGACGTGCCCAAATATGATCTTTCTCTTCAATTAAATTTCTAAACATCTACATCATTAAGAATCTTGATGAGGAAAAAAATGTATTCCCTCTTCTTTTTCCTCCTGCTGACAATTCCAATGAAAACATTTCCTCCTAAATATCTTTTCACTACCACCTTTTTCCGTTTCTACCATTTTCTTTCATACTATTTTTGAGCTTTCCCAATGTAAAATGTGTTCAGAAATGGCAAAATAATAGAACATCCATAAAACAATTTAAAAAAAAAAATGAGATCGGAAAAATAACTGCAAGATTTCATTTAGCCTTTTAGAATTAACAGCAGAAGGGAAAAAAAAAAAAAGCTACCTCATTGTAATGAAAGTTTAGTCATCACCATCTCGTGATTGGTGATTAAGAGGAGCATGATGCCATGCAGACTGCCTCCCTACCAATTCAGGAGAGAAAGAAGCCTCAGGAGGTCTTGGGTGATGGGAGAAGATACAGGACAGTGTGTGGTGTAATGACAAGGACAGTTATTCTCCAGCACTGCTGGAATGGGCACGAGCTTCTCACCCTCCCACGAGGTAGAGCAGGGTAGAGCCCACGTGAAGCCTATGCCATTTGGGGGAGTGGGAATAAAAGACAGCAAAACAATCCAACTCCAGCCTGCTCTTAAAGAAATGACTCAGCCGTTCAAATACACTAAAATATTAAACATTGTTTGGGTATTGAAGTACTTGAAAATTAAATGTTTTCTTCACAAGGACTGGAGAGCGTGAGCTCAAAAGCAATGGCAGTCCTCCTGTGGAGCTGCCTCAAGGGCTGAGACATTTCACCCTCGTCTGCTCGGAGAATTTCCTTAAGATGGGGGGAGTGCTGGACAGGCCCCTCCTGGTACCCTCTCTTGGTTGCTGTGTTCGAGATGATCTGACAGAAGGTTTACACAGAAGGCTGAGAAGTTCTGCAGGCTCAAATGCATCTCCTCGACTAGCAATGGGACCAGGGGGATTTCCTTCTGGCAGCAAAAAGACACAGAGCTCAATGGAGGAAATGCAAAGCTACATCTGCAGCCACACATATCTAGGGGGGGAATCACCTCTCCCTAACACAAGTCCTCCTGAGCAGTACACAGCAGCAAGCCCAGGCTGGGTCCTGAGAACAGTTCTCTCCCACCTCCTCCCCTCAGGAAGCACTCACACCCTCACACCGCGCTTCCCAAGTCAAAATCTGCAAATACATGGCGCTCTCTAGTGTCTTTGCTCTGCTCGGGAGAAACACAAGTATCCCAAGGCACTGAAATCATTCCAGACAGCCTGGTGCAGACATCCAGGCAGAGGGATGCCCAAGGCCTGCTATGCATTAGGAAGAGTTTGCCAGCAGATCTGTTCGATTGAACCTGCTGGTGGAAGCCATTCCAACCATCTCACTGTAGCCCCCAGCAGCAGCACAGTGCCTCCCAGAGCAGTCATTTTTCAAAAAATCAGGCTTTAAAGCCACGCTCCTGATGCAGAGAGCTATTCCAGGAAGGCTTCTGATCCTGGATCAAGTCCCTGCAGAACCTGAGTGTGCTCCCATCAGCTCCCAAACTGGCCATTGTAACACAGGTGGTAATTTCAGGGTGCAAGCTCAGAGGAGAAATCCTTATGGAAGAGCTGGCTCAGAGATGGCACCAGGGAGAGCGTGGCACACCCCAGCACGAGTGACAGAGTGGCAGGCAGAGGGCAGGCTGAGGGGTCCCACATGGAACAGCTTTCCTCCCACCAAGCAGCATGGGTGGGAGCAGGCTTGGTAGGAACACCAGTCCTTCCCATACACCTTGTCTCTTCCCATCACCGCTTCACCAGGGGAGGGGGCGAGGGCAGAGCACATTTCTAGCTGTTAAAAGCAAGCACAACCCAAAAAGGCAACTGCTTTGATTTGCTCTTAAATGGCTCGCTTGTTCCTTTGTTACTACATTTTCTACTCTGCCACAGTGCCTCTCTTTCTCCTGTGCTTCTCTGAGGCTGACAGTTTATGACAGAAATACAGCACATCCCACAGACTCATAGCCTCAGGTCCAACTGTGCCTAAATGACAAGATCGATGAGGCAATCTGCTGAACATATGAGATTCCCCCTCTTTCTCTCTCTCTCCCCCCTTTAATATACATTTCACATTAAATCAGCATCTAAAGGGAGGAGGCTCCTCTAGGAGAACATGTTCTTTGAGCTTACAATGCTGGCTGGTGACAGGGGGAAACACGCTGGCACCGTGTAATTGATTTGATGTGTGCCATGTTCTGGAGGGATAAACACCACCCCCTGGACTCCTGGCGTTCCAGCCACTCCAGTCTAAGCTCCTTGTTAAAGCGTGTTGGGAGTCTATCAAAGACACTGAGTAGTTCTGACGTGAAGATAAATGCTCTTATCCTCAGCTTCCAACGTTTCTTCTCTGAATGAGCACTCTGGACAGTTTTTGCTGTTTAAACTGCTCTTCAGATGGGGAGGGGAATAGGGGGAAATCGTTTTAACCCACCTTATTTCAGCAAACTTTTCTGCTGGGAGACTAAGCCAGGCTTGTCACCAAACCAGCTGACTTCCACTGGGACACATCACCACAATTCACAGGGAATCAATTAAATCCCCATGCAGGCAACACACTTATGCACCTGAATAAACCTGCAGCTTATGCTTATCTGTTGCTTTCTGGGCTTCGCATGTCCCAGATGGACATGCATCTCCAGAACCTCAAACACAATTGCAATACACCAGCAAAACTGCACATCCAAATAGTACTGTGCTGCTGGGGAACTTTATAATTCTACAGCCAGACAAATGCTAAAACATAAATAAGTCTCTTTCAGGCAGCCAGTGCAAGACTCGGGAAGAAAACTTGGTCTTCCAGGTCCTCCTCTTCTTGCTGTAGCAAGCTGTCTCAAGCTGTAGTTCAGCCTCTCACCCCAGAATATGGGAGAGAAAATCCTGCTCTGCGTTTTCCATCTCCCTTTGCTCAAAGGCCAACTACAGACCACAAACCTTACCATTAAGTCTCAGCGGGAAACCAGGGAAAGCCCCACTGATTTGAATGGATCTAGGATTTCACTCTCTGCTTCTCTATATGGGGATTAAATAAATATTCTGCTGCTAGAAAAACACCACACATGCCTGCCTGAGTTCAATGGAATCTTTAAAGTAAAGATAGATATAGAAAAGGTGCAATAATTTCCAGTGGTATGGCAGGGGGGAGTTTTAGAGCCAAAACAATATTTCAGGCACCGTAAATCCAGTTCATGTGTGTTTAATATAATGGAACAGGCTATGACAGGAAAAATGAAAAAGAGATGTTAAAGAAAAAAATCCAGAAGAATAAATTGCTAGAAGAAATAATATAAAATGCCTTAAGTATGTCAGGAGGGAGATGCCTAGCGAAACAGTAGGTGTCGTGGTTTGAGGCTGGGCCAGCCACTAAATGGATGGCAGATGCTCTCTGTTAACCCCTCTCCCTTCCTGGACAGGGGAAGGGAAAGAAGAAAAGGGAGGGAGACTGACGGGTTGGAAATAAAACTAAAACAGCTTCAGTGAAACAGTAACAATAAAAAGAAAATATAACAACAAGAAGATAAATGAAATGTATACAAAACTAGTATTGAGCTGCTCCCCCCCAATCACAAGCTCCCCCTGACAATGCTCACGTCACCACTGGTGCTGTAGAGCAGCATTGGGAAGATCCCAGGCTGGGGGAGCTGGGTTCAGGAACACACAGACTGGGGGCAGAAGAACAGACAGAGCCCTCCCAGGGCACCAGCAATGGAAGAAAAGCAAGAGCCAGAGGAAGAGCAAGAGCCCTTTCCCCCATGACCCCTAGACTATTTATGCACTTATATTTCAGGATGAAGTTTTCAACTCACTATATGCAATCTCATCCCCTTCTTCACTCCACAAAATGCTAATCACAAAACAACCCAAATTTAATCCTGTGTGTGTAGGACAGTGTGCTTCTGGTCCTGCATGCTAACCATTAGACTACATGGGCTCAGGCAGAGTGAACACCCTTTGGATCCACTGGTTACATTGCCTTCTAGTGTCTGAAGTCACACAGAATAGACAGAAGTAGTGGCCATAAGTGGTGACCAAAAGCACATTCAACTGCTGGAGGACATTGTGCTCACAACACAAGCTGGTTACCATAGGGAGCACTCCTAGGAGACTTCAACCTTGGTCCACCAGGAAGGAAACCACTGGGAGCACACTGGGGGTGTACATAAGGGATTACTACAAAAGCACAATGATTGATGCCAGGTAAGGAATGCCTCCAGCACACATTAACATAGAGGCATACCATGTGCAGAACTGCCACGTGTGCCACACTGAGCACCATGTGCTTGTGCAGTCTCAAGTAGCTTCTGCAAGCAGGTATTGAGATGCATCTGCATGGCATATTAGTCCCCTTATTCCAGCACTACTTGATAACCCATGATGAAGATGAATAATACTGGGAGGACAACGTGGAACTGTGTTTGTGATCAATGAGTATTCTAAATTCAGCAATGATTTCCAAGGCCTCAGTGCCTTGGTAAAACCCAAGAATAACTTCCATTCCAGAAGGTGGAGGCACTCTGCAAACCAGCTCTTCATAATGCCTCTCTAGTTGGGAGCCCCAGCACAGTTCAGTCACTGGCCATTTTCCACATGCTGCACCAATATTTGCCTGTGCAATGGAGTACTGCACTTTCCAGAAAGCAGTGTGTCAAATCAATCAGCCCCAAACCCTAAATAGCAGCCAACACTTATGAAGCAAATAGCACTTAAATCTGATGAAAGTTCTGACTGAAAATTCAGGTGTAGTTAGCAAAGGATTTTTAAGTGACAATTTATCTGCAGTGTCGTGGACTGGATAAGTGCTTACACATAGGCAAAGAAGGGTGGACAGCATGGGGCAAAAAACAAGTAAACAAATCTGCTGGATGAAAAACTCTACTTCAGCTAAAGGCTACATCTTGACATCCTGCTAATGTCAAAGTGAGACAAGTTGGGTCTCAAAGGGAGCAGGACGAAGCCTTTGCTGCTGCCCAGACACTTGTGGTCAATATCCATTCTGCAGCATTCCTATGTGAAAAGTATTTCCCAGTCTAGACTCAGCAAAGCTCTTAAGCACATGCTGAACCCAGTTATAACATGACTGGACAAGAAACAAGCTCTCATTGCATCAGGAGTTACAAAGCTCACTGCAGAAGGGCCTAGGGAAGTTGTATGGCTTGTTCCATCTGAAAGGTTAAAGCTCTTCCTTACCAGAAAAAAATAAACCACATCTTTAATCCACTTCAGCAGAGTGCCTAGTGCTCTCAGGACCCTGATCACACAGAGGGCTGAAAATACTGTCAGTCCAGGCTCTGAGGCTGCAGTTCTGGCAGTGGAGAACACACTCTTGGTGTGAGGCAGTTTTACAGCAGCTTTGTGTCCCTCTCGTCCACGGCTGCCAGAACCTAGCCCCAGTCACTCGTGCAAGCTGGGGCAATCTGTAAGCTCTTCTCTGTCACGTCTGCTGCCAAGAGACATTCCCACGAGCAAGGGTCAGTGGGATACAGGAATAATCTCAACACGTCACCTTCTGCCAGGACAGGCTGCTGAGAAGGGACTGTTCAGCAATTTTTTCAGTCGCTCTCAAACTAGGACTCCTTGAGGCAAGGCTGAATGTCAAGCTGGAGGTACTAATAGCTTGAAGACTAATTTGCAAACTCAGTTGGCTAACCCAACTGGTAACTGAGACTTTTATAATAAACAATATTTATAAGGACCACTTGAATTCACCTCCAGGGTTCTTTGGTCTTACAGCTTTGTAGAAAACTCATCTCCTTTATACTGTAACACACTGAGAAATCCACTTTCAGCACTGGAGCAAATACTGATTTACACTCCTGTCTCAAGTAGCTGCTTGCCTTTTTATAACCAAATTCACCTGCAGTGACCATAAAGCAGTAACAAGTCTCCTAAGGAATGCTATGTTATGTATGCACACGATACATGCTAGTGTGTTTTAGGGAAGTGACACAGAATTTGGATATTAAGGGATAATAAAACGAAGAGAAATAACTCCTCATCTAATTCTTCAAAGGAAAAGACCATTCAGAAAAAAATGCGGATAGACTCCAGCCTTATAGGAATTTCCTTCCATTCTGCATTTGGCATCAAGCTCTTTCTGATTTCTTTACTCGGGCATGTTTTCCTTGAGGGAAAATACATTACAGTCAGAACACTGCCCGTGATTTCATAATAAGTATTTATGAAGTTAATCATACTAGTGTCTCTCAAGGCAGCTGTTAATCAGGGCTGGGAAATTCCTAATTATCCTGAGTCCCAGCACAGTGGGCTGCCACATTTAATGTTCTTCAGGAGTGATGGATGAGGGCTGGCTGGTACTGCAGTGGGCAATTTGGAATGAACACCAGAACTCTTCTAGGGTATTTGTCTCCTGAATCTTTTCCCCTCTCTGCTTGTTACATTTCCTCTGAAGGAAATCAGGGGAGACCTGCTCCGATAAAGACCTAGTGGATATTCATGATTTTTTACAAGCAAAAGCGACTAGCTGAATAGAAATCAACCAGTCAAGTAGACTTTGTTGTTTCCACCTTCTATTTTAATTACTTCTTACTGATCAAGATGGCAAAGCATGTAACTTGTCACACTATTAACACAAAGCCTACAGCACCTCAGCACAGCTCTTCCCTGTCAACTAAACCCCTGCAATTCAGTGGTGCTACAGAGGCAAAAAATCTGCCCCAAGCTGTGCTAAACTCAAAGAAAGAAACTACAGCACAGTGGCACTTCACAGCAGACTGGCTTTTCTCACTGATACCTCTGGGTGTCCTTTAAACATGTACAAACACAGTCTGTTAATGCCTCTTGATGTAGATGCTGCAGATTAAAAACAACACTTCACCTGCACAGTCCAGCACTTACTGCATTGCTAATTAGAGCTGCTGCAGCAGCATCCAATGTTTTAAAATACTGTTGTAATAAATCCTGCAGCTGTAAATTCAATGTTCCATAAAGGCAGACAAGACCTTGTAGACAGAGTCTGAGGGAAAAATCGTCTCTTAATCAAGTACTTAAAGCACTTCAGGGAGAGAGAGGACAAGCAAGCAAGCTGGATCCTGCCTCTTCCACCATGAATGGGAACAATGCAGCATGCAGGAAAGGAATTCCTTGATTTTAAGCAACATCTTTACAGTAAAAATCCCTTTACACTTTCTTTAGTCTTAAGCACCACTTTATAGATTCTGGTTACATGAGAAACCCCATCTTCAAGTGACAAATAGAAACTCTACATTTCAAAGACAGCAGACTGGGGAGTTCAAACCAATCATTTATACTACGACAGCACCTAGTATCACAGCTGAGGCTGAGGTCCAAGGGCACAAGTAGCCAGCATGTACCCATAAATAAGAAGCCCCTGCCTTAAAGAATTTAAAATGTAATAAAAAGAATTAAGTGCCCTTTGGAACTTTGGAGAGTCACTACACTTTTTCTTCTTACTACTTGATGAGAACTTGAGCCAAGTTTGCTTTGTTTGGAAACACAGTGAATAGCTAAAGCTAACAGATTATGGAACAAAAATAAATACGGAGTCAAATCTCTACTCTGCTCTTGTGAGACCTCACCTGGAGCACTGCCTCCAGCTCTGGGGCCCCCAACACAAGAAGGACATGGAGCTGTTGGAGTGGGCCCAGAGGAGGCCACAAAGATGATCCGAGGGCTAGAGCACCTCTGCTGTGGGGACAGGCTGAGGGAGTTGGGGGTGTTCAGCCTGGAGAAGAGAAGGCTCTGGGGAGACCTTAGAGTACCTTCCAGTACCTGAAGGGGCTACAAGAAAGCTGGAGAGGGACTTTTTACAAGGGCTTATAGTGACAGGACGAGGGGTGATGGCTTTAAACTGGAAGAGCAGAGATTTAGACTAGATATTAGGCAGAAATTCTTGGCTGTGAGGGTGGTGAGACACTGGCCCAGGTTGCCCAGAGAAGCTGTGGCTGCCCCCTCCCTGGCAGTGTTCCAGGCCAGGTTGGATGGGGCTTGGAGCAACCTGGGCTGGTGGGAGGTGTCCCTGCCCATGGCAGGGGGGTTGGAACGAGATGAGCTTTGAGGTCCAACCCAACCCATTCTGTGATTCTATGAAATCTGCATCCCAACAGAGAGATACTGTAGATTGCAGTGGTGTTGCACTAACATCTCCAAAAGCATAAACCATGATATTTGAAGCTAAAGGCCCTGAACCAAAACTCTGCTTCTATGCCTAAATATTAGGCAGTGAGACTTCTGGGGTTCCCAGTCATTCTCACAACCCTTCACACTCACAAGGACAAAGTGTCGGCCTGGACACGAAGAATGGCTACAGGAAACCCACTGATGCTGACCTGACAACACAACATGTACCTCTACATTCAGTGAAGCTTCAAAGCAGAGGGGGAGTTTGCTCTTACCTAGAACTCCAAGTTTAGGCATCCAAATGCCTATCAGAGAATCCAAACATCTGGCCTCAATTTAGGGCACTACTGCAGCTCCCATTTAAGTTACACTGAAGTTCTGACATACTCACACTTTTGGCATTAGACATTTATGTAACTGTCCAAATAGGAATTTTAAAACTAAAAATAAAAAAAACCCAAACCTGCAATTAGTTTCTGAACTAAACAACAGTCCTCTCTGCCTTGTGGCTTTTTTTTTTCCCCTAAATGATAAAATTACTAATGTTCTCCTCCATCATTCACTCAGGGTTTGGGCTTGAACTAATTGCAAAGGACACCTAAATTACCACAGGAAAGACCACCTTGCCCACCTATGCATGCAAAGATGAGACCAAGACTGAAGCCACCAAATCCTCTGCCATAAAGATTCTCCCACACATACCCCCCACAAGCTGCAGAGATCTGCAAAGTGACTCTAGTGCCCGAGCAGGATTTTCAGTGCATTTTTCTGTACAACAGTGCAGCTATACCAACCACACACAACATGATTTGCTGAGGACTACTGGCATCCCCCACCACATCCCCGAGTACATCCTGAAAGGACAAGTCTCAAGCCTGAGTAAGTCTCACATCTTGCTCAGAACTGCAGATGTGATTGGGGCAGAATTTATCCCCAACAAGGTCTGGAAGCAAAGGAAGAACATCATTTTACTGACATAGCCTGTCATCAGACAAACAAAAATCGGTACCCAGCCTGTTTGCAGTGTTGTAACGTGGTGTTCACTTGCTATTCCAAACTCACCTTTTGAAAGTAAGGGGCCTCTGGACTGGCCAGGTCACGTGGAATCTTTTAAGGGCACGTCAAGGATCTTCACAGGTGTGAGAATCTGGCTCAGAATCCATCCGTTCACAGTAACCTCCCTGCGTATGACAAAATTCTTGAGTACTTTTGCAACATAAACGGTAAAACTTGTTTAACAGCTAGTGAGTGATACTAACTAAATGCCAAGTACAGCAAGAAGAAAATCGATCCACAGGAGCAAGGAAGATCTGCTTTGCTCTTTGCTGCTCTCTTTATGCTTAAGACTAAAATAGCCAAGATACATTTAATGCATGGAATGACTGCAGCAATATGTAACACTTGAAACAGGGGCCTGGGATAAGTCTCATCAGCAACAATAATTGTTTACCAGACACAAATATCTGGTAGGTGTTAAACCAACACCAGGGACTAGTGTACAAGTGGCACAGAGAAAAAGATTGTCCTGGGGTATCGCAAGCCAGGAGCACAGCTGTGAAATTGCTCTGGCAGACACTGTCACAGCTAATAACACGATCCTTTCAGACACACACACTAGAGTCTTCGTGGCATTTGTAATTTGTTAGAACTCCCAATCTGTCACTTCATTCTGAGGACATGAGGAGAAAGCAAGCCTGTACTCTGCTTGCCTGCACATACCTTGGCTCACCAGCGCTTTTTACGTGCTTTTAGTGCTTCTGCTAAATCACTGGGCAGGTATTAAGGGCCAAGCACAGAGCAATTCCTGTTGCTTGCACACTTACAGCTACATAAGGGACAGAAGCACAGGCATGCCAGGGGAAAAAAGCATTTGTGAGATTCCACACCAGCACACGCAGACACACAGCAATTCAGGTGCAAAGATAAACCACTGGCAGCATTTAAATGAACGCTGTGTTTCTGACATGCCAACTATAAACAAACTCCTGATATTTAATTTCGTTAGATATACTGCATCTGGTGTTTATGGCTTCATGCTGTTGCCAGAGAGCCCCAGGAGCTTCGGCTGGGAGCAAAGCCAGTGTCTACCAACTTAGTTGGACTACTGAGGATACACAAAAATCCAATATTCCTCTGATTTAAAGCTTTCAGGCAGATTTTCAGAGACTTTTGTTTTATTTATAGCTAGCATGTGTGGAGAGAAATAAAACAGTAATTTAATATGCTGCACAATTATGGGCCTATTTCTTCCAGTTTCACATTTCAGTAGTTTATTTTGAAATGCAGACAATTGGAAGCCTGGTTACTTCTACCTCAACCATTTGTGTGTGGACAGATACAAAGAAATTCCGTAATAGAATGCCTTTCCTTTGACAAAGGAAGACAGTTTCATCACAAAAGCTGGACACTTAAACTATTTATACAGATGGTCATCATAACTCTTAGTCACATAACAGTTAAATGGTTTTCCTTCTTTCACTCCTTATGACACAAGATTTATATCCTTCTGTTACAGGAAGCTCTGACTTGTCAATGAGATGCCCTGGTGTTCTGGTCCTTGAAGTTTTAAGATTCTCTTCTGCTTGAAACTGGAGTAGGTGCTCTCCATCTCCACCTACAGAAAATAAAAATAATTCTGTTCATTAAATTGACCAAGAAAAAAAGTATGCCTCAGTCTAAAGAAAATTAAACAGAATTAGTAAAAACAATGACTATATATTCCATCTGCAGAGAACATTTTTAAGCATCTGCACGGACAAAAATATTAAACAGAAGTATGCACAATTTTATTTCGTGGGGACGTGTAGGATGCTTGGCCATCTGCTGAAAACATAAAGCTGCCAAATATCACAGATTCACACCTTGAGTCTGGAAATTGAGTTCACATGGCAAATCCATGCATTTCTTGTCGTGTCTGCATTCCACCAGCCTTTCCTTTACCTACTACTCAGTTTTACACTTCACTGACTGCTAAGCTGGATTGCTTCACAGTTTCTGAACAAGCAGAGCCCATTTTTGCAAAGCCCCACTGCCTGGCACAGAGCTGCTGGCAGGAGACCTGACTGTGCTTGACAGGCTTTCTGAACTGGGGAACGTAAGAAAATCAGAGTGTTTGGGAGATCAGGGCCCCAGTCAAAGCCACTGGCATCAGGAAAAGGAGTTCAGGGAAAATTCTTCCATTCTTTCACTCTGAAAAAGTAATCAAAAGGAAAAATCCTTTTACAGGCCACCAGCTTATACTATGAAAAAACCCTGAGACTTCCATGAATATCTGACTTAATCAAAACCCTGCCATACTTTTAATGCCTATAAACCTGTTCCTTGTGTCTAATCAGCCTGAGAGTATGGGACTAGGGTTCCCCTCATTTAAAGGGTGTTAGCCAGATCAGGACCAAGGCAACAACAGTAACACCAGGTTTCAGGCAGTCACTGCTTTTCTTTTACCTTACATTTTGATACTTTGTAAGGAGTATTTTTCACTGGACCACTTACCTGTCTGCTTATGTCCAGGACGTGCTGAATTACATGCCTTTTTCTGTAGGTTTCAACACAAACTGCAAACAGAATTTCACAGGACTCAACTTCTCTTGTTCTGACTTATCTGTTAAACAGGGACAATCCTCGCTGATGTTTAAAATTTTATTTTCTAGGAGTACTTACACAGCAAAGCCCGCTGCTCTCCCTGCCTCTGAGGGCACATGCACAGCATCCCTTGAAATTCAGGGATACCTTTAATCCTTTCTCCCTTCCAATCTGCTGCCATTATTTAAAAAACATTTCCTCTTCATTTCTTCTGAAGGCCTTCAGGTTTTTTTTTAATGCAGATTCCTGCTGGCATACCCGTGTTTGGAGAAGTTCTTTGAAAAGTATCTGTTGTCAGTATCACATCAGTCACCAGCTCGAAAGCCAAATGGATTTCTCAGAACTCCTGCTTGTTTAGCCATCTTTCTCTGTAGTTCTCCCAGCAGGACAGAATGAAATTAAATTTAAACAAGGCTTTAAATTATTTAGTCAGAGATAATTGAGTTTGGAAAGTCATGCTAGAGAATGATCACCCAGGGAAGTAGCTAAATATGACTGGGGAAGGGCAGGAGAAGGGAGCAGAGGTGTCATATTAGGTACAGTAAAATCACAAGTGGTATTAATTCTCATAGCAAAAGGCACAAGCTGCTCTTTCATTCTGGCTGCACAGAAAAAAAATTCCTGCAGATTCAAGAATGGCATTCTTTCTCCCCAGAAGGCATTGGGCCCTAGGGGGGCTGAAAAACTTGGTGAACAGATCACCTCATTTTTTAGGGTGACTACATTGTCCAAATAAAAGAATAACAAGCAGAACTTTTATTTACATTATTAATGCTGCATAACGCCACGAGGGCCTCCTATATGGGACAAAAGCTAACTAGGATAAAAAAGCTGCATGGATCTCACGGCTGCTTTTAACTCCACAGTGACACAGCCAGGTTTCCTTGAGGAACAGGTATTTCCTAGTTTAGCTATATCCAAATCTATCCTAAAACAAGGATCACACATATCCACCCTAGGCAATAAAACAGCTCAGAGAACACCCCTCCCTGCTTCACTCCCCTCTCCAGGCATCACCCAGCACCACCATTCCCTGGATTCATCCTGACAGCAGCACAGCAGCCCTGAAACTGCTTTTTTGGACCAATATTTCAGAATTACCTTTTCAGGAAAATCCACACCCCCGCCCTGCCAGACTGGAAAAATATCCACCCTGACTGACCAGAAAGGCACCAAAACAGCACAGGGGCTGAGGGAAGATGCTCAGGGCTGGCAGACACCCACACCTCTGAGGCAAGACGACACGGTTTTGGACAACTCTGGAGCACTGGGCCCACTGGTGACTGGGCGGGGAGTGGCTGGGGGTGCCGGGCTGCCCCATGTCCCTCAGCACCTGGGGATGGGGACTCCACACTGCCCTGGGCAGCCTGTGCCAGCGCTGGGGAACCCTTCAGGGCAGGAATACGCCACAGCAGTAACCATCAATGCCTGGGCTCGGCATTTTCCCCTCAAAGCTCCGCTGTAACACTGACCCCGCGGCTCTCCCCGCCGAGGGAGCCCCGCCGCTTCCCGCCTCCACACCGCGCCTGCGCGCCCCGTCCCCACAGCAACGGCGGGGCCGCGGCACCGCACCATGTCCCTGCCCGAGCCCCTGAGGCGGCGGCTCAGCTCTTTCAGCCGCACCGTCTTCACCGACAGCCCCCGCGCCGGCCCGCGGGCCCCGGCCGGCCGCGCAGGTAAGGGGAACGGGGTCAGCGGGCGGCCCGCCAGCAGCAAAGATGGCGGCGGGTGCGGCCGGGGCGGTGGGCGCCCCCGGGAACAAAGATGGCGGCGCCAGCCCCTGAGGCGGGGCCTCGCTGGCGGCCGTGCCCGCCCGCCCCGCCGGGAGGAGCTGGGGGCGCCGTCCCGCGGCGGGAGGGCTGAGGGGCCGGGCCCAGGCCCCCGTGGCTCTCCTCCAGCTGCAGGGGACCGGGGAGGCGGGTGCCAGCCCGGCGAGGCCCTTGGGACGAGGTCCGGTGTCGCTGTCACTCGGTGGTGTCAGGGCTGCCGTGTCGCCCGGTCCCTCACGGGGTGCAGGGCCTCAGGCCTAGGATGGGGCTCCCTTTAATATGGAATGGGGACCCTGATCTAACACCTCCACACGCTCCCCTACAGCTCAGTAAGCGGGTTTGCATGAAGCACTGCCGATAAAACCCCTTGGACTCACCCCATGCACTCCGCCTGTGCCGAAATAAGAAATATAAATTATTTATGGACAACACTGAGCTAGGACACCCAGGCGCACAGAGCACGACGAGGCGTGCCCAGCGAGAGTTAGGCAGCCAAAACTCAAGCTCACCACGTGCTGGCTTTCTCTTCCTTCTTCCGAGTCTGTCGTCACGATGGGCAACTGCTCCTTCATCACTGCCAGAGAGCGCTGCAGGCTGACGCCCTCCTCTCGTACCCGTGGGGCGACCACCCGTGAAAATAAACAGCCTGTCTGCATAGAAAGGTTAAATTCATAGAAGTTAGCGTGTGAATTTCTACTTATAAACCCATTCCAAGATGAAAAAATAAATTAGAAAGTCATTCATATTTAAAGATAGGAGTTCTCATCTTCTTTGTGTAGTTATACTGCTGACACTTAGTAATTCCTCATTTCATTTATCAAACACTGAAATATTTTCTCAACCGCAGGAATAGCTTCTATTTTTAGTCATTTCTTTTCCATTGCCCATCATAAAAACTCCTACTTGAGTATCCAACCCGTTGAAACCCATTGCAAATGTACCACTAACTGCTTGGAGATCAGGATTTCAAAAATTAACTTTACACGTATATAGCTTAGTGAGTTGCCCTAGCATCAAAGAATTGGCCACCACAATACTGTCTAGTATTTCCATGAATTTTAGCAATCCCAGGAAATAAGTACTAGTTCAATTTCAGAATAGAAAGATGAATTAGTATTGGCTTATGTTGCTAAAGATTCATCCAAACCAGAGTTTTAAAACTTGAGAAGTCACAAATACCAATGCAGTGTCATTGAAGACTTTAACATACCTAAAATATTGATATTGTGTTGGCCTCTGTTGGCCTCTCTGTTTTTAAGAAGTAGGGCCATGAACCATTAAATTTTCATCCAATACATATATGGCAGAAACACAGTTACATATAATTGGATGGTCATGTTTTTTTGAAAGATAAACCAGTGGTTTAGAATTACACCTTGGTGCTTTCCAAAGTCGTCCTGGTGTTTAAGAGGTGCTCATTAGGACAGCTGGGACAATTTTAGGTAGACAGTAAAAGTGGTTTTGAGGTACCTATAGATTTTCATTCCTTTGCATATGTAAGAAATGCTTAAATGCTTAAAAATAAGATTAAGAAAAAAAAAAATACATTGGTTGTCTTGCACCTTTTATTTCAGTATGACAAATCCCTGTCCCTCACACCCTACCCTTAAGGTCTGTCCCAGTTCTGTTCCCACATCCTCCTCCCTTCCCACCTAGTCTAGTAGCTACCATGAATACTTCTGCAACTGGCATAAAGACTTCGGGAACAGACTGTACCAGGCTGCATGTGGCTGGAGTGGAAACAGGGATGCCAGACTGAGATGAAACAAAGACAGGTATGAGAATGGTTGGAAGATATGGAAAGAGAAGGCAATGTCAGAAGAGAAGTGGTTCTGAGGCTGGAAGTGAGACAATGTGACTCTTTAGACTAATTTTCAATGGAGTATCACTGTTGTGACAGATGGGGCACAGGGCTTGAGTTCAAATCAGCAGGTCACAATGAATACTTTCTAAACCTACTTGGGTAGTACCAAGTGAAGATGTGCCTACAGACTTCGTTTGGGGAAAACATGAGAGAGGAGACTGATGGTAACTGATTAGGGACATGGATTAGTGGGGGATTTGGCACTGCTGTGTTAATGGTGGACTTGATCTTAAAGGTCTTTTCCAACCAAAATGATTCTATGAAGTAAAGTGGATGCAATATCAGTTAAATATAATATGGCAATAAAACTTCATCCATTAAAAATGAGTGATTCTCTTAGGATGCCATTTTTTTTTTCCCCTTGTTTTAAGTCTAATCTTCTATATTTAGAAGATATTTTAAATATTTTCTATATTTATTTATTTATTTAATAATATTTATTTATTTATTTATTTATTATATTTAATAATAAATTTACAATTTACTGCCTGTATGTTAGAGTTCAATATTTGCTTTTCTCTACATTGTATGAACGGATTTTGTTCTTCCAGACTTTAAAGGAAGAGTTTTAGTTTGACACATATTTGAAATTGTTAGCTTTTAATAACTAGAAGAATTACTGGCTCCTTGCAAGATCACTTCCATCCAAATGTCTATTTCAATAAAGATTAAAAAGAGAGTCAGGGAATCAATCACAGAATGGTTTGGGTTGGAAGGGACCTCGAAGATCATCCTGTTCCAACCCCCTTGCCATGGGCAGGGACACCTCCCACCAGACCAGTTTGCTTAAAGCCCTGTCCAATCTGGCCTTGAAGTGGGCAGTGCAAACCTGCTGTCTAGCAGTAAGTCCTTACTCAGGAGGATTATCTACAACATAATGATAATCCAGTTTGTACTCATTTAAACATTGGCTGTTCTTTTAGGAACGGCAATGAAATAATCACTATTTCTGCAATATCAGTGTACAGCACTGCTTGAGCTAAGCATATCGGTCAGAGATTGTGGAGTAAGCCATAAGCCATCAGGTAATCAACAACTGGACACTCAACTTGAATAGATGACTAAGAGATAAAAATTCTGTATCCTGTAAGCTGGAAGTTGCATTAGATTCTAGGAAGTGGTGTGACTCAAGATATGGTAGATGTTTTTCTCTGGATATATAAAAATATTTTTCTTAACATTCAGTTTGAGTGGGAAGAGTGCTAATGCCCTGCTAGAAGCTAAGATGGAGCAGTATCTTTCTGTCATATTTATGGAAATACGGAACAAACTAAGAGTGATAAAGACTTCTCTCTATCCACAGATAATGAAATAGTTTCCAGTTTACCACTGCAGATGTCCCTCTATTTCAACGTTTATTTTTTCCCATTTTGGTGGCTCAGCACAGTTGTCATGCTCCATCTGAAGGTGAGTCCTGAAGGAAAGTGATGGCTTGCAAATGTAATCTATTTCTGATCAAACACCTCCCAGTACTGAGAGAGAGCTCACTGGAGTTAGAGCTTATTTGGGAATTCCTTCAAACTGGAGGTTCAAGCGTATTTTAAAACCAATACAACACTGTCAGCTTACAGTAGCATAGCATCTTCAGCTAATCACAACACAGCAGAAACTTTTCCTCTCTTCTTCCCTCTAGTATCCAGCCTTGTCAGAGTACTACAAGATCATGCTGGTCACAGTCATGATCTTAGCCTCTCTAATAGAGGTCATTCGACTCTACCTGGGATACATGGGCAATCTGCAGGAGAAGGTATGTTACCCCCTGTACATATTAATTTGTGCAGGACAGCTTCTTGGAGTTGAACATAAATAAAATAGTCTACCAGTTCACCTAGGAGATTTAAGTTGAGGAGATGGTTATTTCTCTAAGTTACAATCCACCTCCTCTATTATATTATCATATAATTATGGGTGAAAACAGAGTATATGGAAATGTTACCTCACTTTTGCCATTTTATATTATATGATGGCTTTCAGATGATTAAAAAGAAAAAAAAAAGTGGTTTTCTCCACAAAGTTTTGGATTTTTTCCATCTTCAACTGCCAGTGATGTCTCCCTGTTATAGGTCCCTGAGCTGGCTGGGTTTTGGCTTCTGAGTCTCCTCCTGCAGTTGCCTATAATTCTCTTCTTGCTGTTTAATGAAGGTCTGAAAATACAGCCGCTGGAACGAGCAGTCCATAGCATCCTTGCCCTCTTCCTCACCTTCCAAGTCATTGCAGCCTTTGTCACCCTGAAAAGAATGGTGAACAAACTGGCAACTCACTTCTGCCTTAATGAATTTGACCAGCTGGGGGAATATCCTGTGCCTGGATTTTGCAGCCTGGGTAAAGAAGAGAGAGCAGTTCCCATGACTGGTAGGGGCCCATACTGAGGAGGTTCACCCAGCAGGTGCTGGCTGGGGATCACACACTGGGGACCTGAGAAGTTAATAGGGGTGGGGGAGGCCTCATGTTGTTGCAGCTCTACATCCATTTTGTTGGGTCATTCTTTTCCTTCCTACATCAGAGATATTAAAAAAATAGATCTTGCTTAAAAACCAACATTAAACCTCAGAGACTGGAGCTCCACTCTGTGAGAAGAATCAAAGCCAACTACAAAACTGGCTTGAGCAGACTATTTGTGGACTGTTATTGCATGAAGTACCAACAGAGTAGGTTTGGTGCGTTTGACATTTTACAAAGCCATGTGGTGTTTTTTTAAAAAACAGTCTTTTTTCCTCACTGCACAGAATTTTGTTTACAATAAATCTTTTATACACTTTTTTTTTGGTGTTGATACTAGTTCTCTCTCTATTCTTCCAGATGTGTTGCACATATTTAATGTCTGGTACCTCAGTTAAGCAAAAAAAACCCCAAAAACACAACAGCAAAAAACAAACCCAGAACCCCAAGAAATCCCAAGGCCCAGAAAGAACTATGGTAAGCTAGGGAACAGAGCCTACGGGTTCGGAGATGGTCTTCCAGATAATTCCAGCACTAGGAATTCCTTACTAATAAACTAGGAATGAAATTTTAAAAGTATGCCTCCCTGAAAACACCTGTATTCATCTCCTTGGGCTCAGCTGGAGTTGTAAATACCAAGCCATTCAAACAGGGTCATGCAGTTTTCTCAAATGGAGGATTCAGTAATCACAGAGTCACAGAATGGTAGGGGTTGGAAGGGAGCTCTGAAGGTCATCCAGTCCAACCCCCTGCTAGAGCAGGATCCCAGAGTAGATCCCACAGGAACACGTCCAGACGGGTTTGAAATGTCTCCAGAGATGGAGACTCCACCACCTCTCTGGGCAGTTCCAGGGCTCTGTCACCCTCACAGTAAAGAAGTGTTTCCTAATGTTAAGATTGAACCTCCTTTGTCCCAGTTTGTGCCCATTGCCCCTTGTCCTGTCACTGGACACCACCCAGAAGAGTCTGGCCCCGTCTTCCTGACACCCACCCTTGAGATATTGATGAGCATTGATGAGATCCCCCCTCAGCCTCCTCTTCTCCAAGCAGAACAGACCCAGCTCCCTCAGCCTCTCCTCACATGGGAGATGCTCCAGTCCCTTCATCATCTCAGTGCCCTGCGCTGGACTCTTTCCAGTAGCTCCATGTCCCTCTGGAACTGGGGAGACCAGAACTGGACACAATATTCCAGACAGCAGTAACAAAATTATAGCCATTAAAAAAACTGCTTTATGTCACTGAAAGGCAGAGCCTGTTTCTCACAAGTCAGGGCATATACCAAGATTCTCTCATTCCTGTTCTTTGTATTAATGTCTATCTTCTCCAGTTTCAACAGTGGCTAAAAGTTCTCCTCTTTTTTTGGTCAAGGAGGGATGGAGATCAAAAGGAAAAAAAATATTTTTCATCCGAATTCTTTGAGTCTTCAAGCAGGGCAAGAATCATCAGTTTTGAGAGCTGGCACAAACAGCCCAACTGCTGAAAGGAATGTAAAGAGGAGTCTAACATGAAAAAGGCACGGTATGCTTAAAGCTGCTGTATATTTAAAGCTCACAGAACCTCCAGCAAAAATAAGACATTAGCATTGCTTTATGCCAAAACTGTTTGGTTTTTTGTTTTTATTTTTTTTAAATCCATGAGTGAATGGTACAATTAATCCCACTAAATTTCCCTTTTCATTTTGTTACTGTAAAGCATATATTCTTAGAGCATACCCCTTTCTTTTCAAACTTGTTAGGCTTGGATTGGCTATTTTGCCGAAAAAGAGGGTTTCTGTAAGAGAATCTCTAAGAGTGTCTCTGTTAACATAAGACATTTAGAGCCCCGTATTCAGAGCTTGCAAAGGAGACTGAGGTTTAAGCAAGAGTTGTGTCATTTCAAAACACACTTTTACAGCATTAGAAACTCTTTGTAAAAACATCCTTTTAACTGATGCAGTGGGAACATTGCACGTATTTTCATGTCAGACACAGTTACCCTACTGGAGAGTTCCAAGGTCAGGGCTGATGAGCTACAGGAGAAGCTTGGTAGGATCTATTACAGTAACAGGGGACAGCATAATGGGTGTTGACAAGCCTAACAAACATCGGGTACCTTGGAGATTATTTTCTTTGCTGACTGAAGTGTAACTCAGATGTTTCAGTGCCTCTGTAGCCATGCATAGCAGCCTCTTCCTCCTCAAATATGATGGGACTAACACCAAAGGATGTGGGGTAGACCTCCAAGGAACTCACATCTGCCACTAAGAAAACCTGGGTGTTGGGGAAATACAGGCTAGTTCTTGCCTGAACTAGAAAATGGCATATCCTTTGGTTTTATTATTTCCTGTATTGCCTTAAAAAGTTAAAAATTCACAAGAACCAGTGAGATGTCAACCAAGCAGAAAACATACTAGTCACTTGTACAGTCACATTTCAGACACATAAGAGCAAACTTCAGAACAGAAACTTTCAATAAGCGTGTTGGGAAATAAAAAAAAAAGAGAATCAAGTGAAATACATGAGGAGAAGAAAAGGGGGAAAAACACTACAGAAGGTGCTGACACAATAAATATAAATCAGAAAATGAATTATCTTTGAATGACAAAAGTCTGTGTACACAACTCAGCTATTTTATTTCACCAAGTTTACTGTTAGGAAAGGGCAACAACCAATTTGAAAGGAAATTTGTACCAACGTATTTCCTCTAACTGAGGAAATCAGGAATGGGCATATTATCTTAAAATGCTTTTTTTTAGGTTACTGATCAATTTGAAGATGAGGAGTATTTTGTATTCAAGGGCATAGTTGCTGAGTTGTTAATACCTGTACTCAGCATGTCTTCCTTGTCTAAAATAGACTTTGTAAAAGGATTTTTTTTTTATTTTTTTTTTAAAGTTGCAGGACTTCTGAGAAGGGGAAGTTATGTTTGGAAGAGGCTTCAATTATTTACCTTACTCAAGTAGATCTGATAAAGAAGACATGAGATAAGGCACAGATTTGATAAAAAAACCCAGACAATTGATAAAAAAAAAATTAAAGGGGGTACAGCATTAACCTTTCTGTATCAAGAACTCCATCTTCCACATTGAAGAAGGAATTGCACCCAGAGGAATGAGATCATACTCTCTTGTTTTTGTCTCTTATAAACTAGGCTAGACTTAGTGTTAAGCTTTAAATAGTTAACAAAGCAGGTAGAATTGACAGCGTTACACAATCTGGCAAGACAGTCAATAGTAATATTTGATAGCTGGGTAGGGCTGCAGAGATCATTTGTTTGGAAAAACAAGTTTTGTTTCTCTAGGACAAAGATCAGGTGGCAGTAATTAAAGAGGACTTTGTTCAGTGCTTCAAGGAAAGTGAAGATAATAATGAAGTCTTCTACAGGAGGCAGACAAAGTAGTATGAGTCAGCTGATAAGACCAAGAAGAATTTAAACTATAAGAGAATAAATAGGTTCAAGAATTGTAACACTGATGGAAAATGAGTATATTGATGACTGGTGCCACTGAAGGAGCCCCTGGGTACATGAAGCAGGGGATTTATTAAAGGGAAATAAATGTGCTAAGTTACTAGCTTGAAATCTTACAGGGATTCAGAGGAAATGTTATTCCACCAGCTAAGCAGCCTACAGGACACAGTTCCACATTCATGAAATACATGCAGCTTTTTCAGCTTGTTATGAAAAAAGCACTTCCATCTTCAGACGACCCAAGGTTTGAAAGTAATAAAAACACAGTCCCTGGGAAGCACATATAAGCCAAGAAACATGAGCACAACAGAGAAACCACAGAGAGAAATGGCACGAGTCTGGCAGGCAGCTGCAAGCACAGCCTATGGCTTCCCTGGTGAATTTAGGAAGTACTAGTGACTTCCTCAAGAGCTGACTTGAACATCCAGTGTTAGGGCAGGAGTTCCTGCAGTCTATGAAAGAAGCTACTGTTGTTCTTTAAGGGAGGGAAAAGCCTTCTTTATTCACACTGGTAAGCCCACACTGTTCCCAAGTCAAAAACTCAACCAAAAAACGCTTGAACACTCTTGAGTGACCATGTCCTCAATTTGTTGAAGCTGTGCCATTAGCTGAACTCATTAAGGTAAGAATGTCAGCTATCCCTGTTCCTCATCAGTTGTGCTGCTAATGCCATGGGAGATTTATTTCTTATCCCTTTACTCAGAGAAAGCTTCTGGCAGACTGGAGCTTTGAACAGAACCTCTTGTCCCATGCAGCTACTGGTCCCCAGCTGCTCAAAGAGGAACCTACTGCTTGTGTCTATCCAGAGTGATTTGTATCAGTCGGTGTGTTTGATTTGAATTACAGAAAGGATTTTAACATGAACATTTGTTCTCTTTGTTTTCCCTGTGACCCCATGGGCTTTTGCACAGGAAATAGAATTTATCACAGGATTAAAACTTGCAGGAGCCTATCAGAAGATGCTTGAGTATTCTGATGGCTACAGGATATTCATGTAAAAGTCTACAATTAAAATATATAACTAAAGGATTCCTTAGTTGATTTTTTTAGTTGCTTTTAAAACAACTCAGTTTGAAGTAAAATCTTACCTCAACCAGAAACAGAAATCCTCCCTCTGTAAAGCAGCTGGGAGTAGCTGGACAACAAGTCTTTGAAAGTGCCTTTACTTTGAGAATCCTGGAGCAACCTACAGCTCACTCCTTTTGTTTTGGTTTATTTTTTTCATTTTTTTCAAAGGATTCAGCATGGTTAGCAGAGCATGTATAAAACCACAGGGGAGGGCAGGAAAAAAAAATAATTTTAAAAAAGTGTTTTACCAAGGATCTTCCACTAATCACACAAACTATTCCAGCAGCCTATGAAAATTGACCAGAACTGATGCAAGCAGAAAATCCTCAGCACATGGCAGAGGCTTTGTGCAGCCACCTTGATCAGGCATCCCCAAGTGCTACAAATGCAGTGGCTCAGGGTACCCTGAAGCATGGCTGAGCTCTCTGAACAGAGACCATGACGATGGAGAAGTTTCAAGGTTATCATGCTGTTAGAAACATACAAACATCAAAAAGTTACTAGCATCTTTTAGCCAAGACAAAGCTATGCTCCTAGGAAAGAAGAATTGGTTGGCTGTTGCTTTCCTCAGGCCTCACCTGAAAGTCAGAGCTGTTTAAAAGACCACCACCACCCTGAGAAGGTACCACCACCCTGAGAAGGTACCCCCAGAAGAGCATACTTCACAGCAGAGGTGAAAACCAGTTAAATGACCTCAAGCTGTACCCCAGCTGGGAATGACTTCAGAAGCATCTCACAGCCCTTATGGAAAGAGCTCAGAAATCAGAATCCATGGGTTGAGTGGGGACAGCTGTTTGGGATGCCCTGTGTGTGATGAGCAGATGGCTCCTCGTCCCCAAGAGATACAAGGGCACTTGGTGAGGAGCAGCAGCAGTAGGACTGTCCTGGTCAACCACTCCAGTTGGAGCAAGTGTGCTCAGCTGATGTGTCCCACCAAAAAGAAACACTACTCAGTTTTGACATTTGGCAATGATTTACTTTCTTTCCTGGTTTGGTTTTTTTTTGGGGTTTTTTTGTGGTTTTGTTTGTTTGTTTTTTTCCTTGATAAACCAATCACACTGGAAAAAAAAAAAAATAAATCTCATGCTGGTAGACACTAAAATACTAGTACCCTGTGCCTGAAAACATGTGTCTGTATAATCCCCAAATAGAAAACCAATCCCCTCCACCTCTACAGAGTATCTGCAGTCCTGTGCTAAGAATAACAAGCAAGCAAACGAGCATTGCCTGGTACACATACACAGGAACTTTTAGCCAGTGAGAGGGATTATTAAATATCCACTTATTCAAAACCAAGAGTGATCTTATCCACCAAAAAAAAGTAAAAAAATCACAGCTTGTCCAGTTATTTGATAGAGCTGCTTTGATTGACAGATAGCACACACAACATGCTTCTCCTGCCCTGAAGGTGCTTGCTCCCCTGTGATTGATGCTCAGAGCAGAGCACCAGCATGGTGCACGCTGTATTTCTCTAAACAGAGGCAATGTCCTTTTATGACCTCCTTGATCCCCACTCCCGAGTGCATGGTGGGGCTGGAGGGCTTAAAATTACTCTTGCATGCCATTTTCCTAAGGAAAAAGACACAGCTACAGCCTCTGCTCTGGGAAAGGGAGGGACTTGCCACCATGGTGGGCAGGCACGGATGGAATGGGAGCCTTTGCATGTTGTCAGCTTCGGAGAAATGGAATTTTACCTCTTTCCCAACTGGAGAAAATGTGATGGCAGCTGCCAAGATCAGGCTCCTTGATATTAACTACCTGTGTGTCTTCGTATGTGACCCCTAACCAGACTGAGCAATCGCAGAGGGAGGCTGCAAATTTCATAGAATTCAGGGGTGGGGAAAACAAGAAAAAACCCTAAAAGCTGTGAAAGCAGAATGGACAAACAATGAATTACAAAAAAATACCGATAAGGCAGCAGCAAAAGGATTAGCAGGCAGTGATGGTGAAATGTGACACAATAAAAACCCAGTTATTGAGTTAGGACAGCCCTAGGATACAAAAGACTGAAATGAAGGAAAGCTGTGGATTGCTTTGTTCTTGAATATTGAATTTTTTTTTCCAGAAGCATGAAGTATTACAGCGATAACGGAAGATTGGAAAAGAAAAAACCTCCAACCAAGGAAAAGTCTTTAAGGATTTATTTTGGATGCACTGAAAGAATAATTTGGTTCAGCCCTAAACATCACCAGCCCCAACAGCTATGAGTGGGGTGGGACTCACCCATGTTCACACCTCCCAGTGCAGCTTTCAAATAGCTGCTGCTAAGGGACAGGGGCTAGGCTGGGGAGGTGAGGGAGCAGCAGCACATCCCCCTGCTGTGCCAAAGGGTCCCTCCCCACTCAGCAGAGCCAGTCCCAGGGCACAGGCTAGCTTTGGGACCCCCCTGGGTGGGGGACACACCAGCACCACACAAACAGCAATGCTGCTGCTGAAATCCAGCCCCTGCCAATGGGGATTTTAACTCGGAGAAAAAGATGAACCCAAGGGAGTTTGTGTTTTGAATTTCACCGTAGGGCCAGCTGCCATTTAGGTGTTGCTGGTAGTTAAGCAGGCAGCCAGAGGCTTAGTATTTAGTGCTGGCTGGCAGCCAGTTGCTCATGTTCCAGCCCAGAGTGGTCACCAGTTTGAGCAGGACCTCTGTGTCCAGCCTGCCTTCATGCCACCACTACATCCACCCAAATGCAAACCCAGAGTGAGCACGTGGGCTTTAAAAGCACTGCTGAGGGTGTACATCATCCAGCTTCAGGGAGAAATCAGCTCTCTTCCCCCACCCCAGCACCTGGGGTAAATACAATTGGTTTCTCATGACATCTGCAGAAAACCAGTGACTTCAAACAATGTCCCCAGGTACCTTCTCATCCTCAAAAGGTGTCGTCAGTCTTTTCCAGACACCCAGAAATTCATATGGCCCTATTTCAAACATAAAAAAAGTAAAGAATTAAAGCTAAAACACTTGGTAGGGGGAAAAGGAGAGAGGGTAATTCCCTGGGGGGGCACAGGGAAAGCCAAGGTCATCACGTTGTCATGGCTGACCACCTGTTTTATGGCTGAATTCCTCACCAGAGCAGACAGGCCATCCTTCTCTGGGCATCATCTCCTTCAGGTAAGAGCTCTGCCCCTTGTCCCGCTGAATAAATGGTTTGAGCTTGTCAAAACCAACCATTTCTTATTCTTCTTTGTGCTTTGGGCATCAGGACATGTAGAGAAATGGCACGGTGCTTGGAGCCACTCTACTGCTCTGTCCTTGGTACTCCTGGAATTGGGGGGTGGTTTTTCTGGGTCTGAAGGCTGCTGGACCCTTCCTCCCCACAGCTGACAGACCTCAGCCCATCCTGCGGTACAGTACAGGATTTCCCATTTCATACCATCAGTTCTCCTGCGAGGGATATTCAGAACACAGCCCTCCCTGTACTTTCACAGGAATTCGGCACTTTTCCAGGCACGTGCTGTCGTGTGCTGCAGAAACCCAAGTGCTGTTTGTGTGCAGAACACACAGCTGCTGCAGCCTGACAGCACACACTGACACACAAGCAGCGACAGCCCCGTTATTCAGCACCCTGTCCCTATACATCATTAAAACCCTGCAGGCTTTCTAACACAGTTTGCTCCTGCTCTCACTTCTGTATGGTTTCGAAGTGTGGATGGTGCTTTCCAGGGCTGTGTTCAGAGCAATGCTTGCGGTCTTGTTTGCTCTGTTGCTGCATCAGTGTGATTTGGAAACCAGTAAAAACGAGGCACCAGTTTCACTGTCAGCAGCGTGCACTTACATGGATGCTGTTGCCTGGAACTTCTTAGGGGATTAAAAAAAAAAAATAATTGGAAATACCTCATATGCTGTTTTCAGCCAGCAGAGGGGCAAGGCAGCTTTTTCTCTTACAAGAAATCCCTGTTGTAATATCTAGTGCTTATTTCCTTTGTTGATAGCTTCCTGATCCCTTGAGATGGATGAAGAAACTGTGACAGGAGAACAAGCACAGAGCTTCATTCACTGCAGAACCTTCCCAAGCTGTCTGTCTCAGGCACCTCCACTCTCCAGAACTCATCAGTGGGGAGATGGAGTAGATGCTGTGTAACCTGCACAGGCCCAGGGAGAGGCAGTGGGTGGGTGCAGCATAGCTTAGTGCCAGCTACTTGTGATAGAAAAGGGATTCTTTTCCTCCTCCTCTCCAGTTGGGAGAAATGAAGAGCAAACCAAGCCAGATTTTAAAGCAGTGCATCACGTAGCAAACTGAACTAGCAGCAAAAAGGTCCAAGGGACATCCAGAGGAACACGGAAAACCTAGGATAAAATTGCCCATCATCACTGTGAGCATGTAGTTTAATTGTAAAAGCTAAGATCAAAATCCTGCTACTGCTGGCATTATCAAGCACATCTTGACTGCAAGAGATCTTTCACACGTGCAGCCCGCCCTTAAGAGAGGCACTTTGGCTCGATATGTTAGAAAACCTCTTAAATAAATGTGAGCTGCTGCAGTTATTCAGCCATGTGCAGATGTTTTTCTGCTGCACTCTCCGCCCCTATTTCCCCTTCCACCTCTGAGCAAGCCCAGACCACTGCATGAACCCAAAAACCAGCTGAAAACACCCAGCCCCACAATTACACAGTCCCACAGCCAATTACCACACGTCAGACCAACAAGGGGGGGATAATGAAAGCTCAAATGCCCAAAACAAGTCAAGCCACAGCTAAGCTGGATAATTTCAAGGGCAAGTCCGAAACACACATACCAGCACAAATATTTGGATGATCTCAGTTAAGAGACTCCACCTCTCCCTCTTCAGGGCCATAAAGCAAGTTAGATCACTGGAAAAACATTTGGAAGTGAAGCACCCCAGCAGGAGAACGCACTCAGCCTTCGAGTTTTAACTATCACAGTCTTAAAGAGCAAAAACTTATAAACAAAACTGGGATAAAATCAATATGTTTAGTAGGATTTGGGGTTTTTTTTGTTGGTTTTTTTTTTTTAAAGCTAACTACAGAGGGTGCTCTGAAGCCTGCTGCTGATGCTGAAACACTGGCAGTGCCCAGCTGGGCACAGCTTGGTCATCTTCTGTCAGCTGAATCCCAGCGATGGCTGGGAAGCTGAAAGCATGCTTGGAGGTGGGGACAAAGTGGCTGGTGGTGCAGAGTGGCACTGCCCTGGACCAAGCACCCATGCAAGAATTTGGTGGAGGGGGGAAAAAGAGCTACAATTACATTTCCACAGCAGTAATTATGTGTATTCCACACAGCTTGGCAGATGTCACGTGGTACAATAGGTGCTGTGAAGAGTACTTATTTATTAAGTAATTTATAGCATAATGATTAACAGCTAATCACTTGTGAGTTCAGATGCTCTGGGAACAGACCCAATTCATAGCACGTGCTGCCTCCTTCCAGGAAATCTCCCTGTTTAGCCAGCAACACCCCCTGAAGCCAGCAAGCTTCTCCACTCCAGCCCCACCAGCCCCTGCCTTCCCTTCCTATACCCACCACACCTCCCATTGCTGCACCCTGGTGCCTAACTGGAAACCACTTCAGCCTCCCCACCTTATCACTCTGTCCTCAAAGCTGCATCACAGGATGGCTTCATTTAAAGCTTTCAGCCCAAAAGCTGCTGGGATGCAAAGCCACATCCCCTGCAATGCCCACACCAGTCTGCATGGCCCAACATGCACCTTCTCCAGCAGCCCAGCTCCAGCTGATGTGGAGGGGTTTGGGGCACCTCGAAGGCTCTGGACAGCAGGGATGGCCACCCCATTGTCTAAGTGCTGGTGTCTGGGCTTTCGACCCACCACTGCTCCTTCCCAACGGGCTGCTTGGGAAGGTCACTGGGAAATCACTGCTCAGAAGCAGCCTGAGCTTCCCAGGGGATGGGGCTTCCCCCAGCATCCCCAAGTCATTTCTTAGCCATAGTTACTGTGTTTTTCCACATCACAGTCACTCACGTGGGTGGGTGTCACCCAGGCAGGCAATAAAATACCACTAGAAGTTTCTGCACTTGAGCCAATACAGTAAAAAATACTTTCTCCAGGGCAGAATGTCCTCAGTTTGTGGTTGCATGACAGCCTCTCAGCCCAGGGCCATTCACACCACAGTGCTAAAGCCCCATTTGCACTTTTCCCTGCACGCAGCAAAGCCCCAGCAGTGGTGCCAGCACTCAGTGGGGAACGAGGAGCCGTTCCCACCGCAGAGCATCACGCCAGCCCTCACACAGAGACATGTTTTAGCCAGAGGAAGGTCCTCGTCCTCAGCTGGCATGACCCTCTGCAGCTCAGTCCCAGCACATCAGCCCCATGTGGTTTACCCTGCTGTGCAGAGAAACCCCTTCCCTGCTCCCACCAGTTACAGCCTGAAGCAGAAGACTTTCAGACCCTGTCATGGTACATTTTCACCTAGCTGTGGATTGTCCTCAGTCCCATACCCAGTCCCCTTTTGGGCACTGCAGAACTTGCTCTCAGCTGTATTTGCCATCAGTGACCTTCACTGCCCCGTGTCACGTGACAAAAAAATACTTCCTTTATGAGTTTAAAGTTGGCCATTGGAGGTTGCTTTCAGGGAGCGTCCCCTCATTCCTCTACTATGAGACAAGCCAGTTAGGATATGCATCACTACCACAGCCTTGTATTTCTTTTCATCCAGGGACCCCTCCGAACCGCAGTCATTTCCATCACCCACCCAGTCCCATGACTGCCTGCATTTTTGAACAGCAGCAAGAAGCTGAAGCCATTTTGCCATTTCTCTTGGGCTTCAGCCTTTGGTTTTGTTTCAGTTGTCTGCAACACCAGCAGAAACAACTCGCTCTGAGCCTTGCCTGCCTGCAGGAGGGATTATTCCTGCCCTCCTGTGGGGTCATGAAGCTTGCTGGAGCCTCCACGCTCTCCTTTACTGCAAGGGATTGCTTAGGACATCCTCTATGTCCATTGCATGTGGAGGTCATGGCCAGGAAAGGTTCGCTTTGGCAGAGAGCACCTCATGCAACGGTGGTGCTACAGCACATAGCAAAGTGGCTGGCCAGTTCAGTAACACACAAAGCTTAATGCAAGGCCAGCAGTAATTGTTATCTGCTGTGTGGCTAGAGCAAGCACAGTGATGCATTGAAATTGCTCTGAGGAGATGGAGAAAGGAGAGTTGAGCAGAGTTTACCCATCTCTGGACACAGCTAATTTCATCCTGCCAAAGTCAATGCATCAATAGCACTCAAAGACATCTACAAGAAGAAGGTATCTTTTTTTCCTCCACTGCTCCTTTGTAGATATGTAGATGTGTACAATCACATTCTCAGGTATTTTCCCAAAACTCTTTCCCTGGGGACTCCTTGGTGGCTCCTGCCCTGCAGAGCACAGGCTGCACAACCATCTGTGTGCCATCAGAAATTTACCTGTGCTCCTCAGTAACTACAAGGAGAAGCAAGCCAACATCTCCAATGATGGATATTGCCATAGACATTTGTCTCAAGGTTTGTTACCTCCTTGCCTGGTCCTCTGCAAGGATCCTTGTTTCAGAAGGGGAGAAGTAGCAGAGCATGCCCCAGCCCCAGAAAAAACAAATAAATCTGCTGGCATGAAAATACTGTTCCTGCCCTGCAGCTCCTAGGACATCTCCCAGTCTCCAAGTTAATCATGGACACTCTGAAACCCCTGTACACACCACAGTTGCTCAGCAATAATACATGAGAGAACAGTTCCCACTGCAAAGAAAGAGATCCTACCTGGTGGCCCATAAATCAAGTGCATCATTTCACACAGCTGTTTTGCCAGTCACCAGGCCCAGCACAAAGAACACAGCCAGCAGCAAAACAAACCAGTAACCAGATCCTATTGCACATAAAAAAGTCAGTATATGAGTGATCACTGGGGGTACAAGCAAATCAGATCACAAACAACAGACATCAACCCCAGCGACCCCAGGAACAACACAGCACGACCAATAATAGGTGGAATAAACAAAGACTCCCATGGCAGAGATGGGAGACAACCAAGTCAATAGGCTGAGCATATAGAAGACAGGTAGCCACATATTGTTCCCCCCACAAAGCCCAAGTTTGCAAACACCAAACCTGACCTGAGTCCAGTTGCAGAGAGAGTCAGGAGGTCCTTCCTCAACAGGGAAACTCTGCACAGTGCACCCACCTCACAGACAGACACCCCACCCTTCCTGCAAGTGGGCCCAGCTTTTATCCCCACAGCAGGACACCTGGCACTCATTGACCCAATGGGGGCACCTGGGGCTCCTTTACCCAAGGGCTTTCCCTGCAAGGTCAGCCACACCTTGGAGGAAAGCCAAAAGGCAAACTCATCCCCTCCTTCTGAAGGACCATGGGGACCACCCATATGTCAACCTTAATTCAGGGCTGGGGGTTCAGACCCCAGCACTTGAACAGCCAAGGGCTGAGCACGAGTGGAGAGCTGCCCAGCGAGGTGACCGATTCATTTGGGATGCCAGACACAGCAGAGCTTCCCGTCGCTCTCAGGCTGTAGTGCCCAAATTCCGATGTACAGACCCAGCAGATCTGTGTTGGTTTATTGTCTATTAACTCACTCCAGGGCAGATGACCGAGAAGAGCAGATGCCAACAGCCCAACCTGCAGCAGAGGGAAGGTCAGCCCCTCCCCATTTGGTGGGGGAGAGCAGGGGAGGAGGGCTGGGCTGTTCCTAAAGCCAGCCTGGTGTCCACGAGCCAAAGCAGGGCTGCATGCAGCTCCTTCAGCCTCAGTGGAAAATAAAAAGCAACGTTATTTGGGACTGAAATGGTAGATATTTGTAAGAGCAAGCCCTGCCTGGCCATGGTGCTACGCTGGGCTTTCCTCCCTCCCCCTGGGCCATCGTGTGAGCATCAGCAGGACTTTTGTCTGGATGAAGGGCTGCAGGGAAAGATAATCCAGTGGGAGCCTCGTGCCTGGGATAGAGTGCAAACTGCAAGTGATAGAAATCAAAAATGATGAGCTGGAGCCAGGTCCCATCCTTGCCTTGGACCACCAGGTCCTGCCCCAGCAGTTGGCTGTGCCACAGTGGAAGTCACAGGATTTTTTACAGCATGAATTTAAGAAGTCATAGAATCACAGCACCATGGAATGGGTTGGGTTGGAAGGGACCTCAAAGCTCATCTCATTCCACCCCCCCCTGCCATGGCAGGGACACCTCCCACTAAACCCAGTTGCTCCAGGCCCCATCCAACCTGGCCTGGGACACTGCCAGGGAGGGGGCAGCCCCAGTCCACAGGAACAGGCTGGAGTGGGTAACCTGACCTAACTGCAACCTGGAGATCCCCCAAGACCCCTCATGGAGCCAAGGAGGGAAAAGGGGAGATGATGGCCAGCCAAATCCAAGACCAAGACAAGGACAGTATTATTTTAGCCCCTGCTGCTTTTCTTTGACCTTGGCAGGGAAACGAGCACCCATTAATGGTTTCCTCCTCTTTACAATGGAAAATTATTCACACTTATCTGCATCCTAGGGAGACATTTGCATTTAATTCTCTGCTATTTGCAAAATACTTCGAAAACCCCCCGCAGAAAATGGTCGTTTAGGAGCTGATTGCTCAATGTCAAAGGAAGCACTGATCTTTGGGAGATCTATTTTTCTCTGACCTTGTTGCTACCCAGACCTGGTGGGTTGCTGCTGAGGTGTGTGTGCGTGGAGGTGTTCATTCTGCTTTGCACATCTCTGCAGGCAGGAGGACCCCACCAGCATCAACTAATTTGGATGAGCCTGGTGGTATAGAGCAACACATCCTACCTCACACCAGGGGCACCGCAGCTGCCAGCCAAGGACCAGGGATGCTCCTTCCTTCACCATCTCAGTGCAAATAACCTGCTCTCGCCTGGTTTTGCACAACACTGGCATTTATAACGCCCTGATTTGTACTGCAGCCCCCTCCCTGGGCATGCTCCCCTCCATGCTGCAAATGTTGCTTCTCCCGTGATTCAGCTGAGCTAGAGGAATTGCTTTTCTGGGGCAGAAGGACAGAAGAGAGCCCCTTTTTCCTCCTTCACCCACATCCTTGCCCTTTCCCTGCAGAGGAGCACAGCAGGGCCTTTCCCAGCCCCTTTGAAGCTCACCCTGGAGCAAACACCACACAAGGTGCAAGGTTCAACCCCCAGCCCCACAGCATGCCTTGGACAAAGCTGGTCAGCGAGTGCCCAGAGCCCACCCGTGAGCTGCACTAACTGGTCCTGCTTCAGCCAGGGCCCCCAGCTCCAGCTGTGCCTCACATCTGGCAGCCCTGCCTAGGCTGGCACAGGGCACAGCTGGGCAGCAAGCAGCCCTTGCTGGCTTTTTGGTGGCAGACAGTGCCCTCCAGTGGGACATGTGCCACCACACCATTCACACCCCTTCCCAGAGAGAAAAAATAAACGGCAATTCAAATTTTACAAGCCTTAAACTAGACAAAGAGAGAAGTTACAAGCCTGCAGCTGATGCTGGGGCAAGCTGGGAGACTGTGATTTCCTGCCAGGGAGGAGAATTTCGGTGGTGGAGCTTTTTGCAGGCAGCATCTCAGTAACCAGCACTCATGCAAGCACCAAACCCACTGTCCCCACCCCTATAACCCAGCCAGGAGTCTCCCAAAACACTTAAAGTCCTGGGGGTGTAAGAAGTACCCCCAGATACTCAGGTCTTGTCCAGCCTTCCTGTAGAGCTCTGCAGCACCAAGCACAGGTACAAGAATAATCTTTAATTTCTTAATTTAAGAACCAAAACATCTTTTTTTTTTTTGTTTAAAGACAAAAAGTAAAAGTGTTTAATTTCACTGCGCTGAGGGTGTAAGTTGGGAGAATACATATAGCAGTGTAGAGCAAGCACTTGGCTTTCCAAGCTGAGTGAGAATTAAAAAAAACTAAATGAGAAGACAAGGAAGAGCATGGGATAGTCGTGGTCCATAAAACCCACGAGAAGGGTGGCGGGTGTCAGCCAGGAGCCACCAGGGCCACAGGGGATTCGGGGGATCCCTGGGAACCCTCAGAGCAGGGGGTGCTGCTCCAGGAAGGCCTGGTATGTTTGGCCAGGGTGGGCACGGATACCCCACAGCCACTCGGGGGTCCTGGCCCGCAGCTTCAACTGGAAGGGGTCGAGGCGCAGGCACTCCCCCAGGTCGTGCAGCTCCATCACCGGCTCCTCCACAGCCCTCGCTGGTGGCTCCTCTGGGTTCAGGTTCCTCCTGGGGGGCCGTGCCCACCTGGCTACATGGCGCCTGCACATGGTGCCGGCAGCCACCAGCATCACCAGGCAGGCCGTGATTGCTGCCCCCACCAGGATGTCGGCGTGGCGAAGGAAGACGCTGATCCCTGCAACAGAAAGGCCACGGCATCATCCTGCTTGCCCCAGTGGTCCCCACTGTGCTCACAAAGGTCCCCCACATCATGACTGCAGTGCTCAGATGTGAGAATGGAGCTGTGGGTGGTCAACATCTCCCCTTCTGCCCTCCAGAAACCCTCATGGCCACCTGTGGCCATCTCCCTCAGAGCTCCACACCAAAGAAATACTCAGACCAAGAGCCAGGCTGCAGGAACAGCACAGGGCTGATGCTACCCCAGGAGAGTCCTGGTAGAGCAAAGCCATTGCCAAACCCATGTGCAGCTACATGGAGGCTAGAAGACCTGCTAGGATTCCCACCCAGACATGAAGGGACCTTCTCCTTGACCCAAGAGATATATTAATAGATAAATAATTTTATAAATGTGTATTTAACACCATATCCAGCTGGTCTGGATAGACAGACTGCATGACTGGTTAATGAATTTGGAGCTGAGAAGATGGATGATAAATGCAATTTGGCTGCAAGCTCACCTTCAGGTTTAAGCCACCTCCAATGCTTCAGGGATAAGCAGTAGTTTTGGTCAAGTAGCAGTGGCATTTTGAGTACATATTGCAGAATATTGGTGTTCTCCAAGCTGGGAGGCCCTGTTACTCTTAGAAATTGGGCTAGCCAGCTCTGATTAAGCAGATGGCACATGGTGCTTGACTATAGCCTTGAATTAAAAATGTCAGGGAAGGCAGTGAGGGTAAACACCGGGAACATCAATGTCTTTCCCACTAAGATCTACGTAGGAGATGACTGGGCACTCCGAGGAGTGACCAAGTTTGCTGATCACATAAATTACAGCAAGGGTAACTCATAAATCACCCTCTGCTGATAGCAACAAGCTCTGAGCAGCCAAGGACAGGAAATGCACAGAATCAGTCACAGAAGGGCTGAGGTGGGATAGGACCTCCATCTGGTCCAGCCCCTCTGCTCAAGCAGGGCCACCCAGATCCAGTTGCTCAGGACCACATCTAGACAGTATTTTAATATCACCAAGGATGAAAACTCCACAACCTCCCTGGGCAACCTGTGCTGGTGTTCAGTTATCCTCTGAGTTAAAAAGCATTTCCTGATCTTCAGAGGGAACCTCCTGTGTTTCTGTTTCTGCCCATTGCCTCTGGTCCTGTCACTGGGCACCACTGAGAACCTGGCTCCATCTTCTTTCCACCCTCTGTTCAACTTACATACATTGATAAGATCCCCTGGGACCACTCTTCTCCAGGCTGAACAGTCCCATCTCTCAGCCTTTCCTCACAGGGGAGATGCTCCAGTTCCTTCCTCATCCTTGTGGCCCTTCACTGGGCTCTCTCCAGTGTCCATGTCTCTCTTGTTCTGAGCAGCCCAGAAATAGCAGCACACTCTAAAACTTGCAGGCACTGCTCAGGAGAGCCTTTGGGAGCACAGATGTCACACTGGATTACACCCAACGAGCAGAGATACTTGAACCTGACATGGTTAAGTGATGCAGGTCACATCTTGGATGCCTATCTAGGCTGACCTCTGAAAGCTGATGTCTCTGGCATCCAGAAAAGACCATTTCTCCTTCAAGTCCAAGACTTTCCTCCTGACATGGATACCTACACTGCATAAACCTCACCCTTCCTCCTTCCCCTCAGTTTCCTAAAGGGATCACATCTGTCGCCAAGTCCACTCACATCTGGACACAACTCCCAAAGAAGAGCTCCTAAAGCCAAAGGAGGAAACCAGCTGGGAATTGCCTTACAAAGATATAGAGAGAGCTATAGAGGGCTATAGAGGGCTATAGAGGGCTATAGAGGGCTATAGAGGGCTATAGAGGGCTATAGAGGGCTATAGAGGGCTATAGAGGGCTATAGAGGGCTATAGAGGGCTATAGAGGGCTATAGAGGGCTATAGAGGGCTATAGAGGGCTATAGATATGTACTTCCCATACCAGGCCCAGACATCTAAAGGCACCACTCTAGTAGCAGTGCCATTTTTAAGCACCACATGCAACACACTGGCAAAGGCACAGCTGGTAGGACCCCAGCCAGGGAGAGAGCCCCTCGCCCTGGTGTGCTCACGGCAAGAGTGACGCTGCGCCAATTATTCACCCGTGAGCGTGAGAAAAACACCCAGCTGCAGGAGAAAGCAGAGCTGCTGCTGTCCTCTACCTGACTGGGGAGCGTGGATGCAGAGGGTGCCAGCCTGGGTGGGAGAATGATCTTCATAGCCCATCTTGCAGCGGCAGAGGTAGGTGCCCACGCCGTTGAAGCACTCCGCCTCCTGCCCACAGAGGCTGACCCCAGCCCTGCACTCGTTCACATCTGCAGGGGAGGGGATGGGTGCCATAAGGTGAGGACAGGCTTGGCATAAAAGGGTTTATTATTCCCAGAGGAAAGTACAAACTCCCACCTTCAACCAACAGCGAAACGAGCTGCAGCTTCTCCGCTCCTCCTGAGGGGCCGAGCAGCTCCTCCAGCTGGGACTGCAGGAGCAGGGACACATTCCTCTCCTCTGCCTTCAGGTGCAGCCAGAAGGTGAGCAGCAGGGTGGCATTGCTGGTCCTGCAGGTGGCAGGTGAGGCAGGAGGAAAGTGTCACCCCCAGGCCCAGCTCTGAAAGCCCACTGAGACCTCCCACCCACTCCTGAGAGACCCTGGTCCTGCAGAGGCTCTGGCAGAGATTATTTGGGACAAGAGGCAGCTTTGCACTTGGGGCAAGGGGAAAGGAAAGCCCAGGAGTGGCTCCTCACTTGGAGCTAGGCTGAAGTGACTGGATGGTCACATACATCCGAGTGGCAGCCTGCAGCTCCAGGGCAGCCTCGACAAAGCTGACAGCTCCCAGCTTTCTCCAGCAGACACCGGGGCAGGTGCAAGGATCCTCATTTTCCCCAGAGTTTAAATCCATCTCAGGCCCACAAAGACCCTAGGCAGCACTAAACACCAATTTTCACCATCTGTCCTCAAGAAAACAGATTTAATTCTTTTTCCTACTTTCAGGACAAGTTGCAGATCACAGGAGGGGAGCGAGTCTGCGTCTGCCTGGGGAAGGAGAGTGAGAACCCAAGCAGCATTTCAGGTTATAGCAGAGCTGCCTGCCAAGCCAGCAGCTCACCACTAACCCTACCTTTTGATTTCCTTTAACTTCATTTCATTGACTCTGCTGGCAGAAAGTTTCAGGTTCTCCTGGATCTGAAAAGGAACAGGGACTGGTGTTGGTTTGTTTGCTGCCATACTCCTGCCCATCAGTTTCTTTTCTCAGTCTACCTCCCCTTCACAAACCACTTGGGATGCATTAGGTCATAGGATCATAGAATGTATTGGGTTGGAAGGGACCCTCAAGGGTCATCTAGTCCAACCCCCCTGCAGTGAGCAGGGACATCTTTACTAGAACAGGGTCAGATGTCCCATAGCTCACTGCTAAGAGCCTTTTCTCTAGGAGAATACTAACAGTCCCCATATGCTTCCCAGCTCAGCCTCCACAAACACACAAGGTCATTTGGGTAAGGGCAATAGTAGCCCTAGATGAGTCTTTGGGTGCTAAAGCATTGCAGAGCAGTGGATGGATAACAGCTTTCTAGGCTAGGCAGCAGGCTGAGCCCTGGTCCCACTCCCATCTGCATCCCAGAAAGGAAAGGTTAGGTGCAGCCCTGAAAGCAGATGCTCATACAATTGCCCTCTTTTAAGTGCTGGTTTAACCTGCCCCATTTCTAGAGGCAAGTTACAGCCTTGGTTGGTTGTATCCCTGTCTCTGCAATGCTTTCCCACTGCCTCGTGCTGGCACAGCACTGTGAAGGGCTGCAGCAGCTCGACACCAGCCCCTGCAGCCAGGCACCCTGCCAGGGCATCAGCACCAGGCTCAGATGACGACCAGCACAAGGAAGCCAGATGCTGGTTCATCATGTGGCTTTCACAGAAATGAAGGGCACAGCATGGTCTCTAGTAGTTAAAGATTTGGGACATCACATTTGTTTTTCTCTCCCTCTCCATGCCCAGACTTACATGATTTTTCATAGATGCCAGAAGATCCTTTTGGAGCTCATTTCCACCATGAGGAATCCAGTCCTTGGGTTTGATTTCAATAGTTACTTCAAACAGCACATCTACCAGAAGACACAAGATCCCAACATGTTTAAGTCCACATAACAAACAGGTGCCTTAAATGAGTTAGTCCTTAAACATCGACAAGAGCAGAACAGCCCCACGAGGACACGCTTGTGGGAGCTGGTGCCCCGTGGGTATTTCCAGAGGTTGGGCATCAGGCAGAATGAGTAACAGATGAAAAGGAACCTCAGCTAAGGCTCGGTGCTGCATGTGGGAACTGATCTTTGAGCAGAAAGTACACAGAGCATTAGTGTGTGTCCAGTCACATTCACATTTCTTTAACTATTATCTTTACCAAAGGTATCACCATAATTTGGGGTGGAGTCTAAAACCCATTCCTCTTGCCCATCTCTGTTTGGGATCAACTTTGATCAACTGCCATGTTCTGCCTGAATCCAGGCTGGCACACTTGACCAGTCTGCTGTTTAAAGCCTGTTTATTCAGCAATATTTCTCCTGTCCAAAGCTCAGGCTCCTTCTGTACCGACTCCTTTTCGCAAGCTGTTTCTGTGCTTTGCTCTACCGTACAAGCCCAGTATTGTGCTGTTTCATTGCTAATGCTTTTATTGCAAAAGCACAACTGCACAATGGCAGCCATACCTTAAAAATTAAAACCTTCAAAGGGGTCACTACCCAGCAGCACCCTTCAGTCCTTCCCAAGCTGAAGGAGGAGGCGACGTCCACCCACACCACCAAGTGGCACACTGAGCTCAGGGCAGCTAAGATGTGCTTGACTCTTTGCATCACTCACCTCCAGGATGGTGCTGGGATTGCAGGGCCGTGTCATTCTCCAGAGCAGCCAGGACAGAAACCAGACCTGCCAGAGCAAGGGGAAGAATTGGAGTGCTAACCTCAGCTCACTGCTAAGGGGGAAAGCACATTAGTGATGTGTCGCTTTGCGAGAGGAGAGCCATGTGCCAGCTCCATGCCAAAATTAAATATCAAGCTCTAAATACAAGCTGCTCTTCTCCACAGTGGGAAGTGCTCTTAGAAAGAAGTCACCCCAAGAAACCTCGTTTCCATTTCTGGCAGCAGATGGAATGTTATCCCCGTGAAGCCAGCAGAGCTCCTACAACCAGCAGCGCCGCCTTGGACCGTGCTGCAAAGCATCTTGTGTGTCAGATGCCAGCAACTGCAAAAGAGCTCAATAACTCTTCCCACATCTACAGTGAAGAGGCAGGAACAGTTTGGAGAGGAGGAAAGAGCAATTGGAAACATCTCCTACCTTCAGGCAGAAATTAATACATAGCAGTGGGTAAATATTTCTGTGGAAGAACTCTACCATCAGCTCCTGAACTTTCTTAGGAGACAAAAGCCTTGACCTTCCCAGATACAGGGGGAGTCAAGAGTGCCACCACGCAGAGCAACTGAAGGTAACAGCCATAGCTACAAGTGAAACCTCTTAGGAGAGTGCTGCCTGAGTGGAAACAGATCATGCACAGCACTGGGCATAGCTCAGCCACAAATAACCCAAAAACCACCTTACCAAAGAGCTCTTCATTCCTCTCTCCCAGAGACACCGTGTCTCCTGCAGTCACACCAGGAAAGGGGTAGAGAGAAGGTTTTGTGCTCCTGTTTGGCAGTGGCTCTTCCAGCACTGGTGTCTGTGTGTGACGTGCAGCAGCAGCCACTTCTGACAGGCTGTCACTGGCCCGATCCAGGCTGGAAGATCCAGCAGAGAGCCCTACATTGCTGCTGGGTGCCTCTGAGGAAGAGCCACCCACTGAGCAACATGGGACTGTGGTGACCACTGGCTTTCCACCCCCCTTTGCAATCTCCAAGGCAGATGGCTCAGCTGTACGCTCGGTGTCTTGTCCAGCTGGAGCTGGCTCCACCAACACGTCATCTTTGGTTTGCCTGCCCTCAGTGCCACCAGACTGAGCATCTTCCACGAGACTGGGAGGGTGTTGGGCCTCTCCATCTGGGCTCACAAGCCTAGGCTGGATCCTGCTAGCAGCAGGTACAGCTGATGGGCCCAGAGAGGCTCTTGGTGTGGGCAATAAAGCTTTTGTTACCACTGTTCTCCAGCTCTCTTTTTCTGAGACCTCCTGGACAGGCTCCTGGGGAGCTGTGGTATCATTTGAAGAGCCCATAGTTTCAGAGTCTCTGAATACATAATACTGCCCTTTAAAATGTCCATATTCACTGCTCAGGGGGCCACTCCCTGATATAAATAGTACATGGACTGCAGTAGCTTGCGCAGCAAAGATCAGAGTACCTCGGTTGTGACAGGCGTACACCACTTGGGTTTCTACGTTTGATGAGACCCCCCGGAAGATCATCTTGTCCTGGTTCTTGCCACAGCCTTCGCTCCCCTGGAGCCCCTGGACATAGATGACAATGTGCTGCTGAGGGCCTGCCCAGATGGTCCAGTTGCACCAGATGTTGGTTTTAATGTCAGCATGCAGGGGCAGGTAAAACATCCCAGACCCATTCCGAAAGGTGAGGTGGCAGCTGCTGACAGGGAAGTACTCCACTGTCCAGGGAGGTCCTAGCTCTGACACATCAGGAAGGAAATGCACAGTCAATGGTTATTGCACACACCAGGACATGGATCTCAGCACCTCTAGGAGTGCTGCAAATTGCCACAGAAGCCCCATTTAAAACCTCCCCCTCTGGGTCCACATCTCAGCTCTACAATTGGAGCTGAGCTCAGGCCCCAGCTCTGTGATTCTCTGCAGGGAACTGGCCCTTTGCAGCCCATCCAGCCTTTGGCAGCCTGAATTACATGGGTTTGCTTCCAACAGAGGTCTGGCCAACAAGACCACTTGTTGGAAGTCTTCCCCTCCACAGACAGCTGAGGCTACACTTGCCAGGCTTGGGGTGCAAGTAACAGACACAGCCCTGCCTGCCCCCACTACTTACTTCTGCCTTCTAAAGATGACTTACAGCAAGATATGAAGTACTGGGAAACCTACCAGCACGTTTCTGTTGCTGTCCTCCTGGCACCCAGGTGTTTCTGGGTACAGCAGCATCAGAGGGCTCCTGAGGCTTTTGGGTGCTCCACACTGCTTCTCCCTGCCATGCCACAGGAGGGCCAGGGTGTGCAGGAGCATTGCTGGAGGAGGCACTTCTCTGCTCCTCTGCACCCACTCGGAGAGCTTCAGCTGTTTTCTGCACTTTAAATCCCCCAAGGATGGAGGCAGAAGCCACTTTGTCACTAGCAGCTGTGCCCTGGTGCCGCATAGGCACCACGTGCTCCTCTCTCGTTGCCTCCCAGGTGCCAGGCAGGGAAACTGGTGCCACTTCTGAGCCACTGCTCACATGGACCTCAGGCTGAGGAAGCCCCAAACCAGGCCACAAGACAGAGGCTGGGGAGGGACCCCTGGCTGCCCAGCCCATGGAGACTGATGTTTCTCCTTGTTGGTCACCCACCTCCCCCAGCACCAGTTCTTGCATCCCAGGGTCAGTGTGCCCAGAGGACCCATCTGTGCCCAGTTCAGAGGCTGCTGATGGGTGGCAGGGTGGTGAAGGGGAGACCCTCTCTTGTTCTCCTGGGCTAGCCAGCGAGATGCCTGCCCTTTGCCTGAGGCTGTCAGGGTCCAAATCCAAAGCAGCTGGCAAAGAGAAGACAACCCTGGATGCAGACCCCACTTCTGGAGGATGTTGTGCTTCGGGGGTGAAATCAAGAGATCCAAAGTCTGCAGGGACAGGTTCTGTGCAGGAAGCCACCAGCATGGGCGTTGTTTCTGTCACTAAGGTGGACATCACTGTGGGAGGATGCTTCAGCCCTGTTGGCAAAGGGGGTGTGACCAACCTTGGCCGTGCAGCTCTGTCACTCTGGTGGCAGCAGCTTTTGCCACCCAGGGAAGACACACAGGTTGTCTCAGCAGCTGGATGGTCATGCACTTGGGTGGTTTGGGGAAGACTCCCATGGTCTGCAGGGGCTGGCTGCAGGATGTGACTGCTTTGGCCATGCAAACGAGGATGCTCTTGGAGGATGTCCAATGGTGCTGTGGGATGCAGCACTGTTTTCCCCTCAACAAATCCCCTAAAACTTTCCAGAGGGGAAATACCCATACATTGGAGGCCAGTTGTTTCCAGCTCAGGTCGATTCGTGGACAAATCCCCAAAACTGCTTTGGCATCTTTGGCTTCTCTCAGGTGGCAGATGGGAGTGGTCCCCATCTACCACTTCATACGGGCTTCTCAGGCTGGGCATCAGGCCCTGTGCAAGGCCACCAGCATCACTGCCCACTGTGCCATCAGGCAAGACACTCAGTTGGGGGTGGATTTCATCCTGCTCCGAACTGACTGTGCAGAGCCCTTGGCACACGGTGGTATCTGTGCTCTCTTTGCTTTCTCCTCTGCCAGGGAACAAAGACTGCAAGTGTGCAGCCAAGTCCAGGCAACCTGTGTGTGTTGGTTTAACAGCAGACAGTGGGTCTCCTAGGTCTTTTGGCCTCAGGGCAGGGGGCAGGACAGACTGCCTGTTCTCCAGACCCACGCCTGCCGGCTGCAAAAGAGGCTCCACTACCTGCAAGGCACCCAGCAAAGGAGTTTCCAAAAGCACACTTGAAAGCCTGTCCATGTAACCAAAACCCACAGTGATGTCCACACTCACAGAGAGACTCTGCCCCCAGGTACCCTGCGCTGCAGTGGGGGTTATGCCCACGGGTGTTCCCCTCCCTCGAGCTTCCTTGCAGCATCCCAGACCTCCTCGCAGCTCAGACCCCAGCACACAAGGAGCTTCTGTTTCCAGGAGTGGTGTCCTTGCACCTTCATACGGGACAAACTCAGCAGGACTCCCAACACCCACAGGACCCAGTGTGCTTCCTCTTCCCCGCAGCGACCCACCGCTCAACACCGCGGTCTTGTCAGGGCTCACGGTGCTACGTGTGGTCGCAAAGCCCAGCACATCTCTAAGGTCTTCAGCCCATCCAGTCTGAAAAATTCTATCTTGCTTTGGTAGTTTTGGAGCAGGAGTTTCAGAAATCATATCATCTCTGGGGGAAGATTCACCTTCGTGGTCTTGGAAGAGGTAGTACTTCCCTTTAAATCGTGTCTCCTTGCAGTTGGGCAAGTGTCTCTTCAGCAACACAACATGGACAGCCTGGGCAAAGGTGGCAAAAACATGCAGCTCCTTTTTCCAGCAAGCATAAACCACGCTGTTTTCCGCCAGGGAAGAAACTCCTTCAAATAGGATTTTGTCCTCATTTTTGTTGCAGCTTTCCTTAGTGGTAAAGTCCTGGATATAAATTATTATGTGCTTTCTGGAGCCCGCCCAGATTGTCCAGTTGCACCAGAAGTTCATGGGGGAATCATCATGGTATGCTGGAGGAGAAAACTCCCCATACTTGTCCTTCAGGACTCTGTGGCAGCTTCTTATAGGCACATATGCCAATATCCAAGGGAACTCTGACCCTGGAAGACAAGCAGCAAAAACCTTGTTTTCCTCCATCTCCAGTTCCCAGAGTTGTTAGTTCTTATTTCCAAAAATTATTTTCAAGCTCCCTTATCTGCCTATTTTGCTACCTCCTGCTGCTGTTTGCCAAGCAATGTGCAAATCCATCAGCAGGAGAACATGCAAGTAACCCTGTATCAGGTCCTGAGGTCAAGGGGAAGAGGCCACCAGCCCAGGTCATGCCCAGAACTGCCATCCCTTTCAGCCCAAGTGACTGCTTCCATCCACACCTGCCAGCAACCTACCCCAAACCTCCTCCCCAGCAGTGCTCACCCCACCAGTATGTGCCCCTCCAGAGTACTCAGAGGGCTGGGGGCAGCTGGAGGAGCCCCAGCCACCACCACCAGGGAGCCAGGCTGTGCCCCTACAGCTACCACCCCAGAGCAGGGCACGCTCGTGCTTTAAGTGCCCCCCTGACACATCCATGGAGGAGCACAGAGGTCCCAGCACGATGACATAGCCCTGGGGAGGCAGGTTCCCATCTGCAGGCTGCTTGGGGATCAAAGCTACAGGCTCAGGGAATTGCCACATCAGGACAAGTGACAGAAGCAAGGAGTGAGCCGTTACGTTTGGTTTTGGCACGTGGGCAAGGTTTGTTGTTTCTGCACCCCCAAAGCTGGGAGGCAGTGCTCTCCTGAAGGTGTTTTCATCCCCTTTGCTTTAAAAGGTTCAGCCAAGCAAGAAGCCCTCAGTAAAACGAGCAACAGGAGCATCTCACCAGAGCTAACTTAGCTCTCAAAGTGGGAAACACCTTCCCTCGGGCAGGAAAAAAATGGCTGTTTTCCAAAAAAAAAAAAAAAAAAAAGCTATCTCAAAGCTAGAAGAGCCAAGAGCCAGCAATAGGTTTACCCTACAGGAGCACAATTAAAGTTCAAATTGAACTTTTGCTACTTGTTTTAATTGCTGCCCAACAGCAATTTGCTACAGCACTCTTGCTCCTGCCTCCAGGCTCCTGCTCTGCGGTGGGGTTTGGCAGCTGCCTGACAGCAGCACACAGTTTCTCCTCTGCTAGCTCTGGGTTTTCCCTTCTCCAGCACTTGGTATCACCCATGACCCCTTCCCTCCCCTTGCACCACCCTGGAGCCAGGTTGATGCTCCTGGCTTTCCTTGGCTTGATGCTCCCAACCATATGGGGAGGATTTATCCAGGTTAAAAATAAATAAATAAATAAAAGTCTGGTCTAAGAATTAACTCTTACCTGGTTTAACCTTCTGGTATTCCCAAGAGGACCCACGTGCCTATAAAGACAAGACAGTGTTACTGCAGACCCAAGTACCACTGCCCATGCAGGCTGATGGGAAGAGAGAATCAAATCCACCATGCCCTGGAGGCTTGGGGTTCTGCCTTTGCCTGGACCCAGTCCTTAGGCCACCTCATTTTTTCCATGTGATAATAAACATCCCCCCCCACTCCCTGCCTCCAAAAGCATAGCCCAATTTGTGCTGTTAGACCACAGCCAGTACAAAATCACCCCAAAACCACAGCAAGTAAAGCCCAGCTCCCATAGGAGCAATGCATAGGAGAGAAAGATTCACAAGCCATAAGGACACTGCACCCAGGAAGGGAGTTTCCTACAGGGAATGGAGTCCCTGCTTCCCATCACTTACCCCCAGGGCAGCAGCATCACTGTGGGACCTTGGCATTGCCCTGGGAGCCTGCCTGCCACCAGCCAGTCCCCACGCCCCAGGCACCAGGAGCAGGGCCAGAAGCACCAGGGAGGGCTCAGGCTTCATGGCAGAGGTTTACCAGAGGCACAGCATTAAAATGAGACCAAAAAAAGAAAAGGAAAACCTCTCCCTCCTTAAAATAACCTCCTGAGCAGAGCAAATGCAGGATCACTGCCTTTCCCAGCCCCTCTCCAAAACACATCCCTGCAGGAAAAGGGCTGCCCTGAGAGCCCACCTACCCATATACTGCCCTGCTACCCCTGTGACAGCAATTAGCTAATCAGTGAAATGAGGCCAGCTATCACTCCTTAGGGACACACCTGCTCTTTCAATTTGCCATCCAGTATTCCTCCTTTCCTGGGTGTTTTGGTGAGAAGGCATTACCCATTTATAACGTGTAATGCTGTAAACTGGAATTAAAGTGATGCTGATACCCTGACTTGACCCAGAGGCACAGCCCAAGTTGCTTCTTCTCTTAAAAAAAACAAAAAAAATCAATTACTGGAGGGGGAAAAAAAAGCCCTAATGCAAAAGTGAGTGTTTTCATCACAGCATCGTCACCAGCTCCTGCTGAAGGCTGTGATTTCCCCCAGGGCTGTGCTGTCCTGACTCAAGACTGAGTGAAACAGGTGAAACTGCCTTGAAACACAAGCAGCTCCTCTCCTCATGGACACTTAATGAAGTGTGGAAAGCAAACAGCCCAGGTGATGATGTGTAAATTATGAGATGCTTAAAATTCTCTCAGTTGTAATTGTCATTAGGGGCCACAAGATGCAGCAATTGGGCTGTTTGACATGTGGCTTTGACAACATTCCTTTTTAAATGTCAGTCATCATTTAGCAAAATAAAATTTAAAAAAACCTTTTTTTTTTTTAATTCTAAGTCATCACAGCTTGGCAGGCTGATACAGGGACAAATACCCCCCTTTTTCCCATGGGTGGAAACAAGCAGCGTGTCAGACCCTTCCAGCCACCCAGCTTTCATGGGGGTGTTGAGGCAAGCAGCCACGTCCCAGCTCCTGATTTTCCAGCTTTCCCACCCATCCTGCGTGCAGTCCCGATGGCCAAAAGAGGCTGGGGTCCTTCCAGCAGCACAGACCTTCTCTGATAGCCATCTCTGGCATGACACATGGCCAAAGCAACCTCAAATTCCCCCTCTCTGCCCCACAGCAGGCATGGACAGACCGACCCACCCCACTCCACGGGTACCACAGAAGTGAGGTTTGCCCTCCTGAACCCCAAACAGGGCTGTGGTGCCAGGATGGAAACCCTGGGAGGTCAGCAGCCTGCCTGGACACCAACTGCAAAGCGGGCAGTCCCTGAACATCGTTTGGTTTGCAAGGAGAGCAGGAACATTCGCTTGATTTTAGCATCTAGATGGTGAAATAAACCATAAGGCCAAGCTGATTTTTAATTTGCTGATATGTGAGTATTTGAGTGAGGGATTTTAACTTGTAGGGGGGTTTTATTGTTTGTTTGGTAGCTAATTTTTGGAGTTTGAGTATTTCCATTAAAATGTAAATTGTCCATTAGGGTGCTTGGCCCTTTGACTAAATCCTTGTGCTCACTGGTTGCTGATTCTCTGATTTATTCTGGGGCCTTCTGGCCTGAGAGCATCTCTTGGAGGAGAGCTGGTGGGCACATCCATGCTGGCTGAGCTGCACAAACTGCACCCTGGGGCCAAAACCCCAAACTGCAGGTCTCATCCTCTCTACCAGCTCCTGGTTCCTTGGGGCAGGGCTGACTCTGAGCCCTGACACAACCCTCGTCAGCCAGGCAGCTTCAAAGGTGCTGAGGCACCTGGGCTGCCCACAGCCACCACAGAGCACACAACTGCCTTGGAGACCGCTGGTGTGGGCAGGTCCATCAACAGGACAGTCACCAAAATGAAGCTAATTTCAGCAAGTGCTCAGATTTTGCCCTCTGGGCAGCGTGGAGTACCAGGAGCTCCTACTTACAACTCCTCTGCTGTCATTTATAAGGCAGCACAAAGCAGCTGAGAGCTTGGGATAGATAAATTTACCATCTACCTCCATCTAGTGATTGCATTGCTGCATGGAGAGGGGAAATCACACTAGGCAACAGTTCAGGGTTTTTCCTTTCTTTCTTAGAACATCAAAGCAACTGAATGCTTTCAACGAGATGAGCTTTGAGGTCCCTTCCAACCCAAACCAGTCTATGATTTTTTTTTTTCTGATGCTTATTCATGATTGTCTTAAGCACCAAAGTGAAAAGGAAGAGCTAAAGGAGGATGAGAAATCAGAGGTTCACTCATCACATCAATAACTAGAAATAACTAAGGTCCAAAGAAAAAAAAAGGGTAGCATGGGTGGCAGCTAAATGCTGCTGCAAAAACCCATGTTTTTATGAAAGTTGAGAGTATGTTTTTAGGAGAAAAATTGTAACATTGCTGATAAGCTCTTTTTTTTTTTTAACAGGTTTCCAAAGCTGTGATGTCCTACAGATCTCGGCAAGGCGCCCAGCTGAGTACCACGGGGGGCATCCTGGGTGCCCATCCTGCTCTATCATTTATAGCTACACTATGTGGAATGAGATCCCTGTGTTTAGTTACCAGAGATAAGCACTAGTTTAATTCCCATTTCTTTGTGTCACTCGTTAGCCAGATCGATTCGAGGCCTGTTGGGGCCAAAGATGCAATTATGCTCTTAGATACAATTAAAGGTAAGGGATTTCTCAGGAGCTGATGTTTTCCTTAAATATGGAGTTGCCTTTCCTTGATCACTTGGCTGCTCTTCATTGGTTTGGCTGCTAATCCTCTGGACTGTGCTCAGGGATGTTTTAAATGAGCATTATGCTCCAGTTTATCATGGTGAGTGTTTTACCTGTGTTGCTGGTGAGCTGTAATACTATTAACAGAATTGATATATAGTTTAGACTTCACGTTTTATGGGATTTCTATAGACTAACAGCATAAACCACACACCTGCAAGGTTTGTGTAAGAGAATGGGTAGCATGGGAGGGCCAAAGTGATTTTTTGCTGAGCTTTCTGATGACCTGGGAGCCCATGGACACCACTATTTAACCTCAGTGGGAGAAAACCACAGGATCCATGTGCAATGTAGATCTTGACTTAAAGATTCCCACTGCTGACTGCAGAGCCCAGATGTTTGTGTCCAGATGTTGGCTGTGTAGAGTTAAGGTCCTGAAGATGACAATAAATTGTGTAAAGTGAGCACACTTAGGTCTCTTCATGTACTTGGTAAGCACATGGGGCTACACCAACAGGACCAAGTTTCAGCTTTGACCTGCGGGTGGTACCTGGGGTGGGGGCACTCAGAGCCCATACTGGCTTGAAAGACCACAAACTTCTGAGTTTTGGCCTGTTTGAGGTGAGATGGAAACGAACGCTGCTGCATGCCCAGAAACCAGCGGCTCGCAGGCATTTCCCAGCAGATGGGGCTGGGACATGTGCCTCCAGCTCCACCAGCCTTATGACCTCTCAACCCAAACCCAGGCTGGCCAAGGGCTCCTGCAGCCCCAGCCTCCCTCTTGCTTGGGGGCACCAAAGCCTTTGCCCCCACCTCTGCCTTGCCTGTATTTCGTGGTACAGTTTATCCCCCTCTCCAGCACCCAAAGCCCTTGCTGTTGCTCACGTAGGGCTTTGTGTCAGAGGTCCATGACATCCCCTGGGTCCAGGTGCCAAGCTCCCAAGGGTGTGGCACATACCTACAGCAAACTCTCCTCCTAGGTCTCCCTCTGTCACCTCTCTCCCAGCCTGGGGAGCAGCATGCCATGCAGCACAAAAAGGACGTCTGCTGACACCTGGGACCCAAGCAGAGCCTCAGCTCCTGCCACCTGAAGTGGTGACATCCTCCCAGGAGGATCCCTGTGTAGCAGCTGGTAAGAGTTTGGACAAAACACACTTTGCTGCAGCTCTACAATAACTCCCCATGAAGTGCCCTGGGTTCCTCATGGGTGACAGGCGGTGACAGAGGGAAAACAACGTGGGATGCTGGGTCATTTCCAAACACCAGTGGAACAGGCTGGTGTGGGATATCATTAAAACTGCAGCTGGAGAGTGACCAGCACAGGGCTGCAGGCTCTCCCAGCTGTGATGTGAGGAGGATGATGGGGAGGTGCCACCTGGAGAGGTTCTGCACATCTCCAGCATCCCAGAAACCCAGGCAGGAGCACGGGGTAACCACCTACCCAAAATATTGTCTCTGTCTCTGTGCTGCACTGCACTGTGGGAGGCTTGGGCAGGGCCACCACTGCAGAACAAGAACTGCTGGTCCTGACCTGCTCCTGACCTCCCACCCAAATCATGCTGCCATGCCCCAAAGCAGCACCAGCAGTTGTGCCAACACCTGCAGCCAGCTCCCGCTGCAGTGGGAAGGGACTAAGCCAGCTGAGAAACAGTACTGCTCAAATAAAATAAATAAAATAAAATAAAATAAAACCCACCAAGAAGGCCAAGATTAACCCCCAAGCTGCAACATCTTGCTGTTTAGACCATGAGGGCAGACGAAGATGTCACTGCTATGCACTGGCACAGGCTGCCCAGGGAGGTGGTGGAGTCACCCTGGAGGTGTTCAAAAACGAGTGGGTGAAGCACTTGAGGCCATGGTCTGGTGGTGTAATGGGTAGGGAGATGATGGGATAAAGGTTGGACTTGATGACCCTGGAGGTCCCTTCCAACCATAATGATTCTGTGATTCTATGTCAGTCCTCATGTGGGGGTGAAGGGCTCCTCAGGCACATCCCACGGTCCCACTGCTGGACCGAGCATCTCCCAAACCCCTCACTACACCACATCACCTCATTGGCCAGGCAGGAAAAAAATCCCAGCTTGCTTTTTTTTTTGCCTCCAGAGTGACTTTTCTTGATGGTTCAGCATAAGGGCTCGTGGCAGCCACCACCACTCTCCAGGCAGGAAAACTGCTTGCAAGAAAAAAAAGGTAAGAAAGAGCTGCTGAGGTGGGTTCAGTGGTGCCAGAGACATGGTTCACTTGGCAGCAAGGGGGACAGAGTGGCCATCACCCCTGCCAGCCTGCAGCAGCCACATGGTTTCCAGCTCAAGAAACACAAGCAAGGAGCCCTTCGTGGGCTGGAAATCAAGGTAGGGGACAGTGCAGCTCTTCTCTGACCTTCTTGTTCGAGCCCAAATCCCAGACCGTGCTCAGGATGGATTCCCCATGGAGGTCTCCTCTCCCATGGCTGCAGTGGAGGGTGTCCTGGTTTGACTAAAACAGAACCAACCTTTCCTTTCAGGGATTTTACTTTTCAGTTCAGTCTCTTCTCAGACTGCACTTTCTGAAGTCAACAACATGTTTTTCAGACACTGCTCCCAGCAGTGATAATGCTTGATGTCTATAGTTAGCACTGAGCTCACAGCACAATGGCTTGCAGTAAACCTCTTGCTTTTGCTTAATCTTACAGAAACCAAGATCACTAATGAATTCTTTCAGTGCTGCCTTGGAGCCTCCCTTAGTGTGAGGGTGCAAAAGGGTGGCACCTGCAGGGAGGAGCAGACAGGACAGGTGACCCAAAGTGACCAACACAGCATTCCATCCCATACATGACAAGCTGAGGGGTCATGGGGGCAAGTGCTCTTGCTCTTCCTCTGGTTCTTCCTCTTCCTCTGGGGGGAGAAGCTCAATACTAGTTTTGTATACATTTGTATATATTTCATTATTTTTCTTCTCATTATTATTAGCATTATATTTTCTTTTTATTGTTACAGTTTTATTAAAGCTGTGTTAATTTTATTTCCAACCCGTCAGTCTCTCTCCCTTTTCTTCTTTCCCTTCCCCTGTCTGGGAAGGGAGAGGGGTTAACAGAGAGCATCTGCCCTCTGTTTAGCGGCCGGCCCAGCCTCAAACCATGACAGAGGATATCAGAGAAAGTTCATCTCAGCACCTCCCCCCCAACAATTCTGCTCAGTGCTGGTGGAGAGGAGACCCAGAAGATGGAGAAGGTGGAGAGATGCCAGAAGCCACACCTGGCAGGACCTGTCTCCTCCCTGTACCCACCCCAGTGGGATTTATGCCCCCCTTGTCTCTCCTGGCAGGGGCTGACTTTGCCCTTCTGCCCCAGACCAGGGGACGATGACAAGTGAGAGGACTGGTGGTGTCTCTTCAACTTCAGGAGGTCCCCAAGCCAGGACCTGCTCAGGAGGACCCAGGAGGGCTCGCATCCAGCCAGGCACGGGCAGGCTCACCCCATCCCTGGAGCAGTTCCCACCTTCTGCACATCCCGAGCAGGGAGGAAGGGGAGGCAGAACAAAACCCCCGCAGCAGCGATGGCCCGGCCGCTGACCCACGCGCTCCCCCACGCCGTTCGTCCTGGTGAGAGGAAACGCGGGCTGCAGGCAGCTTTGTGTCCTGCAAACCACTGCAGAACTGATTTATATTAAAAATAAAGAGCACACAATACCGAAGTGGTCGGGGTTTGTCTATTAATCTCCCAGCAGTCAGCTGCAAACCTAACAAATCCCCTGAAAGAGCAGCGGGGAGCCACGTCCTAGTGCATTCCTCCCTGCCCCCTTTGACAGCGAAAAATAATCAATAACGACTCCAGAACAGGGAGACCGAAGCAATTTTAAGGGCTGTGGGATCATGACTCATATTTTAGTTGCACGCTGGCTGGGCACAAACCCCACCCTGGGGCTGCATTTCTCAGCAGTCACCCCTGCAGCACCAGGCAGAGGGGCTGCTGCTGTCAGGACGAGCTCCCACGTCCCCTCCTTCCGCCGTGAGCCCGCAGCGATGCTTTGCTGGGAAGAAACAGATATAAAACCGATGCGGTTGGGCTGAGAGCAGCGCTCTCCTCCCTTGCTTTCTGCAGGCGACGGCGAATGAAACCACGCGGGAGCGACGAGCCCCGGGGAGGCAGCGGGGGCTGTGATCCCGCCGGTAATTGCTGCTCTCAGCAGCCACAGGCAGCACAAGGAACTCATTGGGGGTTTCCTACGGTGGCAACAGCGCTGGAGGAAATCTCTGTCCAACTCCCCATCCCAAAGGGGTCACCCTCCTCCCTGGGCAGCCGCCCTGCAGGTGTCTGCGTTCGCAAGAAGGAGAAGCACCACCCAAGGAGATGCTGCAAACAGCCAAACCACGGCCCAGTTCCCGTGACAACCACATTTCCAGAGCAGGTAACAGGAACCAGGGTTTCCCACCCAGCTCACTGCTGCAGCCAGGGGGTTTTGCTGGGGAGGGCAAACCCAGGAAAAAAGCTCAGTGCTTTGGGGAGTTCCCCAGCTTGGCAAAAAATAGAGTTATATTGCTCCCTTCTGCCCCAGAATAGCCTGTCCTGTGCTGGGAAGGGTGGAGGGGTGATGCCAGCGCAGCACTGAGTAGTAAACAGATGCGTTAGCTCCCATCACAAGCTTTCAGGATGACTGTACCTAGCTCCACATGCTGAGAAAGATGGTATTTCAGTGGCCAGATCCCCTCTCCCCCACCACATTCCCTTCCTTTCTTAGTTGTTATTTAGAGAATCATAGAACAGCCTTGGTTGGAAGAGACCTCTAAGCTCCCCCAGTCCAACCATTAACCCAGCACTGCCCAGTTCCCACTGCCCCATGTCCCTCAGCACCACATCTCCACGGCTCTGAAATCCCCCCAGGGATGGGGATACCCCACTGCCCTGGGCAGCCTGGGCCAGGGATGGGGAACCCTTTCAGTGAAGAAATTGTTCCTAACATCCAATCTAACCCTCCCCTGGCACAGCTTGAGAAAAAAAAGCTGAAACATCTGGAAAAAAAAAGAAAAATAAAAAATAAGGGCCACTAAGGCTGTGGCCAGCTTTGTGATTTACTCTCTGCCTGCCAGGAATGGGGCACCAAGGGGCTGCATGGGACCCATCCTGACCCTGGCACGGGCTCAGTGCTGGTGAGCCTGCCTGGTGCTGGAGCACAGCACCTCATGGAGATGAGACCCTAGAGGAGATATTTTCCTGAACCTCTGGATGGATCCACACAGCCCTGGTCAGCCCAGCTGCCATCCATCCTGGGTTAACACACCTCAGCATCTCTGCAAGGTCTTACACCCACGCTTGCTTCTGACACTTGTGGCACACAGGTAGAGGGACACGTTGCCAAAACCTTGAGTAGATGTGTGCACCAAGCTGGTGGTGGTGAGCCAGGGCTGGCAGGGGCTCTGCAGGGGATGCTCATCAGCCCACATGCGGACATGAAAGGCCAAAGGGCTTTGGTGACAGAGGCAGTGACCCAGTGCATGGCACTTGCCTACACCAGATGCATTCAAACATGGTTTATCCAGGCTGGTAACCTCTTCCCATCTCCTTCAGCCCCATCACAGCCAGCAGCTGCTCCAGGAGCCAGCAGCGCTGTCACATCACAACTCTGCATGGGGAAAGGTTTCATTTCCAATGGTGCCACTGCCACCACCGTTGCTGGGACTGGAAGGTACAGGAGGAAGGCAGCAGGGATTGCCAAGGCATGACAAGCCCCCGCAACGCAAGGAAAGAATCTGTTCATTTGAGAGTGATGTTGCAATCAGGAAGCGATTTAAGACACTGCAAAAGTTCAAACGGAGAGCACGTCACTGCTCTGCCCTTTAATGCCTCTAACGGCGCACGGAACTGGAGAAAAATGTGATTCCTGGTACAGAGCTTCCTGCTCTTGCTGAAGACTTTGACACAGAGAAGAAGCAGAGAAACACTAAAAATCCAACAAATCATAAAAATGAGGACAAAGCTCAGCTCTGGAAGGCTGCAGGAAACACTGCACACCCACACAACCGAGGGACTGCAGCAGCAAGGTCAATAAGAAAATCGGAAACACGGGAAGGACATTGAGGTGCTGGAGTGAGCCCAGAGAGGGCAACGAGGCTGGTGAGAGGTCTGGAACACAGGCCTGATGGAGACTGGCTGGGGGAACTGGGGTTGTTCAGTCTGGAGAAGAGGAGACTGAGAGGAGACCTCATTGCCTTCTACAACTACCTAAAAGGAGGGGGTAGTGAGGCTGGTGTTGGTCTCTTCTCCCAAATTACCAATGACAGGACGAGAGGAAACGGCCTCAAGTTGCGTCAGGGGAAGTTTAGGTTGGATATTAGGAAGAAGTTCTTCAATGAGAGGGTGGTTGGGCACTGGCACAGGCTGCCCAGGGAGGTGGTGGAGTCGCCGTCCCTGGAGGTGTTTAAAAAATGAGTGGATGAAGCACTTGAGGCCATGGTCTAATGGTCTGGTGGTTAGGGAGATGATGGGATAAAGGTTGGACTTGATGATCCTGGAGGTCCTTTCCAACCATAATTATTCTCTGATTCTCTGAACACATCCAGTTCCTCCAGCAGGACGTTCAAATGACCACACCAGCAACGTGAACATCTTCAAACCACAGACTGGAAGAGCTATCGAAGGGGAATTTACCCTCCCTTCAGCCTGAACTCTCTTTTACATCTGCTAAGGATTTCACATGAAGAAATCCAGATGTGAAAACCAGCAGCTGGTGTGTGAGCCTTCCCCTGCTCCTGGCTGGGCTGTGCAGGAGCCTGGGAGCAAAGGCTCAGCTGAGCAAGAGTTTGCATCAGCTGAACAACAGCCAAGAGCCACAGTGATTCCCCAACCAAAAAGAAAAATCCCACCTGAAGTAAACCAGGATGATGGTTGGTTAAAATAAAAACCCACAACACAAAACCAACAGACCAAGCAAACATCACAGCCCTTCATGGGTTTGAAAATTAAAATTAAATTAATAAGAAAATCAGTAAGAGGCATGCTTGGAGAGGACATTTGTAAAATGGTAGGGTCTCTGTCCGAAGCATGCGTTCAGTGCAGGAGTAATCAACAGCCAGGCTGATGGCAAACCATCCTAACGAAAAGCAGCTGCTCCGTGCCTGGAAACAGGATTCTGTACGCAGCATTTTGCCCTAATAGAGTAAAACCAGAAGACAGGAATTTTTTTATACACATACAGAAAAAGACTTGCAATCTCAAATCTAAACTTCACTGACAGATCAGCACTGCTGGTTGAAGGGGGAGGGTATAGAGACAATAATGGATGGAAATAATTTATCCAAAGGTGTTCCCTAAGACCTGAAGCCTGCCCAAGGCTTCACTCTGCCCTTTGAGGAGGGGCTGATCCTGCCACCCCCCCCAGCATGCTTCAGCCCACCAGCTCCACTGGGCTGGCACTGCCAGGCAAACCCCCAGCTGCCATCGCACCAGTGCCTGGGGACAACATCCTTTGGTGAGGGAATTGCTGGTTCAGAAGCCAACCTGCAGCTGGATGCCCCACCCTGGCCCTGGAGCCACCTTCTGATGGTGCTGTCTAGGTAAATGGTCCCCTAGGCCAGGGTTTTGTCTGGACAACCTCACCTGGCGCCAGGTTAACGGGCTCCTGGCTAATTAGAACAGCTCAGACTGGACATGGGTACCAATGGAGCCCTGCAGAACCAGTTGGAGTTGGTCCTCCTGGGAGCAGCAGCTCTGCAGTCGGGGACGCTCCCCTTGGGCCCAAGGAAACTCCCCGGGGTTGAGAGCCCTCACCACCCCCCCTTGGTGAATTAATATTTCTTCTGGATATCTGTCTGTGTGTGAGTGCCTCCGCCCGGCACCGCGCTGGGGGGTGGCTTGGGTTGTTGGAGCGTTGGAGGGGCTGCTCCGCAGATTTTGTGGGGGCCTCTGCGACACCCAGGCTCTGCAAAAAAGCTCAAGCACAGCCTGAAGTATCTTCTCCTGCCTCCAGCTGCTCTGTAAATCCCTCTGGCAAGCGAGACACACTTTATATCACACAAACCTCCTCACTCCCAGCCCTCCCTCGCTCCCCCAGCCTGGTTCCTCTGCCAGGTCCCTCATCATTGGCCTCCCCAAGCTCTGCTGGTGGTTCAGCCCCAGCTCCCACCTGCTGGGCTCATCCCCAGCTGGGTTTGCATCATATGGACATGGAGAAATCCAGCTTACCCTTCCTCATGGAGCAGGCACTCATCTCAGTGAAAAATTGTCCGTGATGGGAAGCGAGCGTGAGCTGGGGCTGTGGTGCCTGCCTGAGCCCAACCATCTCCATCCAGGACAACAGTGCTCCAGCAGCCAGCAGATGTGGACATGAATGGACAGAGCAGCAGAAGCCTGTGTGAGAAGCAAGGAGCATGCCATGGGGCAAGGCAGCTTGCCCATCCCATCCCATCCCATCCCATCCCATCCCATCCGTGGTGGCTTAGACCCTACCAGGACCTAAGACCACGTTGCCACTGCCGCTCCCCCACCCTCGGACAGGGATGGGACAGGGAGTAAAATACAAACCCTGGGGCTGAGATAAGGAAGACCCAGCAAAACCAGATGAGAAATGGCATTTACTGTTTTCTCCAAGGGAATGGTCTTCTGTGGAAGGAAGGAGTAAGAGCCAAAGCACTACTGATGCAAACCTCAAGTATGAGGTCAGTAGTAGACACAGGAGCAATGAGCACTGCCACCACCTAGTGACACCAGCTTCCTCCTTTTCTCCACTCACTTCTCACTCGAGAAGTTGGCAAGCTGTCTGCAGAGCCAGAGTTACTCTGGCTTCAAAAGCCTGAGCTTTAGGACTGTCATTCTGGGGAGCTTCACCAAAATGAAGGCGACAAAGTAAGCGTGCATCGCCTACGTGCAACGGCGTGTTGTGAGAACGAGGAATTGTCTTCTGTGCAGTTATCAGAGTTGGTGTTTTCACACGTTATACTGCTGGTAATTGCTAGGAATTTCGTATATTAAGAAAATTAAGATTTTCAGGCCAGCTCCTGACAACACAACTCGACGTGAACATCGGAATGGGCACCAGGTCAGGCCAGCGGTCACCCACTGAAGGTGTCTTCACCTCTTCCTCTGTGGTAGCTCCATGAGTCAGCGTGGAAGCACCCTGGAGCTGAGTTTCAGAAGTTACCCTTTTTCGCCCCCCAACATGTCAGCCCAGGAGGGTATGACACAGCCAGTAACAGCACTGAGCTCTTCTCTTTATCCTGTTTCTTAAATACCAGACTGGTTTTCCTACAAGGGTGTGTTTATAAAGGTTTTCAAATCTTAACACGAACAAAAACTCCCCGTAGCAGAGGCTGGTGTCACACCACACTCTGTGTCGTTAGAAAACACAAAACCCAGCCACTGGGACATTCAGAATGGACCACAAATAAAAGGAGGAAACACAGGGGGAATTTAAAGATAAGTAGGTGGGGGGGATGTCTAATATAATGTTAAAGCAGCACTCGTGTATTTAAGCAAGGGCAGAGCGACTACATGAAACGCCAGCTGTGTAATTCAGGACCTTCCATTTCACAGATCTCCCTTCTGGGGACAGAACCAGCCCCAGAGCACCATGTTTATCTGCTCACCCTCCAGCCACACAGGTATTCTGGCACTTGTGTAGCCCCTGGAGACACACAAGGTGTAAACACGCTGGGATTGCTGGTTCAAGTGCACGGCTGCTTCCTGACAGGCATGATGTAGGTCTGAAGTCATGCTGATCTCATGCTGACCTCTGCTGCTTTTTTCCCTAGCCTGGTGAAACTGGGAGAGGTGATGTCTTCATCATCTGGGCTTCTGTTTACTGCAGGGCTTTAGGACACAACCCTGCACACTCATCAGTTAACAAGGTAAAGGTTGAAAGGTTAAAACTCCACCGGGTTTCATATGAGCCTCCTCTCTAGACAGACCCTTTGGGGAGGGATGTAAGTGGGATGGCAAATAAAGATGTATCTTCTCTAGCATGATTCCCATTTAGTGAACGTGGTTTAAGGATTTCCTGAGCAGAAAGCTGTGCTGTGCACAATGGCCACGGACAAAGCTGTGGTCTGTGGGTCTCCCTATCCCCTCTGCAATCTCCTCCCAAGATCAAAGTTCACTGATGTCCTCTCTTGGTTTAGATGAGGGACAACACAGCGTTGCTGAATTCAACCACAAACTGCAGCAACTTCTCTTGCCTCTGCAGGCAGGAGGCACGGGGACTCGGAGAGTTACCCAGCACAAAATAAACAGGCAATTCATTTCATCAATTGCCCTTATGCTTTGGAGGCAGGAAAGGCAAAGGACTGAATCATAGAGGTGGGGAATTAAGAACTCCTCTAACTATTAAGTACCATTAAAGATTTCAGTACAAAACTCATCCACGTAATTAGGTCAATATTAATTACTCTCAGCGAATGATTCAGATCTCTCTGGAATTAAACACCAGCTACATACAACAAACATCCTGAAGCAGGGAAAATCCAAAACAGACCACCTGAGAGGAAGCAAAAATAAACCAGGGGAAAGGATATTACCATCTTAACCACCCAACTGAGAGCAGAACCTGGAGGTCCATGTTCCCCTCTGCCCTAAAACACACTCAGAGTAGGGGGAAAGCTACGTGTGAGAGGACCCTCACGTATGCTGGAACTGCCTGGAAAGCAGGATAAAGGACCAGGCATCATCTGAGAACTACTGCACTGGGTCCATGCCAGTGCCTCCTCCCACATTTCACTTCTCCCAGAGCAAAGAAACTTTCTGGCAGGCAGCTACGACTACGTCACGCAACGGCTCAGGTGATGCACAGGCAAGCTGGAAAATGTGACAAATTCTGGCACGTGCAAATAAAACTTTGGTGTAGCAAAGAGTAGGAAATCGGTTCCAATCAACTAAAGATGTCTGAGGTGCTTCAGTGAGAGTTCCAAAGACAACCCTTCCATAATGCCCCTACTATGGCACCTCCAAACCCAATTTTCTCGCGCTTAATGTTCTTTCACTTGTAGCTAAAATGGTTTATCTTGCTTTCCAGTGCTCAATTCATCATGTAACCCATCACTGACTACCTGTAAAGCTTTCCATTTTTCCTGTAATACCTTCAGGAGTCTTCCCCAGGCTAGTTCCACAAGGAACCTCTCCGACATCTGAAGGGCACAAGCAAAGTTCTCCTCTCTTGAAACTCATCCAATTCCTAAGGATCTTAAAGCATGGCTTAGGTTTCACCTTCTCTTGATAATGACATTCATCATCATCTTCATCTAAATGCCATTAGTGTTTCTGCTGAGCACCTGGGGTTGTATCAAACCCAAGAAAAACACAACTCGCTGCCCTCTCTGGCATTTGTTTTTGCACAAGGGGTCAACAACTAACAACATGACGACGTTTTCTCTCTCTCTCAGGTCTCTTGGGCACCTGCCCAACCCATGTCTGAAAGGAAAACAGACAAATTCCTTTGGTTTTACATCTTAAAAAAAAATCCCTTCACTTCACACCGTGCCTAACAAGGGATCCATCCTAGCCAGGGGTCATTTGTTCCTTCAGCTTAGCCTGTTATTTCCTACCCTGGCTGCTGCTTACCTGAAACCTTTTGCAGCATCTGAGGTGGGGATTTTTGCCCTTCCTTTTCCTTTCTTTTCCTTTTCTTTCCTTTTCTGTTTTTTAAAAAAAAAAAATGTTCAAGTCATTTATGTATGCTTGAATATAGGACAATACTAAATGCAAACAGTGATGCAGATTTTGGAAAAGAAATAAAACACAAGGGATCTCTAGTACACAAATGTACTTCCATTTTCTACAAGGATGTTACTGAAGAATATTTCAAATCTCAGTAAAATTTTGGTCTAAAATTGGGGATTTTTAATCGTGCCTCTCCTCACAAGGTGAGGTTTCAGGTTTGCTTTCTGTAAAGAGTTGCCAGATGCGAGCCTCCCTACTTGGCTGAGTGGTTATAGAGACTGAATGTAAATCCCACAACTGTTTCCAGCTCTGTCACAACAACCTCATGTTACAGGATACCAGGAAAATAAGAGCACAAAATGCAAAGAAAACCTTCAGAAACCCAGTGGTTCCACAAGTGAGAAAACACGGAAGAAAAGACTTGAAGGATGACATTGTTTTCTGAAGTTACAACTCAAATTTATTGTACAAATGAAAGGTGTGCCTTGTTCAAAGGAAGCCTCATGTTTACAGAGGGCTTGCAAATACTCACTGCACACACATTCCTGCTGTCTGCCAGCACAGCGCACGTGTGGTGCCCCCAAGAAAGACAAAATTCAGACAGTCACGAGGTAATTGCCTTTTCTGGAGGAGGAATAGCAGCAGTGGTAGGAGTAGTGGGGAAAAAAAAAAACAGATGACACATTTCAGCCACACAAGGAAACACGAATTAATGAATCACATAGAACCCCCTCGCACAGCACAAACAGCCAAAAGCAGAATTCAGCCAAAATTTAGCCAGGGGGATGGAGAAAGAGGGGGAAAGGACACAAAAATACACCTGCAACAAATATAAAGCTGCAGCTCTTGGCTTTAAAAGTTAACAGGGGATATTTAGTGATTACTTCTAACCCTTGGAGAAACTCTCTCCACATCTGCCCAGAGCAGTTTTCCTTGGAGAAATGACAATGGCAGGGACAGTAGAAAAGCTAACTTCAAAATCAGAAAGTTTGCAGCTTGATTTGCAGCTCAGCTCTTTTTTCCCCCCACTTAATCCACTGTTTGAAACAGTTTGAATCAGGCTCTGATAGAAGTTAGCAATTTATTTTGTTTTAAAGCTGAATTCCCAGGTGAATTCCCAATTGAACACTGTCCAAACTGTCTCTTCCCTCCATAGCCCAAGGGTCTGTCACTGAACATGAAGCCACAAAAATGAAGTACCTTAAGTCTATCCAGCCTGATGGAACCAAAATCTGCTAGGGAGGGGAATATCCACCCTGTCCACTGAATCCAAAGAGGTGTTTCCCAGTAAACCCTGAGGATTACTGGAGAGGGAAGCACTTCATCTCCACCGACAGCTGAGACAACATGGGATGGAGAGGACAAAGACATAACAAGGCTAGAAAGATGGATGCACTGAGATCAGGAGCTCAGCAGCAAAGACTGGAAAGAGAGATGCAGCACACTGCTTGAAGCAGCAGAGGTATATCAAGGAGCCTCAAAATTAAGAGGACTGACTGGGAATTTTCTCTCTATAAAAACTGAGCTTGTGCAAATTTCAATCTTTATAAATCTTGGACAGGAAATTCAGTATGCATTCATATGAATGCCCCTCTCAGAAGACAGCAATGCTAGATGGAGAAAAGGGCCTGGCTGAAGATCAGTAACTTCACAGTACTCAACCAACAGCAAGAGCAGAGATCCCATCCCTTCGTTGTCCTTCAGGGCTGAACGAATCCCCTCTGTGCCATCACAAAACTGACATCCCAGTACACCTAAGGTCAGAACTGAGTGACACTTGGCAGGCCTCTGCAATGGTAACACATACCAGACATGCTACTGCTGACCTGAACAGAGAAGCTGGGCTATAAACTTACAGGGGCAAGTTCTGAGGCCTCCACAGCTCTTCAGAGAGCAAAGATGCTGCATGCTGCCCCGGCAGCAGGGAAGGGTGCTGAGTTATAACCACATAACTCAGGGCCTGAAGTTCTTAGGCTGGAGGGCAACAAAACAAACTGGTACCTGCAGTAACACACAAATATGGAAAACAGAGTAAAACTGGAGATCACACAGGTTTGGTTTGTACTTACAGAAACGTTAACAGACCCTGAAGGGAAGGCTGACACACCAAGACCAGCTCAGGTCCCACTCACCTTGCTCAGCCAGATGCTTGCAGGGTACACTGACAGATGGAAAGAGATTTCCAGGCTTTTGAAAAGGCTGGCGTGCTGTTCAGCTGGCCCTCAGCAGAGTCCAGCCAGAGTTGTTCAAACACTACTTTGAGCAAGCTGGGCCAAGTATTACAAACTGTGATCAGCAACCAACAGCACGGTCCGAGCAGAACACGAGGGGCCTGCTCAGTATTTCACCACCCCTGATGCTCAGGAAATTCACTTAGCATACAGTTTGCAATATGATGTGGAGCTACAGGAAAAAACAAGACACCAAAATGTCCCTGTGAGGTTAAGATGAAGACTTGCTCCTTCCAACCCTCCTCTTATTCAACTTCCTTGCTTGGGAAAAGCACTGGCAGATGGCTCTCTCTGCACAGCACGGGGCCACGAACTTCAGCACTGCACTCACTTCACTCAGTTCTCCCTCCCACTTCTGTTCTAATCTTCACCCAGCAAGAAACAGGACAACAAGCTTCCAAAAGTCCGAGGAAGAGGCAGAAAAGAATTTGGAGAGTGATGTTTTCCTCCTTCCACACCACCCCCGTGCATTACTGCCTGACCCATTAAGCCACCTCTCCCAGCCCTATGTGCTTGCTGAGTTGGTTTCATGACTGTTGTGTGAGTAGGGAACAGTTGAGTGTAGACATGAACTCACTGGGGTGGGTGCCCTCAGGCAAACACAACTGCAGTGGAAACCTTACACGGATGATAAGCCGGAAGGGAAAGGAGCCCAGATTTCAGAGAGTGAGCTGCTTACTGTAAACCACATCAGCAGCACCAGGTAAGAGCTAGATTGCTCATCCCCACATCACAAAGCCCAGAATGAAGCATTACCTGAGTGGGGATCCTTGCTGAGATCTATTGCAGAAGTTTTAAACTCTAGTCTGCGTCTGTCTTCAATTCTCCACCCAAAACTTTTTGGCATTCAGAGCATCCGACGCTGAAAAGCAGAAAGAATTGTCAGGAATTGTTATCACCAGTCCCATCAGGGATCACTGGAGCCTGTAACAAACTCAAACTGGGCAGGGGGTGAAGGGATCCCATGCCTCAGGGCACCGACTGGCAGGAAATGTTTTATTTAGAAAAAAAGGGACTCCATCCTCCAGAAGATAAACATTATAATTTGTGCATTAATTATAGCTCACTTACCTTATCCAAAGGGCTGTGTTTCCTCCTCCCAGCTGGGTTCAGAAGCAAAGGCCTGAGCCTTTATACAAACAAGCTAATGGATTCTAATGGCCTGCCCTGGTGCAGTGCCATTTAATCACAGAAGCACTTCATTTTCCCTGCTGTATTCAGGGAAGGGAAAAAACCCAACCAAAGACTGCATCCACATTCAGCCATCTCATCTGAACACCTTATTTCAGTGTTCAAATTCCATTATTCCCACTGTAGCCACATTTTCTCACACTCTCTATACTTTCCTCTCCCTTAAATTTAAATATTTTTTTTTTAAAAAAATCCATCTTTAGGCTCCCTGTATTTTCCAGATCACTTTTAACTAAGTAAATTCAATAAATATATCATTGATATATTTATTTTATAGTAGTTACCAGTTTTTTTCCTCAACTGTAGATTGTCTTCATAGGAAATCAGTCCTATATATTATTTCTGATTTAATTAGAAAAAAAAAACTTTCACTTTTCATTTACAGTACCTAGTACTCAAGCAATGTTCCAAAAAAATCAGTAACCAGCAACCAAAAAACCCCCCCACCAAAACACAACCAACCCAACCCAGATACAACCACCTAACACAGCACCTGCTTTTTAAAGACCTTTTCTCTTCCATTCCCACCACGTTTCTTTGGGTTGCGCTCATTCCCTTCTCTCTGTATTTATTTCACTCACTCTACACACCCCAGTTCTTTGGGAAGACAATTCTCTCTCCATGGGAGTGGAGCAGACCCAGTCATACCACGCAGTCAGCGGTGCTTCTCCACACCCAGGGTAAACAAGACTGGTCTGTCCATCTTCTTCTCCAGCACCTTTTACCCATTTAGCCTGCTGGGGCCACCCACTCAGTCTTTTCCCCTCTCCTCTTTCTCTTCTCTACTCACTTTGGAAGGCAGGGAGATGCTTTCTCACAGCATTTCTCCTTGGCAAGCACCACTTGGCCTGTTTTTCCTTAGTCGTGTCCTACTCATGAGGCCTGGTTTTAATCTCTTGGTTACAGGAAGGGTATGGAGTAATTAATGGAGTAATTAATTAATGCTGGCACTCCACCAGTCCCTCCCATTTCACTAACAGGTTGGTATCACATGTGCACTCCACCCCTTCTTACTCATAACATTTAATTCTTGAGCTCTTTTCCTGTCCCTTTGTTTCTGCAACCTGCTCTTGTTTGTCTCTGATCCTTCCCTGGAACTCATGGCTCCAGTTAGTGCTCAGCAGCCTCTGTCTCTCTGCTCACCCACACTTCCCTCCTCTTCCTCTCTCTCTAGTCCACAAAACCTCTTAAAATCACATCTCTACTTGCATTCCCCATCATCAGTGTAACTTTTCTTTCACTTTGCCCAAGCTCTTGACAAAAAACCCCACTGGTATTTAGAAAGAACCAAGGCACTGAGCATGGCTAGGAAGCACAGAGAAGGAATGAACACATGCACAATAAAACCTGCACCTCTTCCAGCAAAGTGCGGTTTCTCATGAGGAATGACAAGGCACAGGGGCCAAACTTCAAGGTACATTACCAGAGCACAGTTTGTCTTTAATTAATCTATGCTGGGGTCAACAGTGAACATCTACAGAAGGTGGAAGATCAGAAGACATCACCTCTCCCCCCCAAAAAGCACTGCATCTGTTCAAGGACAACAGAGGGACAAGAAAGCAGGTAAAGAAGCCAAAAGAGTTGTAGCTGCCAAGCTATTTCAAACAAAAAACTGAAGTGCCAGCCGTGCAATCCATTCCTTGACTCCTTTCAATGGTATAAGCAGTGTTATAGCACAGGCAATTAATTGTGTACACACTACTTTTCCTAGGGCACTTAATGTTCCCTTGCTTTTGCCAGAGTTGTCCATCTATTACAGCATCTAACAAATCCATGCACAACTGCAACAACATTTTCTTGATAGCCTACTATGTAAGTGATGAAGTGATAAAGCCTTTTGCTTCTCAACTTCCCAAACACGTTCTTACTGAGCACCACACTCCTCTGTAAATCCACATTTATGTCTCAAATGAAACGTCACAAGAAATATTTAAATCACATTTTATTTTTTCAAATTCAAAAATAACAATTAGCTTTATTTAACATGGTACACATCTCACAGATTTAAAATATCATGCTCTATATTTAAATATCTGAGTGACAACACTATACAAATAAAATGTTACACAAAATATATTTAAGAAAATGTTTTGGTCTTCAATCTGAACAATAAATAGACAGGCACTTCTACATATACAAAGGAAGCAACCACTATTTAGAATAACTCGTGTAAGCAAGATGTGGAAATAGAGAAGAAAATCTGAATTTTGAGAACATGTTTAACTCTACATGAGACATCATGCAACTTCAAAGTTTGTTTCAAAATTCAAAACTCTCAGGATCTGCACAATTCTAGATTTGCTACTGCTTTACAGGAGATCCAAACCATGCTCTCGTAAGCAATGTGCAATTTCAGGTATCTGCATCAAATCAAACTATCTGATCATATTTAGTGCCAAAAGAGACTGACCAGAGTAGCTTTTCACATAAATAACATGAGCAACAAGTCAGCTTTACCTCACAGAAGCTCGTGGCAGGGGGCAGACCTCACTGTACCTACTGCCCAGCCCCAGACAAAATCTGTTCTTCCTATTCCTTATATATTCAGCTCTTTTATGGGGCATTTCAAACAGCATTATGCTTTTTTTGGTAAAAAAAAAAACGCACCATCTAATAAAAGGGTAAATCCTTCAGACATAGGCATGCTTTGCACAAAAGATAAGGAGAAATCACTGCTCCAGGGTGCATAAAGACTGAAAACTATAAATTAAAAAAAATATAAATCAATAAAGTCTCATAAGAGTGTTTCATACTTAAAGTAAAACTACATTCCTCCAATTTGTGAATTTTCAATTTACAGCGGTTTCCACACACCCACGCACAAACACTACTCAAGGAAAAATGATCTTCCACCATCACAATTAATGAAAGATGCATTGTAGTAGGCAATCCCTGTTTCCAGTACAGCTAACCAATCACTGACAGCTAGTCACATCCTTGAAGTCCTTTTTAAAACTCATTCGAGACAAATACTGAAACACAACGACCACCACAACAGTGGAAAAGTCAGGACCAAGTCTTCAAGCCATCCCCTCAAATTTTAGTATTATTCTCATTTTTCAGAAGTATGGGGAAAAGTTGGCAGGAAAAAAAAACTATTAAACAGAGCTTCAATGGTCCACCAAGAAAGTCAGACCCAGTTATTTGGGCTTAAGACACTTATGCACATTACTTCAACAATTTAAGTGTGGATCTTGCAAGCGTGTCCAAATCTTAATCATTTCTTGAGGTTTTCTACTGTGTACTAACATTAAGTTTGTGTAGGAACATATGTTATTTCTGTATTTCTCTTCGATGTCAAATGTTTTGAAGCCTTTGTGTTTTTCCGGAGCAAGCCCAAGCTTCTGAAGGCACATTCCAGTATAAACATCATCAATAGGGTACAGGAGTACCTGATCAGATGCATTATTCAGTCTTAATGCCAGATCACCAGAGTACAGAAACCCACCGCCTCCTGCGTATGGAGGATACGAACCTTCATAAACACTTTCTGGGATGTAGTACTTCAATTTTTTTTCTCTGTGAGGTCCAGCATCTTTGATCACATCACCTATAAATAAGTCTTTGGCTTTTTCCTTTGATAAGCTCTTCAAGTAATCCAGGATCTGATGGGTATTCACAAAAACATCATCATCACCCTTAAAAATAAACTGGACGTCTGCACAGGTGCTGCTGACCCACTTCAGAAACAGCACTTCTTTCAGAGTTAAATTGAAGAAAGTGTCTCTGTAGTTCCAGAGGAGAATGTCTTGGTGGGTTTCACTCTCAAATTTTATCATGTCTGAAAGATCAGGAAAATTATCCTCTGGTGGGGTCTGTCCAAGCAAGAAGACCCTTTTGACTGTCACATCCCCCGACTGTATTTCCTTGCCCCAGGACTCCCTAATTGCTTGCCTTCTATCAAAGTGGGGTGTAAGTGACTTAATAGCCAGCAGCAGAAAAGGTTTATGTTTGCACTTGTTTGGCTGATCCATTACTAATGAATAATTTCTACATCTCAAATAAAGTAGAAAGTCTTTGAATCTGTCTGGCAAGTTTGCAAAGTCACTAACCTCCGAAGGTACCCACGGGTCAGGGTCACAGGAACTGAGAACACTGGAATTAGAAATTAAGTTCTCTTCCACAGTCATATTGGAAAGCAAGGTCAGAATAGGGTTGTACAGCAGTTCGAGCTTCTGTTGCTGTTTGTTCCAATAAGCTTTGTGAGGAGTGTATTTCCTCCAGAACTTGCTGCGTGGTATAATAACACGGCCTTTTGCATTCTTCTCTTGGCTACCACTTTTTGAGACTTCCACAATCACATAAATAAAAATGTTTACCATCATCAGAATTCCCAGCAGCTTTAATCTTCTGCGTCCAACACTCATTTCTCATATCTGGAAAGAAAAAAAAAATAAGTATTTTTAGCCTTCTTCCTATCAAGTTGATCTCAAAAATGTAAAATACTTTCAGACGAAGGATGTGCAAGTCAGTAGCCTAAAAAGAGGTTACCTACACCTCAAAAAAAAGCAAAAACTCCTCTCCTCCTAACAGATGCACACCTACAGCTAGTAGGGGTTTGGGGTTTCATCAGCAAACAAGCAGCTGGTAAGAATGTAAGATTTCAATTTGCTACTCAGGAATTTTACACAGCATTTCACAGTACAAATTAGCCAGCAGTTTTTGCTCCTAATTTAAGCCTCCCTAAAACACTTGACTGTATAATATTTAGACTCTGAGCCCTTAGCTTGGCAAAGGCAGGCAGAGAAACTTTGTTTTCTGCTAGTAAGGTGAGCTTAAGGGTATAGAACAAATTGCTATGCGATAAGGTCAGTTATTTTTAAATTGTTTTGGGCTTTTATACTTGCATTCTTACACCTTCCAAGTACATTATAGGCAGAGCTGAATTTTAAAGCACACAATTCATTTCTGTCCACTGCACTTGGCTCTTCCCTGGAGAGAGGCTGGCCAAACTGGCCAGCTGCATTGCTGGTATGCAGATCTCTGCAGATAGAAGAGAACATCAATTTTGATTTTATTTTTTTTTTCCCCCTCCAACTGAAAAAGGAAATGAATTGCAGCAGAAAGTGTCATTATTCCTCAGAAGGAAAAATCAACTGAAGAAAAATATTTTAAAAGGAGAGGTTTCTCATGTATGTAAGAGCAGGAATAGGAAGTATACCTCTCTTGGTTGTAGCAAAGGTTATTGTGTGACCCATCTCCAGTTTTTACTGAGAGAGAACACGCATCACTCCCTCTTTCTTCCCCAGAGGTCAGAATGAGAGGTGCACCGTGCAAGGAGCAACAGGAAAACAGCGCCTTCCTCTGAACTAGTGCTTACCAATTGTTTGCTAGCCCAGACAGAGATCAATGTACAAGCCACACAAAAATTAACACACCATTCTAAATGGGGAAGTCACAGCAGGCAATAATTCCAAATGAGTAAGGAGGTCAGTAAGGCTCCACTTAAGTCAGATACAGAACTCAGTGTCGAAGATGCTTCCATTTGCCAGGAGTATAAATGATTATTGGAAGAGCAGAAAAACCTAAGAAATAAAAGGTTTTGTCAATCACTGTTAAAAGCCCAGCTGTAACCACTGCCTCAGAGGTGCTGAAGTCACCAAGCAGCAGCAGGCAGGCACACTTGAGAAGCACACCTCGTACTTGCTGCTCTTTTCATTTTATTTCCAGCCATCACCAGAGCCAGACTGACCCTTGGGCTCTTCTGCTTTGACCTGTCTTACTTCCTTTTACCCCTCAGCAAGTGAAACACAGAGTTTAGTAAGAAAGCAGCAGGTAAATAATCAGTATTTTTTTCCTCATTTGACCCCTGGATTCTCAAGAAATCCAAAGAGGGGAGAGTATTTTTCAATTTAAATAAAAAGCCACTCCTAGAAACAATGGACTACTCAGAGAAAAATCCCTGCTCTTCCCTCATTTGACCCCATGTACCATCTGTGTATTTATCTCTGTATACGCTCAGGGCAGAGCTACTTTATTTAACGCCCTGTTCCCAGCCAGCTAAGAAGTTTGCTGTTCTAATTTTAAAGTAGTTTTCTTCTATACTTCAAAAGACCAAACATACTTGTGGTCAGTGCCATCATTTAAGCTAAACAGCTGAACTGTGAGAAGGCACTGGCTGGCCACACAAAGAAACTTTATCTTTCAACTGCCACAGCAGCTTTCACTAAAACCACATCAGTATATGCTCTTTTTCTTCACTGCCCTTTCAGTACACACAGAAATACTGGAGGAGCAGCTGGTTTGTACCACCCCATGCAGTTCAGCGTGCACATCAGTGCTTATCTACCCTGTCCTCTACAGCACTCCCCAGGAGAACAACAAATGATGTGGTATTTGACCTGTGATCCCACAACTGCTGGGGGAAGGGGGTGAGAAGCTCCCCCCTAGTAAGAGCCAACACACACAGGAGATTGTGGAGAGCTCAGCCAGAGCCTGATTTTCCAGGATATGCAGCACTACACAGCTCATCTCTTCACAGCCCCCAGCTACTAAGCTGTGAGCATTCAACACCTCTAAGTCACCTGGATGCTTGACCAGAGACTGTTCTGACCACTGAGTGAGAAAGGGGTAAAGCTTGCTTTGTTAGAAGTGCCCTCTTTCTAAACTAGACAGGCAGGTTGGATGAAACACTTATTCCTAGTGTTAGATCGAGGTTCTTGAACTAAAATCAAACAGAGAACAGACAGACTTCAGAAAGGCTACTTCTATAAATTGAAATAGAATCCTCAATTTTGCAGCTAGCTTTGATCATTACACCTGAAGACAGGAACTGATAAAAGGATGTCAGTTTGGCAGTTTCACATCAAGTGAGCTCAATTTATCACAACACAGTGTTACAGCTCTCATAATGGGGGTGGGTGTTGAATTTGTAATGCTGTTGCTAGTGTTGGGGTTGGTTTGGTTTGGGGGTTTTAGTGGGGTTTTTTTGAAGTAAACACACAGAGCCCACATCTCAAGGCAAATCTCATTTCATCTGCTTTGCTGACACTGCAGTGATTGACCAAAGTGCCAGTATGATGATTTTGTGCACAGGGCAGCTTGCTAAGGAGCAGCATCCCATTTCCTCCTCACAGCCCAGTGACAGCAACCCAGATGATCACAAGAACTTCCACCTATTCCAGTAATAGATTCTCCTATCAGCAGTAATATTATAAACATTTCCAGCTGCCTCCTTTGACTGCTGAGAATGGAAGGTTTGTTAGGGAAGCCAAAAACAAACCCAAAGTGATCTGGTCCATATTTTATCTGATGTATTTTTATAGCCATTCTGTTGAAGAACTGAGATAAGCAGTACAAAGCAACACTGTATTTGAAAAAAAATTCCTGCTGCTTAGGTGTTAAAAAAGGCTAGAACACACAGCTCCACTCTTACACTTCACTGCAGTCAAGACTAAGGTATTGAGAGAAGGGAAGAGATTTATGGAGCCACAGAAGCAGCACAAGGATCAAAAGATGATGGAAAAGGCAAGCCAGTGGAACCTGCAAAGAAAAATGGCTTTGCTGTGGGAGCAGGCAGCAATCAATAAAACAAGGCGAGCCACAGCAGGAAACATGTGTTACAAAAAAAGCCACGAGCTACAAGAAAATATTCCAAATGAGCAAAAAGCTTTAAGTCCAAGTAATATTAATGCAAAATAAACTGTTCACAGGTTGTTTTTAAACAGTATTTATGCTTTATCTCAAGAGTGACTGTATTCCAAAAGGCTGTACGGACCCTACCCAGGCAGCCAGAAGAGCTGGTATGAAATGAGTGTCACAGAATGACTCTCCTGTGCTGGAAGGGATCCATGAGGATCACCGAGTCCAACTCTTGACTCCACACAGGGCAACTTAAACCATGTATCCAAGAACATTGCCCAACTGCTTCTTGACTACCAAGTAGGCACACTCCATCCAGTTCCAGGAATTAATTATACAAGAGATACACTTTTCTGCAGGCAAGAACTGACACAAACAGGAGCCATGATGCCTCCTTGAAACTTGCTTCAACATCCAGATTTTGGCAGATGCTGGACATCACCCTAAACTATGAAGCACCTTTTCTTTCCTACAGTTTTTAAGCAAGGCACTACATTTGAGTTATGGATGTTACCATAAATGGCAAAAACCTTCAAGGTAGGACAGGCAGGTACTTTTTCAGATATGCAATCAAAACAAAGGAAGGGATTGATGAGCACAAAAGGGGCAAATGGATAAATTTTGACAGTCAATCCTACCAATTTTACCAATGAAGCAAAAAAAACCAAAACAAAACCACCAAAACCCTCTTTCCTGAAAAGTCAGACCAAGTTTGTATCTAACTCAGCTCATTCTGCTTACATTCAACAAAACACAGAGTGTTTAAAATACCAGAGGATTAACTGCTTACTTACACATTAACTGAAATGTAAGACAACTTCAGGAACACAACTTTCCTAATTAAGTAGAACTTTTGTTTATTCCAGCTTTCTATTCAGCAGCCTGAATATCAAAGAACCATATATTCATACACCAAATATTGACCATACTTGTTGACTGTTACTGATGTTTAAGTTCCCAACCAACAGAACCTCTTACTAACTGTTGTATATTGAGCTTCTTCTGCAGCACTCTCCACACTTGTCTCTGTCAAGAGATGACTATGCATCCCAAGCTTCCCTTTGCAACACACTGAGCATACCTAGAGCATGAAATTGAAGAATGAGCCTCCAGAACAGAGCTACAAAACAGAAAGCAACTGTTCTTTTTATGTGTTAACACATGAAGTGTCTTACTTGTTATTGCAGGAGGGCTCCATCACCTGCCTTTCAAATAAAGGGCTAAATTCTATTAAAACCACCACTGGGCATGATGCAACGCTCGCTGCTCAGCGAGGACCTTTCAAAGCAGTTTCAGGTCAGCAAGGAGGTTCAGGCAGCACAACCCTGAACAGTGCAAGGGTGATGTTAATTTGTGTTCAAAAGGCAGCCAGTGACCTGTGCCATGTTGTACTGCACAGCACGGGCATACCCACAAACCCTTCCAGCCAGATGAAGAAAACGCAGTATTCCTGTTTATTACATACAGGAGGAAAGTTTCAGGAAGCAAAAGACAGGTAAGACAACAGCCATTTTCAAGGTTATTTAAAAATAAGTTTAAAAATACATTTCTAGATGTATCAAACACGTCTTCACCCCAAGATTAGTCCTTTGCTATGAAAACATCCTTCCCTAACAAATCCCATTCATAAGTAAAAGCTAAATCTCAAGTCTCAACACGAAAGCTGAGCAGCAGTAAAGTTAAGCTGTGAGTACCAGTGAGCAGCCTCCACATCAGTGTATTGTACGGGCTGGCAGGTAAGCAAGCCACCTGAAGCAGAACTCCCTTAAACCAGCTTGAATATTTAGCATTGCCAATTAACTCCTCCTCTGGGAAAGGCACAGGGGATGAGATGATGTGGCCTCCCTCAGGTGGTGTTCCTTCCCACACTGCATACGCCCACACCAGCGTTCCTGCTCCACAGTGCAGTCCCAGTGGCAAACCTGTACTTCAAGGCACTAAACCAAACCCAGGCACGCTCATGCAACCTCAGAAGGAAAGAAAAACCAGTATGTTTAACCAGACTACCTGCCCCAACCCTTGCCTCCTGCAGCAGTTCCAGGCGGCGGATCCACAAGCAGCTGAACTGATGGAATTGTGTGAACCCTCCTTTTGATGGAGACTTTCTCCTCCTCCTCCCTTTCTGACTCCCAAGAACTCGGCTCCAATCCCTCCGTCGCACTGGCTCTGGTGCTCTGCCAGGCCTCTCTGTAAATCAGTTCACATCACTAACCCAGCAGAAAACTAACAATGACCAGAGATGCACACCAGATAAGCACCAGAGCAGCTACAGTGAGAGCACTCAGCAGAGGAGAGACAGACAGACAGACCTCCCCTCTCCAGCAGGGATGACAACACGCCAGGAACTGAGCCTTGGTTCTGGATCCACAGCCCCTTCCTCCTGCTAACAAGAGCCTACCTAAAACCACAGCAATACCATTATACTTACAGCCTGGTACAAACAGCTGGGTAACACCAGCCTTTGAACAGATGCAAGGTAAAACACCAAACTGTTTTCTCCTCCTCCAAGCCTGACAGAAGCCATGACCTTTAACTGCAAATACCTCTATCTTCTACACGACTTACCCTGTATTTTCGAAGTGGGCTGAGTAACCTGTCTACATTATTTGACTGCCAAACCCAAGCATTAAAAATTCATTTACTTACTGGGGCTCACAAAAGATAAGATAATCCTTACTACCTGCAGGTATTACACCTACCACTTCACTGGTTCAGGAACACGGGGCCAGACTCTTCTGGGTGGTGTCCAGTGACAGGACAAGGGGCAATGGGCACAAACTGGAACACAGGAGGTTCAATCTTAACATAAGGAAACACTTCTTTACTGTGAGGGTGACAGAGCCCTGGAACTGCCCAGAGAGGTGGTGGAGTCTCCATCTCTGGAGACATTTCAAACCCATCTGGACGTGTTCCTGTGGGATCTACTCTGGGATCCTGCTCTAGCAGGGGGGTTGGACTGGATAATCTTCAGAGGTCCATTCTAATCCCTACAATTCTGTGACTAAACTATCAGGAATTTGGCAAAACAAAGCTGTAGTTCAGGTATCTAACAGGTACTACCACCTTTCTCTGTTTGTAGAGACTAGCTGTAAGTGGGGCTATGGCAGACTTGGATGTCACCACATAATTTCATTTTGAAGCCTGATACAGCACAACTTTTAGCAGTGCTAGCAATAGTGCATGCAGCAGTAACACCATGGTTCTGAAGACAGTTTTAACAAAAGCCACGTGCAGTCCCTCCAGCCTCCTGTGAGATGCATCAGATCTTCTAATACCTCAGTTTCGTTCAGTGAGTCAAAAGAAGATTCCTGGATTGAGCAACACCACAGTTTTAGAACAAAGATGGTGTTCAGAGCCCCACACTATTATAAAAAGTGTGCTATTTCCAGCGTTAAAGAACTTGAATGCTATTTATTTTTCTAACTACACACAATCTTATCTCTTTTCCCCTCTCATAGCTGTACACAAGTCCACTTTTACACAATAGCAATTAAGAATATCTTAAGAACTGGCAAATATTCAACAGATATCAGTATTCTGCTTCTGCAGAAGCACATCACAGTGGTTGCCACTGAATAAGTCAATGTTTTCTCTGCTCTTCAAACACTGCAGACAGTCTGAAACAATGCTGGAGGAAAGCTACCAAGATAACACCACACTACACAATGCATCAAAAAGCACAACGAAATTCAGAGCAGTCAATGTTTATTTTAACATAAGTTTTAATTAATTGCATATATCTGCCTTGAGCCACCTTTCAGCATATTTAGTTTTAGGAGGAATTCTACTTTTCCAATATTTTAATAAAAAAAGACACCAGTGCAACTTGGGCATGGAATTTCAAGATCTAAGTAAATTTCAAGACTGGGCAAGGATGTGCTTAGATTTTCCTAGAACGCAGCCCAGGAAGTAAAGAACTATAAAGAGTCTGAATAAAAGCCAATCTAACTTTACATTAACTAGTGGGAGGTGTCCCTGCCCATGGCAGGGGGGTTGGAACGAGGTGAGCTTTGAGGTCAAAACCAAAAACCAAACCCAAACACCAAAACACCCCACACCTCAAAACACCAATGGTACAGCAAGGCATTGCTCTAGTAAATACTCCCCTGGTTTTCTGCAGTAAGGTATGAGAAGGCCAGGAACTGCACTTGAACCATGTTTAATTACTGTTATTGAACCTAATCTCACTTTGTCCAGTCCCTCTTTGAACTCGTTTATACTTTCAGCTTTTCTGAATTCCACTGGTGATGAATTCCTCAGGTTTTTTACACAGCAAGAACTTGGAATGACTTGCTTTTGTATTACCATGCAAGAGGGGAACTCTCAGAAAATACAAGAAAAAAACCTTAGTTATTTGGTTATTACAAACCTTTATCTGTCCTCTGTTCCTTCTTGGCCATGATATGAAGTCCTAGTCATTTTATTTCTGGAACTGTTTTGCACTCCTGACCATCCTCGTCTTTCCCACACACACATTAGGTCATTTTTGATATGGCAGCAACAACAACAAAAGCATTTAGTAATTAGAATTCACAAGTAAGTATTTGTGGAGACTTTTTTAGAGCTGTGTATCAATAGGGCTTGGTACAGGGCACAAGCCAGACAGTCCACTCAGACTTGCTCAACATAAGGAAAGAGAATTATGTCCAAAATAACCACAAAATTTGAGAAAGAAGGTTTTCCCACACACATCTCAGTGTACTCCCATTAGCTTAGAAACCTTTCCCATTTAAAATATCCACATGTGCAATGCAAGACCCTCATGGCACATAGATGGTGCTGAGCTTTTGTCATTGAATTTTTTTAGAAAAGTCATCATTGTCTTGTGACCCGTATGAAGTTGGATCTTCTCAATTCAGTTTGCAGCACCTACAAATTTTACCACTAAAATTATCACTCATCAACACTTATTTCGGCTGTCTGCTGAAAAGATTCACTGGACCTGAAGCCTCAATGTTTCTAATATTACACTTAACTAACCCAGCTACCCCCAGGCCATGCCCTACAATTGAAGGGAATGAAGCACAGCCTGCCCATAATCATAGACAGTTTAACCTGTTTTGTGCTACACTTTGAAAGTTACCTTGCTTATCTTATCCATGCCATTCACTCCTTTCCCAGATGGATTCTGCTCCTCTCTTTTCTGAGATGGACTGATGAAACCAACTAGTAAGATCCTCATAAATATTAAAATCAATCTAAAACCACCCGTGTGAAAGAGGATTATCAGGCAGTCGCCAGTCTTCCAACTAAACAAGCATTTTTTGTAGTCATCTGCTCAATTCACCCTTTGAGCCCTTGTTACTCATGGTTTTCCACTCTCCCTAACCCTCATGCATGCACTCAAGCCACTTCACAAAGCAGCTTTACAGTAGCTACAATAATAAACTTGGGGCCTCCTCCTCAGCTCTATCACCAGTTTATCTTCTAGGTTACAAATTCAACTGGCAGGCTATCTTTTCAAGTCTGAAACTGGTACAGCAGGACTGAAGACTCTTACATGAAAGAAAACAATCTCCCAACCTCAACTCAAGCACTGGAGCTACCTGGGGCATAGTGACAAAGCTTTCCACTCTCTCTCCTGATCCTGATTCCTACAGAAGGGAATTGAAACATGCTCTTGTTCTTGCTTTGAAATAATGCCTCTCAGCTTCACTGGTAGTTTTCAGAAAGTTCTAACTAGCCCCCCTCCAATGGTGACAAAAACTGCAGCAGCAGCAATACTGGAGCTACCTTCAGACTTCAGGAAATAACTGCACCGCTCGTTCTCAGTTCATGTGGCACATCACATTTGCAGTAGTCACAGGGGTAAGAGATTAGACCCAGCTTCTAAGAATATGCTGAATAAACATATGTCTGCACACAGATGGGTGAAAAATCCTAGTTTCCAACTGAAATGGTGTTAAAAAAAGGAAAATATATAAACTGTTGCAGCTTCCACACACAGCAAATGCCTCACTCCACGTGGAATTTAATCCAGTGTCCTACAGCAACTCTTTTTGAAATAACCTGAATTTTTGCCATCAGTCAAGGAAAAACTATGGTGAAAATGAAAGAATTATTTCTAAACTTTGACTGACTTTACCACACGCTAAAGCAATAGTCTGTATCTGAATAGTTCCCTTCTCATTCATTCTTACAGGAGCTACCCTATGACAAAGCTGATGTTCCAAGAAGGCTATTTGGATTACGTTGCCTTTGGTGGATTGAACGCACAGCCTCAAATAGCACATAAACTGGAAATTAACATCACCACTGCATTTAAATAAAATAATTTAATAACAACGTCTCATTTGTATGTTACACAACATACAAATCTCAGAAATGCAAGAGAACTTGATGCTTCATAGAACTGTAAGTGTAATTTTATGTACTGACATAAAATACATAGCATTTTCTCTATATACAATCTAGAATTGTAACTCACAGCCCAGTTTTGTGAATGACTGCTGGTTTAGGGAACAGAAGTTATTTTAACTACAGAACAGCTAAATATTTTTCTCCACAAGGGCTGATAGTGACTGTCATCTGGCATCATGTAAATACACACAAAATGACTTTATGATGTTAGTTATACCATCTCCTCTGTTTCCCATGATCCATAGGACAACTTCTAAATATTCTATAGTCAGATGCTTCCAAAAAAACTGTGCAACTACCATAAAAGGAAAGCATAATGATGATAAAGTCATTGTGCACCTATGTTGAGCTACAGTTCTGAAATGAAAAGAATAAAGCAAGACTCCACTTGCAGCCTCTCAGACATCATCCAAGTCACAACCACAACCAGAGAGAACACGTTCCAACAGGGTTCTTCCACAGCATAAACCAGATTTGACCACACTCCATCACTGGGTCTCACCAAGATTCCAGATTGCGTGGATTAAGAGTCACTCTTCATTAGGGAAAAACACCCTCCTACAACCCTGTGAGCAATCACTTTATCATTGAAGCTGACTCCTCTAGCTGCAAGGCACAGACCCTGCAGCTACCTGAAGGGATCTGCAAGCACTACAAACATTTAAATTTCTCATACTGCTCCCTAATCTCAGCACTATTATTCCCTGCAGAGTCCTGCTGCTCCCAGCAACCAGAGAACCAAAGTTTAAAGGCACTGCACAAAGCAGTTACGTCACGATGAAACTCAAGACGTTTACTTGTCCGAAGCTGCTACACAAAGGTGGGGAAATCCCTGCCAGATTAAAGTTTGTAAAAGCATAATGAGAATGCAAAACTCCCTGCCCTTACTATCTCACTTGACTGCTGTGCTGAGACTACTGGCATCAGCTTCCAACTGCAGTAAAAAGATTCAGTCTTTTCATTCACTGCTGAATCCCAAAACCTTCGAAGTTACAGTGCTGCTGTGTCTCCTGTCACCATTTGGACTAATTCTAGATGCTCCCCTCCTTCTAGCTCTTCCAGTAGGAAAGTTATGTGAACATCACCCTTTAAGGTACACTATTTAAAATAACATCTGTGAAACAATTTCATTGTCTTTATTTGCTGCTTAGAAATATTTCAGCAACACCCACAAAGTTTGCATCAAGTTACCTTTACAAAGTAGTTCAGGACAATAAAAAACTTATTTTTAACTTCATTAAAACCAGTTTATGCAAAATTCCTGCCTGACAATACTTACAGATGGAAGAGATACCACCCAGACCTTCACTATCTCGAAATGAACACTTCCAGCCCTGAATCAAACTGATAAAGTCATAAAACCTTCAACTGGAGAGTGATCTAGTTCTTCATCCGTTTTTAATTAGAAAGTCAGCTACCAAACCACTTGGATCATCCCAACCCTGTCTATATTTTATTATGAGTGTCTACCACCAAAGGTCTGGGTTTAACTATGGTGATATTTAAATACTGTGTACCTATTGAATTAAATGCAAGTTAGGCCTAAACATTTAATTTTTTTTACCTGTTAATATTAAATCCTTGGGTTGGTTGAAAGAACCTTCAGTTTTTATTTGAATTGTTTCAAGTGCTCCTATAGAAGATCAAGGTACATGCAAGAAAAGCCCTCTGGTCATGATGAAAAACTTTCTGTAAACTCAGTCCCAGGTTTAATGTATATTCCAATTTTCCTACTGATATAAACTACCCGAGTTTAGTCATGATTTTCTACAGGGATAAAAAAAAAAGCAACAGAGCTCCACATATACGCACTTACATAAGGCAATTTCAACCATGGCAGTGTCCCTATAAATGAGTACACTGTGCTAATATTACTGTTCTATGCTGGCATATCTGCAGCCACACTAAGCAGCTATGAAGGTGTTCCTAACTGCAAAATAACTTGTGATAAAAAAGTCTGGTTTCTTTGTTTAAGAGTAAAAAGGGTTTGGGTTTTTGGTTTTGGGTTTTTTTAGTAACAGACTGCATACTGACAAGCCAGAGTAAGATCTCAATTTGTTATAAAAACTACTATTAATTTTTAATACTTTGGTATTTGAGGGCCTGCAGTAGTGAAAGTGACCTGTTTTTCCCAGCCCACTATGCAAAAAAATCACGTGTCGTTCTAAGGTCAGTTCAACCTTTAGAACTATGACATTTTGCAATTTGTTAGGAACAACCCAGAGCTGCCAGCTTCTGATTTACAAACCTCAGTTTTTACGTACCTTTGAGAGAAGGTTTCAGCTTGAACGAACCGTAGGTTATGAACAATCAAGAGAAGAGGTTTAACTGAGTGGCAGCAGAGAAACATTTCTTGGAAGAAAATTACCATTCATCGCATGGATTATAAGTCAGAGGGTGCTGTTTCACAGCACTTTAAAACCCTTTCAGTCATGGCTGACACATTCCTGTAATTTACTCCTTCCCCTGTAAACGCCAGTCCCATCCCACCTTTGCACTGATGTGACTGGTGAGTCAGTTCAGAGAGCTGAAGAGGATGATAAAGAACCTAGCAATAAAGCAACAATTAGTTTTCAGCTGGCTCACCTCACTAGAGGGATGACTCCCAAAGCCAAGACCCAAAGCAGATCCCAGTTTCAACCAGCTTAAGCTTTCATGTACCCTACTGCTGCATCCTAGCACTGCTCATCTTGTTCCCACCATCACCCACAGGGGTCCCCCAGTCAGGGCCAGACAAGCACCAGCACCAGACATGCCTTGGGGGGGTATGACGTTCTCTTTGTACTCAAGTCAGTGGGTTAGCTATGGAACTAGCATGACCCACTCACTCCCACTACTCCCAGTGTGGTCTGTGAGTGCTATCTTCCCATAATTACCAGAAAGCTAAGGAAGGAGATAACAAACTGCCTTCCTGCCAGATATTCAGCATGTTGATCAGTGCCAGTTCTGGTGGTAAGGAATGAAGAACAGGCAATACACTGAAAACATCAGAAGGATTTGCAATGGATGTCTGAAGTCTGCTGGAGAGGCACTGTCTTTCTTACTTTCATGCTGTGTTTGAAATAAAAAGGGTGATCTGGTATACCTATTCAAGATGCAGATAACCATAATTTCCACAAACAATACAATTCATCTCCTGGCATCTCTTCCAGCCTTATCTTTAAACCAGCAATTACTGCTGCCTTAACCATATTCCAACCACCTTTATGCCTGCACAGAGAGCATTCAGGGTTTCATCAACAAACCCATCCTTTAAGCACCATATTTCAAGCCATCACAATTTTACCTCTGCTTTGTCTTCTTTCCCCACAAGTGCTATGCAGTTAGCCAATCCAAAGACAATTCAAACCAAATTCATACTGTGAATGTTCAGGTCTGAATTCCAAGATATGCCTCCGAACTTACAGGCCAAAGTAAACGTTTAAGAATGTAAAACCTACATTTTAAGCATGCAAATACATGAAAATAATTTTGTCTTTAATTGGTTTTGGTTTCAAGCATAATTAACAAGTCCAGGAAAAAAAGGTTTTCATCTTTCTGAAGAATTCATTTAAAATGCAGAAAACAGGGGAGCTGTAAGTCGGGAAGTTCATTCTCCTCCTTCAAAAGTCCTTGTAAGATACAGATCTCACTCCAGCCTAGGAAGTTAAAGGAAAAGGGAACTATTTCTCTAGCAGTTTAAGGCAGCTAAAGACACATGTAAGTACCAGGAGGATTTTGTAAAGGATCTTTAAGAAGGTTAGACAGCTAATTCCCATTTTTATTAATGGCAGATAAGCACCTAACCCGATCAGACTTTGAAATCCAAGCTTCTTCTGTACCTATCAGCTGCACACCAATGCGAATGACTCGCTGTATTTGACAGTGGTTTGAGTAAACTTTAAGCTGGTTTGCATGTCTTTCAATTGCTTTTATTCAAAAGCAAATCAACAGTAAGTTTGCAATAACGTTCTCCATCCCAAAGACAGCCTTCCATTACCATTTTCTAACATTCAGATTAGGAAAGAACACTGATCAAGCAAGATGAAACAGCACTAAATTCAGTGTATGGCTCCTTAAACCACATTAAAAAAAAATCCCACCCTTCCCCAGTCCATGAATTGCTGTATTTGCACAGCTCCCTGTATTACATCACAGATAACCCCAAAGACAAGCAAGCAGAAAGGTTATTTCTCAACCCCCTTGGTTCCTCAATTCAGTTCAAAACACAGCTGCACAAACAGCTACGCCAGCACAACAGACTGGGGGCTGCTTCAGCATCACAACTGCAGCACCAGCCCACGGAAGGATGCCACGAGCAGAAGCAGTGCTGGGGAAAGGCAGTGTCTGTGGCAGGAAGCTCGAGCATCCCACACACACCTTGGCAGGGCGTGTAAACTTCCAGTATCATGCTGCTACTATAAAATTTCATACAAATATGCGCGTCCTCTGGTGGTTCATAAAGCAGTGAGAACTAATCTGTTATAGAAAAAGAATAAAATTAGTCATCCACAAAAAAAAAAATAAATGAAGATTTCTTACTCATTTGATTTAGATAGTTGTCTCACAAACTAATTTAGTCAATTCACTCAGAGTAACTCTTCAGTGAGCTAAAGATAAGGCAGCTGCTGAATTTCAGAAGTTATTTACAAAGATGAACAAAACTAGTTCCAAGTGAAATGCTTTTCAACTCTTACTATTGTATTTCACTCGAACAACAAAGCTTTCTTAACCAGCTGCTGATGAAATTGTTTCAATTCTCCCTTTAAAAAAATCTCAGCACCACACCCATCACACACTGGGATTCTTTTCCTTATTTAAATGCTAATTGTTTCTCCTGAGACATCAATTCAGTCATTCTTCTGCACAGTTCATCACAAGGCATTTTAATGATCCAGCCTTTTCACTGGGTTTTACATGACCTGGAGACTTATGGAGGTTTACTTACTTGTCTTTTACATCCTAAAAGGCCCGATGGAATCAGTGAAAAAGATACAGGAGAAGTGCAGGATCAAGCCCAAGATACCTGTCAGTTCTTCCTGTGTAAAAAGCCCAACTTTCAGCTAGTGACTTGTTTGTTCTGTACTAAAACGATGGGAAGAGCCTGTATTTCACCACATCACCATCTTTTCTTGGTTAATCTTTGCTGGCTTTTAAGCACGTAAGGATTGTGCAATGCAACTGCAAAGGAGTAACAGCCCGATAAAAACATTTAAATATCTATTTGTGAGGTCAGAACATGGCATAATAGGGAGATTACATTAGTAATTTTTGTTAACTGCACTCACAGGCACAAATTATTCTCTAAACCATGTGAAGCACTTACATGAATACAGCCTCCTAAAACCATCAAATACTAATCCGGCGATTTCTCATGCACACAACCGTAACAAATGCATCCTCTTCCTAAACTGTTAATACTTGGGTTAAAAATATTATTTTTACAAACAACCATTAGCGATTTAAGTTGCATATACCAGCGAAAATTATAAAAGTTAAAATTTGAAAAGCAAATGGATGCCTGCTTGCTTCAAAACTACTTTGTTACTGCTACTGTAGAGTAATAGGAAAGATAATAAATAGACATACTAGGGGGAAAAAAAAATCCCAAACTTGCAACCTGTGAAAAGGATGAAGATACTTGAGAGCTTTTGGAAGGTGATTGATCCTAATGGCCTTCTAGAAACATTAACGTGAAAACCAGACATATTAAAATGCTCATTATTTTAATGAACTACATATTTTTTTTCTCTATTTTGTGCTTTCTACAAGAACAGATCAAACTAAATAAAGTATTCTTAAAATCTTGCTGCCATAGTAAGTATGCTTTTGCCAATAGCTTCCCCTCACCCCCTCTTTGGCCTACTCTGAGCAAGTTTTAAAACTAAACAGCTGAAGCAGCTTTAAGTGCATGACAAACCTAGTAGAGCCTGGTAGGTTTCTTCTATTTAGAGTGCAAATAGTTCATCTGCAAAAGAGGAGATTAATGGGATTTTTACAGCAGGAAACATAACCAAATCCACTACAACACAGAGCTGGAATGTCAGCCTTTGACGCATTTCTGACAGAGCTGCTCAGTCACTTCCCATCAAAGCCCACAAGTCTGACAGCAGACAGAAAAAGCCCATCAAGTAACCAACTTCGTGAAGTTTCACAAGATTTTACAGGATAATTTGGCACGTATTTGTCAAAAATGAAGTCGTGCGCTGAAAAAGAACAAGTCACCAAAGAAGCTGGCTGAGGATTTTAATTGATACTCTTCCTCTCCTGTAGGTAATTTGGCTATCCAGATTTCAGTCAAGCACACGTATCGATGACAAGCCATCCCGGCATCCTGACTGCTGTGATGACAATATTGGCTGTGGTAGGAGGCATATGACTACATTACATGTTTCAACACGATCAGCACTGACACAGACTCTCTTTTATCACCACCATTTGTTCCCCTTCAAGTGGTTTAACGCAGCCAACAGGGAAAAAAAAAAATCACTATCAGAGCTAGTCCCACTACAAAAAGAGCTGCACCAGGTGGCAGTAAAATGACAATTGCTAAGGATCTTGTTATTGACAAGTCACCACAGAGGAGCACTCCTCTGAAAGGCTTCAATTCTCCAAGGAGTCTGATGGGTCAGCAAGAGGATGAAGGCTCCAATCCTGCATTTTTTTTCCTCCATATACAGTGTAACTTATGCATGCAGACAACTGCATACATTTGTCAGCACAGAATACCAAAAAAAACCCTTGCTTTATTCACCTCTCATCAAAACCTTTCTGAGCAAGCACTACTTTTATACTGATCTCCTCAGAAGCATCTTCATTACCCAAAAGTCTTTTTAAAAAATAAAAATAGGAGGAGCTTACAGGCAGGAAGAATAGAATTTTTGATGACTGGTGACATTGTGTTCATTAGGAACAATCTCTAGGGAGATTACTGAGCTGTATCTATTATGAGACAGGGCATCGGATGGCTAGCTAGCACTTCCAGTCATCCAATGCACGACCTTCAAAACAATCCCCTTCAGCAGTGCTACCTTGCTGCTGTACCTCGTTTTCCTCCACTCTGCTCGTCTTTTTGGGGTACGCAGGGAAAACAAACAAGCAAAAACCCAAGCAAAACCAGTTTACAGAGGACAAAATTACTCCAAACAAAAATTTTTCATCACTTTATCTGTAGCTTCCTTATAGCCACACGCCAGTATTGCACAACATCTTGGGTAGAAAGTCACACGTTCAAAGCAAGCAGAAAAATCACCGTTTCCTTTAAGCCAAAAGACTTCCATTCTATATTTTTAAGTATACGACAAAGATCCTGTGCTGCAATTCACCTCCACTGCAATATTGCTTTTTAAAGAGTCTGTTCTCAAGTTGATCACAGCCCAGGAAAAAAAACCCAAACCAAACCATTAGAAATTACATCTGTTGAACGAGAAAAGCTGATTCTCTGTTCCATTTCCTGCATGCATTTGGGGATAATTCGGAGCTAATTCAACTCCTCCGGTGGTTTCAACAGGCATGAGGCTGGGTCACTAAGGTGACAGCAGCCAGTTCCTCGGCTCCGTCATCAGAACAAAGCACCAAGTGTCCCCCCACTCACCCGAGTGTCATCTCCGTGACAGCACCAGAATTCTGACACAAAAGCGGAACTGCCAGAACACGAAACTGAAGCAACTTTAAAAGAGAACTAAATTCGAGGCTGTCTCGAAGACAGGAGAGGAATAATTAACCAGAAATTTCCTCAAAGGAGAGTGCTATGTAAATCGTGTTTCCTCACCAATTTGCAGGTTACAGATTTAGTGGATAATTTTTATCCATATATCCTTCCACAACCAGATTCAACTCTTCTGTCCCCAAACTCACTGCGTCCAAAATAACTGTATTAAAAAAAAAAAACCAACAACCAAACCAACCCACAGGTAAAACAGAGGGGGGGAAAAAACCCAAAAAACCCACAACCGAACCAGGTAAGTTCTTAATTCTCATAGTTAAAACTAACCAGTAGTGTTTAATAATCGACAGCGTTTCGGGAGGTCGGACTAAAGGGTTACTCAAGGAACTTTCACCATAAATTTTTGCAGGATGACTAATGAATTGTGAGCTGGAAGTTCGGTCACAAGCACAGGGAATAACCTGGAGTCCCCTCCTGCGGGGATACAGGTAGTTTTGGGGGATTTAAACCCATCACCTCGTGAAGGAGCACACACACACAGTAAAATCGAGTAAAAATGGCATTTTTTCCCCATTCCATGGTTCACCAGAGTCCGTACTTCAGAGCCACCACCGGAACAGCCAAATCCTAACGCTGACCAGATATTAATAATTAACCTACTCGGTTCCAGCCTGCTAATTAGTTGACCCCCCCCCCTCCTCCTCCTCCGTGCCCGGGAGCGAGCTGCCGCAGCCCCGCAGCCATCCCCACGCTTCGGGTTTTCTCTAGAAAAAAAAAAAAAACAACAACTCACGGCTTCAGCACCAACTCCTCCTCCTCCCCGTGGATAATGGGAAGTAAAACCCAAAGCCCAGAGCGAGGACAGACGTACGGACACTTCACCGCGCCGCCGCCCGCCCGGTCCCTTGCACCATGTGCGGGCTCCGGTGCGTTCCTTTAACCCCACCCTCGCCGCCCACACCGGGGAGCGAGGGGGAGGATAGACAAAAAAGCCCTCAAAATTAGAAAAAGCCCCCAAAATTAGAAAAAACACCCAAAATCCCAAATAAATACATGCGTCTCGACTGCTCGCCCCCCGCTTATGGCTGTTAGGGCGCAGATAAGCGAGGGAGAAAACCCGCCCGGGCTGGTGAGCGACGGGAGGTAAACAATTAAGTTAAAAAATGGTTATTTAGGGTTTTCCGCCCCCCCCCCGCAGCGTCCATCCCCGCCGCGCCGAGGCGGCACCCGCGCTCCCCCCCCCCCCCCTCCCGGCCGTACCTTGCCGGGCTGCCGCGGGGCTCCGCCGGGGTTCTTCCTGCCGCCGCCTCCGCACCCACCATGCTTTGTCCGGCCGCCGCCTCCACGCGTGGGGGGCCCCTGCCCCCCGAACCCCCGGCCTGCCGCCCTACCGCGGCCCCAGCGCCCAGCGGGGCTCCATGGCCGCCGCGCCCCTCCGCACCTGAGGGCAACGCCGGGGCGGCGCCGAGGTGCCCACGGGAGGGCCCGGCCCCGCCTCACCGCCTGCCCGCTGGCTGCGCCCCCGCCGCCCCGGTTCTCCCCTCAGCGCCGGCCGCGCCCCGGTGAAGGTGCGAGCCCGCGGCGGCCTGAGCGGGGCTGGGGGCGAGAGGAGAAGGGGTGCGGGCGGGCGAGAAAATCCACTCCGAACGAAGCGCCCTGAGCCGCGGCGGGAGCGCCCCACTTGTTGCCCTTGTGGCAGCGCCGCGCGCCCGCCTTCCCGCTCGTCACGCGCGCACCGCCCGCCTACCCGCGCGGGCACACCACGCGCTGCAGCCGGGTGCGGGGCGGGCGGGGAGGGGGAACGAGGCACCCACAGCGGCTCCCCCGCTGAAGCCCCGCCTCTGCCCGGCCGGCGGCGCAGCTGATTGGTGGGGAGGGCGGCGCGGCGACGTGGGCGGGGCGGGAGGGGGTCCCCGCTCCCCTCCTCTGGCCCCGGTCGTCCCCGCGGTTGCCGGACCGGTGTGTCCCGGAGGAGGCGAGCGGGCGGGCCGAGAGGAGGGGGGAGGCCTCCGAGCCCAGCAGGCCGGCCCTGTTGCCATGGCGCCCGCCCGCCATGTTTTCCCTCGACGCCTCAGCCCTTTCCTGAGGTAAAACACCCCGGGAAAGGGGGAATTGATGGCCTCAGGGTGGCTGCGGACACCCACGGCTCGCTGCAAAGTCACATCTTTATGGCAACATTCGTGCCTTTGGGTTTTTTTCCACACAGCGTCAAGCAAAAGAGGAAACCCCCGGCTACGCTGAAAAATGCCGTTTCACACCACTTTTTTAAAAAAATGTTTCTCCTTTTCAAGCAAGATAATTGCAGCTGGCTCAGTTTTGTGTGGCGGCCCACAGAACTTTTGTTACTGCCTGGAGCAGGGAGGAGAAAAAGCCTGGTTCAGGCCGTCAGTGCTTCCCTTAGTAAATAAGGTTCTAAGAGCTTCAGATTTTGGAAATTTGCCCCCCAGAGCTGATACTAATCATGCACGGCTCACTCATTGGTAACCCTCTTTTTTTTGTTGTTGTTTGCTTACTTGCTAAGCTGATGAGACTACAAATCCTGGCCAAACATCCCCTACTAAAACAAACGAGAAATCGCCAGGACCCAGGATGCTGAAACAAAATACGTGTGCTCTTACAGCAAGGAGCAGTCTTCAGTCTCCTGGTGGGCAGATCTATTTATTTAAATTTATTTATTTAAAATCCTATGGACTGTGAACCTCACAGCTTTTTGTCCTAAATACAGGAAGAAAATGAACACAAACCATTTGCTTCTATTTTCAGCACCTGCATTCTCAATCCAGTATAAGGAGAGGCCCAACCAAAGCAATCACCTCAATGTCACCTGGCACAGTGGTTTAAAAACTGTTTTCACTGCAAAGGGAGAGGTAAGCATGTCTCCCCCACCCACGAAAACGCGCATTCATGCACTTCCATTTTCACCAGGACTCAGGAGGCGATGCGCACAGCTGTAGACACGGCTGGTTTGGTAAACAGCATGAACATCCACAGCACGTACCCAGCTCCCCGTACTCTCTGTCATTAAATCTTGGAGGCCCATTGAAAAGCCACAGCGCATCTCCTGGAGCTGCTCCAAAATCTCGTTTGGGAGTCTGGAAGGAACGTCTTCATCCACGACGCGTTGGGAGGGACATTGCATATTTCATTCCTCTTCAAATATTTATATATGTGGTTCATGTTTGAGTAAAGCTGTCCTTTGCATCAAAGTAGAAAGATTACAGCAAAGGGAGGAATCGCCCAGAATCAGCAAGCATCTTTGTCCATCAAGGCTGGCAAGGAGAATTAAGCGTCTGGCAGCCAGGAGCTTGGCTCCTTTCATAACAATATGTTTTGAGATCAATTAAAAAAAAAGGAAAACAAAAATCAACTGGAACAGTGTGCTAAGGGGAAAAACACACGAAAGCTGCTCTCTGTATGTCCCTGGCCCCACTGGGGTGCGAGGGAGGGCCCTGGTTTAAAGCACCTTAGTCACTCTCATATGTATTTTATTTTATTTATATCTCTTTCTCCCTTTTCAGCAGGCCCTGTTGCTTACAGTGACTGAGATGGGAGAAAACAACCCTGTCAAGCAAGGACGTGAATCCACCTGATGCCCTGGCACCCCATGTCATGACCTGATACAACATTATACGTCAATTAATGGGGACTGGTTCCTAACAGCTCCCAGACATGCTGCTCCCAGGAATTTGCTGTTGATGTTGCTTTGACAGGGCCTGCTGGGAAAGAGGATTTTGTGTCCAGCTCTTGAGACAGGTAGTGGGGTACCAAAGCCAGAAGTAACCTCATGAAAATACACTTTTTAAAGCACTGACGATGGAGCAGACACTACTTACATCTGCCCCTGGGCCACCTCCAGCAAGCACAGTGGGATGAAGCAGGACACGAGGGATGGCATCCAAACACACATGTACAACCTCTCCTGCATGGCCCTGAAAAATCTGATGCTAAAGTTGTTCTGCAGTTTGCGTTATCAGAAAAGAAGCAGGATTTTCATACTTCAGGTCTGTAAAGCTGAGCTTTGTTACAGGCACAGCAGTAAATTGCTGCTTTTTTTTTTTTTTTTCTCCTGAGACAGAGAGCAAATGCTTCTGATTGCTGCTGTTGTCAGTGGCACGTACACACTTTAATTTGGTCTGAAGCTGGAATAACTTTTTTGCTTACGTATTCAAAAATACCAGCTTCACTCAGCATCGTGGTGCTAATTATTAGACCCGCTGTAGAGCCCTTGCCAGTGAGTTCCAGAGCATCAAACATTTCTTGGGGGCTGGTTACAAGGAAGTTGTATGTTCAGGGCATTGGTGTCATACCACTTGGTGACACAAATTCCTGTTGCCTTTTTCCATAGGTAGTGTGCTATGCGCAGCTGCCAAAAAAGAGAGACTTTTAAAATAACTCAATTCTCATTTTTTATCAAATTCAAAATAATTTCTATTTTTTTCCCAAGCTATTTATTCATTGCTGTCATAGCAATTGGGTTCACTGGAATAAAAGCTGACTGGGGGGCTATTGGGTTTACAGCTATGGCAATGAGCTAGGTGCATTTCGCCTTTTCTCTAGCATCAGCCTGTTAATTAATAATTGGTACATTGCCAGGAGCGAAAAGAGCAGGAACAAGTCCCAGGTTATAAAATCTTCAAGGTTATCTTGCTCTTCCTGTTTCACAGCAGCAAAGCAAGAACAAGAGAAGCCAGCCACAGCCAGGTTGTGGTGAGACGGGGCCCGGCCGTGGGGCACTCACCTTGGGGGTCCCACCACATCTCCAGGGCTCATCGCAGCAGCTGCAGGCACATCCTTCCCAGCTACAAGAAAGCAGCAGACACTGGATTTTCCCTTGAAGCCATGTATTGCCCAGGATTCCCAGGTACCTGCTTGCAGCCACCCTTGTGAACACGGTCAGTGCCATCTCCCTGGCAGCAGCAGCTCGCTGCGAGGGACCAGCACCTCTCTCCCTGGAACACTGACTACCTCCTTTCCACAGGCAGCACCTGAAGTCTAGCACGGCTGGTAGTCCTTTATGTGAAAGAAGTGCTTCACCCAGATTCCCTCACACCGCATCCTGTAATATTAATGACATCTCTTAGCACCACAGCCCCTGCGCCAAAGCGTGCAGCGACCACAAGGGCCAAAAATGCTGCTGGCTGCAGGCACACATGTCCTGAAACCTTTCTCAGCCTCCCTCTTGCACATACTCACCCAGTAAGGCCAGCACAGCTGGAATGCATTTTCTGTGATGGGCCAAAGCTGATCCAGGGGACGGATCTGTTTGATTTTGGGGGACAGACTGGTGTGACTCGTGGACACCCGGAAAGCTTGGGACTAACCTAAGTGTGCTTCTGTGACCAAGGAGGAGAACACAAGATAAGAGGTTAAAATTTAAATCAGAACAGGAGCCTAAAGGTGGCTCCTGCAGCATGTGAGTGCTTCAGCACCAGCCCTGATTTTCAAAATTAGAGATAAGAAAAAAACTAAAAATGCAAAGACGACGTGCAATGGGAGCTGGGGCAGCTCAGTTCCTCCAGGAATGAACCTGTTTTTTTTCCCACCCCAGCATTTAAGCCTGGAATTCAGCCAAGCAAAGAGCCTCTCCCAGGGTAGGTGAGGTTTGTCAGCAAGGTCTGTCAGTGACATGAACATTTCAGTGCCCTCCTCACACAGATGTTTTCTCCACTTTCCTCCCCACAACACGCACGCAAACCAGCACAGCAAAAGCAGCCCCTGCAGAGCGGTTTTGCTCCACTTCCCATTGCTCTCCTGCCTCGGTGAGATGGGGGAGATACAAGGGGTGTGTTCAGCCGTGGCAAAACCACTCACGTTGAAGAGACTGATACATGCACCCATGTCCTCCTCAGCACCACTTCTTTTTTCTGGAGCGTTGAGCTTGCTCTTGCAGGCAAAGCAGGGCAGGATAGCAACAGCAGAAAGAAACTCACCGCTGCTACGTCGTGTGCTGTCATTTGCAAGCTGTGGGCAGAGCTGCACTTTGCTCGTATCGATTCACATTTGCCAGGAATAATGACTCCCTGAGCTGCTTGGATTAAAGTAAGTGTTCCCCTGCTCTAGAAAGACAAGCAGTTGGAGCTGGAGCAGCTTTTTCAGACAAAGGCTGCAGTAACTAACAGCTTTTCCCTCCCAGTGAGGCTCCTTCTCCTTGCAGAGAGGAGGCACAGCAGTGCAGAGCGCAGGCAAGAGGATGGAGAGGAATCCACTTGAATTTCAACTTCTGGATCAGCAGAAACCAGGCAATAATTATTTTGCAAACGACAAAAAAAAGCGCCTGCTACGTGCAAAACATCTTTTTTGTGTCCTGGAAACGTGAGCCTCTTGCACCTCTCCTTGCCTCCATTTAGAGGCACCCCACAGCATTTTGCAGTAAGACCTGAAGAGCTGCAAAACTGAAAACTGCCAGGCAGCAGAGGCTGCAGCCGAGTCTCTTTGGAGGTGTTTGCACGTAGGAAAAAAACATACTAGACCTGCTTGAGCTGCACCACTTCCATTTTGGTTTTATTTTGTTGGCAGATGGGAGTTGAAGCACCAGCAAAACCCCAGCTGTGGGAAGACCACCAGTCCTCACGTGTAACTTAGATTTTTTTTTAAACCATCTTGACTTCAGGCATGTCCTGGATGAGGATCTGCTGCGTGATTTCCCTCTTGCAATGCCAGCTTGGGTAAGGTGACTCCAATTAAAACCAGTCCTGTATCCGGACGGGTGCTGAAATCCAAGCTGGCTGTTTCTGAGTGGCAAAGAAAACTAAGCTGGCACCGTGTGTTTTTCAAGACACTCCCAACAGCCTGGCAAGGTGCTCGCAGCCACCACCAGAGTGAAATCCTGCTCAGCCCACGGGGGTTGCACACCAGGGGAGGTGGCACAGCGAGTGTTTCACCACCAGGACGTGGGGCTGGCGCTCCTCGCTGAGGGCTCCTCCTTTGTGTGACATGAGCAGAAGGGTCTCCAAAACCAAGGTGGGGAGAGTGGCCCTGTCTCAGGGGGGGCAGTGGTGGCTGGCTCCTAGGACTGAGCGGTTGGGGTGGGATCTAGCTGGGATGTTTGAAAGCTCCCTTGAGGCACTCAGGCCCTATCCAGAGAGACATGCAGGGCACCCTCATTTATGTGCCAGTTCTCTGGGGACCCTGGCAGGGCAGTGGTGACAAGCCCTGGTTTCAGCCTTGCTGCTCCCTGCATCCCCTGGTCCAGCACGTTGGACACCTGGTTTGAGTCACCCCCCCCCCATTACCACGCAGACCTCACTGCAAGGAGTGGAGGCCAGTGGTACCACCCAGGGTGCAGGATGTGACCCCTGGCATTTCAGAATTACGAAGTATCAAAGCAGGAGATCAGAAAGCTTCTCTCTTGTTATTGTAGGATCTGCAGATAAACTTCAGAAATAAAAAACAGGGCAAAGGGAAATGAAATAATCCACATGTCTAGTTTTAATATCCAGCCTCATACCTACGGGTTACTGGAAAATGACCTGGAGGGCAGACACGTCCTGCATTTCCCTGCATTAGGGACTGAGATCAGCAACATAATCGGAGTAAATGAAGGGTTTTCTTCATGCTGCTTGATGGAGAAATCCCTCTGACATGGATGTGCTTACTATAAACAAATAAAACTTCAGAAACCAGCATGCAGCACAGATGAGATCTGGCCTTGTAAATTAGTAAACCACTGCCCCATGTACAAAATCGCTGCAGGTTTTGTGACTGATCCTGTACATATTTAACCTCCCCCATGTAAATAGTCCTCTGAAGTTAATGGAGCTGTACTAATTTGCAATGGCTGGGGATTAAGCCGCCGGGGTTAAGCATTCCTGCCAGCTCTGACTGCAGCATGTTGTAGTTACAGGGCTGTAGTATGACTCGGAGATGTTCCTGCTCTGGAACAGAAACATCCGTGGCCATCACACCGTGGCACCAGCGGCCCCGTGGGACGAGCACTCTCCCTTCACAGGCTGTGTCCTTGGACAAACCCCACTCCCACCCTGCTGAGGAGGAGGGCACAGACGTTTTGTCGGGTGCCACAATGTAAAGCTCATTTCTCTCTTTCGTTCTCGCTGGGGACGTGCCAATGTTTTCCAGAGACCGTTTCATTACTACCATGCTGCTTGCAAGCATCTTAATTTAAATCACATTATAGAAGCACCAAGGCAAAATGATGCATCCACAGACTAAATAATAACCGGACTGAAAACATCCTTGGGCTGTGAGAGGCTAGAACAAGCACTAATTGAAATGTATAAACTTACATAACATTATTTATAGAAAGGAGCTCGGTTGTCAAAGGGCCTGAGAGAGCTGGAACATGGGAATGTTTGTTCTCCCTGCAAAGAAAAATTAATTATGTAAGTTTATAAATTCCAGTTGCTTTGTTTCCTCGTCTCCTGATGTGCCTAAGGACTGCTGGAAAGGTATTTATGGTTCCTGGCTGCTGCTTCTTCATGGTGTTTTTTAACCTTGTACTTCTGCATGCCGTTGCCTCACAGGATCTTGGAGCAGGGAATTAAGGCTTTACACACTGTGTTCCTTGGCCATAGAAAAATGCAGCTTTATCCTGAGATTCTGCAGTAGTAAATTTATTTGAAGGGGATGCCGGAAGGAGGCCAGGGCTCACCAAGCCAACAGGTCTTTTGTGGAGGGTGCTGGGGTGGCTGCTGGTTTTGGGAGCACAGGGAGAGCCCTGAGCCACTCGCAGGTGGCTGGGATCAAACAGACACCTCTTTCTGCCCTCTCCTCCTGATGTGGCTGTGCTTATTTTCTTCTTTCACTGCTAAGAACAGAGATGCCATGAAGACACTAATGCTCTACATGGTTTGATTTGCAAGGCAGGAAGAGTGCCACTTATTACTAAAATGCATGATCTTGTAAAATTTCCTGGTAACGCTGAATTTGGCCAGGGCTGCCAACTGGCCAGAAAGCTCAGGAAATATGGCAGAGAAATTACATATCATCCAACCCAAATGATGAATGTTTCCTCCCAGGCTCTGCTCGGAAGCACCATGGCTTTGGGTTTTGTGCTGCGTTCGCTGGTTTTATCCCCATCCACCCCTGTAAAACATCACTCCTCAAGGGCCTGAGACACTCACCAGCATCCAAAAATGCCATTTATTCAATTACCTGGTTTTACTTATTCTCCAATACCATCTCATTATGAAAGCTAATGGCCGAGTGCGGGAGTTTCAGCGCAGCCAGCCAGCTCCTAAGTGAACTAAAATGCAAACTCCAGGTCACCTGTGCTTAAGGGAAATAAGAAACAAGAAAATGTCTTTGGAGAAATATTTCGTACCTCCGTTGGCTGATGTCCTCTGACAGCACTGCATTCCAGGGACCTCCCCTTGGGCCCTGCTTGCCACCTGCAAAATGCCCTGGGGCCAAACACCCCAGGCAGGCTCTCCCTCCCCCATTGCCCTCCCTCTGACATGCTTTCAAACCTGTTTTCCTGCAGTTTCTGGCATTTCAAGATCTGCCTTGCTCCCACCAAAAGGCAGGAGAAGAGGCAAGGCATCTGGGGATTTGAGCACGGGGATGATCAACCCCATTACATCTGGGGGGTAAGCTTTGTAGCACCGGCCTCTACCACCCACAGGGTTTGTGCAGGGACGAGCAGCTCAGGTGATATCCCAAAATACTCCTACCCAAGTGGTACCAGCAGTTCAGAGGTGGATTTGCACCAGGTGAGGCTGTAGCTGCATCCCCCTTGCCACCCTTTCACAGGAGGTGACAGATCATGTCCTCTGGGGACTCTGGGGACCCTGGGGCTCACCCATGGGATTCATGCTACTGGGAAATGTGCATCCCTTTTGAGGAAAGGGGGGCTCATCCACCACTTTGGTGAGGCTTGGCTAAACCAGGGGGACCTTTATGGGTAGAAACAGCTTTATCTTGCTGTGCTGAGGGGAGAAAGCATCGATGGTGAGGGCTGCCTGTCTCCCTGCACCGTCACCATGACCTCCCAACATGGCAAGGGAAACCCACGAGTCCAGTCTGGACTCCGTGTTGGATTAAATGGCACCCCGAGCCTCACTTCCTGGGGATCTGGGAACAATTTAAGAGGCAGATTTTAACAGGCCTGGCTCCAAGGTGACGACTCATTGTCTATTTTTCCAGTTGCAAGCCACACAGGGATTAAAAACTCATCAGTGGCTGCTGCAAAGGACCAGTCCACTCCCCCTGTCCAGCCACCACCGTGTGGTACTTCTTAAAAAGGCTCCTTTTGTCCCTGGCACCGACCATTATAAATATTTGGAATACATGAATAAACTGTTGAAATTCCCCAGAAGGGGAAGGAAACATTTCCACGAGAAACGTGGGGCAAGAGTGAGTCATCAGGTAAAACTTCTCAGAGGCTTGTGCATCTACAAATGGTCAGTAAATCTCTAAATCAGGAAATCTCCCCAGAAGAAAATAACAAGTGATTTATTTTATCAATACACAGCAAAGGACTGACATACAGAAATCTCTCAAAATATCAAAAAGTTAAAAGCAAAATAAAATGTGGAGGTCACGGACTCCAGCAAAAACCCTCCTGTGAAACACAACAAAAGCACAAATGGTAATCCTGATATTTACACTTGCAAAAAGGATCTGGAAGAAAGACTTTTTTTTTTTTGAAAGAAGTGAAAAAAAATGAGACTAACCTGAACAGTGGGATGGTAAATCAGCACCAATATAACCCACGTGTGCCTCGTCATCTGCTGCCTTCCACGGCCCAGAGCTTTATGAAATACAGCACTTGCTTGGCTTGCATTTGGAAAAATGTGCCTAAACTATTATTTTTTTTCAAATACAGATATGCCTAGAAAAAATACCGTAAAAATTCAGTGGTTCCAAGAATACAGAGCAAGAAAAAAAATAAAACTGCGCAAAGAGGAATGGTCTTGCCAAGGAGAGGGCTTGCCAATAGTGTCACGTGTGAGTGAAGGTGACGGCGCCTGCAGATATTTTAGGGAGCACCACATCATAAACGAGTGGCAGCTTGGAGGAACTCCCAGAAAGCACGGAGCGATCGCGTGAATAAACTGCAGGGGCATTTTAGTGGTGCAGAAGGTGACATCTGAGGCAGAACCAGCTGAAGGGTGCAACACCATGTGGCTCTGAGTCTTTGGTAAGAAGCAGCAGAGCTTGGGATGGGCTGCACATCTGGAGTTGAACATCTGTCATGCGTACGATGGCAGAGCTGCAGCACTTGCTCACTGCAGGGCAGATCCAGCCTGGCTTGGGTGAGCTGTCACCCAGGAAAGTGCCAGCAAAAGTGGGACCAGAGGAAATTGCTGGAGCTGCTGGGTGCTGTCCCCTGCCTGAGCAGCATCTACCTGGCTGCTCTCTGCCAACGTGGTGCAGGTTAGAATGACTCTGATGGAAACCAAGCCTGCCTCCACCTGCTAGCACATGGCAGCCCCACTCCCCAGTGGTTTTCAGCTGTCAGCAAACCAGGAAGGATGGGGACTGGGCAGATGTGGAGACTGGGCAGATGGCAGGCAGGGGGACCTGCAGTGGGGCAGGTATGAAGGATTTTTTTCTGAGCTTTAAGGACGTTGGAGCGCAGCATGAGTGGTGTCCCAGCTCCTTCCCTGGCTGACTTTGAGGAGGAACCTCCCCCAGGTGGGACTCAGGCAGGTGCCCCCCTTCAGCCTTCCCTCCTGCTGCTTCCCCATCTCCCTCACCTTCCTCCTCTGGCTGTGCTAAGCTGCTCGTGTCCCTGCTGTACACCCACAAGCTGCCCAGCAGGCTCACCCGGTGGCTCAGGGCATGCTGCCATGTGCCTGCTTTCCTGGGGGAAGGAGGAAGAGGAGGAAGAGGAGGAGGTGATGGCCATGGCGTCACACTGCTGGCATGGCTCGGCACGCAGGCACGGGAGCTGGTGCCGTGGTGGGCAGCAGTGGTCTCCAAAACAGGATTAGGCCCCTAAGGGTGACAGGGCCATGCTGGGATGTCTGGGCAGAAGGGCCCACGCAGGAGGCCAGCAGCCACGCACGGCTCAGCCCAAGGCTGGTTTACACCTGGGCTTTGGGGAAGGAATCTGAAATCTCTCCCAAAGGGAGGAAGCAGGAGCTTTCATTTGCCAACACCACAGAGATACTCAGCAGGACACTCCTGAATCCCAACAAAAAGCCACAGGTGCTTGTGTTCTTCACTCATGGAAGCAGAGCAGCATCAGAGGCCTCTTCTCCTCCACCAAGTTCAGCCAAAAATGGCCAACAGGCTGAAAACTCCCTATCGAGGGACAGAGATGGACACACACATAAACAGTCCCACTGGAGTGTGGTCCTCAAAACACTCAGCTTTTCTCCCCTTATTTTGCACAGCAGTTTACAAAGATCCACCAAGAAAAGAATCAGGATCGTTAGGTATTGAGGGAAGGGAGGATTAGGAGAAGCAGCTGCCCATAAAAACGTGCCCCTTTTTAACTTCTCACCTCCACTAGGAAAGTATCCAATTATTTCTTAAATGACCCCGGTATTTCGTGCCTCAGCCTCCTTGCCTGCTTACCCATTTCACATATTTATTATTCTTTGCATGAAATAATCCTTCCTGACATCTGTTCCCAGTTTGTTTCTCTTTAATTTCCATTTATAGCATATTTTCCTATCCTCTGACCACATTAAAATAAAACAATAAGTATGTTTGACACAGTGCAAGTTACTTAAGATCACAATCCTTCCCTGACCTTGATTTTTTTTTTTTTTTTTTTTTAACATGCTCTAAAACGCAGAAAAACATTGTAATGAATTTTGATGGAAAAGGGAGTGGAATGCTCAGGGAATTGGCAGCTGCTCAGCACTTTGTGTTACCCGGGGACCAGCGTGAGGATTGGCTGGTGGTTGCAGTCTGGTCCCACTCTGACAAGTATGGCAGGAGATGGGGGCTGTGTGGTCCCTCCACGAGATGGAGGGGAGAACCAGGTGGCCCTAAGAGATGAGGTGGCAGTGGGACAGGCGAGGGAAAGGAAATGTTAATTCCCAGTGCAGTGACACAAATTGGCTTGAGTGATGCTTTCCCTTCTGACCAGGCAGATGGGAAAAGGTGCCCTTCCCTTGCTCTGAAAAGGTTTTGCCTCCGAGTACAATCTGGCAGCTCCTCAAGCAATAAATTCACAAGGAGAAGCAATGATGAGGAGCACTGTAGTTAAGGCACAAGAACATTTTACGCTGTCATCTCTATCTTGGTACAAACCCTCAGTGTAATTTTAGCTCAGGAGGAGGTTGCTTATGAAGCTAAAATAAAATGGAGAGAATGAATGTAGCCTCTAACCAAATGTGTGTGCACACCTTCCTGTTAAGTAAGAACGCAAACCAGTGAGCTGGTGTCATCTCCAGCTGGTCCAGCACCATTTCATGGACTACCAGGGCATTATCTGGCAGGGACCATCATGCTCCATACAAGCATTAGCCTGCTCAGAACAGCTCCTCCACATCCTTCTGCACTAATGAGCTGGCAAGTATATATATATCCTGCTGTGACACGGCCAGCAAGGTGGCATCCCTGAAAGGAAACATCTGAAACAGAAAACATTTCTGCTTGGGCCTCTTCAGCCGGAGGGGCAGTGGCTGCTCTGCTGTTTGGTGTTACAGCAGAGAGGTGTGGGTGTCCACAGCAGCCACGAGCCACAGCAGCCTGGGCAGTTCAGAGCACGGTGCCCTGTACCTTATCTGCTGCTGGAAGTTGTCTTCACACAACTATTTTATCAACAGGGCTTTAACCTGCCAGGTGGCCAAGGGCAATCTCCTTTAACCCAAATCCCATGCTGAACATGCACACACAGAAAACCTGGGTTAAACCTGGGGCTCTTTTGAGGTCAAGACAAACACCATGACAAAGAGGACGAAGAGCAGGCAGGTTAAGAAGTGTATCAGTTTAACTGAGGCAGGCCACCTCACCCCCCTGGGAAGCATTTAACCCTCAGCAGCACAGAGCCTCACAAGTACAGAAATGTATGTGTGCCTGCACTTCACAGAATCACAGTCACAGAGTGGCAGGGGTTGGAAGGGACCTCTGAAGACCATCCAGTCCAACCCCCTGCTAGAGCAGGATCCCAGAGCAGATAAATATATTGAGGGGACAAGGGAAAAGCTACACTGCACTTGAAGGCCTGATCATGCAATGCTTCATGCAAGCAACACTGCCACTGCCTTGGAGAACAAGCCTGGAGGAGGGGACCAAGAAAGCTTTAGCCCAAGCTTGGCTGTGAGTGCACTGTGCAGTTACAAGCAGGATTTAACAGTCATTACCTATTTTACGTGCAGAAACGGGGATTATGGAAAAGTACCGAGGGTCGTTTGTTTTCTGAGTTGCAATGTCTTTTATTTGGTTAAGTGGTCTGAGTCAACAAAGTCATGCTCTCCTCTATCTCCGAGAGTTTCTTCAGCATCTGGCTCACCTTGGCCTCATCAAACTCCAGGCAGAGAAACTCCGATTCCTACGAAACAAAATCACAACAACGACAGTTGAGAAAGACAACGTTTTTTTCAGGCATACAATGGAGGCAGGACAGCGAGGTCTCATTTCCCAATGGTTTGTGTCCCCTGTCTCCTTTTTCCCTGGTACCACAAAGATAACCCCAGTAGACCCAGGGGTTGGCTACGCACCTACCGAGCGAGAGCAGCACATGTTGGCAGGCTGCCGAGGCTGACACAGGGAGGCTGAGCTCTGCCCACCTTTCCTTTCAGTGTGGGCATCACTTTGGGTCTCTCCTGAGCTGCAGGCTTTTGAAAAACTTGTTGAAATTTAATTACATCTGAGACTTCCACTCTTCTTTCCAATCTGTTGCTGAAGCTGTTGCTGCAGATGCTGGAGTTGGAGCCACCACACAAAGCTCATCACAGACAAAACCCAGATTTTATACAAGGGCAAACCAGCATCCAAAACACAGCCCTGTACCAGAAATTCCAGTCTGGAAATTCAGGAGAGTTTTATATTCTCTTACACATGCACTCTAGTGTCTAGTGTCCTGAGTGATGTGCTCTAGGGGATCCTGCTTTAAAGCAGGGGAGTTGGACTGGATGATCTCTAGAGGTCCCTTCCAACTCTGACAATTCTGTGATTCTGTAATATAAACTTAGAAGCAAGTTAAGAAGCAGCACTGATTTGCTCTGAAAAAGTCCTGTCACATCTTAAAAGGCAGTTATTCTGTGACAAGATGGGATATAGCAAAAGGATCTTGTCAAAGCCTCAGAAAATAAAGAATATATATATGTGTGTGTATATAAAGTTCAAATGATACAGAACTCATTAATAAACACCAAACTGAAGAGGCCTCCTGAGATCTCCAGTCCATGAGCCATACCTATGGGTATGTCTGTAGTTATAAAATTATAAAATAAAATTAATTAAAATAAAATTATTTCCTACAGTGACTCTGACAGAAGAAACATCTGAGGCTGCCGGGAGCGTGGCTGCGTGCTGAACGTCGCCCCAGGTGAAGCACGTCGGGGACAGAGAAACAAATTGAAAATATTTCAAGCTGAAAGGGCAGCCAGTATGGAGGGAGGCTTCCTTATGAGACACTGAATAGTCTGAGCAGTTGGAATCACTGTACACCCACTGAACTTCTGTATGTAACAGAGACTCTGAGGTGCTTATAGAAGCAGACCTGGCATCTCCAGGTCTCATCTGTTTTCTACCAGATTAAAATTTCTATCTTTATTTCAAAATAATATTTTTCTGTACAATTAGCATCTACCCAAACCACCACAACGTCATCCTTTACATTTATGGAATTAACATTTAATTGGACAAATTAAACCCATCAGTTTTTACTAAGAACCATTGAGCTACGAGCATTTCCCCCCCAGGCATCAGGAATAGTTTCACCTCCCAAGGACTCCTGGGTTGTTCCAATTTTTCCTAAGAACCAAACCAGCAGGTGAGATATGAACCAAAACACTGACAGAGGCAGCAGGGGGATCACTTCGTGTGCCATTGTCACCAAAGGCACTGCCAGTAGAATGCCAATGGTAAGGAAATGAGGTGATCAGCTGAGCACGGACAGGCTGACATCAGTCACTCAGGGGACTACCACGGTTCAAAGCAGAAATCAAACCAGTGATTTAAATCTTCAAACTTGCAATTTTTTCAGAAGGCCTTGTAAAATGAGAGCGACACGCACTTTAAACTCTTTTTTTTTTGTCTTCCAGTGTCACTGTGTCTCCCCTGATGCTGGTACCTCGGCCCTGATGAGTCAGTCTTTGGGAAATGTTTATTATCTTATCCACTAATGACCAAATCCACCAACAGACCAAGGTGCAGAGATCATGTTATGTGTTTAGTATGGGAGTGCTTCTGATTAGGAAAGGTTTCGTAGAATGAAGGAGAACTTTGAATGACGTATCAGTAAAATTCATTAAGAGCCACGTAACTAAGTATATACCATGCAGAATATACAGATGGCTATTGGGAAAGGCTTCTGCCTGAGCAAGTGGTTGTGCTCATAAACAGCATCACATTGGAAACTATTACTGTAGGCTGTGTTTGGTTTTCTTGTTAAATTAATTGCTCGTCTCTATCGTATTACTCAGTCCAATCCAAACCATCACAAAAGCAGCATTAAACATCTGAGAGTGATAACAGCACAGATAGGGAGGCTAGGACTGGGAAGCAAGGGCTCTCTCACATGGTTTTTTTTTTGTCCTTGACCATGGTTATCAACAGCTCTTACGGAAAATACCTTGTCTAAAACACCTCTGCAAAGCACAATGACAGCAGGTGACTGTGCAGAAAGGAAATGTGTGGTGAGGAATTTGCCAGCCTGACCCCGTTTGGCAGTGGGCTCCCTTGTAGTCTCCTGTCTGATGCGGTGTGCACTGAAAAAATCCAGGTTGGAGCTGCCTGAGGAAGGCGTGTTTGCAGGAGACTGCGTCTGAAAGCCTGAATGGAACCCTGAAATCTCTCTGTGCATTCCTTGATTGGGAAGGCTGGCAATCAAACCTCAAGCAATCTGTTCCTCAGCCCCTGAGGCTTTGTGAAGCATCAGTTCAAACCAGATCACAGCCCCTTGCTGGAGGAAACCACCTTCCACTGAAACGAGCAGAAATGGGCGGCATCAGCAGGTGGGGACTGCAAAGCCAATGCCTCCTCAGCTCCCCCAGCTCAGCCCCCCCAGTTTCAGCAGCCTTGTTTTCCCAGACCTGACTGGAGAAGAGTTTTGAGCACACTTTCACACAAAACCTACTGCAGAAGTAGGCAACCTAAAATAACCCCAAGTATCGGTAACATCTTACAAGGCTTGTTTCACAACGTCTGCAAACAGCTCTTATCTCCCCAGCCTGACCTCTCCTTCCTCCACACGTGTGCCACAGCCACCAGCGAACTTCTGTCTTGACCTTTTTTGGGCACAAGTGGCGGCACCACGCTACGCAGCCCTGGGTTTGTCCCTCAGCAGGACAAACTCCACGGCCAAACTCCTGTTGGCTTCTGTGGCTTTGCAGCCACCACTGTGCACCCCAAGTCATGGGAGCCCATCAACAGATGGGGACCAGGCCAGAGTTTGCCCACACAACCTTAAAGATCTGTATAAGCTGATTTTATGGCTTAACCATACGGTGAGCAGGAGTGGACAGGAGAAGACCGAAGCTCACAGCTCTGGTGGAGAGGCTTTTTGCACACGTCTAAGGCATAAAGAGACTTTTTTTCCCCCCCTCTTCAGGTTTTGTCAGTGAAAAGGAATGTAAGCTGAGCAAAAGGACGCTCTTGGATTACACTAAGTCTCTTCATGCCGCTTTACAGAAGTCTAAATGTACTCATAAAGCATATTTTTATCCATAAAGCAGCTAAAACTTTCCTATGTGGACTGGATGGTATCTAAATAGTTACCACACTCTCACTTGGACCAACCTAAAACGTGACCAAGAGGGCTGTAAATCAGGCTGCTCAGAACTGGGCTTTAGTTTTATCTACTGCTTCGTTAGTTTATATCCTCCACAAAATTCCAAAGGAGAAAAAAGGAAAATCTGACACTGTCCTGCATGACACCCTGGTCACTAAATTGGAGAAGCATGGATTTGGTGGATGGACCACCCGTGGATAGGGAACTGGCTGGGTGGTCGCACTCAGAGAGTGATGGTCAACAGCCCAGTGTCCACATGGAGACCGGTGACGAGTGGCATTCCTCAGGGATCGGTACTGGGACCAGTGCTGCTTAACATCTTTGTGGGTGACATGGACAGTGGGATGGGGTGCACCCTTGGCAAGGTTTGTGGATGACACCAAGCTGTGTGGTGTGGTGACACGCTGGAGGGAAGGGATGGCATCCAGAGGGACCTGGACAGGCTGGAGAGGTGGGCCTGTGCCAACCTCATGAAGTTCAGCAAGGCCAAGTGCAAGGTCCTGCCCCTGGGTCAAGGCAATCCCAAGCACAAGTACAGGCTGGGCAGGAAATGGATGGAGAGCAGCTCTGAGGAGCAGGACTTGGGGTGTCTGTTGATGGAAAAACTCAACGTGAGCCGGCAATGTGTGCTTGCAGCCCAGAAGGCCAAACGTGTCCTGGGCTGCATCAAAAGAAGTGGGGCCAGCAGGTTGAAGGAGGTGATGCTCTCCCTCTGCTCTCGTAAGACCCCACCTGGAGCACTGTGTCCAGTTCTGGGGCCCCCAACACAAGAAGGACATGGAGCTGTTGGAGTGGGTCCAGAGGAGGCCATGAAGATGGTCAGAGGGCTGGAGCACCTCTGCTATGGGGACAGGCTGAGGGAGTTGGGGGTGTTCAGCCTGGAGAAGAGAAGGCTCTGGGGAGACCTTAGAGCACCTTCCAGTACCTGAAGGGGCTACAAGAAAGCTGGAGAGGGACTTTTTACAAGGGCATGGAGTGATAGGACAAGGGGCAATGGCTTTAAATGGGAAGAGGGGAGATTTAGACTAGATACTGGGAAGAAATTCTTGGCTGTGAGGGTGGTGAGACACTGGCCCAGGTTGCTCAGAGAAGCTGTGGCTGCCCCCTCCCTGGCAGTGTCCCAGGCCAGGTTGGATGGGGCTTGGAGCAACCTGGGCTGGTGGGAGGTGTCCCTGCCATGGCAGGGGGGCTGGGACGAGATGAGCTTTGAGGTCTCTTCCAACCCAAACCATTCTGTGATTCTATGATAAGATAAAAAGAAGATGGAGCTGTGAAATTAAAACTTCCCATTGCTCCCCTAAGGTGTCCCCCAGGAGCAGGACAGATTTGGTGTCTCTGCTCCTTCTCAGCAAGAAACAACGCATCACTTTCGATACTTCCTATTACAATTTTCAACCCACTTGGATCCCTAGTAGTTCAAGCAAAACCGAACCAGAATGAGTCATTTGTTGCCTCAAAGCATGGCGTGCTTGCCAACCAGACTGAAATTTGGACTTCAGCTGAGCCCTCCATGGAGCTGGACGTGCTCCGTGGAAAAAAGGTGCGTGAACACGCACCAGCAAGTTTGTCAGAGCACGTGTGTGTGTGATGGGAACGGCACGTGCATCCCCACCTTCGGGTTGGGAAGCCAAGCTCTTTGCTCTCAGGAAGGCGTGGGAATGGATGTCCATGTCCTGCAACCATCCTGGTTTTCTCCCCACGTGCTTCCCTCCCACTCCTCCCATTTTGGGCTGCAAAAAGGAGCTGCAAAACAAACATCTGAGAATCACAAACTGCCCCCCAGCCATGAATCAGGTCTTCCAGGTTTTTTTCTTTTTTTTTCAGGAACAAGAGACAGCTGCAAAAATATTTGTGAGAGAGACTGAGAGAACCACAACTCTTTGTATCTCAGTAACTACACGTAAAAAACCATGTATTTTTAGAAAACCAATCCTCACCCATTCAAATGTAAAAAAACACTTTAATATTGTTCTTTATTGCATCAGTTTGAGCAGCTACTTGAAATGGTTTCCCAACAACTTTGACATATCCAGTACTCTTGAGTTTTAGCCACTATACTGGAAAAACAAAACCAAACCCCCCTGAATTCACATATCATTTTATTCATGTTCATTTCCACTCAATTCAGGGACCTCCTAAACACTCAGTGTTCAGGAAACTTTGTCACTACCAGGACCAAACCACAAGTTGGCAGTACATTTGCTTTGGATCCTGAAGTGCCTTCACTAAGGCTCATTCCACGGGCCAGAGTGGTTGGTTGGGGCATCTCCTGACACAAAAGTGAGGGGTTCAGCTTTGTCAGCAAGCGGTGGTGGCGAGGGAGATGCCAGTAGGGGCGCAGTGAGTGGGGTGCCATGCCTCACGCTTGCTAGCCCACAGACAGTGAAGGCTGCCATGTGCAAATACCTGCCTACCCAGGTGGAAACACCTCAGACAAAGCTCTGAGAGAGAGAAAGAGAAACCCTTGCCAAAGGACAGGAAAAAAATAAATTGCTCAGCAACTGAACAAAGACACCAAGGTGTTGGCGACAGCCTTAACAACCCACAGGGGTTCAAGGGACTGGGGGCTTTCTTCCATTGAACCAGAGAAGTGTTGCTGAGCTGAGAGCTGGCTGGCTACCAGGAGAGCAGGTCTCCATGGTTCAGTGGAGGTGTCACGTGCAAGGGGAGAGGGAGCCAGCTCCACCATCACACAGGGAGCGCTCTACGGCGTTCAAACAGAAATGTAGGGTTTGTCTGGTTAGGTACTGTTTCATATTAAAAGCAGTTGCATTTTGAAACCCTATGCAAAGAGAAGCCAGGTGATGCTGGATCACTGCTGAGGATTTCAGAGGTGCTCAGAACCCACATCCCATGGGAACATGCCCACTCACAGCTGCTTGATTCGGGATCCCAGGGGCTACCAGGCTATGGGGCCATTGTTGAGAAAGACCTGCAGGAGGAGAACTGCTTCAGATCATGTGGAAGTAGAAGAGTGGAGATGCCACTGACTGGGGCCCATGGAGCTCGTGCTAAGTGACCAGGGGTGAAGAAGAAATCTCAAGGAGCCCCCAGGATGGGCAGCCACCAGCCAATGCACCAGCCCCACACATAAAGCCTTCTCAACCCGACGCAGCGTTCCTAAGATCATTGATGGCTCCCTGCAAAGGAATTCCCCAGTCTTACCCTCACTGGGGACGTACTTTCGGATGAATTACCAGGAAAGCAAACTCTTTAGGCAGTGAAAAAGCACCAGCTTCTGATGCCTTCATGCAAACACAGACAGACAGGAACAGGCATGGACTTCTGCACGCAGGCAGCGCAGTGATTTGCTCAGCAGAGGCTGAGATTCAATGTCATTTCATTGCTCTGGGAGATATTTTTTTTTCCTCCTGCATCAGATTAGAATCTTTTAAAGATTTAGCTGCCCCTTGCATAAGGAAGGAACAAATCTGTAATGTCACCAGAAACCCAACTTGCCTTCAAACATCCTGGTACCACTGAGTGGGATTAAGAACCCACATTAATTTTCAGCCTTCCCAATTTTTTGGTCAATAAAGACATGAAGTGGTTTTGGAAAGCACTGGCTGATAAAAGTTTTACACCTGCAGTTATGCATTTGCTTGCTAGCAAGGATACCTTGTTATCCTTATTTTTGATACTGCAGTAAGTGAAGTGCTTCAATTGTGAAGGGTTTTCTCTTAATTAAAAGAATTGCAGAAGCCAGAATTGCAATAAAAGTTATTAACAAAAGGAGCAGAGTTCAGAAGTGTTGACTTTGTTTTGGTTTTGTTTGGGCTGCAGCCCAACCATTCAGCGATATGTGATTAAAATAAAAAGGAATTTGTTTTTTCACTTCTTGGTCGGATGTGTAAAAAGGTGAATCAAAGAAATTTCTGGCATAACATTTTCTATAGAAAGGAATGTTGCTGCTTTTTAACAACTTTGGAGTTCCTCATGGCTAAGGAATAAATAATAATTTTTTTACTACTCCACATCACTTTTCCTTCCAGATCACTGAATATTCTGCAGCCAAGAAAATCTCCCACCTCCTCTGTTAACCAGGAAAACCACCAAGTATATATTACATAAGGAAGTGCATTGCTGGTAAATAAAGACTCTGGAGTCATGACTGTCAAACCTCTCAGCATTTTATGTTAGGTTGGACAGTAAAACCAGCAGGGAATACCTCCAAAACAATATAATATTCTACCATAACATGCTGGGAGACAACTGTGTGCAGTTTTCTATTGGAAGAGCTGCCCTGGTCCCTGCAGAAGTGGTGCTGGGCCAGGAGTCACCTGCAGCTTGCATCTGGCTCACGCGCTGCACGCCAGCCCTCGCTGACCCGCGGGACGACGGATGTGCAGCAGCTTGGTGGCACCTTGGGACGAGAGAAGGTGGCTCCCACCAGCCCAGAGGGGCCTCACCGCTCCTCCGGGGGTGCTGCTGACTTCCCAGCAAGTGCACCCAGCAGCGGGCACCCTCCTGCTGCAAAATGAGGTGCCAGGCATCTTGTTGGGACAGGCTTATTCTCTGCAGCAGGAAAAAAAGTGCTGGAATAGAACAACAATCTGCCTTTGGAGGATTTCAGGCTTACTTGTATGTCTGATTATGGCTTATATTCAGAAATGCAAGGATATACGAAGGCACATACATTACAAGCCAACCAATCAACCAGAATTATCTCCATAAACAGCCACCTAAACCCCAGCTTTGATTTTTTTATCCTGAGCACAGCGTGGGAGCTGTGGGCTTTGCTCACATCAAAGCAGCAGGGTCAGGGGTCAGCCAGCAATTTATTGACACCAGATGAATCTCTTACCATCCACAAGACAAGCAAGGGAGGCTGCAAACAGAAAAGCTGGCTAGGTATGTGTGTGGGTAAATAAAGCAATGCTGGAGAAAGGTGCTGGCTCAGGATGTGCTCCGAGGATGCAGCTCGCATCGCACGGGAGCGAGCATGACAGCAAACACACGTAGGGAATTCCAGCACACCCATCTTCTCCTGCAACACCCACAAGGCAGAACCAAATGTCACTTTGTTTCCAAGGCATTAATTAAACAGAAAAGGCAAAATACTGATTTCAGAGTAAATCTGTAGCCTACCAATTTATTATTATTTTTTTTTAAAATATTTGCAGACATATTAAGACACTGCTCATCTGGAGTAAAAGGAAACGTGTGCATGGGCTTAGATATCACCTGCTTCAGCAGCATGAGTTAGGATTACCAACAAACCTTCTGGTTTATCTAAAAATGCCAACGCTCCCACTTCCTTCAACTTTGCTAATTCCAAATAAATACTGTTTTAGTACCCTGGGAGTCACATCCCAAGTGACAAGTGCTGTAGTATTTCCACAGGAAAATCTATGCTGCCCAAGTACCATATCCCATAGGGTTTTTTAACTAAAAAACTTGTAATTGTAGGTGAAAAGAAAGTGTCTGGAAATAGCCAGTGAGGAAAGCCAGGCAGAGGGGTGGTGCAGAGCTGGCAGTGATAACTGCACCTTCACTTTACCAAATACAAAGCCCTTCACACCTTTTTTTAAGCAGTGCTCCACACCAGGGTCACTTGGCTAGTTTTCAAGTCGATAGATTTAAAGTACAGGGTGACTTTGGTCATTCCTTGACACAGCAGCACTGCTGGGAGCAAGGGGAGTGAAGGTGGCTGTGACACAGTGACAGCAAGCTGCCCACAGCACCCACTGGCTCCAGGGTTCCAAGAAAGGTGGCAAATCATAGAATGGTTTGGGCTGGAAGGGACCTCAAAGCTCATCTCCTTCCAACCCCCCTGCCATGGGCAGGGACACCTCCCACCAGCCCAGGTTGCTCCAAGCCCCATCCAACCAGGGATGATGCTCCAGGGATGGAGCATCCACAACTTCCTTGGGCAGCCTGTTCCAGTGCCTCACCAAACAGCCCCAGCCACCTGGCCACCACCAGAAGGTACTGACAGCATGATCCACGTTAGAGTTATTTCTTTAACATGGACAGAAACAATGAGATATTACCTCAAACCAAATAAAAAAAAAACCTATCCCAAAGAAGACAAGAGAAAATAATATTTTTTTTTTTAAAAAAATCTCAACATAACCCAAAATTTCAACTGGAAATTAGACATTTTTAAAAACAGTGAAAGGCCACCTTTTCCTCGGAAAAGGCCCATCAAAAAGTAATTTTTGCAACCATGCCTCCTAGCTCTATTGCAGAACCCTCCCTTCATCTGCTCGTGCTCATTAGTGTGAGAAGCTGCTATTGTACTGTCCAATAGCAGAAAAGAAAGAAACCCTGATAAATTCACCTCCACATTATTATTCCTGTCACTCACTTCCCAACCTCTTTTCAGAGTGGCCTCTCCTTGACATCTGGTGCACAAAACTCAACCCTGACCTACCCCAGCACCAGCTGGAGGCCCCCAAGGGCTGCCCTGGCTGAGACATGTTGGGTTTTCTTCTGCTACGTGTCAAAACACAAAGCAAGCCACACTTGGTCTCCTCACAGACCATCAGGGTGGAAGGTCCTCCCAGCATGGAGCGCTTCCAGGTTTGCTTCTCCAAGGAATAGTTGCTCACACCATTCCTAGCAGGACTGGAGGGAGAGTGAGACAGAAATGACCATGCTAAAAAAAAAATGAATAATAAAATATAATGCAGAAGTTACCATGACAATGTTCTCGAAAGTAGGAAAAGAAGATGCAAAAAAAAGAAGAAAAATATTGGCTTTGAGTTTATTTTTACTTCTTCAAGAATCAGGCAATAGCACACTGAACTGGGTGATTCACACTAAATGGAAATACTTTGTGGCAGTTGTTTATGAGAGTGATTTATTTTTGCTGCTCAGGCTCTCAGATTAGGAACACCTGAGAAGTGGTGAAAAGAAAAAAAAAACCAAACCCCAGGCTGTTGCAAACCAACGCAGGGCAAGAAAAGGATGAGATGCTGCATCAGATCTCCCATCACGTTGCATCGGTCGTGATCCCACTGCAAACTTCAGGAGTTATTTTTAGGTTCATTAATATTCTGCAAGAGACACTGGGGCATAAGGCAATGACAGCAAAGTCTAGAAAATTCCAGAAAGATTGGCATGGATGGCAATGCACTGATGTCATATGATTTCTGACAATGTGAAATTCACGACTTTTAATTCAATTCAGAGCTGGTTTTGCAACAAGCAATCATGGCCTTCAAAAACGTGAAGGTGAAGTGCAATGCCCCTTCGTAGCACTGCACAAAACAAAGCACAAATGTTTGTCACTGCAAGCACCTTCTCTGTTATTTTGGTGTTAAATGAACCAAGAATCTCTTGAGCGAATGATGACGGCATCCAACGCGGGCAGGAAAAGTGAACCCCGCTTGCAGATTTATTTTTTTTTTAATACTTTTAATGTAACCTCGAGCCTGTAATATCACAGATGAAACAGATAAAGGATTGCAGAGACTGGAATCATTCCAGGGGTGTAAGACTAGGTCTCTGACACTGCCCAGCACATCCATTGTCACTGCTTTCACAACCCCAGCCTGCTGAAAAAACCCACCCAGTGCTTTATCCCTTACAGGAGAGAGGAGAATTTATTTATTTCCCCCATGCCCCACGCAGAGAATGTGTGTTCCCCCTACACAAGCTCTCTGTTACAGGGGTCACTTACAACTACTCCACATAAATACAGGGGCTGACAATGACCCCTACCAGAGGTAATTAGCCCGCGGTGGCGATTAACGAGCTCCTATTTCTTTTCATTATTGACAGAGCGCTCCGTCGTAACCGCTGTGTTCCAGATGCTGCTGGGACACTGCTCCTTCATTGTGGATGTCCCTTAGGCCATCAGTTTCAGGGAAAACACCTTTCCTACGAGGGCAAAACACACTGAAATACCCTGACTGCTCTGGGCCACCACGTACGGCACGGCCAGAGAGGAAAGGTCATAAAAGCCAACACAATTCAAAAAAAAACCAAAAAAAAAGACCTGGTTATGTTGACAAAATCCAAATTTCATTCTCATTTACTGATGACTCTTTGCTAGATTCTCCCTGTAATTTTTTAGGTGGGCTTCTCCAATTGATTGCCACTGGTGAAGCTTGCTTACCCAGTTCCTCCAGCACCCTTCAAGTCGTTGAGACTCAAGTTACTCCATAGTCTAATGGTCTAATGGTCAGGAATATGATGGGATAAAGGTTGGACTTGATGACCCTGGAGGTCCCTTCCAACCATAACGATTCTACGATTCTATAAAAATGCCTTTCCAAATCTGCTGTGGTCGTCAGCCACCAGGAGAGGTTACCAGTGATGAAACCCTCCATGGCTCTCCCTTGCTGAAGAGCAGTGTATGTTTAAACATACCAAATGTACACAGTATTTTGGCCTTCTGCCCATGGTTCAAGTCACTAATTATCCAACTGTGAATTCTGTAGGGAATTCCCAGTGATTTCTTCTGGGGACTGAAATAAGCTGGGCGGTTGCGTTTCACTGTTTTACACATAGAATCATTATGGTTGGAAGGGACCTCCAGGGTCATCAAGTCCAACCTTTATCCCATCATATTCCTAACCATTAGACATGATCACGTACACATGAGGTTGTCTCTTACCTACTGGCAATGCTGTGTGTCCTGCCCTTGGGTCACCTTTTTGTCAGCCTGAACCCAGAGCTGGGTGCCTACAGCAGCGCCCAGAGCATCCAGAGGCTGCACTTCCACTCTGGAATGTGCTTGAGTCAGGCAAAATCCTCTAGGAACTGAGCTGCTGGACAAAATCTCCATCAAGGATGCAGAAATAAGATTTTCAGAGGCTCCTAACTTGTTTAAAGCTTTTTTAATTTTTTTTTTAATAATGGCACCAAGAGACGTGTCCCTTGCTGTAAGCCTTGAGCTTACTATTTACATGTTTCCCCCCCCAAAAAAAAATATGGCATTTCCTATATGAAAAGATATTTAAGGAGAAACCCCTGGAACATTTTTCCCTCCTAATCTTGATCTTGGAGATGGACAAACCAGTTTGGGGAAGGATTCAGCCTGGCATGGGAAATACTGACCATGTCAGCTGGTCAAAGCTGAAGGCCACCAAACAGAGGGTTGGGTAATCCTAACTAAGGGCACTGCCATCACTGTTGCCACCTTCAGATGGGAATGGAGTTGTGGCAAGAGAAGAAGAAGCGTTACGACCTAACTCCTCATGCAGAGATGAAAAGTGAGACATTACTGTATCTAAACTGATTTTTAAAAACTAAAGCAAAAATAACCTCACCCAACTCCTCCCCACCCCTTATGGACACTATTTTGACACAGAAAGCACATCAAGACTGTTTCCAGTTGAACCTCAGCATCTTGGAAATCACAGCTGAGCTCAAGAGTTCTTTCAAACCCTAAAACGACGAGTGTGGGATGGTTAATCTTTAACAGGGGCATTTTCCTCCTGCTGCTTGACCAACCTGAAGTAAACAGGTGTAACAGCATGCAAAATAAATCACTTCACCTGCTTAGTTTGCTGACACTTTCCTGGTGACAGTGGCACACAACTCTGCTTGGGTCTCAAGCCCAGTTACGTAGACAAAGGTGTAAAAAAGCAGCAAGTTAAAACCACCAGCTAAGAAATGCATTTGCTTTCTGACTGTTCTTTGCACAAACTTGGTTTCCATCAAAAACCCCCTGTGCAGATGGGCTGCAGAGATTCGAATCGCTTTGTGTGCACATCAAGGAGACAGCTTTGCTCTTCCCCTGTTCTAAGGGCACGGCTCTTCTTGTTGAGAAGAAAGAGGCAACAAGTCTGGAGAGCCTCAAGGCTGAGGCTTATTAAGGGAGAATTTATTTAGGTGCTTGTGGTCAGTTTTTGGAAATCATAGAATGGTTTGGGTTGGAAGGGACCTTTCAGGGTCATTTAGTCCCACCCCCCTGCAGTGAGCAGGGACAGCTCCCACTGGATCCCATTGCTCAGAGCCCTGCCCAACCTGACCTTGAATGCTTCCAGGGATGGGGCATCTCCCACCTCTCTGGGCAACCTGGGCCAGGGTCTCACCACCCTCACTGGCAAAAATTTCTTCCTTATATCTAGTCTGAATCCCCCCTCATGGACTGGTCATCACTGGCCTAACCCCCCCTGGGGAGATGGTACATAAAAACTGCACGTGGAATCACATTAACTCTGTAACAAACACAGTTGCCACTTCCCAGTCACCCTAAAAATGTAAACTATACTCAAAGTTTCACATTATTTTTCCTCCTTTAGAAGAAAGCTTCTGGGGGTCCTGTGCAATTCCAATGTCTGTCACAAGATGCAATCTTAGGGAAATAGAGGCTGAAATACTATGTTTAACATGCATATCTTTCTCCATGTGAATGCCCCAGTGCATACCCACAGCACTTAAGAGGTTTTAAAAGAAAAATAAATAATACAGTGCTACCTGCAAGCTTCACCCAACTGCACAGAGAAGCATATAAAGACAATATTAAAAGATAAATAAATTAAAAAAATGCCTTTGCATCACTGTGAGATCTGAACCAACACATGCATTTAAAAACTAAAGGAAATAATGCACTGTATTTCTGGCAAGGTCTCAGGTTCTCAGCTTACTTCTTAATTGCATTTTTCTCCAGCTCATCTCAGCTCCCCCACTGCCTGCACTCACGAGGGTACCAGAGCTGAGAAAGCTCCAGCATTATTTATTTGAGCTCTGCTGTGTCAGCTCTCAACCAACAAAGAGTCTCTCAGTGGAACTGCTGCAAGGTGATGTACTCCCCTCCAAAAGTCCCCACGGGGGACCTTAACAGGGTGTTTGTGACCGCTGCCATCCTGTGCTGATCTGCATTTCTCTATTTCTGTCTGGTTTGACAGCTATACTTGTTTTCTTGTGCCACAGTTTGGTTGGTTGGGTTTTTTTTTTTTAAAGCCCGCTCACAGAGCTGAAATATCAGTCCTAGACACATTTCATCTCCAAATACCTGGGCTGGTCTCTGTTTTTCAGTCCTGCAGCACTTAGTTACTGGATGAAAATAGTCTAAGGAAAAGCGAGCCCTTACTGGAAGGAGCTTCTGTTTTATCCTGAATTCAGCTTCTTCAGTGAGAACATCAATCAGACCTGGAATTCATATTCATTACATTTCAACCTCCCTATTACCTAACGCAGGAATCATTCAGCATCACAAAAAAAAAACCCCAAACCTGTTCAGAATCACATTTCAACTACTTTGTGATATTTCCTACCCTTTTCCTGAAGGTATCAGTAAGTACTATATTATAACATCAAACCCTCAGTGCCACTGGGGCATATTTTTGCTATAGGGTACCACCAAGACAGTTTGCAGACTGTGCATTTAGTTAGCTCTTCATTACACAAGGAAATTTCTGTGCTTTTAACTTTTTATTTAATCAAATTGGTATCAAGCACGTTCTCCGTTCCTGCAATATTTCCTGGTGGGAAAACAGGAATGAGCTGTGGGGTTAAGAATTACTTTTATACCAACTACATAGAAGCAGTTTAAGCAATCTGCATTTAAAAATAATCTCACAGTGAAGGAATACTGTCAAAACCTGAGCAGAGAATCCCTGAGCTCGAGGAGGCCAAGTGATGGGGGATGCTGATGGACTCAGGCTGAGAGCACCAGCAGCTTGCAGGCTCCAGAACTTGGTGAGCATCCTCTGAAACAGATTTCTCCTGCTCCCTTGCAGCTCTTCAACTGTTTTCCTTTACCTGCTATATAAAGGATTCAAGTGCCCATTAATGTCCTGCCTAAAAATATTAGACTGAATAGAAAAGCTGTGTGGAAATTCATACCCTAAGACAGTTCAAGTGGCCTTATTTTCCATGACAGCAGGCAGTGCTGCCTCCCCTTGATGGCAACAGCTACAAGATCTTGGCTTTTTGACTTTCATCTGTCTTCAGCCAAGACCAGACATGGTTTGACCAAAGAAAAGACCAAATATTAAAATGACTCTGACCCAGTATTTTGGAGCAAGACGTGTTTAAAACCTTCTTCCCTGCTCCTTTCCAAACAGTGCACGCTCCCCCTGTGCTCTAAAGGGCACCTGGAACAGGGGCAGAGCAGGGGAGCACAAGGCTGGAATCCTTTGACACGCAGAGCTGAACAAAAACCACGCCAGGGTTTGGTTTGGTTGCTGAAAATTTCACGTGTGGTTAGTGAAGGCTGTGCAAATCCTCTGCTGTTTGTGTCTCTCTGCAGGGACAGGCCCTCCCTGCTGCGTTTGCCTTCTTAAAATACAGAACGAGATGAAGTGGTCAGGTCAGACAGGCTTGGTTGTTTTTTTTTTTTTTCTGTTTTTAGGGCATTTATCCATATCCATATTCCCAACAATCTGAAAATACAATTTATGGGGACTGAAAGGGACTACTCAGAGTTCAAATGCATTACTCAGTAATTTAAATGTATGAACTTACAAGGGGAAAAAAGCCAAACTGGGAGAAAAAAAATGGTTTTATTTAATTTTGGTTGTTTGTGTTTTTTTTTTTTTCCTCATTTCTGTCTTTCAATTTGCCATCAGAAACCTCCTGTGGGAAGAAGGGCAGCCACGTATGCACAGTCCAGCCTCTTTCACAGCCCCTCCAGCACTGCTGCTGTTCCAAAGCCTGGCTCAGGCACCACACTCAGACCTCTCAGCACAGCAGCAGCTCGTGCTGTGCAAACCCACTAAAGACAGTGGGGATCTCTGCACTGACTCCAGTGACCTTCGGATCGAATGCACTAAAATATCAGCATTACATGCCAGCAGGGAGCCACTGCAGGAAAAAAATGGGAGAAACCACAGCTTTGCAAACGTGCCTTGTTTTTAAACCACAGAATATGTCCTTGCTAATAATTGCTGCATGATAGATAACTCCTCTTTTTTTTTTTCTTTTCCCTCCCCCCCCAGCCTCTTTCACTGCCCAAGAGGAAAAGCAAAGGCTCACAATGAAAGCTGAAGCTGGAGGTGCAATCCTGCAGAGATCCATGTGGGAAGGCACTTGTGCCTGTGCAGGGTCCTGGAGTCGAGGGGCTGCAGGCTCTGCCCACGCAGCTCTCTGCCTCAGCTAACATTACACATTACAACTTTGTTTTATTCAAGCTGCAATTTCAAAATTCATCCCAGAAATGGCTACAGGCAATGTAATACCAGCTCTGCCCTACGGTCAAGGCACCTCACCTGGATTCACCTGTTTCAAAGTCTAACCAGGACACATCAGTTCCCAACATGATCCCCAAACCAGCTCTGCCATGAAGCCTGTTTTAACACACAGCACTCCACAGCTTTCTTAACAGGCATCATGTTGAACTGCATCCTTTCCTTTAGAAAAAGATTCAAAGAAAAGTTTTTGGTTGACCTCTCATTCTCAATTCAAGGGCAAAAATGTACTGAAGTAGAAATCATTTCCATAACTGAATTGCAGAGCAGTCATTTAACAATTAATAAGTCATCCACTTGGCATGTGAAAATTGAAGATGAAAATAAGCATGTGAGGATTGGAGATACCTCTGCACAAAGAAAGGCTGCAGCTCCTCCACATCATTTAATTGGTTAGTGCTTTCTTTTTCTCCCCATGAACAAGGGGAGGAGAGGGAGATGAAATATAAAAGAACTTAACCAGTTCTCCAGAAGAAAATGAAGATGATGTGAATGACTCATTCAGCATTCTGTGTCTTTGAGGCAGAGAAGTCTCTCTTTTTTTTTTCTCTCCACAACAGCAACCTTTCTTTTTTTTGGTCTGCATCCACAATTTGGACACCAGCATTGAGAATCTGTAACACCACAGCCCTGTTCTCCAGCATCAATGAAACGTAAGATTTGTGACCAGTTCCCCCTAGCAGGCACTGGTCATCAGCCTTGCTGTAGGATGGTGAGAAACAGGATGTGTTTCACCTCTTCCCTGTTCCTGCAATCCTCCTGGGAGACCAACTTAAGCACCAAGGACCTTGCCTTGTGGTCCTCCTGCTGGCCTGGCCCATAGAATGGGTTGGGTTGGACCTCAAAGCTCATCTCATTCCAACCCCCTGCCGTGGGCAGGGACACCTCCCACCAGCCCAGGTTGCTCCAAGCCCCATCCAACCTGGCCTGGAACACTGCCAGGGAGGGGGCAGCCACAGCTTCTCTGGGCACCCTGGGCCAGTGTCTCACCTCCCTCACAGTAAGGATTTTCTTCCTAATGTCTAACCTAAATCTCCGCTCTTCCAGTTTAAAGCTGTTACCCCTCATCCTATCACTGCATGCCCTTGTCAAAAGTCTTCTTACCTCAGGTCTTGAGTGGAGGGACAAGAACCAAGCCATGATTTGTAGCAGCTCATGGATGAAAAAAATGAATTGTCCTGTCAGGTAAGGTAGGGAGAAGAACAGTATCTCAAAACCCAAGGCTCCCCCTGCCTTGGGGGAGCAGGGAACAGGAGAAGGACGTGCAATACTGAACGCCATTGCCTGGGTTTAGACAGCTGTCCTACAGTGAAAGGGAAACAAAATTTGTGAGTGGGCTGTGCCCTTCAACGTACGTGGTTCTTCTCCTTTCAGACATCAAAGCACACCTTTTCAGTCCTCACCACCACAGGGGTCTGTACCAATGCCTTAGTGTTCTGCTGCACTCCTGGCCAGCAGACACTAGCAAAGCCAGGACTAACTGTGTGCTGCAGTAATAAAAAGCCTCCTTTCTGGTTTAAATATCTCACTTTTTAGTTCCCCTGCTCTCTGTCCTACCAAAGAGGTAGTAGAGGTTGTATGGAGAGATCTGGACTACTTCAGGGGCTGAAGGAGCAAAAAGAGGCCTGGAGATAAAATAAAGAATGGCAATGAGAACAGAGACTCTCTGCCTCCCCTCCCTGCCCGCAGCACTTCCACGTCTCTCCTCACCCTGAAAATGCCAAGTACATCTTTCCTCAAGGTCAGGAAACACGAGCTAGCAGAGATTTTGCAGCAGCAGTAAACAATTAAGTTTTCAGGTTTATTTCCTCTCCTTTTTAAGCTTGCTTTCCTCTGTACCACCGCTGGATGCCAGACAGGGATGTTCACTGGCCATCCAACCTGCCTGCCTCTCCCTTCCTGCACAAGCCTTTACAGCTCACACAGGTTTGCAAAACCCAAACAGCTCCTTCTCTGAAGCATCACTCCACTTCCCCTCCAGAGATGTTAAAACCCCCCTCACCTTGGCTATATTAATTAGCAAAGCCGGGTTCAGCCCTTGTTAGCTGCTGGTGGTGTCTGTCACAAACCTTCAGTGGTTAATTTGGCAGAGCCTGCCCAGCTGCTTGCAGGGAGATGCTCTGCAGACGAAGAGAGAGGTGTGCTGGCAGGGCTGCGTGGTGGGGACCAGCATGAGCTTGCCTGCATTATGCTTGATGCAAAGCCAAGAGCTGTGTTTCATTTTCAGGAGGACTGAAATTTGCTCATCAATTGAAAACCAAGTTTGATAAATAGCTGAAAAGTTCTAAGACAAAGGGACACGGCGGCACGCTGGGCTCGTTGCATTCATTCTGCTCCACTGCAGGCTCCATAATGTACCACTGGATGTTATAAAACATGCCTTAATTTCCTTGGATAAAAGGATTATCCTGAGATAAAGTATGCTGGGGAGCAGCTTTAAATTGGGAACAGCCTTTCTCCCCACAGGCCCAATTAACAGTTTTGGAAACAAGTCGTAAATACATAAAAAAAAATGACTACAGTGATATTTTCTAAACTATCAGCCCAGGTTCTGAAAAAGGTGTTTGTGCTGTAATGAGTGAAGATGGCATTTGTGGCCTCCTTTGACTGATTCTCCAATAAACAAGTTCTTAATGAGAACTTGGCATTACCATTTAATGGGTTTGTGCTACTTCTGTATGCACCCGTTCAACAAAGGGCTGTAATTAACTGCTGATAAAATCCCTTATCTTGACATTACAGATCTCAGCTTCTCATTTCAAACCAAGGTGGTGGCAGCAATAGGTTTTTGTTTGGGGTTTTTTTGTGGTTGTTGTGACAGCAGAGGAGGACACCGGGCACCATAAGCATCCCCTGCACCGAAAAAATAACAATAAAAGAGTAATTTCCAAAAAAAGTAACTTCCACTATAACTTTTAACAAAGCCCATCAAGAATCAAACACATCTCTGGCATACTATAAAAACAGAGCCACACACATCTGCTGAAAGACATCCCAGCAATGCTTTCCAGAAGAAACTTGTAAAGGGCTGTTGAATCCTTTTTGGACACTACTGAATTTTAAACATAATAGTTACAAACTTGGCTTTTTCCTTTTTTAACCTCGCTGGGGTTCTCTTATCACACTGCTCTCCTCAATATGATTTTACACAAATGATGGAGGGAAGAAAGGCTGGACAGGCCATTCAATGGTTGTCTTTGAAGCGGGCACGCTGGCTTGACTATCTTGATGTACAGAAAGCAATAGTATCACATCAGAGCTGAGGAATCACTGACACAGCAGTTTTGGATAAAATTAGAAAAAAAGATGATGTCATCAAACTAAAAAAAAAAACCAAAACTGTTCAGAGATATGAAAACTCTTGAGAGGATTAATCACAGAATAATTATGGTTGGAAGGGATCTCCAGGGTCATCAAGTCCAACCTTTATCCCATCATCTCCCTACCCATTAGACCACCAGACCATAGAATCATAGAATAATTATGGTTGGAAGGGACCTCCAGGGTCATCAAGTCCAACCTTTATCCCATCATATTCCTGACCATTAGACCATGGCCTCAAGTGCCTCATCAACCCGTTTTCTGAACACCCCCAGGGATGGCGACTCCACCACCTCCCTGGGCAGCCTGTTCGAATAATAAATAGCAAATAATAATAAATAATAGTAATAATAAATAAATAATAATAGCAAAGTGTCTGCAACAGCTGGCAAAACTCGTACCATTTCTTCCCTCTGCTGAGAAGAGCTGACCTTGGCTCAGCTGGGGATACTGTATCCTTCACTTCCATACTTTTCCCTGTAACTTCAGGCAATCCTATGCAACTTTTTGAGCTTACAACAGACTTGGACACCACTGAGGTTGAAACCATGCAAATTTGAGAGATGCCTGCAGAGTTATACCCAGCAGTGACCACCCGTACCATCTCTGACCAGCTGGTGCACGTGCCATCTATGGCAGGTGACTTTCTCCAAAAGGAGCTGATGATCATAGCCAGTCTCTTCCCACCAGCCTTCGGGTGTCACAGGCACTGGGGAGTACACACGGTGGCCAACACTGCGGGAAAGTCTTGACCAAAAGTTTAAGCAGGGAAAGCACGTTTTGGATGAGGGGCTAAGAGCTTGAAGGGGTTTGCCTAGGGCAGCCCCTCTGCATGGGGAGCTGGGCCTGGGAGAACACAGCCACACCCCGGGGTGGAAGGACTCAACCTGAGCAGCCACTTCATGGATGCATGTGAAGCTCAGACAGTATGACACCCTACAGGACTTTTCCTTGATGGAAAAAACAAGTCGAGATGAGAACAGTGCTGCCCTCCCAGAGATTAAGAGAAGTGGAAACCTCTGCCAGCCCTGCGTGGATGATGTGCTCTCCCCCCTCCACCACCCTCCAGCGCTGCTCTTGAAGAATGTCTGCACTGAAATCTCCACCATGAAGTCTCCAAGAAAGCCAGAGTCCTCCTGAAGAGGTGACTGATTTTAGTGCTTCCCCTGCAGATGAGCCTTGAAGACATGGAGCAGTACTTGCACTGCATCACTGGAGAGGAGCTCAAGAGGAGGCAAGAGGGTCGCTGCCCATGACTGTCATTGGCCAGGCTGAAGAAACACCCCAGACAATATTTCTGTCTGGACCAGTCCTCCAGTGCAACTCCCTTTTTCTTGCTCGTTTGTGGTTGCCTCGGATCCTGTGTCTCAAAATGGCCAGGAACAGGAAATAATAAGCAAATAAAGTATCTTTTGCCATAGGTTATACATTCTTTGTGAGCAAAATGACCAGGACTTTTAAAAACTGTGGCGAAGCTATGGTGAGTCATTAATGATCCGGGCGCCAGAAGACTCTGCTTTCTGAAGTCATCGCTGCTCATTATTTCAAGAAAACAATTAGTCAAAATTAAAAACGAAGCCCCAGAGCTTCCAGGAACTGGATACTGTACTTTGAATGATTCATGAACAGGATGAAGACAATAAAGACCGTCTGGACCATCCCCTCACCTCTTTGTAATGGGTATAATAACTAGAGACAATGTCATCAGCAAAGGACAATAAAAATATAGATCCCCTTCAGCAGCTCCGGATGGGGAGGATGGAGGGATGGAAACAGTGAAAAACAGTTTGTGTTTACTGACCTAGCTGTGTCAACTTCAAGCTACATACTTTTTATTTTTAAACAAGAGTCTTAAGCGTCTAAAAATAATAGCCTGAGAGGAATAATACTGGAAAACCAAGGCAATAAGCTCAAATAATAAAAAAAAAAAAAAGTGGTGTTTAAAACTGGGATTAGACTTTTTCAAGACCACACATTTAGAAGACAGTGTATTACCAGAAACAGAACTGAAGCCATTTCTGTTCATTACAAAATGAATTGCCATACGTTTCCCCATTTATCTGAGCATAACGAGGAGCCAGCATTTGATGTTCTAATCCCTACAGATTCACCCACTAAAATATAACTGCTGCAGGAGCACAAAGACCCTGGTACCTGGGTCTAAAGGGCTGGTAGCACCATCTGAAGTCCTTCAGGCTCAGAATAGCCACATCTGTAAGGACAGACGCACTCTGCTCCATGAGATTTACTGCTTTTAGATGAAATGGCCAGAAAAGCAGCTTTACTAATTTTTCGTCTAGGTAAAAGCTCTAATCACTGACCTCTTAGTTTTCAGCTACAAAGAGCTAGAGTGAGTTGGAAAAAAAAAACCCACTAGTCAAAAAACCCACACAACCCCACCATATGTTTGGAGTTTGGGTTACATCATCCTTCCCTGCGCCCTCGCTGACCCAAGAGACACAGTGGCTGCAGCAAGGTCTCGCGGTGGGTGCAGACACGTGCCACCAACTCCAAAACAGGGGGACCAACCAGCGTGGTTGCTCACGTGGGGCTGGGTCTACTTATGGAAAGAAAAAAAATAAACCAGTCTATTCCTCAAAGGAGGGTTGGGGACTCTGGACCGTGGAGCCCAGGGGATATTTTTCCCTACAGAAACCTTTCAGTTTGCAATTTTTTGTGTTGAAGTCTGTGATCTACTTTTCCCTCCTGTTCCAGACCCTCTCCAGCGTGGCTGGTCTCTGTGTCATTCAGAGGAGGCATCTTGGGACTCTTCACTGACAGCAGGAAACACCATTTTCTACGTGGAAACAACAAATCCTCTACAAAGCTGAGTTTCATCTCTCTTCTTTGGGAAAAATGGCATCAGCATGAACAGTTTGGTAACCAGAGAAGGTAATTTCTTACAGCATGACTTCAACGCCCCTAATGCAGCAGGTCTTATCCTGGAATGCTTGAACTATTTTTCAAGAGAGTCAACAAACACATCTAACTTATGATTTTGCTTTGGAGCAACGTGTGTGACACGTCCAAAGGGTCCAGTACCTTCAGCAAAATGTTTTGGGTTCCACAACTCAAGTAAGATGATCCCACACTGCAGGTGCCATCCCAAGGCTGTGTTAAATGGAAGGGGGGTTAATACTGGCCATGTGCTGTACTCATGTTGAGCTCACATCACTTCTGTCCCTAGCCCTGCTGTTCATTTTTTGGGTTCATTATCCAAGGATTTGAGCATCTCCAAGTGCATACCAGCAGACTAGGACCTCTCAAATGCAAAGACAGGGCATTTAATAGCAGTATTTAAGAAGCTACAGCTGGATCTGGTGGTTCATATTTATACCTCAGCTAAAAGCAGCTTTGAAAAGGCACTTTTTCAGCCACATGTACCAATGTTAATGATTAACATGCTTCTGCACGAACAGGGGAGGAGGAATAGGTCAAGCAAAAGGATAATAATAGTAGGAAAAAGGTTGTTAGGGGGGAAAAAAAAGTGTCAAGGTCAAAGAATGGAGAACTGCTGCACGCTCAGAGCCAGTATGTGTAGCAGCTCCCAGTAAAAGAAAGGCAGTATTGTTTCATTTTGGGGAGAAGGCAATTTGCCAGCCAGGACAAAACCCCACTACAATAATTTTCCAACTTGGTCTGCAGAAGAAACAATTTCTTTCAGGTGCTTCTTCTGCCTTTCACTTATGTTTTTATAGGTGACACAACCAAGCAGCACTCTCTGAAGCAAACACAGAAATCTCTATCGCTCCTTTGACATCACTGACACCAGGTACCACAGATGGAACTGCCTAACACACCTGGAAGACTTCTGGCTGAAGAAATCTAAATTAGCCTGTATTTTCTTCTTCTTTCTTCTAGTGAACGAGCAGACGTGACAGGGCATCTAAATGAGCCGTTTGAGACTTAATTTCCACGAGGCATGATACAACTGAGGATGAAAAAGCAAAATTTGAAGCAGCCTTTAAACAAAGTCTCCTGTCTCAGAAACACCCTTCAATGATTTGGAAGGCTTGTTAATGTGTCAAAGTATTTGTTATTAAATGGCACAGATCTGAGAAAGCCTGAGACACCATCAGACCTTCCAGGAGCTTTGCTCCTCAGGGGATAAACCACCACTGCTGGCTGGGAAGGGGAGGGCTCCTTCTTGGTGGCCCTTTCTGAGGAAGGGCTATCAGAAAGCTGCCACCTCTCACTGCACCAGGACAGAGCCATTGGTTTCCTCTCCCTTAACCCATCAAGTTCTTAAAACTGCCCAGAGTGCTTAGGAAAAGCCCAGGCTGGGAGGCACGTACAGAGCACCCCGTTCATGTAGAGAACAGCAATGCAGGGGTATATTTTAAATATCTAATCAATGACCAGTTTTACTATCAGAATTTTATATTACCAAGAATTTTCATTGCTAGAATTTTATGATGAAGGACTGGTTTTATTACCAAAATTCTGCACTATTTGTATGGACTGCACAAGAAATTAAACAGCCCTAATGTGATTCCTTTAGGAACTCCCACAGCAAGGAAGTTCATGCTAAACTCTTGCTTTAAAGCCCGAGCCTGTGGTTATTTGAAACTGAGATGCCAGGTCGCAGGGCAGGTGACTACCTTTAGAGTTTCAAACCCAGAAATTCAGTAATGCACCAGCAGTCATTGTCTCCCATTTCATTTCTGATGCCTTTATGGTTTGGCTCATGAGTCACACAGCTCTGCCTTAAAAATTGCAGACAGAGCATCAGACTCGCATTATACAAAGCCATAACACATTCAGTGTGAGAACAGTTTGTATAAGATTGCAAACCTGTTGCATAAGCTTTAAAGGAAACCAGATTGTACATGGATTTCATCTTGATCAATGTGTCTAGTCTATAATCTACTTTCCAAAAATGTCACTGTAGCTCCCTCTTTGTAAGAAGGGAGCTTCTCTTATGAGATGAGCTGATGAGATGATGCTTGCTAGGAATAAGAATGATTATGTTGGTGATGAATTAGTGTTTGCATAAATGTCTGTGTGACACTTGCTTTTATTTTTTTGTTCCTTCCAAGTGAGCTTTAAATGAATTTTATATGTATCTACGACTCATTAATGATGGTACCAATAAATGCAGATTGTTTTCCATTGAAAAAAAAAAAGAAGCAGGGAAGCACCTCATGAAACAATTGTCTCTGCCAGATGACAACAGCTGGACTTGTTTTGTAGTAACTTGACTTGTTTCTAAGTCATGGGTTAGTGAGGGATCAGTACAAGCTGGCAGTGGCAGCTAACAGCCAAATTCAAGCTCAGATGAATTTTCCAAGCTGCAAGATAGGGTTTGAGTCTGAACACTTGGAGGAAGGTCAAGGGATGTACAACCCAAGATGAAGGCCCAAGAAAAATTACATTTAAGACTTGCCACCTTAGAAAACAAAGCAATCCCATTCCTCCTCCCATGCAAATCAAGGGAAGAGCAAGTGGTGGCTCTTTGAAGTTGGGAAGGGCTGATCACTAACGATCAGGAGAAACAATAGGCAGAACTAAAAACAATGGGACTGGCTCCTGTCTGCAGTTCCAGACATTTTTCCAGGAGCCTGAAGGAATTTTAAGTCTTTTCCACCTATATTTGAGCTTTTTATTTTTTAAGGGATGCCTATGGGTGCATCAATCAGTACTTGTGAGGAAAGCACCTGGCCTGACAAAGGGATTTCTCCTGTTTGCCTTCTTACAGTGCTTTTGGGGGGCTCTTTCCACATCCATTAGAAGGCAGAAAACCAAAATACAACCCAAACCTGTGAGTAGAAACTTCTGCTATTACATCCAGCAATCTTCATTAATTTGAGGCTTGAATATTCTCAGTGGAGTAAGGAAGTGCCACCATAATGCCCTATGCTGATGTGCAAGTGCCTTGTTCTGATGCATTTCACTCTCATTTGAAGGCTTCATTAGAAATAATTACTTTTTTTTTGAAGCTACAAAAGCTTGTTTTTTTCTTAAGCCTTGACATACCTGTCAGTACATTTTTTTTCCTTGAAAAAACCAGTAATTGCATCTCTTAGAAAATCTAACAGGTTGTAGACTGACAGAGCAAGGCACTTAACATCCTAATCAATACAGCACTCCATGTGGTAGTAAAGTCACCTGGGGAATATTGTCTGGGAATCTCAGTGTATGGGTTAAGATGTGGATGGAGAGGAGAGGAGAGGAGAGGAGAGGAGAGGAGAGGAGAGGAGAGGAGAGGAGAGGAGAGGAGAGGAGAGGAGAGGAGAGGAGAGGAGAGGAGAGGAGAGGAGAGGAGAGGAGAGGAGAGGAGAGGAGAGGAGAGGAGAGGAGAGGAGAGGAGAGAGAGGAGAGAGAGGAGAGAGAGGAGAGAGAGGAGAGAGAGGAGAGAGAGGAGAGGGAGAAGGAGAGGGAGAAGGAGAGGGAGAAGGAGAGGGAGAAGGAGAGGGAGAAGGAGAGGGAGAAGACGAAGGAGAGAAGAGAAGAGAAGAGAAGAGAAGAGAAGAGAAGAGAAGAGAAGAGAAGAGAAGAGAAGAGAAGAGAAGAGAAGAGAAGAGAAGAGAAGAGAAGAGAAGAGAAGAGAAGAGAAGAGAAGAGAAGAGAAGAGAAGAGAAGAGAAGAGGAGAAACCCCTGGTTTCATTTGGTGAGAGTGCTTGGGCTGCAGCCTGCTGGCTTGGGCCTTCCTGTTCCTGGCATCTTTCTGCACCTAAGAAATTAGCTCAGCAGCACCAGAAAGCTTCAGCATTTCTTTTTTATAACTCTGTTTATTGACACCTGTCAAGATGCTTGTTCTAAAAAATTTGGGAAATGGAGGTCTAAGGAATCTGCTAATGAAAGGTTTATTATGTTTAACTGAGGCTGATGTTGCATCTGGGTTGAGTTCATTCATTCATGCTGTTAAATGCAGATAAGCTATTGTATCATTAGCAAATTATGGAGACCAATATTCTGTAACATGAAAAGCAAAGTTATTTTGGGCAAGCAAAGTCAAAAAAGGCACAATACATCTCCACAGCCCTTTCACTTTTGCTCCCTGGGTGCATTTGTTTTAGCTGCTTCCCTTGCTATCTGCTCACAATCTTCTCACAACTGTGATCCACAAAAACACTGACAGAGTAACTAAACACAGATTTCAAGTCACAAAACAAAGTTCTTCCCATTTGCTGGTAAAACAATCCCTGTTCCTGTCACAGTGAGCTTCAAAACACCTCTGTTAACTCACGCTGCAGATAAAGCTCTAAAAATAGCTTGCCCTTAAAAGAGTTTTGACCAAAACAAATTATGCAGTGTAATAAGCATCGCTCCCTCCTTATCCTCCCAACTTTAGGCCTGCCAAAGGAATTAGAAACAAAACTAGCAGTTTTAACTTCCTCAAAACTACCAAAGCTACAGGCTCCTAACAGAGCTCCAGCTCGGAGGAGTGCGGCAGCCTGAGCTACATGGTGTCAGAAATGAGCCAGAATAGTTAAAAAGCTCGTCAAGTATCTGAAAGGGTGTCACCAACTGACACCCCAAGTCCTGCTCCTCAGAGCTGCTCTCCATCCATTCCCTGTACTTGTGCTTGGGATTGCCTTGACCCATGGGCAGGACCTTGCACTTGGCTTTGCTGAACTCCATGAGGTTGGCACGGGCCCACCTCTCCAGCCTGTCCAGGTCCCTCTGGATGCCATCCCTTCCCTCCAGCGTGTCACCACACCACACAGCTTGGTGTCATCCACAAACTGGCTGAGGGCACACTCCATCCCACTGTCCATGTCACCAACGAAGATGTTAAGCAGCACTGGTCCCAGTACCGATCCCTGAGGAACACCACTCGTCACCGGTCTCCATGTGGACACTGGGCCATTAACTGCCACTCTCTGAGTGTGACCACCCAGCCAATTCCCTATCCACGGGTGGTCCATCCATCAAATCCATGCTTTTCCAATTCAGTGACCAGGATGTCATGCAGGACAGTGTCGAATGCTTTGCACAAGTTCAGGTAGATGAAGTTGGTTGCTCTTCCCTTATCCACTGAAGCTGTAATTCCGCTATAAAAGGCCACCAAATTCATCAGGCACAATTTGTCCTTGGTGAAGCCATGTTGGTTGCCTCCAATCACCTCATCTTCATTTTCCATATGCCTTAGCCGAGCCTTCAGGAGGATCTGCTCCATGATCTCGCCAGGCACAGAGGTGAGACTGACTGGCCTATAGCTTCCTGGGTCTTCCTTTTTTCCCTGCTTGAAAATGGGGGTTATGTTTGATGATCTGCTCCATAACCTTCCCTGGTACCGAGGTCAGTCTGACAGGTCTGTAGTTCCCCAGATCCTCCTTCTGGCCCTTCTTGTAGATGGGTGTCACATTGCCAAGCCTCCAGTCACCTGGGACCTCCCCTGTTGACCAGGACTGCTGGGAAATGATGGAGAGTGGCTTGGCAAGCTCTTCTTGGGGGTGTTCAAAAAACGGGTTGATGAGGCACTTGAGGCCATGGTCTAATGGTCAGGAATATGATGGGATAAAGGTTGGACTTGATGACCCTGGAGGTCCCTTCCAACCATAATTATTCTATGATTCTGCCAGCTCCCTCAGTACTCTTGGGGGGATCCCACCTGGCCCCACAGACTTGTGAGGGTCTAGTTGACATAGCAGGTCTGTAATTGCTTCCTCTTGGATTATGGGGGGGTTTGTTCTGCTCCCCATCCTTGTCTTCCAGCTCAGGGGGCTGAGTACCCTGAGGATAACTGCTCTGACTATTAAAGACTGAAGCAAAGAAGGGATTTAGTACCTCAGCCTTACTCTCATCCTTCGTGGCAGTGTATCCCTCCACATCCAATAGAGGATGGGGATTCTCCTTAAAACATCCTTTTCATTAAAACACCCAGGCTTGAACAATTTGCTTTTCTCCTGAGTGTTGTTAAATGGTCACCTCAAGTTCCATGTTTCAAAAATTCCCTCTTCCACTACCAGGATATTTACAGGTAATAAAACCTGATGATGTCAAACACATCACAGAAACTTTTGTTACAGGTGTTTTTTCTACAGAGCTGGTTTCATCATCATCAGACTTGGGCATCTCACCCAAAATAGATACCCCCATCCCAAATCCCAGAAATCAACCCAAATTTGAAGATTACCAGTCTACTATGCCCATCTGCTGCTCTATTTTCAAATATCATATTTGTTGACAAAACTTCACCTCCAAGTTCCTTGACCTGCTTATTTTGGCCCACATACTACTACTTGTATTGGTGGACACAATAATGAGAAAGAATCTTCTTGTGTAGCCATAGTTAAAGAACAACTCTCATTAAATCCCAGTGCATACCCTTCCTTGCAAAGCTACTTGCTGGTAATTTCCATACTTTGCATGTTCCTTGCTCTGAAATGCATACACCATACAACGCTTTTCTACCTAACACATTGCCAGAAATGGAAATTATTAACAGCAGATTCAGATGGCTTCAGTTTCACAGGAATTTACAGCAGTTTATAAATTACCTCTGCAAGTAAGGGTCAAGCCATCGAACTTCTCCAGAAAGATTGTGAAAACCAGTGGAATGACCAATGTCTGAAGATACAGATATATAGAGGAAAAAAGGATGCATTTAATTAAAACAGTGTAAAATGGAGCTGAAGTGGTTATTTGCATATGGTTTAAGTACTCGTGGGAGGAGTGAGAAGACAGCTGGATAAATAGTGAACACCATCAGTTTCTCCCTCCTTAAACACAGAGTGTATCCACAGCCAAATTTAAGAATTAAATATCATTTGAAGGGATAACAATTATTTTTGCAGCAAAGCTTAGCAAAGAAATAAGCACAGAACCTCAGAATATTTTTCTAACTTTGTAATGAATCCCAAATTTCCTGAATAACAGTAATCATTAAATATTTTTGCATTTTAGAAGACTTAGTGCTGAAGTAATAAAGAGAATTTGAGCTATGTGCTGGAGCATGCAATGAAGTGAGCAAGTCCACAGCCAGCGCTTCCACGTAATTTAGCACCTTGACTTCCACCTTGAACATATTTGACAAGATTCATTCTCAAGTGTTCCCTGAGAGTAAATAAAAAGGAAGCCCATGTTAGCAACAGCACATTATGAAACAGAATAATGCAAGTAGGAAAGAAGATGAGTGAGAGTTTGATCATCAGACATCCAGGATTGTGGCAAGCAAGCCATGGGAAATAAAAAACATATTTAAGACATGACTGAAGGGTCCCCAAATGTATTAAAAGCCCCTCCTAGAAAATGAAGCTTATCACCTCAGGGATAAGTGGTGGACATCTCACGTGTCTTCTCCAACTGGGCACATACTGGTGCTGAGGGGCAGCGCTGTGCTTGCTGCTCGAAACCACTGGTCTGAGCGTAGCTCACCTCAGCATCACCAGGACACCGACAAACACCTGTAGGACCTGCAGGTCTTTGAATGTTGTGAACCAGCAGCACATGGGACACTTATAGCCCAGCACAAGAGGAAAAAGCATCCCTGAATGATGAGTTGCAATCTTGTCAAAGACATTTTCTAAATAAAGAGGCAAGATCTGCTGCCGAGGTGAGCCTGCAGCAACCTCAGGTGATGGTGATACACCATATGTCCCCAAGAAACTTGACTTTTAAACCAAAGGACTGTGTCAGTGTGTGAGGAACTTCATGAGGGAAAAGCAAACATGTAATTGCCCACAAAAACCTCACCATACAATTAACGTGTGGTGTCCAAAAAACAAAGTCCAAGCTCATTATGCTTATCAGAAGAGGAGGAGATGAGAGCATCCCGTTCTCAGTGGTGGAAGCTGGGAATGTGGCTGGGGCCATGACACCACGATGAGGGCCTGGGCTGGTTCATGCTCTTAGCACAGCTTCACGTCACAAAATGTCCCTAAAGCTTTGTTGGCAACCTGGATATAGCACGGTTGAGGAACCACATGGCATCCTGACCTGGGGATGTCATGGGTGGCTACCATGACACCTGCAGAAACCTCTGGTGCAACACCGTGGTGGACAACACCTTGGAAAGCACAACCCCTCTCTTTGGGAAAACATATCCTGTCCCCAAAACCTTTTTCAACAACCCATAACAGGCATCAGCATCTTGATAGTTCAGTCAGCAAGAAGTGGCTGGAGATGGTCCCCACTGCAGTCCAGCAGGTGAGGTGTTGGGAACCAAGTGTCTGCAGCGCTGCCCTGACCAAAGGTTCAGCTTTCTGCACTTTACCAGACAAAAAACACCTTTCCTGGGAGATGTGACTTTATAATCAGGCGCTGTAACAAGGACCAGAAGGGCTGATCCTTCCCAACAGTGGTCTGGATAAATAAAGTGTGAGACAAGCCAAGTTTTAGCCATCAGCCCCATGTTTTTCACATAGCGAAGCCAAAAGGTACTGTATTTAAACAGAAAATAAAGGAGATGCTGTTCCAGTTGTTCTGTGAGATGCTCATCCCTGTTACTCTTCTCTGACCAGGCAGTGGGGAAGTTGACAGAAGAGAAGCTGAATTTTGTAGGAAAATGCCTCATTCCCTGCTGGAAAGAGGAGCAGGACTCCTCTGAGCCCCAGTTGCAGAGCTGCCTGCCAGGCTCTCTGCGTACCCACGCACATCTCAGCACACAGCCACCCTGTGGAGTGAATTCATGAAATGGTTTAGGTTCCTGTCCAGCACCCAACCAACCTTACACTAAGTCACAGCACGTGGGACAGAAGGCAGAACATCAAATGACAGAAATAGCCCGGTCTCCTTCATTGTTTATTGTTTTTCATTTATTTTAATTTAAAATGCACTTCAGAGATAAGCACAAAAGACTTCCCCCTCGCCCCCACTCCCAGGTCAGATACAATGAACTCGTCCTGAAAGAATTTAACCTCACTTCTCAGACCTTCTCCAGCACCACTGCAAACCCAAAGCTCCCCACAGGCTGGGAAGAATGGAAACAAACCCAAAGCTTTAAGAAGCAGCAGCAATTCCTGTCCTGAAGCCAAATGCTTCACTCAGCCTTGCTGGGCTGCACTGTTCAGCCATCACCTCTACACCTTTTTCTGGGGTGTTTCTGTTGGTTTGGGGTTTTTTTGGCCATGCAAACACATGTGGAGTATGACAACACAGACGTGTGGGTCTTTGGCTCAATGTTAAAGTCAAGGGTAGAGAAGAGCAAAGCTGTGGCAGGGTGAGCAGGGGTGAAGACAGGCTTTCCTGCCAGCAGAAACCCTAAAACCATGGACTTCTGCACTTTACATACGAGCCAGCCCTGGTCAGTAAGTCCTTCCTGAAATGTACGCCGCCACTCCTAAACCTAGAGGAGATACAAACCCCTCAGCCTGACCTGCAGCCCCCTGTTCCCCACAGACCTCGTGCCAGCAGTCCTTCCCCACGGGTGGGGACACTGCGGTGCCAGAAGTTGGGAAGGCTTTGGAAGTCGGTATCGTTTTCCACTCCAGGATCTGAGCAGATGGCTCCTGCCACACAAAGCCCCAGCAAGAGTTTTTCCCTTAGCAGTGAACGAGCTAATATGTCATTTCAAAAATATATACTTTGTATGTATAAATCTTCTAAGAAGCAAAAGCACACAATGCTTTTTGTCTGGCTGACTATTAATACAGAGTATGTTTCTCTAAATTGTAACAATTAAAAAAAGTACCAATAAAACCTCAACTAAAATTTCCCTCTTTTTGACCTATATATTTATTTGTGTATTTTTTTTAAGGAGGTTTTGGAATCCTGAGTATCAGCAGGGCTGCTCTCTGCCATGGCATGCCCTCACCCAAGGATAAACAGACAAACCAGACTGGGTCAAGCTGGAAGTTGAAGACCCAGAGAGGTCGGCAGGCGTTCCCCTGGCTTCATCCCCAGTGGGAAAACCTTGCAGATAGTGCTGGCTGCTTCCTGCTCAGAAGGAAAGGAATTAATTTTATCATTGTAGATCATGTTTGAAAGCTGAACAAATGATTGGGGTTTAGGATATGTTGATGTCTTTCAATGAAAAGAGAAAACCAACCAGGTTTAATTCTGCCTTCACAGCCGTGCTGCAAATCAAGTCCCTCCTGCCCTGAACACCACGTGTGAGACACCACAGTTGCCTACAGTTTTACAACACAGAATGCTGAAGTCATTACACCCATCCTGAATTTCAATTTGTTTCCAAAACTGCCCGAGAAGTCAAAGCATAAAAGACCAAAGCAATCCCACTTTGAGCAGGGCAGGACAGGACACCCCTCCATCAGCAGAAGGTAGCAACCAGCAAACCCTCAGCTTTTATTTAAGGATGATGTCACAGGCACAGCTATACAATGTCACCAAGATAACATGAGATAAAGAAATATGCCACCAAAAATTCCTTTTGGGGCATACCCTTCTTTGTGACCCCCTACTTATCATTGGCAACAAACCAGTGTCACCCACCAAAAAAGTGCTGGCACTCAAAGCACGAGTACGTGTGATTTTAGAGGGAGACAAGATCAAGGAGGGGCAGGATAGGAAAAGATGACAAACAGGCGTCTTCCCTGAGGACAGACAGTAAACACACATACCAGTATCACAAAGCAACTTCTCTTCACTGCACCAGTTGAACTTGGAAGATGTTTTTTGAGACACTAGCGCAGCAACCAACAGCCTGTTACAAATATTTGCACAACAAACCACACTGAGGAGTATTCACATCAGGTCCAGGTAGCTCCAGTGATCAAAGCAGTCCTCATCAGGCTAAATTTGCCCTCTGAATCAACCTGGAGTCACTCCCTGGAGAAGTCTCTCCCTCCACGGACTACACAAGGAACCTACAGAGACGACGCTCAGCACACACAGTTCAGAAGCAACCTTGGTCACCAAAGATGAGGTAGGAAATTAATCTTCCCAGCTGCTGCCTTGCACTTCTTGGAGGCAGTTGCTTGAATATTTTGTGTAGTTGTTGGTTTCTTCTCTGTTTTAATTCAGACAGCCCATCAGGCCATGTTAATTTTGTATCCCCCTAGAAAAAGATCTTTTCCAAGGTTCTCTCTGGCACCCTGGATGCAAGCTCCATGAACTTGTTCCCACTATCGACAAACTCTAAGGAATAGTCAAAAGGTCTGTAAGGATCCATAATACAGAGGGAAAAAAAACCACATTACTTTGCAGGTGAAGACTGCTGAGGAAGAACAAAGCACTGCCATGTCTCAGGAGAACAGCATCCATCAGAAATTTCACTGACGTTCTGGCACTGTACTTTAAAAAAATAATCACAGAATCACAGACTGGTGGGGGTTGGAAGGGACTTCTGGAGATCATCTCATCCAACCCCACTGCCAGAGCAGGGTCACCCAGAGCAGGTCGCACAGGATGGTGTTCAGGCAGGATCTGAATGTCTCCAGAGATGGAGACTCCACCACCTCTCTGGGCAGTTCCAGAGCTCTGCCACCCTCAAAGCAGAGAAGTTCCTCCTTATGTTCAGATAAACTTCCTGTGTTCCAGTTTGTGCCCATTGCCCCTAGTCCTGTTGCTGGGCACCACCGAGAAGAGTCTGGCCCCATCCTGTTGACACCCACCCCTTAGATATTGATAAGATCCCCTCTAAGTCTTCTCCAAGCTAAACAGACCCAGGTCTCTCAGCCTTTCCTCATCAGAGAGATGCTCCAGTCCCCTCATCATCTTCAGACCCTCTACTGGACTCTCTCCAGAAGTTCCTTGTCTCTCTTGAACTGGAGAGCTCAGAACTGGACACAGCACTCCAGATGTGGCCTCACCAGGGCAGAGTAGAGGGGGAGAACCTCTCTCGACCTGCTGGCCACACTCCTCTTAATGCACCCAGGGATGCCGTTGGCCTTCTTGGCCACGAGGGCACATTGCTGGCTCATGGTTAACTTACTGTCTACTAAGACTCCCAGGTCCTTCTCTGCAGAGCTGCTCTCCAGCAGGCCAACCCCAACCTGTACTGGTGCGTGGGGCTGTGCCTCCCTAGGGTGCAGGACCCTGCGCTTGCCCTTGGTGAACTTCATGAGGCTCCTGTCAGCCCAGCTCTCCAGCCTGTCCAGGTCTTGCTGAATGGCAGCACAGCCCTCTGGCTTGTCAGCTGCTCTCCTAGTTTGGTATCATCAGCAAACTTGCTGAGGGTGCACTCTGTCCCTTCATCCAGGTCTCTGATGTATGTGTTGAACAACACTGGACCCAGCACTGACCCCTGCAGAACCTCCAACTAGACCCTGTGCAGTTGATCACAACCCTCTGAGCTCTGTCATTCAGCCAGTTCTCAATCCACCTCATTGTCTACACATCTAACCCAATGAGGATGTTATGGGAGACAGTGTCAAAAGCCTCGCTGAAGACAAGGTAGACAACATCCACTGCCCTCTCCTCCTCTACCCAGCTGGTCGTGCCATTGTAGAAGGCTATCAGATTGGTCAAGCATGATTTCCCCTTGGTGAATCCATGTTGTCTACTCCTCTCCTTCAGCTGCTGGGAACAAACTAAAACCCAAGCAATTATTATTGGCTATATTCAGTCAGCTCCATGTAGTCCTGGCAGATGATTTTTCTTTTTTTTAAATATATATATATACACCACTCTTAATTTCTAAATCTAATTATTGCTAATAAGACTTAGCTTCACTCTTCTAACCTCCTCATAAATCCATAGCAAAATGGGGTCCTTTCCGTGAAATTCAATAGAATTCTCTTCCTTGAGCCCATGGCAACAACAAGCCTGCAGCTTTCTTTTTGAAGAAGGAGGAAAAAAAACCCCAAAACTATTTTGAATTTCAGATCCTGAGATTTGAAACAAATAATCCTCCCAAAAAAAAATCAGTAAAAGGTCCCTTTCAATTTAGATACTGAAAATTAGCCTTTGTCAAGCCAACATGACAAGTTAGCTATAGCAGAACCGGATTTTCTGTGTTTCAGTGTTTATATTCTTAGAGTTCTTCCAGGAGAAAGCTATCCCACTCAACAGATTTATTTTTTCCCTCAGCTTCCTGGTATACAGTAAGTTAGTTTCCAGTGCTTCTGGCCACTTGGTCCTTACATGACTCATGGAATAGAAAAAAAAAAGAAAGAACTATGGTATGCTTATAGTTTAAGTTCTCATTAACTTGCTTGTTGACTTTACCAAACTTATTTTGATTGTTGAAAACAATGGCTTGTCAGCACCATCACTCAGAGCAAGTTTCCAGCAGAGCCTCCTCAAGTGACACCAGGCATCCAGAGGTCCTCCCCTCCTTTCCAGCAAGCCCCCTTACACCAGTGATGGCAATCACTGGAGTCTTCTGTGAGCCAATTCTGTCCACTGACCTGGCCCAAAGTCAACCCACTAAAGCAGGAGAATCGCTTTCTGGGAAATGAAAGGAGCAGGGAAGGGGAGAGGGGACTAAAACTCCTCTTTCAGCCTTTCAGACCCGCTCAAGCATGGTGTGTAACTTCAATCTTAACTCACGTGGCAATTTTTTCCAGGATAATATTAGCTAAATCATGGTATTAACCACTCTACTACCCCGTAAGGAGTAGGATGCTGTTGTACCTGTAACCCCAACGTGATCCTGGAATCACAGGAGGCTTTGCCACACAGGGAGGGAAAATTACACACCCCTTGGTGCCACCAGCAGTGTCTGAAGACAGTTCTGAGTTGGTTCTGCTCTCTCACCTGTGGCCATGGCCTTGAGGTCTGGATGTTTTCCCACGCTTTAGAAAAATCTGTTTCAGAACAAGACCATTAAGAATTGCTTCCTGAATTAATTAAAAGCCAAGGAAGTTAGGACAATATTGTGTCATTTTGTATTTCTGCTTTCAAAGTAGAAGTACACGAGTTCCTTACCCGCGCTCATCTGAAACACATTCCTGAAAGCAGGGATCCACCTGTATTTCAGTGCAGCAGCACCTTCACACAGCCAGGATCCCATGTCAGAGGCTGTTCTCCTGAAGCTAAATCAGTACAAAGGAACAAAGCACTGATAAGCACTGAGCAAATCATTAAAAATGAGTTTCTTCCCAGGTAAATAGCATTGACACTGCGGGGGGAATTAGGCCTGTTGTTTAATCATCTTGGAATCAAAGCAATAAGAAAACCTCAGAAAAATGATTTGACAAGTACATGCAGGCAGTGTGATGGTGTTTAACATCACCATGGTACCTGACTGCAACGCTGCTGCAGTGACAGTGCCAGCAAGCCAGAAATCTGGAGGTGTTTCAGACTAGACAAGCTCTGAGGCTCCCTTTAGATTCTGATTTCCTTGGGTGGAAGAAGAAAGGGGAGGCAAGTGCACAAAGAACAGACACTGTTGGTATTACCTACTGCAAGAGAAGACACTTTGCAGTCTGGGGGGGAGGTAGTTATTTCCTTTAACACTCAGAAAACCCAGCCATGATGACTGTGCTCAGAGTCCCTGGGGCTGAAACAGCTCCAGGGTGATGCAGCAATTTGGTACTTCAAAACCAGTGTGTGCTCCCTCCCCTTAAAACAGTCCCTTGATCTAGGAATTAGTAGAAACAAAATGCTAGAGGAGAAGGAAAATCTTGGAAGATACACAAATAAAGTCCACATCAGTGAGGCTAGGCTTGGGAAGAGCTGCTATGGCAGGTATTTAATGCCAACAGTGATTCTGATAGTGAACTGATAAGCTCTGCATTCTCCCCATCTCCATCCCTGGAAATTTCCCTGGCTGTCAGTGACTGATCCTCTGCTCCTGGCACACCTACAGACAGTGAGCTGGCAGGGGTGCAGCCTCGTGAGTTAAACACAAGTTTCCAAAAAGAGATAAAAGTCCCCAGGCGTGTCTGGTTGTGAGGGTGAGTTCCAAGAGCACCCGACACGTTGCCATGACTCAAATGAGAGTGAAAATTTCAGAGGTAAGGGAGAGGGGACAAAGTGAAACGCAGGAAAGGCCAGAAGAGCCTGTTATGGGCAGATGTTTATGCAAACAGCAGACTGCATATGACAAAACCTACTGGGAATTTATCAGGGGCATGGAGATAAGCCATTAGCATTGTAAAGCATGACTTCTGCTGCCCAGGAGACACAAAGCTGGTAACTACTGTGTGTGAAGGCAGCCTCACCGGTGAGGCAATGCACCCATCATCTGCTTTTTCTCATTAGGTTCTTACACTGTCACTTTAATACCCAAAAATACCCTGGAAGTGCATGAAAAAGTCCTCCTGCTTATCCAGAAGCACAGACTGTAGAGATGAAGCATTGTGCTTTGGCTCAAAAAGGCCAAATCTTTTCCTCAGCGTTCGATTCGTTGCTTTCCACCTCGTTTGTCTCTAATTAGTACCAAGCCAAGCCTAAAGTCCAAACACCAGCCCTAGAGACAAAGATGTGTTTGTACAGAGAGAAATTATAAACAAAACCCATCTTCATAATTCCAAGTGTAAGAGACTCCAACGTGTTTGTCTGCAGCACAAAAAGTCATGGTCCATCCACTCTGGTGACCCAAGCCTTGCCTCACTCAAAAACACCATTAAGTGTCAACAGGATGCTGAGCTTTGCACTGACAGTGCTTGTAGTGTGAAGTGTTTGCCACTGGGGAAAGGAAAAGGGAAAAAAAAAAAAATCTATTTCCGTATGCAACATACAGAGCTAGTCTTCTCTACATAAATGGACCCAGTTGTTCGTATACGTCAGCCTGCAGTTTTAAGGAGTTATTTTCAAGCTAAGTCCAACTCCAAAGGTCTAAAGAGACAGACTTGTGTGCAGGCTACAGACAGACACACGGAGGGGGCAGAGGCAGGGGGATGATGATGGCCCTTTGGTTTGCTGTTATTTATTGAAACACCTGAAGACTTCAACGCATGCACAGTCGATTCTCTCAGTAAATCGGTTCAACCCCTTGATGGCACCTTGTCTGAAGCTGAGGTCACCACGTGATCCACTGGCCCAAAGGTGGAAACACATCTGGAGGTGTCCTCACACGCCTTAGAGCCACACGTGGGAGCAGCAGCGTGCAGTATCGTCTGTACAATTATAACTGAGAGTGGTGTGCATACCTGCATGGCAACTACAGGGCACTTAAAATGCAAATATGCTCACTTTTAAACTGCCCTCTGCCCAATCCCAGCACTATTGCTAATCAAGCCTCCAGGGTAATAAGCCTGGGTTGTGCTCATGTGTATCTCAAGTAGCAAAGCTGATTCTCAGTATAATCACCGTCATCACGAACAAAATTACACAGCTCAGCTCCATAAACTTACCACATAAAGCTCATTATTTGGAATACATTAGAATGTGCAGGTGCCAAGTAATTCCTGTATGCTTCATCCTTATTTTTAAAGCTCTGCTTTGATCTTGCAGCTCACTAAATCCACAGAAGAAGAATTCTAGACGAGGAGTTTCATGCACAGTTTCAGGGGAAGATTTCATGCGTCGCTTTAAAAAGAACCAAAACAAACCACTCACAGCCCCAAGAACACAACACAATCTATTCACAGCTTCCTAGAAAAATATACCTTGCCACAGGGCAAGAAGAATATGCTGTTGCCATGACACAGCACTGGTCTCTGTACAGTAAGATAGAGACACCTGGAGACACCCTGCAAACTCGAATCTTCCCCAGGAGAGCATCTGTACTTCACGTGGTCATGGGCAGCTTTCACCTGGGATAGTTCATGGCCCTCTGCTGTGCTGCACAACTCCACAAAGATAAAAACCAAACCTAGGTAGCTCTGCTGAAACGAAACAAAGAACCTAAGAGTGAGAAGAAAGCCGAGGAAAGAGGAAGAGCAACACCCTGAGGTGCAGGGACAGAAGGGAATGGAGAAGGAGAAGAAGAAACAAAAGCAGAACCAGCAGAAAAAGGCAAGGGAGAAATGAGAAGACTCAAACACAACAAGGAGACACTGCTGCTGCTAAGAGGTGGCCTGCATGTGGGGACCTGCTGGACTCCCAGCCCTCTCAGGGACTCTGGCTCTGCTAGAGCCTCCCACTCCCAAGTGGTCCTTCTCGAGCAGCTAACCCTAAAGGGTCCCATCTACCAGCAAACCCATCACAACTGATGCTCAGGCAACCTCCAAGCCAGAGCTTATTATCTAGAAAAGCAGCAGAGCAACGCCTGTGGGGCATCGACACTGAAGGACCTTCTGCAGATGTTCCAAGGAACACGACCCTTCTCCCCTGTCAGAGATGACAGACACTGCCTTGGACAAACACAGCTTGACACTGCTTGGTTTATAACGTGCCTCCCATTTAGCTTGCCAGCCTTGTAAAACACACACTTCAGCCAAGAAGAAAAGAGGCAGCATCTCCCCAGGATGTCCTGCAGTGCCGTCCCACAGCACGGCTGCCTTACACCCAGTCTCCTACACCACTCTGAATGAAGAGTTTTCTGCACAATTACTGCTCCCTTAGTTAAGCCTGAGATTCACCCTATTGAAGGGAGTGTTTGTAACATTACATTTCACTAGGAATAAAATGCTATTGCTTACTGCTTCCAAATTGGGAAAAAATCATAGAATCACAGAATGGGTTGGGTTGGACCCCAAAGCTCATCTCATCCCAACCCCCTGCCATGGCAGGGACACCTCCCCCCAGCCCAGGCTGCTCCGAGCCCCATCCAACCTGGATGTCAGGAAAAGGATGAGGCAGGACAGCACACACACACAGAGCACAAGTCCCTGTGCAAACCACTCCAGGTGAAAGGCAGCATTTGACTTATACTCTAACAATGAGAAAGGAAGAGAGAAGCACTGAAGGCCATTCCCCAGATTTCCAAGAGGGAGGCATTAACATTCTGCTCCAATCCACCTCCGTTTCACATTTCCTTTGCCTGGAAGAATCCCACTAATATTTTCTCCAGTGGCTTATGAATATCACAAGTGTTCTGCCTTTATTTGCATGCAGCCATCAAGTAAACTTATTCACCCACTGGTAAATGCTCTTGTGTGCACACAAGGAGGTCCAAGCCAGGATTTGCTGTGTGCATAATCTTACGAAACTCTTTCCAAGCCCATTCTTAAAAACTGTATTAAAGAACACAAGCACTACAAAGGAAAATTGGGAATGCAGTCAGAAATGTCTGCTGGCTATACCATCAAGGCCCAGCACCCTCAGAACTTGGGTTGTGGATTTTTCAAACTAGGCACAAAAATTAGTGGAAATCCTTATATTTATGTTCTCTCCCCTCAGACTGCCTCCTTGAAATGGGAACTGTAATACCATCATAACTGATCACAACTATTCATTTAGGAGATTTTTATGGCAGTAAGAGTTTGGAAAGGAGGCTCCAAAACAATAAATACTATTAAAATAAACCACAAAGAAATTCGTAATTTCTTATTCAATGCCCACTGGAAAATGAAGAGAGAGTGAATGAGGAAGACAAATTACTCAGCAGCACCCTTTCAACAAGCCCCTTATTATTTTGGGCAGTGAATGAAACAGAGTCCATGTGGGAGAGAAAATAAACACAGAACCAGAGCCAAGCAAAGGGCAGAAAAGAAAGGAGGGTGCAGAGGAGCCGTGCTCAAGCAGGGAATGGTGCCAGAAGGGGAAGGCAGGGAGAATGCCAAGGGAGAGCCCTGGTGACAAGTCCCTGCCCCAACAGGGGGTGCAGGAAAAGGCACAAGAAGGGGCAGAAGGAATGAGGTTGTGACACAGGTTTGGAGCTCAGCATCACACCTCTGAGCACCCATTCCAAATATCCTCTTCCAAACAGCAATGACTGCAAGAAGCAACATCCAAAGGTCTCTGAAATAAAGTGCTGCCTGTGCAGAGCAAAAGTCAGTGGTTTAGAGTAAAATACTAAGATCTGTTAAATGCAGTTTGTGCTGCCATCCAGCGTGACCTGGAGAGCTGGGCAGGGAGAAACTCAATGGAATTCAACAAGAGCAAGTGTGGAGTCCTGCATGTGGGGAAGAACAACCCCATGTACCAGTGCAGGCTGGGGCTGAGCTGCTGGAGAGCAGCTCTGGGGAAAAGGACCTGGGGGTCCTGGTGGACACCAGGGTGACCATGAGCCAGCAATGTGCCCTCGTGGCCAAGAAGGCCAATGGTTCCTGGGGTGCATGAAGAGGAGGGTGGCCAGCAGGTCAAGGGAGGTTCTCCTTCACCTCTACTCTGCCCTGCTGAGCCCTCATCTGGAGTGCTGTGTCCAGTGCTGGGCTCCCCAGTTCCAGAGGGACATGGAGCTACTGGAAAGAGTCCAGCACAGGGCACTGAGATGACGAAGGGATTGGAGCATCTCCCATGTGAGGAGAGGCTGAGGGAGCTGGGTCTGTTCAGCTTGGAGAAGAGGAGGCTGAGGGGGGATCTCATCAATGCTGATCCATATCTCAAGGGTGGGTGTCAGGAACACGGGGCCAGACTCTTCTGGGTGGTGTCCAGTGACAGGACAAGGGGCAGTGGGCACAAACTGGAACACAGGAGGTTCAATCTTAACATAAGGAAACACTTCTTTACTGTGAGGGTGACAGAGCCCTGGAACTGCCCAGAGAGGTGGTGGAGTCTCCATCTCTGGAGACATTTCAAACCCATCTGGACATGTTCCTGTGGGATCTACTCTGGGATCCTGCTCTAGCAGGGGGTTGGACTGGATGACCTTCAGAGGTCCCTTCCAACCCCTACCTGTGATTCTGCCTTACCAAGCAGCTTCTGCACGAGGATCATAGGCAACCAGCATCCCTCAGACCACTGGGACATGGCAGCACCATCCATCCCTACAAGTCCCTCAAGCTGAGCTCTCCTCCAGCAGCTCTGGGGAACAGTCTCCTTCAGAGGTGAGCAACTTTTTGATCTCCAAGCTCAGTGCCTGGAAAAACAAACCTCCCTTTTTTCCTCTCCCCCCTCCCTGAGAAGCTTCAAACCCTTGACACCGCTCTATTCGTCCATCATCTTTCAAACCCTTGCTCTCAGCTGGGGTATTGTCTTTCTTCTGCTTGTTCTGCCCTCATTTCCACTAAGGCTGACTCAGTGTGTTGGCAGAGGGAAGTGTTCTGACCCAAAGTGGCTCGGTCATGTATCAAATCCAGACCACGATGCTATTTCAGTGCTCTTGGAGCACTGCTTATCAGCACCATTACCTGTCACACGTGGCATTTGGCATGGTTAAACCTGGAAGTAGTTCTGCTCTGCAAACTTAATGCTTGTCTAATAGGACTTTAAATAAAAAGAAACATATGTTTTAAGAGGGTTTTTTTATCCTTTCATTTATATCTTGCATTCATTTTACCCCAAGAGTTTTGATTTGGTGCAAATGCAGGTCTCTGTCACCCAGCAGCCTGCACTGCCTGGGCTCACAGGCTTTAATGACATTCATTTGACTACTCATCCCCCACTATAAGTGGAGGAGCTGCCTTTCTCTTCTTTTTGCTTCCTAGAAAACAAAGGCTGAGACAGTTGGCCTCATCTGCCCTGAGCTGAACTAAGCACCAAGGTTTTATCCACACCATTCCTCGGAGAAGAGTGGTCGTTAAGTCCTCGTTAACCAGTCCGTGGCTCAGACGAAGGCTGGGATCTTTCTCACCAAGCTTCAGGCTCCTAGAGCTGAGCTAGTAATGCTTGCTTTCCTTCAGAGTCCGTGGAAACGGATTCTTAGAGGGAACAGTTCAAGGCAGACACCTAAACTGAACCCGATTTACTGCTCCCTCCATCCTCCCTCCCCTGGATGCAGATATGGCTCACTGCTCAAACTCCAACAGTGGAGACCGAAACACCACAGGACAGCAGCAGCAATCCAACCAGTATCTTTCCTAGTGCGAAGGGTCAGGAGAAACAACACGGGAAGACGCTGTTGCCAATGCCTGCACCTTGAGCAAGAGAGACCATGTGACCATTTCATGGTCTAATGGGTAGGGAGATGATGGGATAAAGGTTGGACTTGATGACCCTGGAGGTCCCTTCCAACCATAATGATTCTATGATTCTATGAATCAACAGCTCTTTTTCACATCCTCACAGCAGCAGCTGCCACAAAAGCTAATTCTGTCAAGTGTCACGTTTGTTCTCATCATATAATCAACATATTTGTAGGCAGGAACAGGTTCCAGTAAAATTAAGTTGGATCAGACTTGAGTTTTTTCCCAGACAGCCGCACTTTACAGCCCTCTCCGAGCATCGTGGTGATATTTACTGGGAAATTCTAGTGCTCCATTTCCATAAAAGCAGGCAGTTTAAAATTAGCCACAGATAACTCAAAATGATGGCTTAGAGCAGAAATGTAATTTTCTGAAAGGGGTTATTGGTACTGAACATGATGCACTGCACTCATGAGCTGTCATGTCTCATTACTTCAGACCAAATAAGTTGGGTCGGGGTAACTGGATACGTTAGAGCCTCTCCTCAATGCAGAGTGCTTTTAAGATGCTGCCTTCCAGGCTGAAGTCTTTTTTTTTTTTTAAAAAAAAAAGCCATTATCAAACTCATTTTCTCAAGTCCTGTGGCATATTTACAGGTTCAATGGAATGAAATTTTTTTTAATAGTTCTTAAAGCGCAGCTCCGCTTTTGAGAGCAATTCAACAGAAATGGAATCAATTGACTTAAAAGTTTAGTGCCTGTAACCATTCAAACATCACTTCAGAGGTTTAAAGAAACAGATATTCTAGCAGCTTTGCATGTTCAGAAGCTGTCAAGAAAATTTATTCTAATTCCAGCAGTAATTTGCAACTAGGTTATTTGGTTATGCCACTGCAAATTAAACACAGGGGCAGCATGTCCCTGATTTGCATTGGTGGAGCTCAGCCATATCTGAACACAAGGAAACTTTGTTCTTGCCATCTCGTATCTGCCTATCTAACTCCACCTACTAGAGTTTGGGAACTCAACTTACAAGGGTATAATCTTCACTAGGTCTCCACTGGCACTTTATTACAATTAAATCATTAGGAATGTGATGATGCATACAAGGAGGACCAAAATTCAGCACAGAGGTCCTTTGGTTGTGCAGGGTCAGGGTAGAAAGCTCCAGAAACTTATTTCTGTCAGTAAACCAAGAGGCTTTATACCCTCCTTGTGACTTAAAAGAAAAAAAATCTTGAAAAAGTGGCATCATTTGTATGGTTACTTTTAAAAGTTGGACTATATTTCAAGCATTTATTAACTAAATTAAGCATATGCAATTTAAATTATGCTCTCCATGTCTTATTAGCATATTAATGAATATACATCAACAAGTTGAACTAAAAATATATTGAAGATTTGCATGTCTGATTATCTTTGTGGAGGTTTTGCAAGTGACAATTTGAAAGGACAGAAAAAAAACCAAACCTTTGTGTCAAGGTCTACGCACAATTACAGCTTCGAGAGGCTTCTTAATCAAAGGGTTGTTTTGTATCCTGAGAATCTCATTCTAACTGAAGAAGACTCACTCTTGGAATTACCTTCAAAGTAGTCAGTCCTACTTTTAAAGCAGTAAATAGGACAATGATGTCTTCACCCAAAGCACTGCCAGTGATCTCCTCCCAGCCATCTCCTTTCAGAGAAATGCAGAAACTTGACTGCCTCAGTAAGGATTCTCAAAACAAGCCAAAAAAAAAAAATAAATGGAATAGAGGCAGGCAGGGAAACAGAGAAAGCTATTTTGATGACGGAATCGTTGACAGCAATCAACTTCTTGTAACCATTGAATGAAAAAAAATAAACTAGTTTGGGTTTTTTTGTTAAAGCTGTGACTAAGTCAGGACTCACTTCCTGTTGAGCTCTACTCCCCACTGTTCCCATACTTCTAGCATCACTCCAGGCAACTCAGCCAACTCTGTGGTTCAGCTGGTCATATTTCCCACCTAACAGTGGAGAAAATAATTGGACAAGTAATAGGACAAGTATTTCAATCATGTTTCTCATTAATGACCGTAGCTGAGAAATATTCTAGAAATAAGGAGCTCTACTGCTGCTAAAACAGCGAGATTCCTCTGTTCTGGCAATCTAAGCAAGGTTCCCACCTCCAGATACCATTTTAGATCATTTTGAAACCAGATACCTTCTCAGCACGTCTACAGATCGAGTCGTACCGAAATGCCACACTCATCCACCAGCCGTGAGTCTCATCTTCTGTTCCTCCACCGTTCCCTGACAAAAACCTGGCACTATGGAGACGTTATCCTTAGTGCTCAGGGAAAGCTGCTTTACTTGTCCAAGAGATCACTAGCTAGTATTTCAAATGGGTGAGCCTTTGAACATGTATGTTTAAATAAGCATTTTTTGCACGGCAAGGCAGAGTTCTCAATTTCTTTTGCTCAGTTTTGCCCTCATCTTGTCCCTTCAACCAACAAATTGATCCAGACTAAAGATAACTGGGGGGGGGGGGGGGGGAGTGAATAAAAAAATAAATTAATTTGGACTCACTCATCCACTTTCAACTCTGTAAACGTGTAACTGCTGAGGTAGTGCAATGGTGAGAATCACAGAATCACCTAGGCTGGAAAAGACCCTGAAGATCATCGAGTCCAACCATCATCAACACTGACAGTGCTCAACTACACCACATCCCTGAGCTCTGTGTCAACACGACTCCTAAACACCTCCAGGGATGGGGACTGCCCCACTGCCCTGGGCAGCCCATGCCAATGGCTGACAACCCGTTCTGGGAAGAAATTCTTCCCAATATCCAGCCTAAACCTCCCCTGGTGCAACTTGAGGCCTCTTGTCCTTTGCTCATTACTTGGTTAAAAAGACTCAACCTCACCGTACTCCTTTTGGGGAGCTGCAGAGAGCAATGAGGTCTCCCCTCAGCCTCCTCTGCTCCACACTGAACCCCCCAGTTCCCTCAGCCATTCCTCCTGTGCTCCAGACCCTTCCCCAGCTCCATTTCCCTTCTCTGGACACACTCCAGTATCTCAATATCCTTTTTGGAGTGAGGGGCCCAAACTGAACACAGCACTCGAGGTGCAGCCTCACCAGAGCTGAGCACAGGGGTAAGGTCACTGCCCTGCCCCTGCTGGCCATGCTGTTCCTGCCACAAGCCAGGATTCCAGTGGCCCTCTTGGCCACACTGCTGGCCCATGTTCAGCTGGCTGTCAACCAACACCCAAACAAGTAGCAAATGTCAGGAACTCTTTAAGTCCACCTTGCTGCAAGAAGAAGACCTGCAAGCTGGAACTGCCATTGAAGACCCCCACGTGCTTTCCCTGGCTATGTTTTTACCCAGGTGAAGCAAAGCCCAGTGTACCTGTAAGACAAACCCATTTAATAGGGAGGAGTAAGGGGACCTGCAAATGCAGATGAAACATTTGGGCTTCTGCTGTGCAAACTCCCACCAGTCACCCACTGAAAGCCTGACCTACACAGCCCAGAACTTGGTATCTGTAAACAGAGCCTTGTTTCCTACAGTTGGAATTCACTCCCTTGGGAAGGGGCATGAACATCTCCCAAATATTTATTTCTTGCTGGCACCTAGAAGTCCCTAGGTACCAGTGCTGGTGGTACAAACTGACAGCAGCAACAGCATCTGCAGCAGGAATGAGAGTTTGCTGTTGTAGAGACCCAGCTCCAGTATTCCAAGCATTCCACGTGTTGATAACTACATTTCTGCACAGGGAGCTCATAATACCTCAGCATTAACACTCAGCAACCGATTGCCAAGGACAGTTTTATACACCAGCAAATTCCAGCAGCTACCAGCGAAATCCCTCAGTTCAGAGATTTTGTAAATGGAATGCTAAGAAGAAAAGGAAGGGGGGAAAAAAGTGATGTTTATCCTCTTTTTTTTTTATTTTTTCATTTTTAACTAGGATGAGACATATGAATAGAAGCACTAAAAGGATGGAAAGCCACAGATTGCTAGAAATTAGAAGAGAAATATCTCCTCGATAAAAAGGTTATCCTGAGAACTGCCTACAAACTGCATTCTCCTGTTGCCCATGCCTTCTGCTGCCTGGTGTATTAATAGAACCACTCACCACGTGGGAAGTCAGTTCGTGAAGAAAGGTGAAAAAAACAAAGCTGCTGGCAGATAACGTACAAGCTGCTCAACAGAAATTGCATAGGTTCACCCTTCCCCTCAAAAAATGAATCTGTGCAGGGAGACATGGCAAGTTTAACAGTACAGTTTGCAGGGATTTGGACTGCAGTTGGATCTGTTCTTGCAGAGCCAAAGCTGGAGCCCAGGTTTTATAAAGATTATACATATATTATTTAAGACAGAATAAAGAGAATGCAAATGATTAAGCAGCAAAGGGTGTGAGCTACAAGTGTTTCTCCCCAATTCCGTGCCAGCTTTTCAATTTGGTATCTTCTCATACCTCCTCCTGCAGCTGCTCTTCCTAATTAAAGTAAATTAAGTAAGAACCTGTTCTTATTTACAGCCCTGAACGTTAATATGCGAGGACCTCACGAGAGACCGCGACAAACCTGGAAGGATCCCCAAAGTGCTTTTCAGTGCAAAGTGGCAGATTGTCACGGGTGGGAAGGCTGGCCAAAGGGCAAATCAACAATTTCAAATGTACTTGGCCAGGTCAAACAAGCTGCTTTGTCCACCAATGCAACGGGCACTTACGCTCATAACGACTCCTTTTTTCCCCCTCCAGTTTTCTGAGAACAAATTACTTGACATTTCAGTCCTCTGAAGAATGCAGATGGTCAGCAACACCAGAGCTAACAAAGAGGCCAGTCGCTTTGATTTGCTGGGTACAGACTCTCCAGCAAAGAAATCCAACTTTTAAATTAATTTTTTTTTTTGAGAATTAAGCAAAACTTTTGACTTTTGTTAAAAAGAAGCTAGTGGAGATTGCAATTTTTGGTCCTTTAACCATGTTCCCCTTTAAGGCCTCCTGGGGTGAATATATTTCATCAAATGTATTTATTCTGGGATTTAGCCCAAGATAAATTATTTCACAAAACAGAACACATTCACACCCAAACTACATGTTGCTGGTTTTACAAAAGGCAGGCAGTGTTTAAAGAATATATTTATATTCTATATTCTATTTATATTTAGCTATTCTATTTATATTCTATATTTATATTCTTTTACTCCTAGGAGTAAAATGCTCTCTCTGGGTCCTGAACAGTTGGCCACACAGCAGCCAAGAGAGCCAATCTTTGCATTGCAAGGTGGCTTTTGAATGAGCCAGGAATCAGTTGTGTTGGCCAACACATTGGCCCTCCTGCTCCAGGCTTGATACAACAATGAGAAATGGCACCATTTTTTTAATCTACCTTTTCCATTTTGGTTTTATCTCACCTTTATCTCCAAAGACTTTCCACTCCATACACTAAAGCTCCATCTTTCCAGGCCTTTTGCTATGTTTTGCCTCAATTAAAGCCTGGTTTTCCTGCAGGAACGTTGACTCTCTAGCTGGTTAGGAGATGTGGGACGTGCAGAGCTGCTCCTCTCCCCTTGGGCAGCAACCCAAGCCAGGCCATGTGCTCTGCAGAAGGCAGAGGCTCTCACTGGGCTTGCTTAAGAGCAGGGTCATGCACGTGGCATTCTGTGCAAATGCAATGCTTTGATTTGCAAATTTGCAGTCAGTCTCTACACAGCTCCATGTCCATGGTGGCGGGGGACTGCAGGCACAGTGGAATCATCTGTGATTACTTACCTGGCAGTAGTGCAAACCAAGCAGTCCCTTTGGTGATGGGAGTTATGCAATTTAGGGTCTCTGAATTACCCAGTTAATGCAAAGTGATGAGGAACCACAAGAAACTCATAACCATCCTCTAAGCTCATTAGTGACAGGGGAACCTTCTTATTAGAGAACAGAGCCAGAGCTGTGGAGGTGTTGAAGCTCAGCAGCCATCTTTGCTCCCAACCTCTGCAAGGTGTTCTCTTAAAACACCACGAGCTTTTCTCGTGCCCCCCAACACAACATTCAATGTCACAGTTCCCAAACAACTGTTCTCAGTCTGCTGAAACCCAGCTCCCGATTTCCTGACCCAGAAGGTCAAGCATTCAGCCTGAACTAAAGCACAAAAGCAACAGAGACACGTTCTTAGCTCAGTCTTCCACGTGAGGTTCAGTGAATAGAGAAAAAAACTGAAAGGAGTACAGCAACTGGGTTAAGCAAAGAGCATGAACCCATCCATGTCACCTGAAAGCCTGTTGTGGCAGAGACCCTGACTGCAGTGACTTTATCCAGCTTCAGTCTTGAAGATCTCAAAGCATGCAACGTTGCAGACTCTCGGGGTAACCTATCCCAGTTCTGCAGGAATAGCAAAGGACAGGTCCCAAAGGTAGAGAAATGCTTTCAGTAGAGGAGCCAGGATGAGGACCAAGGGTATGGTGCCAAAGGAGTACCAACCACTTCTGGGACAAGGGAGCTGGTAGAAGAACAGGGCGAGGACTTCCAGAAAAGCCACGAGCAGCCAGGGATAACATAGGGATGAGAAGAAGAAGGAGGAAGAACAGGTCCTTCTGGCTAACCTGTAAGTGTGCAGCACCAATTGCAGAACAAGGTGTAACTGAATGATGAAATGGTGGAGATGGGTCTGTTGAACCCAGCTGCCCCCATCCCAGCCTCCCCATATTCTGCATCCCAAGGCTGCAGGAGATCAAAGCTACACAACTTTTCATCATTGCATCATAGGCTGGATTGATTTTAGATTGCAAAATGTTTGTTGATCACATAACAGATGGCAAGTTCCCTGGCTTAATATCTAAGACCTCAATGTATTTTCTGAGAAAGTAAAAAATTGCAAGGGTCTAAGACTGAATCTGAATTTAGGCTGATGAAAGGCAGTAAATATCGTTACAGTAACATCTATTTTCACACAGCTCACCTTTAATTAATCCAGAATTCTCCTCCTAATACCCTGAGCTTGGCTGCTATCGAAAATATTTATGTCTCACTTAAATTATTCTATTTAACTACTTCAGCAAATCTGATTCCAGAGTAAAAAAAGTTGACAAGGAATGTATGTGTGTGTGTGCTCATGTGTGACAGTGTATACAAGGCACAAATAAACAAGGATGGAGGCTGTTAATAGCAGTAATTGTACAATATCCTTTCTTCATGTAGGATGAAAAGATGAGGCTCATCAATGCAGTCAAACATATACAGGGGGAAAGTGACAGCTCAAGTCAGATGGTTATTTAACTAATATCTCCATTTAATGCTCTTATCTCTGTATCATATTACACTTAAATCCCAATGTTCTCTCCTCGTTCCCCCAAATTTCACTTTGCTTTCAGGAGAAGGTGACAAAAACTGCCCTGTCAAAGCAAAGCACTACTGAGAGTGTCATGCAGAGGATTAAGGAAATAACTGAGTTAAGTCAGTCAACTCTGTTCCAGTTTGCTCCGTGCCGAGCGACCCGTTGCCCTCTCTGGTTTGTATTTGCTTTGCACTGGACTGCCTTATGTAACTGTTCCCTCCAGCTCAGAAATTTCCAAGGTGAACAAAAGCTCAAGTGATTACATTCAGCTTGGCCACAAAGGTGATTTCCCCCCCCCCCAACTTCTACTTAACAGTTCTTTTATTTTTCATCACATAAAAGTATTAAGTTGATCGATTGGGCTTCTAAATGCCCACACTCTCCCATTTTTGACCAGAACAATAGTTCTGATAATGTTAATAACTACAGAGATTAAAATGGATTAAGGCTGGAAAGGAAAAACGGTTTGGTGGATGTTTTTCTGTCCCCTTCATAGGCCAGGCTGCACTTATTTTGCTTTTTTTTGGGTACTTAAAAATGCTTTTCATCTCCCCAAGCATCTCTCTGCCCACACCGACATCCGACAAAAGGCAGCCTGTCTTTACAGAACACACCCCACATAAAAAGGACTGCAAGTCCATTATCTGAAGTTATTTTCAGCGACAGCTCTGAAGCAGCCTGACCTGGCATCACGCAGAGGCAAAAAGCAAGCGCAGCCATAATCCTTCCTCCCTAGAGCATGGGTTCACTCGTGACGTTGGCTTCAGCTGACCTTTCCCCAGTGGTGAAAGCCACTGCTGGAGATAGCCACAGCTCAGGGAAACCAAGAGCTGTGCTCACAAAAAATGTACAAACCACCAGCAGATCCTCAGGGGCATTCAGGCTGTAATCCTAGCGAGGTAATGAGATTTATAGAAGCTAAATCCTACGGGTTTTTTTATTAAACTGTGAAAGTATGTTCAGTTTCAGTATTTGTCAACGTGAGTGAATTGCCCAGGGCAGTGGGGTATCCCCATCCCTGGAGGGATGTAAGAGACATGTAGGCGAGATGCTGAGGGACATGGGGCAGTGATCAATTGGCAGTGCTGGGTTAATGGTTGGACTTGATGGTCTCAGAGGTCTCTTCCAACCAAGGCTGTTCCATGATTCAGTTTATCATTTGCTTATAGCACGGTTGGTACAAATTTCAACTGAATTTTTTGCAGAATATACATAATTAACAAGTCAGAAACAATTCTGATCTCCCTAAAGTTCACTTTGGGACCTACTTCACTCTTTCCCAGAATATTAAAGAATTATAATCTTATATTTAATTATAAAAGAATTAAAATCTTCACAGTCATAAAAACGCCAAGTTGATGAAATTTCAAAACTGCAGACCTTCAAAATCCTGGTAGCATTTTACCTCCCACATACAGAACAGGACAATTATCTCCCTTCAGTATGAATTCTTTCTGCATCTGACTGAACTGAATTATTACCTGAATTATTATTATTCTCTCTGAATTATCAGGGTCTGGACCCAGCTGTTAGCAGAGGGTGTATGTGATACACCAAAGGTAAATTCTGAGCTGACAGTTCCTTTTTTTTTTCAGTATCGGGTAAATTCTTGCACTGGCAAAGCATCACTTCATCTAGTAAGTCCTTTCATAAAATATTTCTCTTCATGATGAAAAATGCAATCAAACTATAATCAGAAATAGTAAACTAGGAAATATCAGACTTTCCAATTTATCAAAAGACTGTTACCAATGCTTGCCTTTTCTTCGAAGAAATATGTTTGTTTTACATGAAAATATACATCCCTGGTGGTTTCACACTTCAGAAAAATGATACTGAATGAAAGACTGCTCTTTGCCCTTAAATTTGAAAGAAATTATCCTAATTTCCTAGCTCCTATTTTACTATTGGCTATATAGTAGTATTTACCTACTGTATACCATTAACTAAGTTTTATGATACTTCTGTCAGGTTTTAAAAATGGAAAGAGAAACACAATGTTTTGGGGAAAAAAAATAAAACCCTCTTATCCATAATCCTGATGTGATTTCCTCAGACCTTTCTAGGAAGGATCTGCAGTGGAACACCAGACTTTATGTTAAATTAGGGCAGGAAATACTCTTTGCTCATAAAACATGCTTAGCATCCCACAAAACTCTGATAAAAGTGCTACACATGGATTACCAATACCTGAAACACTGAAAAGAGAGGCATGTGAAAATACCCATTCTAAATAAGTTCAAGCATAAAAACCAAGAGCAAATCCTCAGGGCTCATCTCTACCACTTCATCAGTACCTGATATTAAACTGCCAAATATCTCATGCTGCAAGGAAGTGAAACTTATTGGGAAATCAGAAGACCATCTCATAAAGAAAAGAACATGGCAAAGCCCATAAAACAAGTTCAAATATATCTTAATGCCGAGCCACAGCGCAAAACCAATGCATTTCTTTTCTGTTTATGACAAGGTGAGACATAAATCCACAACTGAACTCTGCAGGTAAGAGAGTCCCCGTGCAGAGCAGGCAGCACTGATGCAGCAGCAAGGACAGGACAGGAGAAGGGCACCTCTCCACCTCACCCCACCATCCCTCCTGGTTCAAATTTCATGCCAAAAGAGCTTTACAGCAATGCTTGCAGAGGGAGAACATGATTAAAAAGGATGTAAAGAAGGGGGCAGGGAGCTATAGCTGTTTTAAGAGAAAGCCAGGCAAGGTATAGAGATCCAGGAGGACAAAACCATTGTGCAAAAGAAAAGATGGGATGTTCAAAAGGAAAGAATGGACTGGCAGCAATGAGGGCTGAATATCACAAACAGATGAAAGCAAATGCAGGCTGAAGTGCAGCTGGTTTAGGATTTTATTTTTAATCCTATGGTTAAAGAAAAAGGGCTTTCAAAGCCGAGTACTTCATGCCTTGCATGTCCATCTGTCTTTAACCAGGATGCATAAAGACTACATCACCACCATAAAGGAAACTTTAATGTCACTGTAAAATCTTTACTGAAGAAGAAGAGTTCAAACTGCAAGTTACAGGTCCTGAACCAACTTCCCAAAGTCTGGAGCACCAGTATTTCTGTTCATCATTAGAAGTGTTTTTATGAGCACTTAGAGGAAAGGGTTCATTTTTCTCCTATATTCAGTAACGCCAAGGACAGTGAGAATTAATTCATGCATGTTGTAATGGCTTTTCAAACCCAGAAACATCTGTCTTCCATCAGAAAACATTCATGAAATTCGACATAATTCATGCAAACTCAGTCTACTGCTATCTTATGAACCAGTCACATCAAGTTTCCCATTTCTAACCACATTAGCTCTGACACACATATTCTTTCAGTCATGGAAGAACTGATTACAATCCAGAGACAGCAAGCAGAAACCAAGGTTACTTCTTGAAGCAGGAGTAGACACTTCACCCAACTGCCTGGCCTTCTGCTGGGCACAGCTCTAAATCCAATCCAGAGGCACCGAGAAGAATCACAGTGACTTTAAATTCTGGCAAGGTCCATTTTCTACAGGGTATTTCTTTGCTTCCATTGGAACATATGAAATATTAATGTCAATTCATTACACGTCAATGCATTTGTATACTCCCCTCTTATCAAGTGTCCAAATGAAAACAGTCTGTTCTGAATAATTTACTCCTGAATCATCAGCCAGCTTTCTTCTACAAATCCAGGAGATGTTCAGTGTTTGCCAAATCACTTCTGTGACTGACAGCCTTTTAGAAAATATGTTCTTTCTGTTCAGTTACAGAAAGGTACCAGTGTATGTGTGTTTGACGTGCTACAAAACTTGATATTGAGAACAGATGTGCTAAGGATAAAATAAAAAGACATATAAAGGCTATGAAACATCGTGGGTTTAAGTTTGTGGGCTGGATCCAGTGTGCAAGAACGTGTTCAACCTCCAATAGAGTCGATGCAACCAGCTTTGCAGGAGGTCCCCAAACACACGTGGGAAGAGGCTGAGACCCCTCAGTCCCAGGGTCCCCCCAGCCCAGCACAGGAACATGCTGGGGACTGCCTCAGTCGAAAGCTTTTGGGCACAGAAGCTATTTAACCCAAAGCTAAAGGCTATGTGAAACCACAGCTCCTTAAACAAACACCGATTTTGACTCAAGCGGGGACGATCCTAATTACTCCATAATTATTTCTGTTAATACCAGGCTAACAACCACACTCACTCAGAGCATCAGCCTTGTCAACAGCTCCCTGCTGCACTGTCCTCAGCAAAGGACACACAAGTTATGCCCAGTGGCAGCTCAAAAAAAAATAAATACACTCACACAACCACTTCCCTTGGTCCATTTGAAATATGAAGCTGCACTGCTAAAATAATTCAGTCTGCTTTTGTTGTGGGGCTCTTCAGTAAGAGAAATTACAGGGTCTCAGAAATGTGGGTTCTCCCTTTGCGTTCACATCTCCTTTCTCTCGCTGCACAGGGTGGAAGAAATCTAGAAATCCTTGCTGATTGATGGTACTATAATAATCCATTACCAGGAAAAAAGCAATTTCAAAACAAGAGTCACTAACTACAGAACCCCTTTATGAAATACAACAGGCTTTCTGAGTTATGGATTTATTTTCTTTCTAATGAACACAGGTATTTTTCCCATCTGCTCACTAATGTACTCATTCTAATGTACTCACTATAACCTTTGCTTTTATTTTATTATTGAAACTTTTTCCATTTGTTACTAATGGCATATAATTCTTTTCAATCTCAAGATTCTGAGCAGAAAACACCACTTTTTTTGAAGCTAGGAAAAAAACCCTAAAACCACACACCATTATCATCTTGGTCACTGCAGAGATACACGAGTGGAAGGCAGAGGGTCAGCACTTAGGGTCAGCTCTCAATGACTGAGAGGAAAAGTGGACTAACAGAGTCATATCAACAACATATACTGTCTCAGGAGGATCCCAACTAACTTGTACTTTCACTCTGGCCTCAGTAGAGCCACACAGTTTCAATTAAATAATTCAGTCTGCATAGGTATACTCCACATATATATATATATATAAAATATGTTTTTTATATATAGTATATTATATATACTATATATAATTAGTATATATGATATATACACACTATAAAATAATGTTTTTTATAATACAGTATATTTTGTTCCAACCCAGACCAGTCTGTGATTCTATATGTGTGTATATATATATATATTTAAAAAAAAAAAATATATATATATATATACACACACACATTTTAGGTATACCTAACCCAGGTACTCTCTTGCTATAAGCTACTAAAATATTATGAAATCCAAGGAAACTTGCTAAATGTTAACTATGAACATCAAACCCCCCAAATTAGTTCATGGTATGATTTGCAGTAGCTAGGAAGTGAGGTTTTCAGATTCCCTAACACATTGCAGAGGAAAAAGACACCGAATTGAAACGCAGTTCCTGCCAGAAAAAGATAGAAAAATTGAAGATGGGAAGCTGTGCCTTTAGTTGTACATTCACATCAATTATAAGGATTAAAAAGAAATGCAGTGTTCAGCACTGATAGGGTTATATATCTCTTTCAGGCAGAAAAGATTAGATTGCATAATGCAACTGGTAATAAAAATGTACTGGGAACACGAAAATAGGTGTTATGTAAAATAAAGAGGAGTCTTTCCTCTCATATATCCTAAAACATAAGCGATGCTCGGTCATCATAATTTGTGAATTTTATTCTTTTTCACCTTCTACTTTGCAGATGTTACCTAATTTCAGTGTTTCTTTAGGGGTAAAAATAAAATAAAGACTAATTGAGTTTGCAGTGCATGGCATACAGACATCACTGTGATACCATTGCTGGTGCAGCTGATTTTATGTTTGATTTCTACATCCTCAGATGTTCTAAGCTTAATGCAAAGAGGGCTGGAAATACATATATGAAGATATAAAATGAGCAAAAATCACATTTGTCACCCAGAGTGCATCTTTGTATCCGAAGATGGACCACAAGTTCAAGCACGTTAAAGGCAAATACCCTGACTCCATTTGGATGCAGTGAATTCAGCAACAGGTAAAATGTCTCAGCACATGTGTAGCCAAACCAGGTCTGTAAATCTGGCAGAAGACAGCTTACCTGCCCACTCTTCCCCAGTTCCATCTCAACGATCGCCACAGGGGTGTTTATCTGCTCGACGTGCCTCGACTGTGACTTCAGATCCACTCGCCAGTTCATGCTTTTCAAGACCTTATCCCAACGGCTCTGACTGACCAGGCTCTCGTGGATCTTTACCCGGTGGTTCTTCCAGAATTTTGTGATGACTGCAGCTTGGTCAGATGTGATGCCACCTTGTTTTTTGGTCTGGGCTGTGAGAAAAGCCTCCAGCTGGTTCAGATCCATGTCTGCTGAAGCAATTGACTGCAGGGAAAAGTAAGAGGAGAAAAAGGGAAAAGCCTGCTCAAAAAGCTGAACAGTCTACCAAAAGGGTTTTACAAATATCAGATTTTAAAGGGATAATAATGCAAATGAAGCTGGGTTATGGAAATAACTTTCATTACAACTCAATCTGCAAGTGCCTACTGCTTATCCCAGGCTCCTGCCCTCAGACAGGTGATGGATGGGTAACAGTGATGGGGAAGCTGGGAGCACCTTTGGGAATGTGGGACTGGTACAAGGAGGCTTCTCCCTGCCTGCCTGGCCCCAGTATGCCCTGTGCATACCCAACTGGTTGTTGCTGGGAGCTGGGTCAGGCACGATCCTGCTGTTTTAATGCTCAGAAAGCTGGAGCACACAGGGCATGCCCCCAGCCAAGGGTGAACAAGTGAGGGGACATCCCAGCTCGTTGCAACACCCACAGCTTGTCTGTTGGTGTGGAGGTGGCAGACAAGGAAGGAAAACTGAGAGATGCTGCAGCAGTAAAGCAGTGTGCAGGACCTGCAGCACTGGCCACAGCTGACTGGGGCAGCAAGGGCGTGAGTCTTCCAAGGGAGAGTCCTTGTGCACGGAGCAATGCCTAAAAATGCAACTGCAGCTTCTTCTGAGGGTCAGTGGAGTCAGGCTAAACCCTGTATCTGTGTTTGCCCAGAGAAGCTGTGGCTGCCCCCTCCCTGGCAGTGTCCCAGGCCAGGTTGGATGGGGCTTGGAGCAACCTGGGCTGGTGGGAGGTGTCCCTGCCCACAGCAGAGTCTTTGAGGTCCCTTCCAACCCAACCATTCTGTAATTCTGTGATTTACTCCTCCTCCCCATGCAGCAAGAGGAATTATTCTTCCCAACCACTTTTTTTTTTAAACAGATATCCTTTTTTTTTCCGCCACCTGCTTTTCCAAAGCTGACAATCCTACAGCCTCAAATTTGCACTGCTTAACTGGCAAGGGTTGCTAAATACAGCTGTGAAGGAAGGGGAGGACGGGAGGTGGAGAGAGGAAACTGTGGCTGAGTTTCCCCACTGCAGTTTCAAACAGACGCTTTTGCTTCGTTCTCACCCAAAATGGATGCAGCTTTACCCTCAACCACCACGCCACCTCCAAGCACATGCCTTCCCTTGCTCTGGCAGTGGATTAACAGCAGACTGTTACAGGATGGAGAAAAGAAATGGCAATCCCCACCAGAAGGAACCGCTGGGCTGTAACAGGGTTCCAGTTTATTAGGAGCATCTGCCCATCTATTATAAAATTTGAGATGCTTAGTGCACTGCTCTGTCTTTTTACAGAGCATTTACTACAGTATCTGTATACACAGTTTGCTTTGATCAGGAAGATATTTAACTTAAGAGGTAATTAACCTCTAATTATGCTGTAAGTGAAAAAAAAATATTTCTTTTCCTTTTCCAACTGCTGCATTTTGTGTTGGTTTATGTGAAAGGGGGGGAGGAATGGAGGTGGATCAACACCACCAGACCCCAGTGCCTTATGCAAGCCCTGCCAAGACCAAGGTCAAGTTGAGATGCAGACTTTCTTCTCAGTTCAGCTGTGCAGAAAATTGCCTTCTGTTTTATTCCTGTGCAGGAACCAATGAGATAAACCACATCCTCTGCACTGAATGAAGCAAAGGTGCCACGGAGAAACATCTAATCTGCATGAAATGGGAACCTAGTGGAGATTCACTGCATCACATAACCAGGTAACCCTTTTCTTGGCCTGATGTCATAACCTTCAGAATCACAAATATGAAATATTGAAGGGGATTCTTTTAACCTCACTCCCTTCACAACTCTTTTTGCAAGATGCAGCAAGATTTCTGGCAGTTCTGCACTAAGCTGACAACCCCCCCCCAGAGTTCCTTATTGTGCTTGACACACGATGTCAATCTGACTTCCAGGCATATCTGGAAGAAGAAGTTGATAAGGATGATAAAACAATATTACTAGGGCTTACACACGACAGCTAAACTTGCCTGTTTGGCAAAGATCATCAACAGATTGACAATTAGAGAAGATGCAGTGTGAGATGCATTTAAAACCTCTTTACGTTCATGATGGAGCCCTGATAGAGTTTGGTACCAAAATACTGTCACACAAACCAGAGGAAGGAACCCATGTATCATAATTAGCAATGGTTTCTCTCTCTCTCACACACAGACACGTGTGCACACACACACAATATGGATTGCTTAATCCTGTACGTGTATACAGCTAAGAAACCAGAAGACAGCAACCACACCGTACTTTGGTGGAAGATTTATCCAATAATGCATGTTTTAAATAACATACCAATACAGTCCATCACTCAGACTAGAATCTCTCTTCACTTGGAAACAGGACTACTACTTAAAACTCCTTTTTAATAAAAAATCAATATAAATTTAATTGGAAGCAGGTACAAGCAAGCAGTGATTTATACCTCAGTATAGCTGCATGAAGATCACAGAATCATTAAGGCTGGAAAGGACCTCCAAGATCACCAAGTCCAACTGTCAACTCAAGACCACCAGTACCCATGGAGACACATTTTCTTTGAAATTCCTCAACAAAACCCACCAGCTATAAAAGGTTTTCAAGCCACAGAAGAACAGCAACTCATTTTAGTATTCTTTTTCATCTAAACTTGGAAACATTTCATTGTGGACAGAAAATCTGCTCTAAGTTACAAAGAATGAGAGAACAATTAAGGTCTTTGCTAATCTTCCATCTCCATTACTGTACAAACACACAACTCATTCTTTAAACAAATGTAGTCCTACTCCATCACTTGTATGAACGACCAGAGTTAAGTTTTGGACTTTCTTTTAAGCTTGAGGAAACGTTTTCATTTAAAAAATTATATTTCTAGTTATATTCTGCAGAGCATTACAAACAGTAATTACTTTTTACAATGCTCATTTATCACACAGAATATCAAATCACAGCAAATACACTTTATTGTTATTTCTAAGGATTAATTTAAAGTTAAAACATGAGGGGTTCTTCTGCATTATAACTAAAGACAGATGAAATACATCTGATTATCAGTCTCCCTCTCATGCTTCAGATGAGATTTACCACCACCAGGACAATGACCAGCCATTGTCCAGCTCCCACAGCAGCGATGAAGATGGTTTCACTGTCGGAATAAACAACACGTGCACATCTTAGCATCATTCCTGGAAACTTCCCAGGACTTATAGGTGTTGAAACCCATTTTATCTGTCAGTTCCTACAGCTGAATCACTGTCAGCATTGGTTTGAGAGGGCTACAACTTATTAATGCCAATTACTTAGTCCAGATAGACCTTAAAGTGCAGGATGTACTGCCACACCTTGAGTCACTGTACCGTCAGTGACACATGTCATTATATTAAATAGACTTTATATTCTGAGCTAAGCATGTGTGCATGGAGATCCTGCCTTTTTATTCACAGACTGTCTCATCTCTGCAGCTCCTCAGCATGCCAGGAGCGCTGTGTTAAAAGTATGACACCCAGGGACAAACAGTACGTGGGACCCAACTCCAGTTTTTATTGGCAAACACAAATTATTTACTATTTCAACACAGAAATCTTCGACTAACAAAAAGCAGAAAAGTTTTCTAAGAATGTATAAGATCATAGCTGATCTATGCCAGTAAGTTCATTTACATTACTACGACTACTCACTTAAGTAAAAAAAAAAAAGGCTATTTTCAAAATGAGAGTCTGTAAGATACCACCTCTAGATATTAAAATTTTCCTCACATTTATTTTGAGATTTGTTAAAACGTGTTTTAATTTCTCCCTAGAAAGCACAGGTAGTGGACAGCACATCACAAATCCCACTCTCAGCAGCTGGCTACACCTTTCTTTCCAGAGCCTGGGCAGCTGCTCTTAAATGACAAAACCCAGTTCTAATCATACTGACTTCTCCTTGTATCACCTTCAATGCATACCCACTATGTCTTCAAATATAATTCAGCCAATAAAAATATGACTTCAAATACTATTTCCTTAATGGAACAATATTTGATAATCCAGAGAGTTTTGTACTGGCTTAATTAGATCCATTAGACATGTGCCTTGGTACACAGAACAGGAAAACAGACTTAAATTCATTATCTCTTCTGAGAAATAAAGCCTGACAAGCATGCAATACAAGGGAGGAACAACTGGTAAAACCCACTGGGGGAAAAAAAAAAAAAAAAAAAAAGAACACACTTCATTTCCAGAAATAAAACATTACTTGTCAACCACTGTGGAAGAGCTCCAAGAGCTGGCCATGCCAGCACGTGTAGGCATTTTCTCCAGCTGACCCTCAAAATTGCAGGCTGCTGCCAAAGCACAAAGAAATCACAGCTCAGAGAAACAAATAATTCAGTGCCATGCACCGTGCTGCAAACTCACCTCTTCAGGCTTTTGGTAGGTGGGGGTGAGAGGCTACTCCTGTACCACAGTCCTTGTGATCTGGATGCTCTTAGAAATATAACCCTGAAAAGCATTCTTGATTTGGATGCTCTTAGAAATATAACCCTGAAAACCATTCTTGATTTGGATGCTCTTAGAAATATAACCCTGAAAACCATTCTTCAGACCCCTTGGAGCATGGGGACGGGGGATGAGGTGCAGAGAGGAGGAACGTGCCAAGGGACCCTGCTTGGCCAAAATACTTTGATCACCCAAAGCCAATTCCTGTTAAAACAGGATACTGTGCATTCCTTTCACCTGCAGTCCTTAGAAGAACACCTTCACTGGATCTGGGGCAAATAGGAGGTGCAGCTTTGGGGTACGTAGCTTCTTTCTCCTTAATTAAAAAGAAAGGCAACCCTGGGAAAGCACGGGGGGACAGAAGCAGCTGTCATTATCCTTGGGCACGCGTGGGTCGTAGTGACACTCAGCTATTTGTCAGAGTTAGCTCAGCACGTTCTTCAAATAGTAGCTTCAGCCAGCAGGAAAATGAGAACATCTCTGCAACCCTGTGGTTTCTGGGTCCTCCACCAAGTCCTAACCAGAGCCTCTCCCAAGGGCTGCTGAGATATCCAGTCCTGTCATAAATGAGCTGTTCCCATAGATGTTCCCTGGATATTAGTCCAGTAGACTTTTTTTTTCCCACGTTTCTGGAGACAGTGGAGGTTTTCAACTAGTTGGTAGGTTGTGCCTCACAAACACTGTTTATTAGAGCCCAAGAGCTCTCCTGAGAATTGGAATTAAGATAAAATTAGATGCAACAGCCTGCTTGTCTGCACTTGAAAATGGTGATCCACCTCTCAGGAAAAAAAAACCAAAACTGAAGGGCTCCACACCTCCTCCCCAAATCTCTAAGTCAGAAATCACAAGTGACCTTGACAACACATTTAGTATTTCTACATCAAAGTAGAAAGATTAGTTAAAATCTTTAAGTCTTCAGCTAATCCATTGGGGACCACGGGAATTTCTTTTAGTCAAGTTCCATACCATGTCCCAATATTATTTTACTTTGCTTCTTTTTGAGGTGTAAAGCACAGTTAAAAGTGAAACAAAACTGTTTGCTAATAGAAAAAGAGCCCACTGTGAATCCTTCAGAGGATAACAATATATATAGTTTAAAAGCCTGTAGTTTTATTTTTTTTCTAGTGTGCAATAGACCTTCTGCAACACCTATTTCTTATTCCAACCTGCAAAGCCTTTTGACTCCTCCCTGAGGAGACACTAACCAGGTCAACAGGCATTCAGACCTGTAAATACTTTTGAGTTCTTCTGACTTCCACCAACCTTTCCTCTTGGACAGGAGGAACCACAAAACCAGTAACAAAAAAATTACTTCCCTGTTTCTGCAGATGGGAAAAATGTGTGCACATGATGAAGTTTTCATCCTTCCTGCATTTCTAATGTTTCTATGTTCCAGGCCAGGTTGGATGGAGCCTTGAGCAACCTGATCCAGTGGGAGGTGTCCCTGTCACAGCAGGGGGGTTGGAACCAGATGAGCTTTGAGGTCCCTTCCAACCCAACCCATTCTGTGATTAAGCTTGATTCCACCCAGACTTGTCAAATGTGCACAGGGAAGATAACTCTTCTCAATGGGTCATTTCCATGCTTCTTACCCGACTCCTCTCTTTTCTCCCCCATGGTTCCCAGGCTTCCACCAAGCAGAAAACCCCCCAAGCCCCCATCTTTTTCACATACGAGCTCACCAAATCCAACGTTCTCTGCTAAAATTACTTTTCCATCTGAACAAGAAGTTCAATAACGGGGGAGTAGACACACAGCTATTTTTGGCCAACTGAACACAAAAGAGATCTCAACATTAGTTTTTAAAAGCATCTGAAGTGACCACAACATTTTTTTCTCCAGCCTGCCTCTGCCATGAGTCTGTCTGTCTGCTAGAAATGACCAGTTTGAACTCCTCATTCCATAAAACACCGCTTCCTAAATTTATTTGCAGGAGGTGTCGTTTTTCTGCGGTATGAAGACTCATTTGATGACAAAGGAGGATGAAAGGTTGATTAAAACAGGCAGCCACCAGATGAACCACAACCTGAGCCGTGCTCCTGTGGTCAGATCTTGCTTCCTGCAAACCTGCTGTGCTGAGCTCAAAAAAGTGACTCCCCCTGCCCCAGCCCCATCCTAAAAAACAACTTTAGCTCAAGGAAAACTGAGAATCATTGGGATTACTCTGTCTGGACCTACTTAAAGACTCTGTCTAGTCTTTATACCACTTACAGAACAAGAATAAATAAATTTTTTTAAGAAAAAACAACAAAAAATAGAACAAGCCCACCCACTAACAACGTGAGTCATAGCTAGAGCTCCTGCATACTCAGATTATGAATAGATTACTAAAGCCTTGGGTTTTAAGCAAAAAAAAAAAAATTTAAAAAAAAAGAGCCACCCTCTTCCTGAATAATAGTTTCCAAATTACTTAAATTATTTAAAATAGAAAGAGGAAGAGATGCACAAGAAAAAAAAAAAAAAGGCACTGGAAGGAGCTTCTCAGCGAGCACAGACAGGCAGTGGACAGGCTAGAGGGAGATAAAACAGGGAACCAGGAAAATAAGGACATGTTCTATTAATAGCAGATATACTTGTAACTACAAGGGTCAAATAGGAGGATTAAAAATATAAATATATACAAATTAAAAATAGAAATATAAATTGTCCATCCTGGCCTGTACTCAACTGAATTACAGTAGGAAAAAAAATAAATAATCCCAAGCTTTGCCATCAATTTTCTCCTCGCCTGAGACAAATTCTTTGCTATGGGTTAGAAAGCATTTTGCTGCTTGGGGTAGAGGCAAAGAAATATCACATTTCCAGTAGCTCTTAAACACACAGTCGTGTTACAGACAAGTTGGACAGGTTCAACCTTTTCCAAAATGAATGCACCCTCACATGTGCTCCCTGAATTGTGCTTCAGCAAAGCAAGCTGCTTCCTTGGAGGGTGTGTAAACCTTTGCAGGTTGTGTTATCCAGTTTGCTTCAGTCCTCCTGAAGGAGTGGGGTTCAGAAATAAGAACTCTGAACAGATGGGAGCCATTTAACGCAGTAGTGCTAAAGACAGAGAGGAAAATAAAAAGGCAGGGAGAAATCCAGATAGAAGAGAATAAATACCAGATGGTAAATACAAAAAAAAATAATCAAGGGAGGGAGTAAAAGCAAGAAAAGAGACAGAGAAACCCAGTGACAGTCCCAGAATTGGTGACATGACCTCTCGTTCCCTTCACAGCCCACGTGGCCAGCCTTTTTCCCTGCCCCTCTGTTCTCTCACAATAAAATAAATGAGAACAGTGTTTATCAGGTTTCTACAATCATTCTGGGAAAATTGCTTGCTGCCGCAGACTGCTGCTTCACGTTCGATCTCGTTTCACTTCGGAGAGTCAAAAATAGAGTTGGCACAGCTCACATTTGGAAGGCACGTGGCAGAGTAGCTGTAGCCCTGCCCTGAATGGTGCAGACAGCAGCAGGGCTGGGGGCAGCATGGCAGCAGTGAGCTGGCTGGGGACGTCAGGCAAAGCACAACCTGCTTTGCTACGACCCAAGCACATAAAAGGGAATTAGTGTTATGAATTAGTTTTCACTTTCACTCAGTGTATCTTGACTGTTTGCATCTTAAAATTAATTATTAACTCTGCTGATTTCTCCCTTGGTTTACCTTTGGACATCAGCTTCCTTCATAGCAATGCACAGATGCTCCAGCAGTGAATGACACGAAATGCAGGACCCACACCCCTCAGCTGAACGATGTCTTGCCACAGGCTCTGATTTGGAGCCAAATTCTGACTCCAGGCTCTGGTGCTGGTGATGTCACATCACTGCCTTGGCCCATAACCCTGCAGACACATTTCCCAGCAGCAAAGGGATCGGCAAACGAAGGAGACAAGTTTACAGACTACACAGTTTCCAGGGAAGCAAGCAGAGTGCTTTCACCATCTGGTCGTTCATCACCTATTTTGACAGCTCCTGTTACAGGAGGTACCAGGTTTGCCAGGTAAGCTCCCAGGCTCAGCACACTGGCCAGCAGCTCTTCCTTTCAGCATGGAAAAAGGGGCTTGCCCTCCTGTCAGCTCAGGGAAATACAGAACACGTTTCCCAAACCAGCAGCAGCCATGGTGGTGGTTAATGGCAAAAATAAGAGGAAAGGAGCAGCAAGTCAAACTCTTCACTGGAGGAATCACAACTGTCCTGTAAAAGGTCCCCACTCCACCCCTGGTGCTGGAAAACAACAGTGGATGTAGAGCAAAGCCCAAATTAGGGAGTTCTGAAGAAACCAGCCCTCACTTTCCCCTGAAGGTTGAAGTACCACATGCTGTGTCAAAGATGCGCTTAGAACTAAACATAACAAATGTCTTGGGGGGCAAAAAGGTCAAAGACTTCATGAAACAGCCAAACATCAATCTGGAAGTATTCTCCAATAGAACCACAATTAATATTAATGACTGCTTTAATTACTCCAGAGGGGGTTCTCTGTTTCTGTCGGGTTAGGCTGGCCAAGTAACCAGCAAGGCTGCAGGAACTCCTCAGCCCTGCGCTGCTCACGGGGGCTGCAGATGCATGACAGTGGTTTGCAGAGCTTGCAGAGACACACCACCACCAAAAACTGTTTGGGGCTGAACAAAATCTGGCTGTAAATTTCACTGTCACACACCTTCAATGCTAAGAACTTCAGCGCTCAAACGCTTCAGAACACTGCAGCCCGTGCCATCAAAAAGAACTCAATTTTTCCCATGGCTTTTCTTTGTTTTTTTGTCAGATTGGGGGCTCCTCACGTTCAATAAATTCCCTACCATTTGTTTACACAAACTGGAAAGTTTCTCTGGCACTTCCTTTTTCTTACGAGACAGTCGTCAACCGACATGGCACGAAATGGATCCTGTGAACAACAGCACTCTCCCTGCCAAGCAAGGAACAACCTCTTCTAACCTGGTTCACAACAAGCCAGAGCCAGATTCCTCTCTTTCTCCTGCATAGGAGACTTCATACAATGGATGTAAAATAGAGGGAAGCACGTGGGTACTCGCTGTGCACATGGGGACATCCAGTAACCAGTGGGGGAAGAGTCCTCCTGCAAAGTTGCATCAGCTCCTTGTGCCTCTGAGCTCCTTAGAGCCCTCAAGAGAGGACCACCACAGAGGTCTCAAGAGGTATGAAGCAGCATAACAACCTCTAGCCTCTTGAGGACCCATCAGCCAAGCACAGCTCAGGCGACTCGTCTCACCAGTAACACCAGAAAGCAAAGCCTGGGGCCACGCTGCAAGACCCCAAACCAGCCTCAGAACCACAGCACATCATCTTCATCCTAGGCCACATGCACAAACCAGGTGTGTCACTGAGTGGTGGCACAAGGGCACTTATTTCTGACCTCTCTTTTTGTCTCTGCGTACACATTTTGTAAACGTGTATGTCTGAGAACCATGTGAATATTTGAACATCTACGAGTAGCAGCACACTGCCTAAATGACATTTCTTCTGAAAAAAAAAAAAAAAAGGGAGGGGGGACTTGTGTATATTTTGTTCACTTCAAGAAAGGTAAAAATTGACTTAATTTACTCAAATTTAGAGTAAATTTGAAAATTTACAAAACTACTCCATTTACTCAATCACTCAAAATGCAAAAGAAATCACAACTAATTCCAATGTATAAAATATTTGTACCACATTTGACCACGTAAAACTGAAGGGTACTTAGACAAACAGCACGTTAGAACAGAATGGAAACTGCTCTCGAACCAGAAACAGCAAAAATAGAATGAGAGAACAGCACATGTGATGCGACAGCCTGAAGAGAGACAACAAAGCCATGTGTAAATGTCAGACAAGGAGTAAAAGTGTCTGTTCTTACTTGCCTTTTACACAGATACTACTTCAGTGCCTGCATGAATCTTCAGAACATGTTTCATAGTCCTGGCATCACGGTTTATAGAGACCACAAAGAAAAGAAAGAAAAAAAATACCCATTAAGCTGAGGTAGGAATCTTTTGGCAGAGATCCTAAAACTTCTCAACCACAAAAAAAAATCTAACCTTATTTGGAAAAAACACTGAATTTCACTCAAACTATATTTGCATTGCCACTTTTTGTTGTTAGGGGAGAGAGAGAGAGGAAAAACATGCTTTCAGAAATATATTAACACATGCAAAATGAGATAATTACCAAAAAATAATAAAAAAATAATTATAAAAATAAAAAATAATTAGAAAAATGCTTACTTTAAGTCTAAAAACTGTTTTGACAAGTTGGTTATTATTTCACATTTGCTCTGCACTGCATATTTTAAGTTTTCTTTCAGTGAGATTCTGATGTAATCTATTTTCACTTCCCTGGAATCACACATCAAACAGCATTGTGGAGAGGTAAACACAGAGGATGCCAAAGAACGAGAGGGTTAAAAAAGTGTATTCCAAGATGACTGTTACCTTTCAAAGTAAAAGAGACAGTCCTCAAGGAGAGCAATAAACAGATACTGAACTCCATGGGGAGCTGAGAAGGAGGAGGGAGCCACAGGCTTGCTATACAACTATAAACCTACCAACTTTATATTACACAAGGTGAAACACTCTGAATTAGATCATGGGCTGCCAGTCCAATTTTAAATCACTGGGTGGCTAAAAAATAGGTTTCCTTGTGTGATTTGTAACGTTTCCTTTCCTTGTATATGACTGCTGTACACAGCAGAACACAGTTATGGACAACCTGCTGTGCTTGAGCTTCAGGGGTGTTCCCAATACATGACAAAAATGCCCCAAAATAAGAAACCAGTTGTGTTTTCCCAATAACAAACTCAATCACCCAGACCAGCCACGTTCCAGTCAGTTCCGACTTACTCCGTATATTAAATAATTTTTTTAAGTTATTGTGGAAAAGTAAATATTTATAATGATAAACACAAAATTTAAAAATGGGATATTTTAGGCTCTGCCTTTAAAGAAAGTCTCTCACTTCTTCTTGTTCTAAAGCCACTGATGCTCTAGGGATGAACCTCTCAGTACATTGCAGCCAGCCCTTGCTGCTCAGGGAGGCTCCCAGGGAACCAGCCCGGCCGTTCCGGCTGGACACCAAGTTGCCAGAGGTTCTCACCTGACCATTCCTGCCCCACTGGCCTCAATGACTAAAACATCAATGAACAAAACCCTTCATGGAACAACTGTGATGCCTATTATGCCACTAATGCATTGGGGGTTTTTATTATTATTATTAAATAAACTACTGCAAAAATCAACGTCATCTTAACACATTGGAGAGTTCAAGGTTCCTTCAGTACTTGGTCACCAGGCTGGAAGAAATTGAGAGTGTACAAGCTGCAAAATGGGATAATTCCAGCCACACCACTCTACAGTTTTGATATTGTCAGCCCTTTATTTGTGGAACAAGTTGTTGGAGATACTGCACCCAGTTGCTACAAACCAGTACGGCAGAACTAATGTACATCACACCAAGGCAGCAGCTGCTAAGCATAACCAGGAATGGAAAATTTCAGATGTTCAGCTGTAAAAAGGCTGAGTTGTGTCACCCACCTTTCCTTTTCATACGCTGCCTGCGAACTTCAGTGGCTGAGGTGAATGCCACAGCTCTGACACGCGCTGGGTATTCAGAACAGCTCCTTATGCGGCTCGCTGCTTGCGCTGAACTTTCTGTGAAATGAGGATGTGGATGTTGGCAGAGGAAATTACTCTCCCCCCAATGGTAACACCTTGACTGGTGTTTTTTCCTAATAAGATCACTTTTTACTTGCCATGAAAAGAAATACATGTATATTCGAAGAAAGAAAGAGGTCTGCTACCTGCTCAGCCATGTGGCAGCCTCATGTGAGACCAGCAAGGCTGGAGTAAGAATTTTTACTTCATTGCCAGTTCTCCTGGAGCAAGCAAGCACTAATCTCCCTTCCAACCAGTTGTAACAGACAGACAATGGAGAATATCATTTCAGGGTCTTTTCCTGCCTTTCAGTCCTTCTTTATGCATCAAATTGAAAAAGAGACAACTCGAGTTCTCCCCTTTTCATGGGCTAAATTTAAAGAGGAAAGACAACTCCCACTAGCCCAGGAAACCACCAGTGCTGAGATGATGGCAGTGAACTTCTTTACCCCCTTCAGCATTCCCCACACTTCAGGGAGTGGGGAATGGCACATCAGTATTACCCAAATAAAGGCACGAAACACCCCGTGAAGCCTAAGGGAATCTTTTTCCCTTTTCAAATATACTCCATACAGCATGTGTTTGATGAATACTAATTAAGTATAGTAGAAGCATTTAATTTGTAGTAATGAATTTCAAAGGCAAGATCCAACTCCCTCGTCTTCAATCAGAGCAGACTCTTGTTAAGGTCAAGAGAAACACTGCAGGGATCAGACTGGACTAATGAGTTCCAGCATAATCAAAACACTTGTGTTTCTGTGCACGGTGTGTGTGTGCACACTCACACACAGATACACACAACACATCCTAATCACACATGCACACATGTATGTGTAATTTATGCTAATCACACCTGCATGGGGGTGTTTTTCTGAGAAATAAAGAGCGCATCCAAAACTTGCTGGTGTTATTACTGATGAAAATCGATATAGTCTTATGATTTTATTTATTTATTCATTCATTCATTCATTCTTATGATTTTATTCTAAAATACAACTTACAGGCAGAAGTTCTACAAATGCAACAACCTGAACCGCACATTTGGATGGAAAAAGGGAAATCAAGGAGCTACCAAGCATCCTGAATCCAACTTTCTCTCCGTTCTGGAAGGCCATTAACACACAATTAGCAGCTTTTCAGGAGGCTATTATAGAACTAAGCTGCAATGCAAAGTCATTGGAAACACAAAGAGCTGGCACTGACCTGCCTGTTCCAGACAGGCCAGGTAGGGCAGCCCCCACCTGTCCAACAGGGACAAAGCAACTGGACCTCTACCTGCAGAGATAGAATCGACACTGTAATTAAGAAAAAAACACACTGAGAGAAACTTGTTTCTCATTTGGGCAATACAGTTTGCTGCCCCTCTTACACCCCAGTGACGCAGGCCTGCGGCTTCTTTTAATTCACCGCTTTCCACAGATAAGAACATAAATAAATAACACGACCAAAAGGTCAAGTAAACCATTAAACAGAGTAAGCCATTGTCAGTGGAGTGGTGCAGTCAGAGCACAGTGGCACTTCACAGTCTCAAATGGACTGGGCTATGCCACCTGACGTGACCAACTCACGCTGGAGTCACAGAAATTATTGCTAATTAAATGGGTGACGTTATAATGGTGGGAGCCCTCCCGTTTCTGCCAGCCTCTAGGATCTGCACTTGTCGTTGCACAGCAGTAGGAAGCCTCTGAGGTTTTTAATGTGGAGGTGCAGATCCCTTGCTCACACCCCATCATTTAAATGACAGCCCAATTCGTACGGATGTGCTCCCAGTGGAGAACATCACCACCTCCACATCCCCCAGCGACCAGGAACACGCTGCCTTCTACACACCTCTGCAGTAATTGCAAACTGAAAACAGTGCTGCAAATATGAAAGGCTTTAACAACACAAACACCAAATTCTGTAACTGGAGAAACCACCAAAAAAAGGAGTATAAAAAAAAAATAAAATCCAGCAGGATGCAGGTACATTGTTCTTTCTAGCTGACACATCCGAGCAATAAATGGCTGCTCCAGGCAGTGAAGCACTGATCCTACAGCTCTTGTCAATGTTCTTCAAGCATGTAACATCCTGCAGTCAGCCTTCCTCTCCAGCTCATTCTGTTCAAGAATTTCCCCCTCCACTTTACATTATCCCTACACCTGCCAGCTGCACCAGTCCCCACTTGGACTGACTGCACACACACATACCTAAAAACTAAAATAACTCATGGTGGAAGCACTAACACAGATGCTTTGGGGCAGGATCCATGACCATTTTAATCACCACAGTACAGCAGGTGCTAGTTCAAGTAAACATTTAATTTTCTACCCTCCTAAGACAATGCTGAAATAGGGGGGGGGAAAAGAAGCAATAACTGTAGGTTTATATACAGAAAAAGACAAAATGTGTGCTGCAAGAGCAGACACCGCAGAGGTGGCAATCAAGCTGTGCTCAGATTAGTGAGCTATGTAATAGTGGGGGTTTGCTAAATTAAAAAAAGAAAAGAATAGGGTTGTTATTTCACTGTGCCAGGCAAACATCAATTGAGATAATAATAATTTTCTCATGTATGTCCAATCACAACACTGTAGACACTCCCTCCCTCCCAAAACTCGGGGCACAGTTATTGTTAGTATATTTTCACCTAGCCCCAAACCAAATACTCTTATTCCTAATAAGCACAGCCATGCAGGCACAACTGCAGCTCTACCTGGCAGACAGCAAGTGGTCTCCCCTATTGACTCTTCCCAAATGATTTTATTTCAGTCTTTGGACTGAGGCTCTTCCACCTCTCTGCCTTGCAGAGTTCACGACTCAGTCCACCACGTTCCTGAGGGATCACAAGGTACGTGGGGCGAGGGAAGAACGACAACTCTCTTCCCTTATCAGAAAATGCAAGAAGTTGTTTATTTCCCACCAGCAGCTACCAGCAGCAATCCTGCTCAAGAATCACAGAAATGTTTCTGTTGAAAAAGACCTCTAAGCTCCCCCAGTCCAACCATTAACCCAGCACTGCCCAGTCCCCACTGCCCCATGTCCCTCAGCACCACATCTCCACGGCTCTGAAATCCCTCCAGGGATGGGGATACCCCACTGCCCTGGGCAGCCTGGGCCAGTGCTTGACAACTCTTCCAGTGAAGAAATTTTTCCTTATATGCAATCTAACCCTGCCCTGGCACAACTTGAGGCCATCACCCCTCGTCCTGTCACTGTTATCTGGGAGAAGAGACCGACCCCCCCTCACTGCCCCCTCCTGTCAGGGAGCTGCAGAGAGCAATGAGGTCTCCCCTCAGCCTCCTCTGCTCCACACTGAACCCCCCAGTTCCCTCAGCCATTCCTCCTGTGCTCCAGACCCTGCCCCAGCTCCATTTCCCTTCTCTGGACACGCTCCAGCAGCTCAGTGTCCTTCTTGTAGTGAGGGACCCAAAACTGAGCACAGTATTTGAGGTGCAGCCTCACCAGTGCCCAGTACAGGGTAACAATCACTGCCCTGGTCCTGCTGGCCACACTATTGCTGATACAAGATGCTGTTGACCTTCTTGAAGAAGCAAAGGCCTTTATCCTCCACAACTGAATGGACCATACGACTTTTTCTGCTCTGACTTTTCATTTAAGGGCAGATCCCTTCTATGAAGACCAAGTTGCTTCCTTCTCAAGCAGGGGCAGTAATGCTTTGGAACCTCCTCTCTAGGTAACAGCAACTTCACAGGGAAAGGACTGCAGTCCCTAGCAGGAGAGTGACAGTCTTTAGGGACAATACATGACAATGGCACTGATCAGCCTCCAAAGCACCTGCAGTTTGCTGGTGTTCCCCCAGACCATTTTGCACACCGAGTGATTTTACCTACTAGTGGCACTGAGTTTCCCCCCATATGTCTTTAGATGAGATTTTGATCAAAAGGTTCCTTATCCAACAGATATTCTTCAAAGGCATGAAGAAAAGTAATCACTAAAAATAGCTGGGCATTTCACAACATAGATATAGCTTCCATACACCATGTGTGCCAGTGGCACAGCAGAGCCAAATGACAGCACCATCAGCCTCTTGGCTAAATGACAGCGCAATGAAACGTGACAGTCCTTAGAAAATCTGGTAGAAATATCAGTGTGATTTCTAGCAAAAACATCCACAAATCCATGGGCCCCGATGGGATGCACCTGCAAGTGCTGAGGGAGCTGGCAGAAGTCATTGCTGGACCATTCTCCATCATCTTTGAAAAGTCCTGGAGAGCAGGAGAGGTGCCTGAGGACTGGAGGAAGGCCAATGTCACTCCAAGCTATAAAAAGGGCAAGAAGGAGGACCCAGGTAACTACAGGCTGGTCAGCTTCACCTCCATCCCTGGAAAGGTGATGGAACGGCTTGCTCTTGGCATCATCTCAAAGAATGCTGAGGAAAAGAGAGTTATCAGGAGTAGTCAACATGGGTTCACCAAGGGGAAGTCATGCTTGACCAACCTGATAGCCTTCCATGAGGACATAGCCAGATGGACAGATAAGGGGAGGGCAGTCAACATCATCTATCTTGACTTCAGCAAGGCTTTTGACACTGCCTCCCACGGCATCCTCACAGCCAAACTTAACAAGTGTGGACTGGATGTCTGGGCAGTGAGGTGGATTGGGAACTGGCTGAAGGACAGAGCCCAGAGAGCAGTGGGCAGTGGGGCAGGGTCTAGCTGGAGGCTGTGACTGGTGGTGTCCCCCAGGGGTCAGTACTGGGTCCGGTCCTATTCAACATATTCATTAACAACTGGACAAAGAGACAAAGTGGATCCTCAGCCAGTTTGCTGATGACACAAAGCTGGGAGGAGTGGCTGACACACCAGAGGGCTGTGCTGCCATTCAACGAGACCTTGATAGGCTGGAGAGTTGGGTGGGGAGAAACTTAATGAAATTCAACAAGAGCAAGTGTAGAGTCCTGCACCTGGGGAAGAACAACCCCATGTACCAGTCCAGGCTGGGGCTGAGCTGCTGCAGAGCAGCTCTGGGGAAAAGGACCTGGGGGTCCTGGTGGACACCAGGCTGACCATGAGCCAGCAATGTGCCCTCGTGGCCAAGAAGGCCAATGGTTCCTGGGGTGCATGAAGAGGAGTGTGGCCAGCAGGTCAAGGGAGGTTCTCCTCCCCCTCTACTCTGCCCTGCTGAGCCCTCATCTGGAGTGCTGTGTCCAGTGCTGGGCTCCCCAGTTCCAGAGGGACATGGAGCTACTGGAAAGAATCCAGCACAGGGCACTGAGATGATGAAGGGACTGGAGCATCTCCCATGTGAGGAGAGGCTGAGGGAGCTGGGTCTGCTCAGCTTGGAGAAGAGGAGGCTGAGGGGGGATCTCATCAGTGCTTATCAATATCTCAAGGGTGGGTGTCAGGAAGGCAGGGCCAGACTCTTCTGGGTGGTGTCCAGTGACAGGACAAGGGGCAGTGGGCACAAACTGGAACACACGAGGTTCAATCTTAACATAAGGAAACACTTCTTTACTGTGAGGGTGACAGAGCCCTGGAACTGCCCAGAGAGGTGGTGGAGTCTCCATCTCTGGAGACATTTCAAACCCATCTGGATGTGTTCCTGTGGGATCTACTCTGGGATCCTGCTCTAGCAGGGGGTTGGACTGGATGACCTTCAGAGGTCCCTTCCAACCCCTGCCACTCTGTGACTGTGATGGGAGAGGGCTGGTTAATACCTTGAGTTTGGATGCATCTGATATGTTGGATAGCAAGCTCTTGGTTCTCACACATTACTGACAGAGTCTGATTAATATTCTACCAGTCACATACCAGTATATTTATTACAGATGGTGACACCCTCAGTATTTGTGAAAATAAATACTTATAAATCAAATGTAATAAAATATTTAGACTCCTCATGCTGAAATGTTCATTGTCATTTAGCCAGCGTACAGTTTGTTCTGCAGCAGAAGAGCGAGCCAGGAGCTTCCAAACCAGCAGCAGATGATCACATCTAATAAATCCAATAGCCTGCTGCCACCAAAAGGAAAAGAGTGGAATTACCCCAGATGTAAAGTCACTTTTATTACCAAAGCAGTAAATTAAACTTACATAAAGAGGAGACAAATGTAGCATTTTAATCAGGATGAAGAAGTCTTTGAAAACCAGAAGAAAGCTGGGGGTGAGAATCTGCAATAGTTGATCACCCCAGTTTCTCAATGTTCTGAAAGCTTATGGGATAGAAGGCTGGGAAGTATGAAGGCAGGGAGTAAAAATCAACCGACAGGAGAACACTGAGAGGGTACAGCTCTCCAGGGCCAGCCTTCCCAGGGCTTTGTTCTGCCTTCCAGGATATTCCATGCCAGAAAAGAAATGAGATTTTTAAAACAAAGAAGTAAGTTTCACTAGAGGTAAATATAAGGAGGTAACATGATTTCTCCACAAAATAAATCAGGGATTTTAGAAAGAGGCCATATGATTCATGGCCATTCAGCAGATCCATGGGCAGGAAAGGAAGGGACACTTTTATAAATACATGACATCTTTCATAAATACAAACTCAGGACTACTCTATATACAATCCAAGGGAAAAGAAACATCTAAAAGTGTATTGCTGCAATAAATATGATACACTTTTCTGGCCCTTATTCATCTCCATACTTTTCACAGGTGCCATGCTTTACACAAGTGGAATGCAGGAGGGTACAGGAAAGTGCTTCACCTTATTTATACTCAGCTCTAATACAAGCAAGTGGCTGATTTACAGTACAGATCTACGATTACTGCTTAGAAGACATGGAAGTACTACAGCAATTAAGTCACAAGGGCAATGAATCTCCCTGCTTTTAACTATCAAGAAGATGGGTGTCAGAGAAAAAAAATCCTCAAGAGACAGGAATGAGGCATTATTCATCCCATCCAATGTAGGTGCTCATATCCCCTAGGAAGTCAACAGAAGACAGTGTAAGACACTTGATCTTTTCCACATTGACCATACAAAGGACCTGGGCTTCTATCTGAAAATAAAGAGTATGGCCATCTTCCAAAAGAATATATTTGGTGTGATGTTATCATCAATGGAGATATAAAAGTGACCTGTCTTCTTCTGAACTTCAGATGCAGCTCACTTCACACCAGGTAAATGGACCAATAAACAAGTACTGAGACTTCTGTTTGCTATTCTGCTGTCTACTCCCCTTCCTCCACCACCCAGAGCAGGAAGGAGAAAAAAAAAAAAAAAAAAAAAACCCAACTCAAAAAGATAAGATAATGGAAACATTGCTGTTAGCATTTTAATCACGTAGATTTTTCACAATGGATTAAATATCAAGACTGGGATAAGTTTGCTTGGAAATTCATGTGACAATTGACAAGGAAGGGACAACACAGATCTTTTGAGCAGAGCTTGCTCCTTCAGGTGCTGGGAAGACACCAGCATGTGTCCAAAGGCTACGCTGTTACAAGCGCAGATGAACACTTTTGAAGTTTGCCCTGAACAGTAAATACAATTTAACACAAAACCCCCACATTTAAACTCACAGAGATGCTCAAAGTATTCCAGGAAACTCTTTGAAGCGTGCACGAACGTGTTCTGTGGTTCTCAGCTGCTTGAAGATTAAGTTGTATGGCCAAGACAACTTCCTCCTCACCTACCCCAACACATCACTCAAACTACAGCTCACACACCACATCTCTGTGTGATGGCTGCAGAGGCAGAGATTTGCAGGCTAGCTGTGAGAACTGAAAAGGAGGCATCACAAATAACAGTGAGGGCAAGGGATTTTGCCACTAGGTGGATGGAGGGAAAGGAAAATAAGTTTAAGCCTCTCTACTTCCAAAGTACATCACTAATAACCTTTGCCCCCCCCAGACTGGGAGGTGTGAAAGAGAAAGAACCCTCAAAATGGCCAGAAAGCCAAGGGATTTTTAAGGTGCTCTATAACAGAGATCCTGAAAGAATCCACAGGACTTAGGTGGTACTTCCTTTAAATCATCCACTAGAAATAAACACCCCAAAATCCATGCGTACATGACGTGAAGTTGTGTCTGTACAAAGCAGTTTGTGTATTGTTGAGCTGCACAAACTTCTGAATTTCATCCGTAAGAAGATGAGAAGAGTTGTGGCCATGAAGACCATGAGATCCACCTGGTAACAGTGACCTTATAGAATCCCAGAATGGTTTGGGTTGGAAGGGACCTCAAAGACCTTCTCATTCCAACCCCCTGCCATGGGCAGGGACACCTCCCACCAGCCCAGGTTGCTCCAAGCCCCATCCAACCTGGCCTGGAACACTGCCAGGGAGGGGGCAGCCACAGCTTCTCTGGGCAACCTGGGCCAGTGTCTCACCACCCTCACAGCCAACAATTTCTTCCTAATACCTAGTCTAAATCTTCCCTCTTTCAGTTTAAAGCCATTACCCTTCACCCTATCACTCCATGCCCTTGTCAAAAGTCACTCTCTGTGACCTCAAAGACCACAGTTGTTACCAGTTTTGGTTTTTAAAGCAAGCAGCACATGGGGAATGTGACACCCTCTCCCCAACTGCCATCCTCCTAAACTATGCACATATGTTATGTGTTGGGGGTGTTCAGCCTGGAGAAGAGAAGGCTCCAGGGAGACCTTAGAGCACCTTCCAGTACCTGAAGGGGCTACAAGAAAGCTGGGGAGGGACTTTCATATAAAGTTCTCTTTTATCTAAAGTTACTGTACTCTGATACTGCACTGAAATAAGTAGAAAAAATACTACCTGTGTTTGTCAGGTACCTCTCAGAGGTAAGTCAAAAGCATGTCAGAGAAAAGCAGTAGGAAAACAGGTGAGTCAAAAAAAAAAAAAAAAAGCTCTAACCATCAGGTCAGAAAAATCCCTATCAGAACAGGGGAGAATGGGTACCACAGTAAAATGTGGCTTAGGCAGATTTAGAGAGGAAACTCATTTTAAAAATAAAACTGGACAGCCAGTCAAGAATTGAACAGGAATCTACAGCCAAGTGTGGAACTATCAGCCAGAACACAGGAGGGGACCAAGAGGGGAGGAAGAACATAGGGAGGATTAGTTTATTTTTATAAAAGAATATGATACAGCAGAAAGCCACCCTTTTTTCCAGTGATGCTGTCAGGTAGAACTCAGAACACCCTGGCTTTTAGGCACATGTTCAGACACCAGTCCTCACTGGGCTTTGGTTCCCGAGCTCCCCAAGACCTCACAGGACAGAGCAGAGAACAGGCGGTGTGTCCAGCGCCGAGGAACCACGGGTCACCGCTCAGCATCTCAACAGCCACTGACTCCAGGTCAGCTCAGTGTGCCAGCATCTCGCTCCCCACTCCCCTTCACTCCAGCCATCTCCTTTAATCACCTCCAACACTCCTCAGGTCTGTGCCAGGAGACAATTTAAACTCAGGAACTCCGCAGCAATTCTCTCTGCCTTCCTCCCTGTGAGTTATTGAACACCCGACAGAAAACGGCCGGCTCAGAGCGGTCCGGAAAGCGCCGCAGCTGCCAAAAAGTGGCAGGGGATGGGATGGAAGGGGCAAGACCCCCCCTCTTTTGGCTGTAACGCCCTGCAGACCCCACTGCTCTGCTCACTGGGGCAGGCATGAGTGACAATAAGGAAACAGCATCGGTGTCACCCGTGTGGATCCTTACCCGGCCCAGCGAGAGGGAGGAGGATGCTACTGGCACAGGGGGGTGACCTGCCTCCCCTGCTGGCTCTGGGGGCTCTGCTCTCAACCACTCGGTCATTTAAAGCAGCAGTTGAGGGTTCTGCACCAACAGCCTGACTCCTGCCACAGCAGCAGTAATATACAGGGGGAAAAAAAAAAATAAAAGGACATTTTACAGACGTTTTTAAAAGCACATACGCACTTCTGACCTCGTCACAAATAAAAACACAGATGAAAGCAAGCAAAACCAATTCCTCTTGAGTTTGAGGCGTCTTTCCATCGGGCGGACCAACACGGGGTCATCTCCGGGGTTCTCACGGTGACTCAAAAGATGCTCGGCAGCACGCACAGCGCTCAGGGCAGCGACACGAGAAGCGCAGCGAGCAAACGTGCAGCAGCTCCCCGTGAGTCCCCCTCCCCGGGCACGGGCCCGCCCGCCCCAGGGGCTCCACCTCCGGCGGGGCCAACGCAGCGCCCGACCCCCGCCCAGCCCCGGCTCCCCGCCGCCGCGGGCTCCCCAGGGCAGGGGACGGAGCCGAAGGCCGCGCGGGTTGCGTTTCCCCCTCAGTGCACGGCGGGGCTGTGCTCAGGGGCCTGTCCCCGCTCGCCCCGGGCCCGGTACCTGCAGGAGGCCGCTCATCTTGGAGCGCAGGGCGCGGAACTCCTCCGGGGCCGCCTCGGGGTAGAGCTGCCCGCGCAGCAGCTCCTCCGTGATGGCCGCGTTGCCGTAATAAGCGGCCTGGGCGATGCCGCTGAGGAGCGCGCTCAGAGGCTTGGAGCCCTCGGGCGGGGGCGGCTGCTCCGGCGCCGCCATGATGGGAGGGGCGGGGGCGCCTCTGGCCACGCCCCCCGCGGCTGACGGACAGTACGGCGGCTGCGCAGGGTCAGTACGGAGGCCCCGCAGGGACAGTACGGCAACTGCGCAGGGTCAGCACGGCGGCTGACGGACAGTACGGTGGCCGCGCAGGGACAGTACGGCAACTACGCAGGGTCAGTACGGCGGCTGACGGACAGTACGGAGGCCGCGCAGGGACAGCCCGCGCCGCCCTCGCGGGGTCGTGCCCTCAGCACCGAGCCCCAGCGTGGGAACAGCCGCGGCTCGGCCCCACCCCGAGTTTATTTACCGCGGCGTTTCGGCCCGCCCCGCCCCGGAACGTTTAACCCATCACCGACCGAGGCCGTGACGGGAGCACGGGCCCGCCCCCGCTGCCCCCCGCCATGGCCCGGAGGCACTTGTGATTAAAACGGGAAAAATGGAAAGAAAACCCAACCCCACCCCGCAGACCCACTCGCCAGAACCGCACGGGAATGACTCCGCTGGGTACAACACATCGCTGCTTTCTGAGCTGTTTCTGCACCAAAAAAGGTGGTAAGGACCTTCGGAGGGGAGTTCCACGGACTTCACTCTCCATCTCTGCAGGGCAGAGAGCAGAACACGAGGGCAGTTCAGAAACGGGCACCAACAACAGTCCAGTCTCTTCTCCCTGCACCATTCCACACAAGCTTAAACACACAAAACTATCCCAGCGCTTTGCACACCCCAGCACTGCACTCACAGCCTCTGTGCCCTCCAGGGATGCCCACGCCAGATTTTCTCCTCCTAATTAAACAGTGGTATCGTGCATCACCCCGTTTCAATTATTTAAGCCCAAAACTATAAACCCTAAAGTTTATGATCAAGGTGATCTGTCCTGCCTGGGGCTTTATTCTGCTGCCTGCTGCACGCAGAGAACAGGCAGAGCCCACCTTTGAGTCACAGTGGGAACCTCTGACACGAGAGGTGCAGGAAGAATTCACAATAGATGCACCTAAAACGTTTCCTCCTCTCTCTCCATTCGTTTGGACAGTGTTTAAAGTGTCCTTTTTCTCCCCTGGTGTTGGGATTAAACAGCATCTTTCGAAGCTTTAAACAATCCGGAGATGCAGGAGCTTCTTTCCATCACTAGACATGAGGATGTAGTGTGTGAAATGTAACTCCACGTGGGTACAGACTCCTCGTGGCACAGCTCACCCTCCTGAGACTACAAACTCTCCTCCTCCAAGTGCAGGTGCTGGCAGGTAAACAGGAGCAGAACACAAAGTCACATTTCTCTCTCCATTTCCATTTTCTGAAGATGCTGTTCCTTGGTCACACGCTCTCTTCTGCTGCGAGCCAATGTATGTCATTAAGTCCTAACGAGCAACGCTGGTTTCTTGACTTTGGTTGAGGTACAAAGACAAATTTGTTCTTATAATTGCTTTTTCTTCTCAGATCTCTCTACTCAGTGCCTCACTGGCAAATGATGCAAAAAATGATGGTGAAAAAAAATGGCAAAAAAGCTGGTGAAAAGTGCAGATTTCGACTCCAAAACCAGCAGGAAGTTATTCAGAATGCACATGGCAGCAACGAGCAACCCGTGTCTTTAAGAACATTATTTATTTGTCTTTGTAAACAACCTCATTTTTAAACCAATTAAAAATACATCGATAAGTCTCTCTATATACACAGTACATGTTCAAACTTCATTGCGATGCCATGGTTTCAGCAGAAAAAACCAAAAGTTCTTGATCCAAACGGCAGGTGGCGTTCCAGCCACCTCCAGGAGCCCAGCCCAGCACTTCACCACCCGGCCCCAGCCCTTCCAGCAACGCTTCACTTCTTCTTGAGCACCTGAACCGTTTTGCGGCCGTAGTGGTAATAGCTGTAGGCAGACGTTACCGTTGTGAGAGCTGTGATGCACCTTTTGGGAAAAACAGGACCTGTGAGTCATTTGAGTCTAAGCACAATAATAAGTAGTGTCATTTTTGAACGTTTTCCCTTTTTTTTCAGTATGGACTGTGTCCCACAGAAGTGCAGTTTTTCTATGCTGAAATTCAGTGCTAAGTGGAGGAGTAGGTAAGCAAAGGAACTGCCACCCAGTGCTCACTGGCATGCTTCCATTTAATCACATACCAGGCCGAATTTTTACCATATTGGCACTCATTTTAGAGAAGGGAAGACAAGAGATGCAGTATTTGTAGCCTACATAATTTTTACCAGCTTGAGGACTGGTGTGAGGATATCTCTCCGTAGTACAGGAGTGTTCCAATTGTACAAGACTTGAACTTATCATTTTACCAACTCCCAAAGCTAAAGCACAAGTTTCACCATCAGCCTTTTCTGTTCCATTCCCAGAAGGTGGGAAATAACCATGGGTATTTCCAATTTCGCAGTGCTCCTCTCTCTCAAAGGCAGAGGTGTGAGCCACAGCTCCAGCCCTGCCCTTCCACTGTGGATGCTCTCCCTGGACACGCTGCCAGGCTCACCCAGGTCACTTTGGAGACCCTGGGAAGTGCCACCCACCATTTCTCAGTCACTCACAGCATGGTGACTCTCTCACAGAGTCCCAAACAAAGTAACCATCGTTCACAGACACCGTTCCATTTGGCTTTCCAACAGGATTACAGACCACACTGACTGTTAAGATAAAGGTGCCCAGTTCCTTAAAAGCTTTGGGTTTTGTGTTTGGTGGTGGTTGGGTTTTTTTTTTCCCTCTAAAAGACAAGTAACACTGGATTGTCCACTACTTCATACTAAGTTACTACATAATTCTGCTACCTGCCATTCAGCCTCTGTGTTCTGAACTCTTACCTAACTGCTCAGGAGAAATAACTGCACTTGTACCACCTGCCCTCAGCTACAATTCGGAGTCAGACACACTTCAGCTCGCCAGTGACAGCAGTGAAAGGACAGCCATGATTTAAGGAGGTAGGCTCCTGCACGCCTGCTTTCCTTCAGTCCCTCCCTTTCCTTCCTAAAGTCTAGCAGGAACCACCAGATTTCTTCAGGGGCTTTTCAAAGAGGCTTCAGAAACCTAGATTTCAAAATAGCACATATAAAGCAAAAATAAGAAAACCTTTGCTGTCTATTTTGACTGATTACAAGATTGCTTTTTGCAGGACACACAGCATAAGTAAACAAAGAATCCATACAGTCTTTCTCCCCACTCCCTCCTTTTCTACGGATGAGCACACACTTTCCCAGTGTATACCATGTCTATTCTGAAGACGTGTTCCTTAGCTATTATTCCTAGATCTTCACTGGTTTCATCTGAGCACTTTTTGCTTGTGTAGTAAATTAAGTACCAATAAATATCTAGTTCCTGTGTCAGTTAAGAATAAACCTGTAAAAATTCAGCTGTTTGGGTCTATTACCCCATCTGGGCAAAGCTGGGTTTTTCTGTTCCACACAATTAGATTACTCTCAATTACCAGTTTCTTTAGGAGTAAATGATTAAATTCTCCGAAAAAAAAAGTGAAGAGATAAGTTACCATAATGTCTGCAGATATATGCTGTCCACATAATTGAAAACAGGAGCTGCTAAAGAAGCTGCCACCAAAATTAGCTGAACCGCTGTGTTCATCTGATGAAAGCAAAACAGGAAACGTGACCGAAACGAAGACAGGTACTATGCAAGGAATACCAAGATACACTTTTATTAATTACTGCTTTCAGTGTTAGTCTATATACAGAAAACATATTTAGAAACCTCTTTTAATGAAGCATCTTGCACACTCAAAATCAGCTCTGACAGAACACAGTTGCACTATTTTGAAACTGCACTCAGCAGCAGGAGTAAACAGCCCCCTCCCTCTTTTGTAAGAAGTTACTCCTCTTACCTTGCTAATGAATGTTGGTTTTAATTGGGCAGTAGCATAACAGGGGTTAAAATACCTACTGAGTGTTCGCTGTTGGGGGAGAAAGGGAAAAAAAAAGGCATTTTGAGTATATTCAATTTCACATTCTTCACGTGATACAGGAAAAAAGTCAATTATAGCACTAATGAATTATCCAGCTACTGCTCTTATATGATTTATTACACATCATACAAAGGAAAAAAAAAAGTTATCAGCAGCTCTGACTCATCTTTATGAAACCTATTTTATGGAACACCGTTCTGCTTACAGCTCTGTCTGGCAAAAACCAAGCACAGCCTTACAGCTCAGGCTGTCCTGCCAAGTTCCCAGCAACCACCAAGTCTCAAGATGCAAACCTCTTGGTTACAACTTTATTAAAGGCTTATTCATTTCTTATACTTGTAAAAACACAGAAGATTTAATCAAGATAAAATGATGCCATGTTCATACAGTTCTGTTTTAATGCTATCTACACTTACCGGTGGAGAAAGTGTTTTGTATCTCACGTAAAAAACAGCAGCAATGAGTGCTACGTCCCTCAGAATAATCACAGAGGTGAGTGAAACTGCAAAACCAAGCCAAGAGGATCTAGTGAAAAATCACATCCACCATTGAAACCACCACAAAACCAAAAAGAAGCAAGAACAACCACTCTCCAACTCCCTCAGAACAAGCCTCATGCACGACTGAATGTTTTCAACGTGGCTTCTGACAGGGTTTAAGCTGCAGTCTTAATCCAGTTTTTGCTGTAACTACTCTTATTGCTTTAAAGAAAGCACATTTGACAAGGGTAGCATAGGCTGCTTGGCTGTGTCCAGGGCAGCTCATGCTTTTTGAGAGTTCTCTTGGGGGGGAGAGGTGGGTTTTAACTATTTAATACAAGCAAACAGCAAAGTGCAGCTGACAAAGTTCCCAGCTACACACAAGTTTTCCTTCCAGAAACACAAGGAAGATGATTATACATCAAATTAGCATCTACAGCACATGCAAGTCATGACACTTCCTCACCTGGGATAAGATTTGCACAAGTCAGGCTTACGTAGAGCACGCTGATGAGAATTTTATCAGCCAGAGGATCAAGAGCACTTCCCAAAGCCGATTTCTGATTAGCCCAGTTCCGTGCAATAAACCCATCCAGCTAGGAAAAACACAGTGCCACGTTCCTCCGTTAGAAAACTATGAATAAAAATAGCTTATACGTGCTACTGCTGTTATTTCATGAATGACACCCCATCATAGAGCTAGTCTAAGATGAAATAACAATGCCTGTTAGCTGACACTTGTGTCATGCTTTTTTCACATTCCACATTTTGGAAGGCTCTGAACATATTCAATTCTCGTTAATTAAAAAAAAAAGGTAAGTCCTTTCCTACCATAGTGATTCTATGATTCTATGTCCTAAATTCACGCTGTTATTGTCACGATGGGTGCAGCAGGTACACGGTGATGGAGGGCTCACCTGTCCAGTGCCACCCCGGGGCTGGCCAGGGAACCCCACTGTCCCTCTTTGCTCCACCAGCACTGGGTCCCCCCAGCTCTTGTTGAACCCCTTCACAAAGGATGGAGCTATTATTTCCAGACACCAACGAATATGAAAGCTGACCTTTTGATTCATTTCCACGCTGCAGCCTGCACTGCAGTGCACATCAATGGCTCACCACATCCCACACCACCCCCGCAGCGACTCCAGCCCGACACAAACCGTACCAAATCCGTTACCCCGGCCAAAACAAAGACTCCCAGCGCGACGTTGAAATTTTCTTCAACGATCAAATAGCCCAAAACGGGCGCCAGCCCCATCCTGGCCAGCGATAGGATGTTTGGGATCGTCCAGGGGTTTTCGTACTGCAAAATAAGAACGCACAAACTTCAGGGCACGGAGGGCAAACCCTCGCCTGGCTCGGAACGGGGTCAGCCCGTCACACACGGGCTCCACGCGAACGGGAGCCCCGCCTGGGCCGCCCCTCTCCCGCAGGCACGGAGCCCCCATCACGTACCAGCTCGGCGTAGCGCCCCGCCACACGCCGCTCCCGGGACGGCTCCGGCCGCTCGGCCCCGCCGCTCCCCGCCCGCCGCGGCCCGGCCCCGCCGCTGCTGAGGAGGCGCCAAGCGGCGGCGGGAGCGCGCAGGAACCGGGGGTGCTGCCGCAGGGCGGGCCCCGCCAGAGCCCCCGCGCCCGCCGCCGCCGGGCAGAACACGCCGCGGTTGCCATGACGGCGGCCGCCCGCCCCTCCGCCGCGCCCCGCCGCCGCCTCAGCCGCCGCCTCAGCCGCCTCTCCCGGCCCGCTGCCCAGAGGCCTGGCACGGCCGCCCGGCCGCTTCCGGCCCGCCCCGCAGAGCAGCCCCCAGAAACCCCTGCCCAGCCAAGCGGCGGCCAGCATGGTGCGGGGTGGCGCCTGCCCGCGGCCCCTACGCGCGCTGCGGCCCTGCCCGCGGGAGCGAGCGGGTTCCCGCCGCCGCCGCCATCCGGGCGGGGGCTCGGGGGCAGGGTACGAGCCGCGGGGTGTGCGTGTGCGGCGGGGGGGAACGTGCGACTTTTTGCGGCGCTTTACGGCAGCCCCCTCCCCTGCTGGCCGCGCGCTTTACGGCAGGCGGCCACCTGTAGCGTGCGCGGGTGCTCGGCGGAGGGTGAGTCCCCGCAGCGGGGAAAACCGGGGTAAAAACGCTTCTCCGCCGCTTCCTGGCCTACCTGCCGACCGGAGCTCTCCCCCGGAGGGCCCCGGGCGCGGACGGCGACGTCCATGGCGGCATGGCGGGCGGCTTCCCGGGGCCACCCCGCCGGCGGAGCTGTGCTTTTGGCTCCCGCGGGTCCCTTCCACGCCCTTACCGGGGGCGAAGGAGGGGTTCGCTTTACCGTAAGGGACTTCTCAGGGCACCTGAAGTAGCCTCTTGTTCTCGGCCGTTGCTCTTCGCCTCCCACGTTTACTTTAGCTCGAGGAGAGGGAAGCGCAGTTTACTTTTCCAGGCGTTTTGTCACTGCGGGGAGGGTTCAAGAGGAGTGGAAGCGCCTGACCCGGGCAGGCAGCTCGCAGGTGACACAAAGCAAGGAGGGGACAGCGCTGGGACAAGCAGGGGGTGGTGCTAGGAGGGGAGAAAGGGTTTGAGGGGAACCTCGTGGGGTTCAGCGAGGGAAGGTGCAAAGCCCCGCACCCGGGGAGGGAGAACTCAGAGGCAGAGCCGTCGGTTCTCGGCTTTGTCTTAAGCATCTCACCTAGCAAACTGCTTTTATTTCATGTATTTTGAAGCAGAGTACCAGCGAGGCAGGAGCAAGCAGTTTAATATGTTGTTTCAAATGGGGGAAGCTCATCTTTTCATGCAAATATTGCCGTGGAAGCAGGGCCTAGACCAGATCCATATTTCAATAAAAAAATGTAGAAATAAGGAAGCTGCTTTCCTTATCTTACACTGCAGGTATCATATTGTACCTTAGAAATAAAAGGGGGGAAACAGAAGTATCAGCAATGCATGCTTTTTTAATTTTTAGGGGTTTGGGAGGGGGTAAGGGGGTGGTATGGGGGTTTTTTTTTAATACTTGCACAGAAAGCCTCTCCTTGGCCATTTAATTACACCAGATTCTGGTTTAATGAGAGTCAGGAAGCAGTCAGCACTGCACTTCTGCACAACACACATTCGTCTGTGGCAGGAACAGAGTTACACAGAAACCTACACCAGTGTTCACTGTTCCTGCATAACACTCTTGAACAGGTTTCTCATAAATAAAGTTTAATGAAAGACAAAATCCAACTCCTGGTTTATAAATTAAATATTGCAATAAGGATATTTTCTTAAATGAGACTTGCATGTCACAAAAAAACCCACAAAGACCAATATATACAGAGCTGCAAAGCAGAAAATTAAGTCAGTTTCAATAGGGTATCACTTCTTACAACTACAAAACGGTGTTGTCTCAACCTGAAGGCTCCCAGCTTTGTGGAAACATTGTACTTTCAACTCCTCAAATGAACTACAACACTGAAAGAAAAAACAAAAATCACAAAACTAATCTTATGAAAGATTTCTGGTTTTAAATTTGTGGGTCCAACATCTCTTTTAGAAGTAAAATCTATTGTTGTACTGTGATAACATCAGTATAAAATACACTTCCCACCCCTCACAGTACTGCCAGTCTCAGAGACCTGCAGGACCCAGAGGATGAGTGGAGCAGCAATACCACGTGTCAGTTTGTCCTGTGGCAGCTGAACTCAAACCTGTGGTGGGCCCTGAGTTTGAGGAGGAATGTCACACCTCCGTGAGTGACCCTGCTCCTGTGCTAGGCTGTGGCTCAGCTGGCTGTTCAGGTGGGACAATTACATTTGTCACAGGGGCTCTTCTCATAGAGTCTGAAGCTGATAAAGTCGTGTCCCTTTCTTCAAAAGATAACCCTGATCATTTAGGGATCCAATAAAGCTTTCAAAATCGGATACCTGGGGAAAAAAAGACAAAAATTGTTACAGGTATAGAACTTTGAATGGGCAAAAAATAGTCTATATACATAGGGAAAAATCAGAATTAGTTGAGTTAGCTTTAAGAAACTAGTTGCTGAATGAACAAATGATCATGTGAGAAGAGAGCTGGCAGTAACATGTTCTGTGAGAGGATTCACACCAAATCCAGTCTTACATACAGCCAGCATGGGAGCACTCAGCACCTGAAGCCATCTGCCCCCAGCAGGCCAAAGTGGGCTCCCCAGGTAATGGAAAGAACAGCATTATTGCTCTTAAGTTACATGAAGAGAAATTCATTATCACTACTTGTCACTCATTGCACCTGCAATCCAGTTTTAAGTTTTAAATTGGCATTTAAAGCTTTTTACCCTGAAGCAACAAGTAGAGATAGCTATCAGTACTTTTCTTTGGCCCAGAAGTCCCCCACGAGTACAGAATGCAAATCAGTTACGAGATAAAACACATTGGTGGCCATCTGTCCTACGTGATGTTACAACATGAGGATGCTTGGAGCAGGCATGAAAACCCAAGGGGCATATTTGGGCCAGAGAAGGCCAAAGCAGAAACATCTCTGCACTGCTGAAATAGAACACAGGCACCAGAACAGTCTAAATTTGGGAATTAAAATAGGAACCAGAGGAAGCAAAGGATACTGAAACCAAATTTGCCTTTCATGAAACAAAGCAGAATCATGTTCAGTACCAGCTTCAGAAGCAGAACCAGCCCTTAGTAGTGCAAGGAGTTACTGCTGTCAAACAGCTAGTAAGATTAGTGAAGCTCACAGAGAAAGGCAATTCAGGCAGAGTGTTCAGCCTAAAAGCAACAAATCATTTCTGCTGATTGTGGCCCTGATTGTGCCTTTTCCAGTTTCCAGTTTGCAATTTATAGTTCTGACTGGCCTTGCAGTTTGTTGTTGAAGAAACCCTTGATTCCCAAACTTACTCGTATTTGTAGCTCCTTTGCAATCTGTCGAAGCTGTTGCAAGTCAAAGAGATTGTTGTAAGTTCTCTCTGCAATGCTGTTTAGGGCAGAAACAAATCTTTTTGCTTGGGAGCGATTGCTCATCCCAGACCCATGCTGTGAACGTTCAAAGTCCAGTTTTCCAAACTCGTCTGAGTAGGTTCCCAGCATGCTAAAGAGACATTAAAAAAAAGATCAACAGGAGGTAAAAGCAAGAGTGTATTAATTTGCTTCCTGAAATATAACAGCTTAAGAAACTAAGTTCTCAGAAGCCACCCTCTGAGAAGGAAGTCACTATCTAGGGAACTTCAACTAAGCACCTGCCCAAATCACATTTGAACTTGAATTGTTCACCCACCACAGAGTTATCACACAAGAAAAACCCTCTGGCAGCACCTCATGTCTGAATTACTGTGCCCTGATATGATACTCATAACCACTGTGATGATACAACTCAAAGGTCTAAGGCAACTTAGGGCTGCTGCCAGTTTTTAAAGAGGTAACAGATCTGAACATTGGTATCATGGGCCTAAACTTGAATATTTTTTTTTCACTGTATTTGCATATCTGAATTTAAAAAAGCCTTGGAATGAATAGCACTGTTTTGAAGCAGTGTGTATTACCTATATTTCATTATTTCTATTACATCCTCAGCATCTTCCTTGGTAGATTTCTCCCTTAATTCCAGCCTTGATCGTGCCTTAAAACAAAACAAAAAACCCCACCAAGGTATATTTAAGATATATTACAGCTGATGTGAAAAAAGGCTACAATCGCTCTACAACAAGCACAAATTTTAGGAGCAGAGATAGAACCTGAACCTACAAGATTTACAGGAAGATTCCTCTCTTTTTTTGATAGGGTTTCAATGTCATCTCCTGCATACTCACATTATTGGGGTGTAGCTTGGAGTTTATTTGCTTTTTAAAGGTGTATTCACAGGAAGCAGCAGATCACCAGTAGTGTTATTAAGGCAAAGTGTTCAGGAAAACAGCAGCAGTTTAAGTTCAAGGTGGGCAGCAGCTTGTTCCTGCCCACACCTACTTTTTCTCCTTTTGGAAGGATGTGATAGATTCTCTTTCCACCCCCTCAAGGGTGTTTTACTTTATAAGAGGCTTTAAGCAACAGTAGCTCTTAAGCAGTCAGTCTCTTGCATTCTCACTTGTATTTTTAAATACAACAAAAAAGCATAGCAGTGAATAAGCTGTCAAAAACGACAGGATATCAGTACTAGTTTAGGAATAACCTCATTGCTTGCAATCCCTTCAGTATCAGAGCTTTCCTTTACCTCTGTAAGTCGGATGAGTGACTCTAGCTGTCTCGTGGTGATTGGTGTGCTGTCTGCTCCTTGGTTCTGTTTCCGGAGCTGAAGGTAGAATTCCTGGAGGACCTGAGCAGCTCCTGGAGATAAACTTGGGTGGACATACTGCCGAGCATACCCGATGTACTTCCTCAGCAGCTGGTGTGGAATGGCATCAAAGTTTTCTCCTGGTAAGATCTAACCCAGTTACAAAGAACTTAGATTTGTTTGTCAGAACCCTGCACGATACAAATTTTAACATGAAATCTTCGTCTTCTATGCTTTGTCTGGAAAAATCTTCACTGTAAGGGCTTTAGTGCTTCATTAGACATGTAGTTAAATACATTCTAATTGGCCATTTCGGGAAAAGCAGCTGAAGCTTCTGATTTGCAACAGGAAGTGCTAAATACTATTTAGCTATATCAGGAATTCTTTCTAAAAAAGAGAAAATCTAATTTCCCAATTGTTATAAAATACAGCTCCACAGAAGATTAAACCACCACTGCTGATATTCCATTTCCAAAAGTGCATGGGTTTTGCTCCAGTACAGAATATTTCTCCCAAGAGCTGGCATTTGACATATCAGCCCTCAAACTGATGACTTAAGTAAAATAAGAAATATGCTTCCTCTCCTGTCATCTCCAAATCTGTCATGAGTGGCAGATGCCCAAGGATTTGTTTAGACACCCCTTCATTTGGATTCAGTACTTCACAGCACATTGTGTTATAGCAAATTATTATATCCAGTCTAGTTTTGTGGCTCTTTACTGAAACTTAACACAGCAAATTTGTTTGTCACTGCTGCAAAAAACCCCACAAACCACAACACCCACACAGCTCAGCTAATAAATTCTCTTCTGTGTGGAGATTAAGATGGCTTGAGACACATCTTCAGCAGCTCCAGCAGGGTGGGTAATGTTAGCTACAACAGACAATTGGTACAAACTGGTGGCTGGAGCCTTTATGGCTTCCTCTATAATTCAGAGCCAATTACCATGAGAAGAATGGGAGTGGGAGACTGAGGACAGGTGAGGGTTGCCAGGTCCCAATGCAAGGAACATTACAGGAAGGGGCATAGCAACAGCGAGAGGACAAGTTGTACCTTTAGTCTTTCAAGCAGCGGTCGATCCGAAACGACTTCGAGGACGGAGCGATCCTGTGTGTTGGTACGAGTCACAACAGCACTGCTGCACGCTGCCTGCTTGCCAGCTCGGATTGCCATCACGTGCTCAGACAGCAAGTAATCATGATCTTCGTTTGGGGTGTCCAGCAAAATGAAAACCAGATCAAATCTCGACAGTAAAGCACTCCCCATTCTAGAGGAAAGACAAGAAAACCACACAGTGCTCAAAGAAATGGAGAAATTACAGCAGCTTTGCTCCACTTCAAAGACACTTAAAAAAATCCTGTCCCATTCATTCAGAATAAAGAACAATTTCTCTCTCAAAACCCACATACAATTATGACAGTAAGTTTTTGTTCAAGCTCCAGGAAACTAGAAAGCAATTATATACAAGACTGCCAGAAGCCTCTAGTCCTGAATGTGAACTATATCGACAGCATTTCCGAAAGCACTCACTTTAAGTTCTCAGACACTGTTTTGGCTTTGTTATAATGTCCTCCAACTGGGTTTGCTGCAGCAACAATAGATGTCCGAGCTGGCAAACTGCAAACAACGCCAGCCTTGGCAAGGCTGATGCTTTGCTGCTCCATAGCTTCCAACAGAGCCTGATGCTGGTTTCCCATCTTATCAAATTCATCTATTCCACAAATACCTGGAAGCAATTAACACAAGACAAAGACTTACTGGAAAACACGTTAACTGATGGACAAGCATATGCTGCAATCCAGTGCTGATGGCATAAGGTGACAGATTGTATGTTACAGTCCATCAGCAGTTCAAGCTAACATCTTAGGGACTGCAGGAGACATGGGACCAAGTCTCCATCTCAGCAAGGTTTGTTTTCATTTCATGCTGCTGTAGGTGAACCACTCTGAAATTGGCCTGCCTCACAGAAGCAGTGTCTTGATTACCCATTAAGATGCCAAAAAAAGAAGCTTTTTAAAAACAGAAATAGATGACAAATCTCATAAGCCAGCTATTTTTTCAAAGACAGTAAGAGTCTAGCAGCTGCCATTAAGTCAGAGATTTCTCAACAAGAAAATCCTAGTTCTTTGACACATTAAGTAAGGCTGGTATGTCAACTGCAGAACCCCAGGTTCATATGGATCCTAAGACCTAGGAAAGCAGGAACCACCTCTAGAGAAGTCACTGGAGAAGCTCAGGTGTGGAATGCCAGCATCATACTTCAAATTTACATTTTTAGTCTACAGATATGCAAGCACTGTAGTTACTTCTTAGACTCAGCAGCACACACACACCCATGGCCCCCATATGGTCATACAGAACCTGTAGCATTACACGTTTTACCTTGATCTCCAAGCACTAAAGCACCAGCTTCCAAGGCAAAATCTCCAGAAGAGCCATCTCTAGACAGTGTAACAGTCAGGCCAGAGCTGGTGGAAGTATTACCACAAACATACACACCTCGAGGAGCAACGTTACACACTGCCTGGAAAAGAAATAAATACTTTTTCCCTCCTTTCATAAGGGAGGGCTTATTTCATAAGCCTTATTCTAGAGAAATAATTCCAAGTAAACCCAAATTTGTTTCTTTCTACCAGCAATAAAGTTATAACTCCTTGCAACTCCAAGAGACATATTTCTGCAAAACAGTAGGAATAACTTTGGTCACAATACTTGCAGCACAGCCATGTCTACTGTGTTATCAAAACTACCACGACCTTGGGCACAGCACTTACATTTCAAAGTATGTTGAAATGCTTGGGGACATGCTATCCATCATGGAATTGCAGAGATATAGCTGCTGTATCTTCAGACCCCAAAGTCTATTTAGACTAATACCTTGACCTAGTGCCCAACACATGCTGCTTCAGAGGAAGCATGCAGAGCTCTCCCCACAGCTAGGGGATAAAGGACAGTCCTTGTCTTCTCCATGCCTCTAGTATCCAGAAAGTAGCCTACAATTTGAAATATGAACTAGAAAAGCAAAGCATGCTAAGCTTGAACACAGACATGTTGCAGTTAAATTTGCCTAGAATACAGTTGTAACTGAGTTTTCCCAATAAATCTCTATAGTTACTGGTGCATCTGTTTTATTTAAATGATAACACCCAAAGCATATTTGTTCACTACTAGATAGGTGACAGGCACAGAGTATTGAATAAAAATTAAAAAACAACCAAAAAAACCCACAACCAACTGGCTCCTACACAGCTTTGGTTTTCTCCTTAGGATTTTTTTTCTGTGACAGTGATGACAGAGGAGCCTTGTCTCAAGGTCTATCTGAGGAACAGATTATTAGCTTTTCTTGAACAGCATTCTGTTATTTATTAAAAATGTGAAAAAACAAATCATCTGCTGTATACTAGAGTCTCTATCCAATGAAAAATAAATTAAAAAATTTGTTTGCCAAGATGCTTGCATAAAAATCCATTGCGTTGGTTAAGTTATTGCAAGTCATATCCTAACATAACACGTCCACATTAGAAAGAGACAGAGGTGTGCAACACTGCAGGTCTAGGTGAACTCTGTCCCTCTTTCACTTCACAGTGACCATGGGAAAAGACATGGAACTTCAAAACCCTTCAGTTTAAGACAAAAAAAATCTATTACTAACTGATTTGTCAGTCATGCACAAATGCCCACCAAGATTAAAACTCAAATGCAGCAGCAAGTCCCTTTCCAAAAAGCAGAGATCTGTGCTAGCAACATAGAAGGGAAGTGAACCCCACAGGAGGTGAGTGACATGGTATTTAAAGCTGCATTAGTTCCAAGAGTGTAATTATTATATGTAAGGGCAGGACAGCAAGCCTATAATTGAAAGCCCACAGGCTTGACCAAGGATACCTGCTTTGGTGTTTTAACAGGCCTGATCCCTTCTGCAAGGTTCCCTGGAAGAAGAGGACAGCAGGGGACCCCTTTGGATACTCACCTATATTTGAAGCATCCTACCTGAAAAGGTAGCTCCAGCCAGGCTCAAGCAACTCTTTGGCTTCAGCTACCATGCTTACAAGAAGTCAAGATAACCAGGAATTAGAGGAAAAATACAACCAGACAATAGGAATAAATCAACACATACTTGCAGCATTTGACTTTTTCCTAATCCTGGATCCCCAACGACCAGAACATGTGGATCTCCTCGCACTGGAATTCTGTTCTTGTCATCTACAAACTTCTGACATCCTCCAAATAACGCCAGGGCCAACCCTGCCTTTACAATCTGCAATGCCACATACCAACACCAGTATTTGATCATGGTGACCAATGCTGACAGCTTCCCCCCACCCCAGATAAGCTTTATAAATCCTTTAGGAGTTTACTGTGGCATAAACATTTCAAACTGAAGTTGCAAGCAGAGTTGTTAAATTGCTTACCTCATGGCCATAGATTGCAGGACAAAGAGAGCTGAAAAACAAAAAACACTGTGACATAAGGGGAACCATAAATCTTGTATTACTGTTAACTAATCACTTGTTCTGTCTCTCTTGTCTCAGAATATTTCTATAAACATATAATCATGTCTGTGGTATCTATTGCACAAGCTTTAGACATTTCACAGCTTTAAGATTAGCTGTCACATTTGTCTGCAGGTGGTCAGAAGCCTAATCCTAGCCCTAGTCTAGGCCTGACACGACTTACTTCACGATGAGCCTGAACAGATTTTCCTCAGCTTGAATTTCTTGAACAGCATAGAGGTCTTTAAGGGAAAACTCCATGAAGGATCTTTGAAAAGTCTCATCATCAAAATTCTTTGGTTTTTGTCCTTTACTGTTGCTGACAGAATTTGCCTCAATGTACAACAAGAACATACATTTGTCATTCTTATTTTTAGAAGCTCCTGTTAGAAAAAAATGAGAAAGGATGAAGGAATATTTTTTTCTGTCATTAAGTACTGATGTTATTTAACAACGCCACAGGACGATTCAGAAACATTAAGTACAGTCATGTGCAAAATGTTCCTATTTAAGTTTTCCTAACATTTGAAGGAGACATTAAAGGGAAAAGGTGAAGCAAACAATGATCCTCAGTGAGACTTTGGGAAATAAGGATGTCCACCCTCCATCAGTGGTCCAGAGAAGGCCAGTGGGTTGTGAAACCCCCTCTCTATCAGTGGAGACTAGAGACAATGCTCCTCTTGGACAGCACTGCTTCTTGCTTTTTCAAACAACTCCTCATTATAACAGTTTAGGAACTTCTGAAGAAATACACACTTAATGTGTTAACAACTTTAAGAGCTCAAATTAAGGGGGGTGACTGTCGTTCTTGTGTAATCACTAGGAAAATCCCCACCCCAGGAAAAAGGCATTCTCAGATGATGTATTTTACCTTCCTCAGTGCTTGACACCTTTACTATCCCCGTAACTGTGACCATATCTCCTGGGACACAACTGTCCACAAGATCTTGAATCAGTTCACATTCGATCGTGCGAGGGATTCGACCCGCTTCTCGCTGATCATCTAACATGAGCTCCTGCACCCTGCAGAACATAAGGTGAGTGTACCCTCCAGACACAACATTTCCCATTCAGTTATGGCATCAGAGATCTGCAGCTGCATGCTTCCAACTAGTCCTTTCCAAAGTGAAAAGGGAGACAGCAGAAAATGCCCTGATAAACACTAGAAACAGCAGTGCTGAAATTGGAGAAACAGACTTTTTCAGTTCAGACTTTAATAAATGGGTATACATAATGTATAAACCCCAGAAAGACAATAACTGTGAACTCCAGAAATAATCATCAAAGTTGAAATTCAGATTTGCTAGCACTGATGAGCACGTCTGTGTAGAAATAAGGTCAGTACATAAAATAAGATGGACCTCATATACAAAAATTAAAAGGTCAGGCATTGTAGCCCTGATAAATGCTTAATTGGCATTTTAACCCTAGGAAAGCCCAAGAAGTTGCTCAGACCACAACAAGAATATCAGCTCACTCTGTATAGTTGTAAAAGGCTAGCAACTAACAGGTTTAGATTGGATATTAGGAAAAAATTCTTCACTGAAAGGGTTCCCCAGCACTGGCCCAGGCTGCCTAGGGCAGTGGGGCAGTCCCCATCCCTGGAGGGATTTCAGAGCCGTGGAGATGTGGTGCTGAGGGACATGGGGCAGTGGGGACTTGGCAGTGCTGAGCTAACAGTTAGACTTGATGATCATAAGGGTCTTTTCCAACCAAAACAATTCTGTGATTCTAAGTTCTTTAAAATGTTCCAGTATTGGCTCTGCACTGAAGAGCTCTGATAGTTTTCCTGAAGCTCAGTCAAGCTTTTCTTAAGAAGCTGTGATGAACAGCACCCTCTAGAGCTGCTAACAAGAATGTCAGCACTATTTTTTAATGAATTTTTAAAATTACTTTTATTACTGAATGTTAATGAACACTAACATACTTAGATGTCATTTGTCACAGTAAGACTTTTGATACAGAGCATGTGAACTTACAGAATCTGAATGTAAGAAGTGGAAAAATAAGCAGAGTCCTGTTTTTCCCAAGCTGACATGCTTACTGCAGTAAGCTAACAGGGTGGACAAGAAACAACACAAACTCTTCTAAATGCTTATTGTGGGGCAACAGGAGGATGGTCACTGCACTAATAGTGATGGCAGCGATGGAAACCAGATCCACTGTCTACCTTCCTGCACTTTGTCATTGTTAATTTCTGTGGAAACATGACTTGTTCCCCCATACCAAAGGTCTCTCAAATTTTAGGCATACCTACTTGCTGATTAGACATAGGAAGTAGATGAATGGGCAGGCACAGTACTATTTTCTTCTACTGAGTGTACCTTAAGGACAGAGGGATATAATCACTATCACTTCAAACTATGATTTTTTTAACCCTTAAATTTACTTTCAGTTCATTCAACTGTCACAGCTGACCAGTGTAATTTAATAGGGCTTTCCTAGCTGACTTACAGTTCATTAAAGGGAACCATTAAATATTAGATGCAATTAGAAGTTATCAAGAAAAGCTGCAAAGAGCACAAATCACACATTTCTCAAAGAACTCAGTCATGGTAGGAAGAATTTCCAAGAAGCTATTATACTGAGTAGGCTTTGTATATAAAGTATATATTCATATATACATTCATATATTTTCATATATATACATTCATATATATAGTGCTCAGATAAAACCACCTCTTTGTAATACAAATTTTGAAGAGTGCTTGCTGCCAAAAAAAAAAAAAAAAATAAAATTACACAGTGTAACATTGAATGAGCCATCCTGTCACTTTTTGACCCCTCTGTTGCATTACATTTCTGTGCAGAAGGGGAGATGTGCTTACTTAATAGACTGCCAGTCCACTGTAGAGGTTAAAGGAGAGCTTCTGTCAGCTGTGAAGGACCGGCCACGGCACTCAGGAACAAGGCACTGTAACAGCAGGAATTCTTACTCATTTACAACATTTTTTTAAAAATAATAATTTGAAATTGCTTTAATTAAAAAAAAAAAAAAAAAAAAAAGCAAAGCAATATGATTCATTAACACCATTCCAGGAAAAAAAAAGCTAGTTAAATTAGGACTACAAATTAGCACATACATAATTAACGAAGAGCTATCAAGCACAGACACCTGAACCCTGACTCATAGCTGTTAGAGCAAAGGCAGCTGAATGGGGTGATCCCCTTGGTGAAGTGGCTCGAGGGGTTTTTTGGTGGGTGGAGGGGCTGTGGTTTTCTCTTTGTTGGGGTTTTATATTTGTTTGTTTCTTTTGTTTACTTTTAGTGGTGGGGTTTTTGGTTTTGGTCTGGGTTTTTTTTTGAGAGGGTGTTTTGTGGGTGTGTTGGGGTTTTTTTTAAGACTTGCAGATGTATTGCAGAGGAGATAATTTTTTCACCTGTGCACATCAGGTGGCATAAAATAATTGGGCAATTTCCTATGTCTAATGGCTTTTTAAATCCAGATAAAAACCAGTGAAATTAAAATAGAAAGTTCTAACCAAAACCCACAAAACCCCTCAATATAAGCATAGAAAACCACTGCAGTGAGGTGGGGGAGGCTTTTTTAAACATAACTGGCAAAATGGAAATGAAAAGGGATTTATTTTTTTTTTCCTGTAGATTTGAAGGAGTTTCTACATACTGCTTTTGTTTCAGCAGGATACAATATTTTCAAATAACAAAGGTATACAGTAGCACAAAGCTGCATGGTAAGCTTAATTTTTTTCCAATGTGTCAGTTTAACCTAGTTTTAAAGATTTTTTATTTTTTATTTAAATAACAGTGGTTGTGCTTATCACTACAGATAAGGGAAAAGTATCAAGTTATCAAGTTAAATGGTTTGAACTTACCTTAGTTGGAAGAGTATACTTCCCATCAGGCAGAGGAACACTCTGAACATCTCCACATGTGCCACATACAAAAGCTAGCTTAGTGCAGAGAGGCTTAATGTTACTGACACGCACAACAGTGCCACGCAAGGCAAGGTATTTTCCATAGCAGTTGGCCCGAACGTTTTTCAGCTGAGTTAGGGGATCATAGTTGTACACCCTGCACAAAAGTTAAGCATTAACATTTTGAAAGCTTACCCATACTTAAATGAAGAATAAAATACCCAACAACCCACCAAACCCATGCAAAAAAAAATCCCACGCTCAATAACAACAGAAAAAATGTTTACACACCAATTATTAACTGTAATCCAGGCAATGACTAGAAATATTTTGTCTGTGGACTCATGGCATAGTCCTTGATTCCTGTTCTAGAAAGCAGGGTAACATTTAACGTTCCAGGCAATGAGTATCTACCTCAACAGCTGTACAGTTTGTTTACGCAGTGACACCTCCCTCCTGTAAACAACTGAGACTAGTGATACAACCAAAATTACTTTCTAGTCATCTTTAACCATCTCTTTGAATTATTTCAGATTAAAACCAGAGTTTAAACTTGTGACACAAAAGGATGGAAGATTTATTATGCCCATGCTCCAAAAGGAAGGGCGAGTTTTTGTGCTTTGAGGACTTAAGAACCTGCCATCAGGTACAACACACTGCACCTTGTTCAGGCCACAAAGAATGGCTAGCCAAATAATTCAGACTAATAAACTTTAAACAGAACCATTTATTGTGGAGTGGACTTCACAAGAGTGTCTAGTCCAAGCCCCCTGCTTAAGCAGGGTCAGCTACAGCAGGTTGCCCAGGTACACGTCCAGCTGAGTTTTAAATATGTTCACAGATGGAGACTAAACAACCTCTCTCACAGTAAAACAGTGTTTTCTTGCATTCACATGGAATTTTAAGTATTTTAACTTGTACCCACTGTCCCATGTCCTGTCATTGGGCACCACTGAGAAGAGTCTTGCTCCTGAAATCCAGGGTTTTGCCTGCTCCCTCCACTTAGGACCTGAACACCACCATCTCGTTGTTCAACCCTGCCTATGCTGCAGAACCATTTTAGGAGCTTAATATTTTATTGACTTATTGAATACTTTACAGGATAATGGTCTGTAACTGTCTCTTAGAATTTGAGAGCTTGTAAATACTCTTTTCGACCACAGGTTTTTCCTCAACATGTTCTACTGTGTAACACAAAGGGTGTAATTACACATTTTTGTAATAATGCAAAACTTTAAAATATATCACAGCCTGACATATCCCCAAATAAAATCCACCTCCCATGCCCAAACATGCTGCTTTCCCATACCAAACCAGCATCAGCAGGAAAAAAAAGAAACCAAACTGAAATAGGGCTTAAATTCCCAGTCCCCCTCAGACTCCTGAAGTCTGAGATGCCATTACTTCTGATACAGGAAAAAAAAAAAAAGTGCTAAGGACTTGTTTCACTAAGAACTCAAAGGAAGTCACGTTTTTAAAATTGTAACAGTAATTATGATTCTTGTATGTACATGCTTATTCAGAATTAGTGTAAGCTCAGCTTCTTAATTTCAAATTAAAGTTTGATTAATTAGAATTAATACTCTTGAGACTGTCTACCAGTAATCATTTACTAGATTTAAGCTAACATGAAATAACACATTCTCATACATCACTGTCAAAACATCCATACAAGGAATAATATTACCAGCTGTAGTTTATGTCCACACCCTCCAAATCAGCTTCCTTACAAAGATGAGCCTTTTGCCAACAAAAAGCTAGATCATAATCACTTTCTAACTTCTCCAGTAAACAGCAGAAATTTAAACACCTTTCATTTCAATCAATGCATGTTTCATAGAATAGTCGTTCTACTTGTAAGTTACTTCTCTACTTACAAGCTTTTCCACTTACAAGCTGTTTGTTCAGCTTATAAACAGATTTAATTTCACTTTTTTTTCTTCACAAGGACAGTTTAGCCTTTGTCATGGTGAAGAGAAAAGCAAAATGTAGACTGTACTTTTGGAAATAGCTTCACAGAGTCAAGTGTCTCAATAAAATAAATACATAAGCCTTCAGCACCATGCATGGACACTGACAGCCATTAGATGAGAAGCAAATAGATCCTCCAGGGAAAAAAAAACCCACAAATACTCAACAGCCATTACCTAGCATGAATGAGAGGCACGTTTATTATAGGTTCTCCATCAAGTGGTAATCCTTCCTGCACCTGCAGCTCTGCAGCATGCCTCTCAAGGTCCTTCGTTAGCACCTAGGCAGAGCAGAAAGGCAGAAACAAATGCAGTTGCCACATAACACAGATTCAATTTGCTATTAAGTTTACCATTCCTTACAATCAGCCCCCCCAACTGAAGTCTAAAGAGCCCTCTGCTGTTCAGTGACTCTTCACTAAACAGTGGTTCTCTGCTTCTGAGCAGTTTTAAGCTTCATTTTAAATGGAATTTAAATCAACATATTTGTTGTGTTTGGCTTTTTAATTTATTTTTTAAAAAGTACACAATAATCTTTAATGCTGTGGTCAATGTGTGACTAAAGCACAAAACATCTGAGAACCTGTCTGTCAACAAGTACTGAAATCTACTTGAGAGACATTGAACAAAAGCAGGAATTCTTGAATCTGCACACCATTCAACCACCAGCCATGGTTCTGCTGCATGAGGTGGGACACACTGTACAGGAGACTTACAGCATGTATTAAAATGTCACATTTACCTGATGAATTGCCAGACCCATACATTGGAGTATTTTCTGAGGCATATCCCTTAATTCAGTAGATATATTAGGTATTGATTTAGTTAATTCTCTGTCTTGTAGCAGTTCTTTATAATCCACAAGAATGCTTCCTTTTCTTTCTATTTCATCCTGCGAAATATTTTAAGTTATAAAATACACTTCAAAGTATAAACACAACATATCCAAGTCCTTTCATAAACATTTCATATCTATGATGGAGAAAATACATAAAATCTGTAGTGTTACTGTATCAACAATAGGTTGTGTGTGTGTGTGTTTTGTTTTGCTTTTACCTTATCATACAGCTCAATGCGTTGCATGAAGAACTTTTCAAAGGCTTGAGTCTTCAGGACAAAAGGAGACTTGTCAGCATAAGCTAATTAGAAACATGTTGCATTAGTGATTGACATAAATAATGAATTCCATGTCACAAAATAATGCAAACAAGCAATTTCTCTTCTGTTATTTTCCTGCATTCCAAAACTGAGCAAGATGATAGATCTCTAACACAGTAATATTCTATTCTAAGACCTGTTACAAACCAGAACTTTGTCTAAGATGACACAGGACAAACACATAGGATCAAGAAAAGTACTGTAGAGGTCTGCATATTCCAGTCTTCAACAGGATGCAGATGTTATATGGCTAAATGAATAGGTTTAAGAAAGATGTTTTACACTAGCCAAGATTCCTTCCCAATGTTTAGAACCCACAGAAATTACAGTATGCCACAAGACCAAAATTTCCACTGTATTTGCATTTTTATATAGCAAATATGAAATTCGGTTGCTTTCTGTTGAACTTCCCCCCTCTACTTATAACCAGCTCTAGAAAAAATGGAATATTTGCTACAAGTAATTTTGGTCTAAAAATACCTTCAGAGAAATAAAGTTTCCAGCCCTTGTAGGGAATAAACTGGTCCAACGTTGATTGAACTAGTCGAGATCTTACTAAAAAAAAAACCAAACAAAACAGGGATTACAACAACGTGGATACTAAAAGTTAGCAAGCTTTATTCTCAGTCATTCTTTTGATCACCGGGAGGCCAATAGTTGCCTCAGCAATAAAGCATTATGGCTGCAGAAGACAAGAGCAGCACAGAAGCTGACTCACCAGGTTCAGGCATTCTTCTCCACGCGCCCTTCTGCCCCTTGCCTCGCCATCCGCCTCGCCAGCCCTGAAAACCTCTTCCCCTGCCTCGGATGTCCCTGCTCATCTCGCTGTACAGCCCTCAGCTTGGGGACCTCGGCAACAAACGGAGGTAAGAAATTAGTTTACCAGCAGATATTTAATTTAAATTAGGGTTATCCGCCAGGGGGAGCTCGCCTGCGGGGCTAGGAGTGAAGGCGCTGAGGTACCTCGGAGGCCCTGCGGAAGACCCGGCCTCTTTCTCTACCACAATGCCCACGGAGGTAAAGAGGAGCCCAGTTAAGCGACCCCGCCACGCAGCCCCCGCCGATGACAACAACCACCGCTCTCGAGGGCTTCTGTCCCCACAGGAGGCACCGTCCCGCCGCCGCTCCCCTCAGAAAACAGAGAAACCTTCACCGCCACCCCCTCCGCGTTCTGTTTTGGCGCCGAGACCTTACTTCCGGCTCTGCAACCAATCGCCATGGAGCGGGGGGCGTGACCCTCATCCCTCATTGGCCGGTTCTTTCCCCTCCATCGCGCCCATTCGCGCCCCAGCTCGCCCTGCTATTGGCCGGAGAGCGGCGCATGCGCCCTCCGGCCAATAGCAGGGCGAGCTGGGGCCCGGCCGCGCCTGCGCACTACCCGCCTCCGCGATGAAAGGCGCACGAGCGGCGGTGGCAATGGCGGATGGGCAGAGGCCTGGCTTGCGCATTTGTGAGGGGGATTGCGCCGTTCTGAAGCGGGACGACGTTTTCAAAGCGGTGCCTGTGCTGCGGCGGAGGTGAGGGCCCGATCCCGCTTGTCCTTTTCCTCTCGCCTTCCCCGGCCCTGCTTGTGAGGCGACACCGGTGGTCGTAGCGCCTGAGGGAATGGCGGGGGGGTCTCGGTGTGGCCTCAGCTTTCCTGCCTTGCCAGTCCGATGTTACAGGCAGCAGGGAAGACTTTAATGCTGCCTCAGTTCCTATAATTAAAAAAAAAAAAAACCAACCCCAGGTGATCTCCTGGCTGCGTTTCTTTTAAGAATTTGAAATATATTTAATATGGGTTTGTGCTGTCATTGTCAAACCGGTGCCGGCGGAATAGGAGAAAGGGCTTATCAGGCTGAGAAGTGTATTTTTGTCATACTTACCTTACTGTGGCGTGTAGTTTCTGTGACATGCAGCGTTGCCTTGTTAACAATAGAATAGGGTTTGACTTCAGTGTTCTCCTGGGGGGAGGAGCTGTCAGCTCCTGCTTTGAGGAGGATGCTCTGAAAAGTCTCCTATTCTTTTTTCCTGGCATAGCAAGAAGCACCTGCGACCCAGCAGGAATTACTGTAATCAGTGGACACAGCCTGGGCTCTTCCCTTTGCAGTAGACAGTTTTATAGACCAGTGTGTAGAAGTCAGTGTTGGGTAATGTGGCCAGACATCTGATTCAGTAGCATGGAGATTTAAAGGTACTGTGCTTGAATGAGACTGGTTTTAAAATGGTATAGCCCAGACCTAGGAATCTGGGAATTATTGACTGGCTTAATGTTCACCAGTAGAATCTGGCACCAGAGCCAGGTAGTTACTCCATTAGCCAGTGGAGCACTGCCAAGATCTGTTTGTTAGGTCCCTCTTCGGTTTTTATTTAAAACCCCTGTTACAGAAGAAAGAATAAAAAAGTCAAAGAGTAAATATTGCCCCAGGAATAACTTCTGTATTCTTTTTCCTTTTCTATAATCTGATGAGGATAAGGACACTCCAAGGACATGTGACAATAGCTGTGGTAGGATAGGCTGTTCAGAACAGTCATGAAAATGAACTTTGAGCACATGCACGCATTTTTTTATCAGTTATATTCTTTTCAGTCATTTCAAGTCTTTTTAATCTTGTATTAGTGTTTTAAAATCTGGGCTGGCAGAGATGAATAGACTTTATGTGAGCGAGTATAATGTCTTTAATTTTTTAAGAGGCTTTGGTAATGTCTCTGACAAAACTTTTTATTCTTATGCTTCATTTAAATTCTGGATTGTAACTGGGGATACAAATAATATCATATGTAAAATATATGCATGAATTGTGTGCTTCAGTCAGTAGAAAATTTGAAATAACAAATAACTCAATGATAGGACAAGGGGCAGCGGGTGTAAGGTGAAACATAGGAGGTTCCACATAAATGTGAGGAAGAACTTCTTCCCAGTGAGGGTGACAGAGCACTGGCACAGGCTGCCCAGAGAGGGTGTGGAGTCTCTGGAGACATTCAAACCCACCTGGATGTGTTCCTGTGTGACCTGACCTAGGTGTTCCTGCTCTGGCAGGGGGATTGGACTGGATGATCTTTTGAGGTCCCTTCCAATCCCTGACATTCTGTGATTTTTTGCTTAGATTCAGAATTAGTGATGAGTATAATCAGCACAGTAAGAGCTGATATTGGTAAGTTTGGATTCAAATGTGAGTGTGGCATATACACTGGTATTTGTTTCCTTTGGTGAGATCAGTGTTTCTCTGGTCAGCAAGGGAACCTTTGTAGGTCATCCTGCAAGTTAAAGGCTTTGTGGGTCCTTTTTTGTGTGACAAACGAAAAGTGCTCACCTCCCTTAGTGCGATCCGAATGGCAGGGATAATAAAATACTTTTATTTTTTTTACTTTGTATTAAACATTTCTAGGATCACATGACACTCCCTGCTGTCTGTCACCTTCATAGCTTTTTGGCAAATGTTATTTCAAAGGAGCTCTGCAACATACAGGTTCATGCTTATCTTTTTGCACTAATCTTCATGACCCAGGCTAGATTTAATATACTTTAGGTTAATGTCATCCCCTGCCTTGTTTTGACTTTCTCTGTCAAAAATGGTAGTATATATTTCAAGTGGTATATCCTTGTTTTGTCTGCCTTTTTAGAATTCTTTTGATCTGGGGAGAAAAAAAAACCAACCCACTACTTCCTGAATGCTCGATTTAAGTTTTTTGTTCTTTTCCTAATGAGTTTCAGTTTAAGGTGGTTTTGTGGTTAATTTAACTTTTTATGTTTGTCCTGGTTTTCTTTAAGGATATAGATAAAAATGGCATATATGAATCTATAGTTTTCAACTATTGAGGGTTTCAGACATAGTGAAAATAATGCTTTTAGTATCATTAACTTTTTTTATTATTTCAGAAAAATTATTTTTGAGAAGCAGTGGTTCTATCTGGATAATGCCATAGGACATATTTATGGGACTACATTTGAAGTGACCAGTGGTGGAAACCTCCAGCCAAAGCAAGAGGTGGAAGAGTCTACCACAGGTATTACAGAGGATTGACTGGTGTTTGGTTGCAAAAACAAGTTCCAATTAATTTGTTTCTTTGATAATAACAAAGATGATGGAAAAACTTCCCATTAATCATTTGTTAACTTGACGTTCCTCATATTCTTTCTGTCATAAAAGTGCATGGTTATGTCTTGATCTGCTGTTTCACTAGTCCTATAACAAATAAGCTTTTTAATATGGGAGAAAATTTAAACCTTAGTTTGGGTGAATATATATACTAAGGTGTATTTTACGTACTACACTTCATTGGTTGCTTAGGCAATACTTTGAAAGGCCATGAAGCATGTGGGTTTGATCCTGAGAAATCTGCTTTCTGTGAAACTAAAATCATATATTTCTCCAGCTTGAAGGTATCTAGAGCTAGATTTGACAAATCTATATCCTTTTCCTTTAGAAACAAAAGAAGCAGGTACAGATAATCGTAACATAGTTGACGATGGAAAGTCTCAAAAACTGACTCATGATGACATAAAGGCTTTGAAGGACAAGGGTATTAAAGGACAGGTAAAGATAAGGTTTTGGTGTCATTTCTGTGCTACCTTGATGGTTATATTTCAGTTTATGAAATAGGCTGTTCTTTTTGTCAGTGCATGGACTTTGGGGCTTTTTCTTTGTTCTTCTGCTCAAGTTGTGTTTTTCCTAAAGATCTGTTTTTACAAAAATGCAAAAGCTATTTTCAGAGAAAACTTCACGTAAGGTTGGCAACTTTGTCAACAGAGAGTCAAGTATGAATTTGATGGCATCAGAAGTCATAACAGACAAAAGGAAATATTTAAACTGTTAAGGAAGAGCAGCTTGCATAATCACCTTTTAGTTTTGTTTGTTTATAAGAGTCAAAATATTATTTCTACGTTACAGACATATTAAAATCATGCAATAATTAAACTGTCAAAGGTGTAGGAAAGGATTATGGATAAACACTGAAGTAGTAACAAGTAACACTGTGTAACAAATGCACTGTCAGTGTGTTTCTAAGCAGTACCTACCAAACAGATGTGATGCCTGTGTTTTATCTGCACTTCCAAAGCTAAGACTGTTCTCAAGAGATCAGTTCCATCCTGTTAGAGGGGCTGGATTTTACCCCACACTTTGTCAACAAGAAGTGAGGCCATTGTAAATGTTAAACCAGTGCAGCCAGTTCTGTTCAGCACATGTCAAAATTCTCTCTCATCTTTGGTTTACCCTTTCTAATAAAAATTAGAAATTGCTCATGCCTACATCAAGTTCATCTCTTCTTTGCATCTTGCTGTTTGCTGCTGCTCTTCAGTGCAGCTCTTCTGCTTTTGCCTGCTTAATCATGGCTGGGGCCAAGGAGTGTAAAATGGTATTTCTTCTGTTTCCATGGTTGTACTGCTCGCCGTGTTCTCTCTCTGGGAAGAATGTACTAATCAGTCTGAGAGCTTTGACCTTTTCTGTTCATTCTCATTATCCATGGCAGGAGATCACTCTGGCTTTTCTGTATGTCCTCAGCACGTCTGTGCCGTGTTGTTGGTTTAGGTTATTAAAATATCCCACTTTATTCACTCTGGCTTCTGACCTGTAGCTGAATATTCATTTTAGACTGCGTTGTATTAGCAGCAATAGATATTATTCTTCCATAAATGTCTGCTAAAATTTGAATTAATGTTTGGGAATGACATTTTTCTGCCACAGGCTCAGTTTAGAGATGGTATTGGGATACATACACAAGGTGGCATGTACTTCCAGGGCACTGCATAGTGCTGTAGCTTCTCTTTGGCTTGTTTTGCTTACCCTACAGAAGTATTTCCCAGTTTCCTCACTGTAATTTTTAGTGAGGAAAAACAACAAAACCAAACCCAAACAACCCAAGCACTGCATTTAACTTTTTCCAAGAATAATACAGGAGTCTAGCTCAATTTGGGAGGCAGAAGAAATTAAGTGGGGTAAGGGACATCTCTGATAAATAGCCAGAGTATAGGGGAAGAATTAGCACAAGATGGAAGAAAAAAACAACCCAAAAATGCTCAGAGACAGAGGTGCTAAAGTCAGACCCAAGGGATTTGGATGAAAGTACATCCTGCTTTTTCTTCATGTCTGGCCATACGAGTCTGCCCTCCCTCATGAGTGAATTCTGGCACCTACCAAACTCCTCCCCCACAAAACCCCCCCTTTCCAGGGTAAGCATTTTCAATTTTGTCATTTTGCACTGGCATTATGTAGTTAAAGAACACCTAGAGACAAAAGTATGTGATTAAATTCCTGCACATAGTCAGGGCAGCACCTCATTTATGTTGATTAAGGGAAATTTACTTTGCCATTGATGTCAGTAGAAGTTACTGGCATATGTGCCTCTACTGCAAGAAAATATTTCCAGTGCTTATTTAAAAAAATATGAAATGAATGGCAAATAAATACCAGCTATAATAAAAATAAATTGTCTTTTCCAAGGAAATAGTTCAGCAGTTAATAGAGAACAGTACAACGTTCAGAGACAAAACAGAATTCGCTCAAGATAAATACATAAAGAAGAAGAAAAAAAAGTAAGTGATTTTTCAAAATCTAGGAAATGCTTAGTAGTTCTCTAATTTGTTGAGCTTGAAATAAGACTCTTACTGTGTGTTCCTTACAGGTATGAGGCAGTTATTACAATTGTGAAACCATCCACTCGCATTCTTTCAACAATGTATTACGCAAGGGAACCTGGAAAAATTAAGTAAGCTGTCATTATGTTTCTTCTTTTGTATTATAACAGAAAGATATTGAAATATTTTTTCAAAATACCTGTGTTACACCAGAGTACTCATGACATTTCTTTTTTTCCTATTAATGGAAAGACTGTAAATTAATTAAAGAATGGGATACCAGAAATGAATCAATATGCTATTGCAGCAAAGAGGAAAAGTTTTGCATGCAGCATCAGCATTTACCATTTCCCTACCACCACCCTCTTCCTAATTACCTGTGTAGACAGAGGCTCTTTGCATCTTCAGAGGTCCCTTCCCTGGAGGGGGGTGGCAGTGACAGAGATCTCGCTGTGTTTGATTTTTCACTGACCTAAATTAAATGATGTGTTGTTACAGATACTGTTTAAGATGGACTGATTTATTGGTTTTAAAGTAGTAATAGTAGATCTAAGATGCTGAGACTGCAAAGCATCAGATTTATGTTATTTAAGGCTGCTCAATCCTTTTTCCTTCTCCTTCACTTGGATTTATTTATCTGTGAAGACTAGTTGTCATTTCCTTGGCCATCCCTGCCCGACCCTCGTCAGCACGCACGCTGCAGTCACTGGAGTCAGGTTTTGTTCCTGGGTTGCAGGTGGTGCCTGCTACTGCCACACACATGGAAATCACCAAGGATACATTCCTGGATTAGGAAATGCATTCAAATGGCATTTGTTCTTTACGAAACTGACACCTTAGAACAACAAAACATTGCATGGAGGTTTAAAAAAATACGTTGTCTGACTGGCACAGCAAGGAGATGTGCACTTTATTACGTGGACCCAACTTCATCTCCACCTTTGGCTGTTTTCTTTGTGAATCTAAACTCCCATTCCCTGCTCATTGCTTGTTGGCTCTGGTTCTAGTGCATCTTTATTACCAGGGGATTAATTAAGTTTCCACGTGGTGACTCAGAAGGCCACTGATGCTGCTCCTGAAAACCTACCTGTAATCCAACTTGTTTTGCCAGGCTCCTGAGCTAACACAGCATTTCTAACTGTAAGAAAACTAATTTAGTATTTCTTAAACCCCTCTGTCTTGTAGCCACTTGCGATACGACACCCTAGCTCAGATGTTGACTTTAGGAAACATCCGTGCTGGCAACAAGATGATTGTGATGGAAACCTGTGCTGGCCTCGTGCTGGGTGCGGTGATGGAGCGAATGGGAGGTGAGTGACACGGTCAGTTCAGTCATATGCATGCTGAGGGCTTGCTTGAAATGTCAAAAATACACATCTCTGTGATACTTTTTAAGGGCAGTACTTCAAAATACTTCCTCACTTTTTTAAAATCTACTTTTACTGTCTTTGGTATTCAAAGGGATTTCCATTGGGGAAAGTTGGGTGTTGCATGTTTCAGTTGGATTTATTGTCAATATTTTTAAAAATATGAAATTTAAAGTTGATGTCACTAGATGTAGATCTGGTTTAGTTTCTGTCTCAGCATAATGACACCTGTGTGCCCAGAAGCACTGTCTGTTGGCTGAGAAGCACACAAGCAGTTATACTATAAATTGGTTTTGTTTAAGCAACTGTTGGCCATAGAGATACTTACTGAAGTAAGTTAGGTAAGATGCAATTTCAATACAACTATTGAAAAATTCTTATTTTGTATGTTTAAACTCCTGACATCTTTAGAGGGGCACTCTGGATGCTGAAGTTCTTTGCCTATTAATACTATTTAAATTAGCTTTTCTTTTTTTATGAAAATCACTACTGTAGAAAATGTATCTCTCTAATTCTTTGCTAACAATTTGTCACTGCTTATATGTTCTGTGCTAGTCCTAGATACATGTTTAATAGATGTATAATCTTTGAGTTACCTTTGCCCTTCTGAGCTGCAGTAACTGTTGCCCTTGCCATAAAGATTTTCCACCTTGAGGCACCCTGACAGCCTGTTACTTTTGATGAAGGTTAGATTAAGAGCAGGCAATTTACTTACCTGTTCTTCATCGTATGCTTCGCTGGCCCCAGGAAGCCAGGCTTTCCAATGTGTTGGTGATTCTTTTGCTCTCACAGGCTATGGATCCATTATTCAGATGTATCCAGGAGGAGGACCTGTTAGAGCTGCTACCAGTTGTTTTGGATTTCCAAAGCTTTTTTTTGATAATCTTCATGAATTTCCTCTCAGCAAAGTGGATAGTCTCCTCTCTGGGACATTTTCTACAGAGACTCTGCCTTCAGAACCTGAGGATAACGTGTTAGTGGAAGAAGAAAGCAATGAATTGACTGATGAGAAGCAGATTTCCCTAAGGGAAACACAGGAGGAGGCTGCTCCTGAAGCAGCTATGGAGGTCAGCCAAACAGAAGAGCAAGAAACAATGGACACTAATGCTAAAGATGTAGAATTTCAAGAGAACAAAGAAAAAGAAAATAAAGAAAATGTAAGAATATTTATTGTGGCTATTCAAGTTTTACAATGTCTGTATTTTTTTAAAATTCTGCCATCTGAGTCAGACCTGCTGAAATACAGCTTCCTCAGGTGTTAGAAGTGGAACTCTGGAAGTTGTATTTTGTCTTACTGCAAATTCAGTCTGTGTAGTAGTGACCCAATATCTAACTACTGGTTAAAGGGCAAACTTTTGTTTTTCAAAGGTTCAGGAAAAGCAAAGGAAACAATGGGAGAGAAGGAAAAAGCTCCTAGAAACTGCTGCTTTGTTGAGAGAGAAGAACGCTGATGGGTGAGTTTGTTTGTAGTCACAAAGGTCTTCTGTTTGGAAACACATCTACAGGAAATAATTTCCTTCAAAGCTTTGTTTTAAAAACACCCCATTTTGTTTTCTTAATATTTACAGGCAAGCAGTCAGGAATTTAATATTTAATATCAGGAGTTTAACACCTATTCCTGGCCATCCAGCCCCACCATAGTGTGAGAGCAGTTGGTAGCTGTAACTTTTTCATGATGCCCTTAGCGAATGCTGAGGTGAATCAAGTGACATTGATTTAGTTAATTCCTATTCATTTCTTCCTCCTAGGAACAGTGGCTAACTGGGAATAAAGCCCTTCTGCTTGCATAAATTTTAATGCACATTTATTGGTTATGTTTAAATGCTTGTGTGTAATTTTTGGTTTTATTATGATGAAATGTTTTAACTCATGCTCATTTATATTTTAGTATATCTCACCTAGCATATTTAAGAGCTAGAATTAGCCTTTTGTAAAAAGATGCAGAGACATGCTGGAAAGAGAGAAGGTTTTAGTTGCCTGAAGGTGTGTCCCAGATGGCTCAGTCAGGATCACCTTTCTTTGGTCCCCTGCCTTTTGTAGCCCACCATTTGTTTAGATCAAGAGCCACAGGGTACATACACTGCTAAGCCAGGAAAAGTGGGCATGGAATAAAGCAATGCCTCGAGCTGATGACTTGGCACAGGAGGAGGAGCAGGCAGGGGAGGTGGGGTTTTGGTTTGCTTTGCAAGAGGGAAACAAGGAAAGGACAGGTAAAGATGGGAGGGGGCGAGGAAGATGAGGACTTACTGTCACAGTAGAGAAAAACTGATTGTTAAGTAAAGATGGGCACCAGCTTCAAGAGAACTATTTGAGGTCCTGAATTTAACAATATTTACAACTTAATGAAGAAAAGACCTTTTTATTCTGATGGTATCTTCTGTGCCTCTCTGTGGTGGAACAGCACAGCTCCTCCTGGCTCTGTTTGGCTGTCACAAATGGAACTGAACAAAGTCTGCCACAGGTCTTTGAGAGGGGAAAAGGGAGATGTTCATGAGGGATTTGGTGTTCTTCTGAACAGGACTTTTAGGATAGACTGTTAAATTCTTTTGATACAATGAAAGTGGAAATTGGTTCATAAACACACGATGTGTTCAGAATTAGACCACACATCCCCTCTGTACCCTTCCCTGCCCTTCCTCTACTCCCTGCTCCTCCTCCTCCCCCCTCACCCACTGCATTAATTCAGGGACTGGCTGACTGCCTGCTGACAGCAAGATGTGCTGCCATGTGAGAGTCCCTCCCACCTCTCCCTTACCTTCCTGTTGTCTGGCAGAGCTCCTGGTGGCAGCAGCTCAGCACTCCAGGCCACCTGAGGCACAGTCTGGAGCCTTTTTTTTTTTTCTTATAAGCCCACTGGTTAATTACTGAGCATAAATTTCTTTGAAGTTTGGATTTGAGGTGAATCTGTAGCCTGCAAGAAAACTGAAATGCAAACAACTGGGAAAGAATTGTCTCACCTCTTTATTGCTGCTGTGTTTAGAAAACTGAGCAGCCATTTTTACCTCCCTTCTGGTGGGTGAGCTTGACAGTGTCTCCAGTGCTGCACATACCCCTGGAGAACAAATGTTAATTAATTGATGGGTCTTTTCATACAGTAACTGTCTACTGGAGAAGTACTTTAATTAGCTCATTCTGTCTGCACAACTTATTAACTAATTGAATCTTCACCATCTCTTGCAGTATAGTTCTGCAAGGATTTTTTTGATTAAAAACTCTAGGTTGAGGATCTTAAGCATCTGTAAATAGGAGTTACAGGGTGATCTGAAAACCAGCATGAACAATAGAACACAAAGCCTTTAAGTTGGCAAGGACATAATTTCTTTTTGATAGATTTTTTTAGTTATGCCCACTAAGGGAGTGTTTTCCCTTTAAATAACAACTCTTTTCTATAAAACCCTATGGAATGAAGATTACCCAGCCTAAAAAAAATAGATCACAGCTGAGGTTATGGTCCAAGCAACTATTAGCAGCTCACCAAATTGAAATTCTATTTGGATGATGGTCTTTAGGGTAGAGAAAGCAACATGCAAATTCTTGGGTCACAAGAATTACCGTGAAGCTCACCAAAACTTCTGCAATGCCTTTAACATTCATCACTTTAGGGAACAAGTGCTTGATCTTCTTAATTGTGCAAGCAAGGAACCCCAATTTGTTTTTATAGTTGGGGGTTGTTACAGCCATGAAAACACTGAAGCTGTGATTGATCACTGTGCTAAGTAGGAGAAAGTGTCACTTGATGAATAGGTCTTAGAAGCTGGAAAGTAATGCAGGTGCAACTTCTTTTGCAGCTTGATTGTAGCCAGCAAGTTCCATCCCACTCCTTTGTTACTTTCCTTACTGGAATTCGTTGCTCCTTCAAGGCCTTTTGTTGTCTACTGCCAGTACAAAGAGGTAAATCAAGTATGTTCCTTCAGCTCTTACAGTTTGAGACTGTTCTGCTGTATAACCTGTTATTTGTGGGGGTTTTTTTAAGCCATTACTAGAGTGCTACACAAAGCTGAGGGAACGAGGCGGCGTTATCAACCTAAAGCTGTCTGAAACCTGGCTACGAAACTACCAGGTAAGGATTGTTTGTAGCACAGATCACGTCGTGGTGCTGCTTGGGTGTCAGTGGGACTGAAGAGGAAGTGCTTACAGATGTGTGTGATGCAGCAGAAAGCGATGGCTCATCACTCTCTTACCTTAAGAGGAGCCACGTAAAGGTGACAGTGTCAGAACTGGGAGTTCCTGTGTCAGACCAGCTGTGGCTCGTTGCAGGGCACACCAGTTCTGAACACAGCCATGAGGCTGTCACGGGTGGGCTTGATGGTTGTGCTGGAAATGCCATGAAGAAGTGATCAGTAGGGCAGCAGCCTGTTTGCTCCTGTGTCTGTCACTGGTTGCTGTTTGCAGATACTTTGCCCTTTAAAGATAAATACACTTCCTAAATGGCTGCGGTGGCTGGAACAAAAAAATCACACCTTGTACTGTAAGCTTAAATTCCACAATTTGATGTGCACAGAGAGTGACTTTTGACAGCTGCTGGGGTGTTTTTGGGTTTGTTTTCTGTTTTCAAGGTCTTACCAGATCGCAGCCACCCGAAGCTGACGATGAGCGGCGGCGGGGGGTACCTCCTGTCGGGTATAACTGTGGTCTGGGACAGGGGCACACCTGACCCCAGTGAGCTGGAAGCGCTGAAGACAGAAGAGCCATCACCTAAAAGATGCAAAGTTCAAGACCTTCATTGTTAATGTTTGAAGAACTGGTTTGGTTTTCAGGAAGCCCCAGTGTTGGGGTAAGGCGAGGAGTGTCCTTCCTGTGCCTGGGCAGCAGCGCTGTCGTACCCGTCAGGCACCTGGCAGCAAAGGGACTGCAGAGCCAGGAGCCTTCTGTCACTCCTCACCAGGTCACAGCATCAGAATGAGAAGAACCACCCTTGGAAGCAAACATCACACTGCAAGCACACGGACTTCCACGAGCAGGTCAGGTCAGGAGGAGACAAAGCCCCCGTGAAGGTGTTCTCTCTCTTTGGTGCCGGAAGCAGGGGTGATGCAGTCGTTCTTTCACAGGCTGAGCCTGAGCCAGCACATCTCACCTGGCTTTTTCAGCATCAGGGTGAAACAGTCAAGGTGGTGCTCTGCCCCCTGCACACAGGCTGGGCTCGGTCACTGAAGGAAGTGGAATGAAGAGCAAAAATCATACACTTTTTTTTCTTTCCAAAGGAACAATAAAAAGAGAATGCCAATACCCCAGCACTGCAGCGTGGCCTCGTGTTTCCCTGAAATAAATACAGAGGAGAAAGTGGATGTTTGTAAATTAAAATACCAAATATTTAAACAGAATGTCTCTATCAGCACTGCTGTTGTTTTCCTGAGAGCTGCCACGTGTCCTTATTTTAAGACTATTTTGAAAACCACTCTGGATGTATATTTATTCTCCTGTTTTATCTTTCATCACGTGTAGCTTTTTATATTTTTTTTTTTAAAAAAAAACTTTGCCGTTTCAATTAAACTGGAGGCTGTGTTTCCTAATCAGATTTATTTCCTTTTTATTTCCTTTTTCCTCCTTTTGGAAACACAGGGGTTGAGCAGAGGCCTTGGAGGAGCATACCCCCCTGAACCCCTTGGGGGCTGCAGGCCATGGCTTCCCCTTGGATTTACTCCTCAAGGGGAACCTACAGCTTTGGGACCAAGGGCTGGGGCTTCACAGAGCCATATAACCACAGTGTAGTGTGAGAGTGCTGCTCCTGTAGGACACTGTTAGCTCAAAATAAACCAAACCAGGTTACAGCGTGGGTGAAGCAGCAGTTAAAGGTTTCTCTCAGGTGAACAGGGCTTTGTCTACTCCCTCCTGCTTTGGGTCAGCTTCCCCTCTTTTTTTTATGGAAAGCTTTTCTTACTTATGTAAAAACCCATAAATGGGGAGAGGTTTTGAGAACTCAACCTGCAAAATTCCTTGAGCTGGAACCTGAGCTGTCTGACATCACTCCAGTGCTCGCCCCACCGCACTCCTGGTGGGAAACTGTTGATGTTTCAACACATTCTGTCATCTGTAATAGCACATCTTGACGTGACCTAGTTCCTATTTTAATTGAAACGTGCGACTAACTGGAGCTCTGCAGCCTGGAGTGAGAGCAGTGGTGTTGAAATGCGAGCTCAGATTCCCTGCAGCTCGAGGGAGATGGTGTATTTTTACGAGTAACAAATCAGGGAAAATCCAGCATAAAGGAGGAGAAAGAGATCATACATTGAAAAATGGCTTATGGAATTAAAAGCATCTCTAAGAGAAAAGACAAAAGGGGGGGGTGAGGAAAGGCAGGTGAGAGGTGTGCACCTGCCTCTGGTCTCACCGGAACCCGATAATCACCAGAGCCTCAGGAGTGCCCAGGAACATTTCTCTGTGGAGATATAAAACATGATTTAATTTTGGTGAATGGGGTGTGGGGAAGGGGAAAGGCAGTGGGGGTTAAGGGGTGTCCTCGAGGCACGATTCCGCCCACTGAGGTGTGTGGGAGCTGAGGGTTGGATGGGCAGCCTGGAACACCACAGCCTGGGCACGCTGGGCTGGCGTCCCCAGGGGGACAAGGGACTGGGGAGGGGGTTTTATTCCTACCTTCAGTCACCAAGCAGAACACAACTGCCTTTGCTGTGCAGCCCTGCTGAAAACAGGAGCAGATTCCAAGTTGCCAAGCTTCCCATTCCTGTGTTTCACTGAAACTCCACGTGGAGTTTACCACCGACACCCCAGCAGCGAGACAACACTTTGTCAGAAGCCAAACCCACCAGTTCTGCTCCCTTTCACTCCCTGCACACCTGCTGAGTGAGTATTTTCACTTCCTGTTGCCTCACAGTTAACCAGAGAAGGTGCAGCACCTCTCACCAGCTGGCAGAGGTGAGATGGGCTCCTTGTAACTTAAATAAAAAATAGTGGTGAGCCACAAGCCATTCTGTATGTGACTTACCCATCTGCTACAGCTCCCTTAGGAACAACCCCATCAGGCAATAAACAGGGAGAGAGATTGGTCCAAGATCAATGGTTTTTATTATTTCAAACTCAGACAAATATACCTCTGAAGGACACTAACAAACACGATTATTTTCACAAGCATATTAAAAATACCTGCCTGGCACCAGAGGTTCTAAGACTGAAATCCATGCTAGTTGGATCTCAGCAGCATCAGAGCAAATTAAAGACATTTTCAGCTGTGTAAATCACTACGCTACCGTGACAGTAAAGAGTAGTTCCTGGGTGTAGGGCACATGGCAATCCGGTGGCAGGGAAGCCACCACGTGACACAGGTGAGCACAGCCCAAGCAGATTGGCCTCAGCCCCTCCTGTTGTCATTAAACTTCTCAGCTATTTTCTGCAGCTCCAGATCCATGGCAGCCAGGTTCTCCAGTTCTTTTTCCTGTGGAAACAAAACCAGTGCTTTACACATCCCGTGTCACTGGGAAATGTTTTGTCCCCTGAGAGTGAGAGCCAGGCTCTGCTGCTCCTCCCTGGGCAGGCTGCTGGGGGAGGTGGTGGCAGGCTGTGGAGATGTGTGCACTTTCCTGCTTTTAACCAAATCAAGGCTGGGGGAAGTATTGAAATACTCATTCTGCGAGCTGGCCCTGATTACAGCTCCATCTTTAAAGCCCCGTTACCTAGTGGTGACCTCCCGTTCCCTCCCAGCTGCCACCCCTGGCTGTGTGCAGCCACTTCTGCCCAGGTGAGGGGCCCTGAGGTGGCTGCAGCCTCCTCATCCTCGCCGTGGTTCTGGCTCATGGCACACAGCAAAGTCCAGGGAGTGACACAAGGGACACCTCCATGTCACCAGATGCTCGGGGGGGAAATAAAACATGTTCGTTACGACTTGCTAGCACCATTTAACCTCTATATAAATTACCAGTAAGCCTCCAGTGCTCCCAGTCCAGCTTTGTGTGACAGACACGTGTGAGGAGCACTGCACTGAGGGGTGCAGACTGGGTTTTTCTGGACACTGAAGCAGAACGAGGAGAACAGGATTCACTCCGTGGGAACCACTGGTGCTTACGAGCACCAGCCAGGCGCTGCTCTGCAGTCACAGCTGAGTTTCACTCCAAACATCCAACTTACTTCTCAGCTGCACGTTTTGAACAGCCCAACAGACCGAGTGGAGCTCGCTAATTACCGCGGGTACCTGTGGTTAATAAAGCCTGTCAGACCCCCAAGGGAGAGGTAGGGCCCAAAGAGGAAGAAAATCTCCTCCTTTCCCTTCCTGTCTCGCAGCAGAAGCTAACTGAGGATGCACATTGTCTGCCTCTCACAAACTATGCCCTGGGGCAGTTCCAACTCAATTCCTTCAAAGAAAGTGGATTTTGAAATCACTGCAGGTGACCTTGGTGTCATCAGTCGGAGCCACCCCCGCGCACACACCTACCTCCCCCTCTGGCAGAGGCCTCTGGCTCCGGCTTCCTCTGTCGTTCCCGAGGATGTGCCTTTTCTTCACGCCTTCCCCGGAATTGTACAGCTCTGGGAACTCAGCTGATTTCTTCCTGTAATTCAGGAGCTCTGCGAGCTGCTCCATCTTGTCGTACGGCCTCTTCACGTCGTACCCGCTGGGTTTGCCGAGGCTCCTCTTCTCGGCGCGGCTCAGGGCGCTCAGGAGCGTTTTTTTGTCCCACCAGTCGTAGTCGCTGTCCTCGGGGAAGAGGCCCTGCTCGCTGAGGGTGGGCCTGCCTCCCTCTCTGCCCCCCAGCAGCCGCTGCCCCGCGCTGTCCCTCTTCTCGAAGCGCCGGTCCCACCACAGCAGCGGGTAGAAGGCGCCGTAGGACGCCGCGGTTCTCTTCTCGCTCTCCGCGGGGAGGTGACTCCTGTACTCGTCCCTCTCTGCATACCCTCCCTCCTCCACCTCCTCTTCATCTTCCACCTGATTGCTGCTGCGATGCTTCTTTTCTACTTCCTCCTCCTCCTCCTCCTCGTGTCTTCGGCGCCCTTGGGCGTGGGCTGGCTGTGACCCCTCGTCGTCACCGTCCCACGAGCGGTGCCTCCCCCCAGCACCACGCTGCTGCTCCTTGCTGCTGAGATACCTGCCCAGCTCTGCCTCGTTTGCACCTCCACGACCCGTCCTGCCCCCAGCACGGCGCCTCCTCTCCTCCTGGGAGCCCTCGTGGTGCCTCCTCTCCTCGCCCCGTTTCTCATCACTTTCTCCGCTGTGGTGGCGCCCTTTGTTTTCTTCTCCGTTGGCCTCTTCGCTCTGCTGCCACCTCTCTCTGTGCCGCTCGCTGCCCTGGGCCGCGTGCCTCTTCTCCTCCAGCTCCCCAGCCCCAAGCCTCCTCCCATGATAACCACTCCTCTCCTCGTGCTGCTGCTCGGACTCTTCGTGTTTCTGGTGGCGGTTCCTTTTGTCCCAGAGATGGGCTTCCTCTGCGTCTGATTCCTCAGCTGGTTCCTCCTTCTCACCACCCCTCTTCTCTTCAGAGTCTTCACCCACTCTGTGCTTCCCATGAGAACGTTGGGCTTTGTAGGGCTGCTTTTCCTCCTCTGTTTCTTCACTCTCAGATTCCTCATGCTCTTGCTGATGGGAGAAGCCACGTTCCTTAGACTCATGGTGGTATTTTTCACTTCTTTCTTCCTCTGCCTCTCCCTCTTCACCTTCAGGACTTTGGTAAGGGCTCTGCACGCCCTCCTCCGCGTGCCAGTGGCCCACGGGGCGCTGGTCACTCCCACCAGGGAACCCCTCTGTGCTCGTGCCTCCAGAGTGGGACTTGGTGTGGACAACAGCGTGCTCTACCTCTTTGTCACGACGCTTGCTCTCTTGGCTCTCTTCTTCACTCTGGTAGCTCTTCTCCTCCTCTCCTCTCATTTCCTGATAGTGTTTTTTTTCTTCTATATGAAGTCTCTCTTCTTGAGTAGGTGTGTAGTGTCCATCCTCCTCCTCCTTGCTTTTACCTGCCTCCTGAGCAAGTTGCTCCTCATCAATTCCTTTCACGTACTTCGTAGATTCCTCTTCCACCTGACTCTGTTCTTTCTCCACACTCCCAGTACCATGGTTTTCAATCTCTGCTGGGTTTTTCAAATGCCTCAATTCAAGTTGTTTGTTTTCGCTCCTCTCTCTGTCATTTCTGCCACCTACAACAACAGAAGCAGCACAATGAAGCCATGCAGCTCTCCAGGGAGGTGCTATTTCAGTCTCAATGGATAACTGGCTTCCCAAAGGGGCAAGAAGATTTGGACAGAATTAATTTTTCAATTCTGCTTTTAAAATTAGTCATTTTCTAATATTTTGTATGTTTGCCTGGAAAAAGCATTAACTCATTTTCATTTATTTAGGCATTTTAAATGTTCCACTGAAATTTCCAGAATAATTTTTCCCTCTTTGGCTTTTTTTTATTTGCGTTCACATTTTTAATACTGAATTAAATTAACTCTCATTCCCATTAAAAATCAATGGGATATGGAGTTGTGTTCAGCTCTTTGGGTGTCAGGCCTCATCCATGCTTATTCACAGGAAAGACAACTATCTGTTCCAAGCTGATCAAAATTATCTGGGGCTTTTAGCAAATTGTAAAAGCTCTAAATTGACCAGGGGAAAAAAAAAAAAAAAAAAAGAGAATAAATCTGTTACTTGGCAATAGTGATGTTTAACCAAATCATGCTCCTTCCACTATTTCCAAAACACCAAATGAAAGCCTGACTCTGACCACAATGGTAAGAGTTTGTTTATCAGTGCAGGCTGGGGCTGAGCTGCTGGAGAGCAGCTCTGGGGAAAAGGACCTGGGGGTCCTGGTGGACAGCAGGGTGACCATGAGCCAGCAACGTGCCCTCGTGGCCAAGAAGGCCAATGGGATCCTGGGGTGCATGAAGAGGAGGGTGGCCAGCAGGTCAAGGGAGGTTCTCCTCCTCCTCTACTCTGCCCTGCTGAGGCCTCATCTGGAGTGCTGTGTCCAGTGCTGGGCTCCCCAGTTCCAGAGGGACATGGAGCTACTGGAGAGAGTCCAGCACAGGGCACTGAGATGATGAAGGGATTGGAGCATCTCCTATGTGAGGAGAGGCTGAGGGAGCTGGGTCTGTTCAGCTTGGAGAAGAGGAGGCTGAGGGGGGATCTCATCAATGCTCATCAATATCTCAAGGGTGGGTGTCAGGAAGACGGGGCCAGACTCTTCTGGGTGGTGTCCAGTGACAGGACAAGGGGCAATGGGCACAAACTGGAACACAGGAGGTTCAATCTTAACATAAGGAAACACTTCTTTACTGTGAGGGTGACAGAGCCCTGGAACTGCCCAGAGAGGTGGTGGAGTCTCCATCTCTGGAGACATTCCAAACCCATCTGGACGTGTTCCTGTGGGATCTACTCTGGGATCCTGCTCTAGCAGGGGGTTGGACTGGATGACCTTCAGAGCTCCCTTCCAACCCCTGCCAATCTGTGATTTCTATGAAGATATTTCTGCTTCACTGGTGGCAGAGTAACATCAGAAACAGATCACAAATCCTAAAAGTTTTCAGGCAATAGCTTCACAGATTTTAAAACAGATCTTTATTCCTGAAAAGCTTCTTATTATCTGATCTTCTTGGAGGAGAACTGTCTAACAGCACAAATATGGTCCTTAACCCTCCCTTTCCAGGAAGTATTTTTTCATTTTCCAAAACATGGCAAGCATAGTTTTTTTCTGAAACTAATAATGTCACAAAGCCTGATGTCTGATGGCATTCAGCATCTCCTAGAGAACTGGGGCTGAGTTAGATACAAAGGGCACACACCTCAACACAGGGGCAGGCAAGCATCGTGCCGTAGGAACGAGCTCATCTCAATGGAGCACTCCCACGGGGTCTCCAGACCTCTGGAATTAGCACCACAAACTTATTCATTTCTGGGCTGAGCAGAAGTCTGCCCTCTCCTGTGCTGGGTGTGGATTCAGCTGCCACCAGGCACAGGGGCCTTGCTGAGTGAAGTGGTTATCTGAAGTGACATTTGTTGACCTCTCAGGCTACCTACAGAGCTTGTCTAGCCCTCTCAGACTCTCCAGGTGGCTTAGGCAGAGAGCCACACACGTTATCCAAGAATCCCTGGCAGTCACAAGGTCAGGCTCTTTGAGAAAGACAGACTAAACAGAAGAAAAACAACTTTGACACTGAAATTTGGAGGCACCAGTTTCACACAGGCTGAAAGAACAATTCACCAGCTCCCACACAAGAGAGAGTCCATCTACCAAATTCCTTTCACAAGTTCAGGTAGTGTTGTACTTACTCTTCCTCAGGATTTCTTTGCATTCAGGATTAATTGGTGGTGCATTTGGCTGAGACAGAGCATTGGACAGAACTTCCACTATGCATCGTGTTACCTAGAAGAAATAAAATAGGAGGAGAAAATCTCAGGGTGAAAATGGAAGTCTTACTTCTGACCCATTAGTGAGGAAAGCCAGTGCAGGACTGGAGTTCAGGATAGTATTTATGAGTTTTGTGTAATCCCCAGCTCTACCACAACCTCCTGTGCATTTGGGCAACAAGTGCTTTGCTCCTCACTCCCATATCAGTAAGAAGAGGGCAGTGATTAGCTCTTCTCATCTCCCCTTGTCTTTCCATAGGTAACAGGCTCCTTCTGTACATTTTAAAGTATTAAATACCCTGTTCAGTACAAAGGAGAGTCAAACAATATGTGGTAACAGCACCCTACAAAAAATATAACCAAGACAACACTTGTTAAAACGATGAGGATCATCCTGTGGGTCTGTCTTAAGAAGGATGCTGCAAAGGTGTCACCAGAAGGATTGCCTGGATTGCCAATGAACCAAAACCACCTTCATATCCTCTGTGAGTGACACACTCCACATTTTTTTCATGTGTGTGTGTGCTGCCAGCCCTGCCTCCTTCAGTGCTGAACATTCAGCTGGAAGCAGAAGCAATCGATTTAGGAAAGCCACACAACCTCCTCTAACCCTAAGAGCAGGTCATGGCATCTGTTTAATCAAACAAGTAAACAATCTCTTTCCAGAGCAGAAGATGAGAAGACTGCATTAGAAAGCCCATTACACAGTTGGTAACTGTGGATATTTCATCTTTCTTCGACGCTGCCGTCTCACTTTTTAAAGTCTGATCACCTGCACCATCAAATAATATTTCAGATCATTTTCTGGGCAGCTGTATAACACTGTTTCCAAAGTACCACGCTGACACAAGAAGCCAGCTTCCATTTTCATCAACCTGAAGGGACTCCAAGCCCACATCAGGGATGATCTCTTAAGAGTCTACCCCTAGAAAAAACAAACCATTACCCTGAAAGTTTAAAGACAAAACATGGAGAGCTGTTTTGATGACTGCTGCTTTCTGAAATGGGCTTTGACATGCAGCTACTCACCATTTCTTCAATATGGTCTTTTTCCACTGGAACTGTGCTGACACCTAGAAGAGAAACCAATTATTACAGGCTCATTAATCCTAGCAACAAGCATCACTGACAGGAGTCCTCAGTCAAATTAGTTTGATGAGACAGCTTGAGTTTTGGGTTGGCAGGTCAGTAAAACAGACACGTATTGCATTACATCTTTTCTTATTCAGGATGGAAAAGCAATGTCAAGTTGGAACCTAGCACGAGAAGAGGCGTGTTGACATTTCTGGCACAAAAAGAATATGCACCAAAAATCAGAAAGCAATGCTTAAATTCCAGGGCTTGAGCTTTACTGCAAGTTAGGTCTTCATGTGGTTGTACCTGTTTGGTGGTAAAAAAATAGGAAACAAACAAGGCCTGTTTGGACCCCAAGAATCTTTTGGCTTCTGCTTCGAGTGCCCCATCACCACCTCCCCAACTCGAGACCATTCCTCAAGGCTTTAAAATGACTACTGTCCCAATCCTAGTGGAGAAATCCCATCTCACTTGGCTAGGAAGTGGCTCTTGGAAGGAAGGACAGAGCCAGAAGTGACAGAAAAATTTCTGTTCCCTGTGTGGTCCATTATCACTCCAAGAAACAAGCAAAAAATCAAATCCCAGTGGAAAACTTCCTTCCTCTGGAAGGAAATGGCACAACCCATCTCTCCCTCTGTCTCTGTCCTGCGGATACGTGGGGTAATGACCACCTCCTGCCACCAAGTTCTGCTGTACCCAGTGCAAGGTATTTGCCTTTGGAAAGAAGCTGTTGGAAATGAAACCTCCACACTGCTTTATTTTGCCATCACTGCTGCAGCATGTGTCCACCTGGTTAACGAGCTTCGCTGCTGTGTGCCTTATTAACGAACCCTGTTGATTCTCATCCACCTTGAGATGTGCAGAGGGGAAGGTGAGCAAGCCTGCAGCCACACACAGGAGCAAGGCTCACTGCATCACAGCTTCACAGACTTAGCACACAGCCACAGCACCCAAACATACAGCGTGGGGGGCAGTTCTGAAGCTCTCCCACGAGGCCATGGTCTAATGGTCAGGGAGATGATGGGACAAAGGTTGGACTTGATGATCCTGGAGGTCCTTTCCAACCAGAGTGATTCTGTGAAGTCAGGATAGTCTTTAAATGCATCTGTCACCCTCTCAGAAATACTGCCTGGGAGGGACAGCAGGAGAGCATCTCTGACAGATGCACATGAAGTGGGTCATGGAGACAAAGGGGGTGAGGTTCCCTTGCAGCCTCAGGGGAACCAGCAGTGCCCCAGGGCAGTTTCCTCCAAGGCAGACAGGAGTGCGCAGCCTTGCGCTGCTGACGGCAGCAAACCCTTTCTGCTCTCCTGTGTCTGCAGAGGAAGCAGGCACCCCCTGAGCACGAACTCTGGGTGTAATAACTGAACACAACACAATAATAACTCTCTTGATACTTCTACTGCCAACCTCTTTTTGCTCCCCCAAGCACATATGTAGGAATGTGCTTCTCCAGCCTCCAGCTCTCCCCTGCGTATACAACTGTGAGCAGGGAAGGGAACCCACACAAGGACAGCACAGAAGGGATTCCCCTAAAATAGCACTGCATCCCTACCCCATCCTCTCCCCAGAACTCCAGCTGGTGTGGGGGAGAGACACTGCTATACAGAGCCAACCCTCTCCCCCATCTTCTGCGTTCAGCGCTCACTGAGCTGGGTTTTAGGCTACTTTGTTTACTAACCTAGTATGCAAATAACTACCACACTGCACAGTGCTGACACTGCTGCAGTCTAACCTGCCTGCATCCTCAGTCTGAGCCTGCAGGGTAAGGATGTACATACCCAAGGGAGCAGGGGACCACCAGCAAAGGTCCTGCTACTAAAATGTGTTAGGACATTCTCCCAGTGCCACAGGGGCTGGAGATGCTGCTCTTGCAGCACGAGCTGCTCACATCACCACTTCCATGTAAGCAGAGGGGATGACCTGCTCCATTGCCTCTTCTTGACGTGGCTCCCCTGGGCCTCCAGCCCATGAGGAACCACCACACACACGAGGGCAAACATCTGAGCTGCCCTTGTAGTGACGCTGCCACAGCGCGTCTCCGGTGCGTCACGCCCAGCTGATGTGATAAAGCACAGAACAGACAAACTTCTCAACATCTTTTGCTATGAGAGATGCCAACTTTGGGCTGCCTCTCGAGCCCTGTGTCAGTGGGTTTTTGCTGGGTTAAAAACTGGCTGGATGGCTGAGCCCAGAGAGTTGTGGTGAATGGAGTTAAATCCAGTTGCAGACCGGTCACAAGCGGTGTCCCTCAGGGCTCGGTCTTGGGGCCAGTCTTGTTTAATGTCTGTATCAATGACCTGGATGAGGGGGTCGAGTGCACCCTCAGTAAATGTGCAGATGACCCGAAATTAAGTGGGAGTGTCAATCTGCCTGAGGGTAGGGAGGCTCTGCAGAGGGATTTGGACAGGCTGGAGTGATGGGCTGAGGGCAATGGGATGAGTTTCAACAAAGGTAAGTGCTGGGTCATGCACTCAGCACTTGTGAGACCACACCTTGAGTACTGTGTCCAGTTCTGGGCACCGCAGGATAAGGAGGACATTGAGGTGCTGGAGCGAGTCCAGAGAAGGGCAACGAGGCTGGTGAGAGGTCTGGAACACAGGCCTGATGGAGACTGGCTGGGGGAACTGGGGTTGTTCAGTCTGGAGAAGAGGAGACTGAGAGGAGACCTCATTGCCCTCCACAACTACCTAAAAGGAGGTTGTAGTGAGGCTGCTGTTGGTCTCTTCTCCCAAATGACTAATGAAAGGATGAGAGGAAACGGTCTCAAGTTGCGTCAGGGGAAGTTTAGGTTGGATATTAGGAAGAAGTTCTTCAGTGAGAGGGTGGTTGGGCACTGGCACAGGCTGCCCAGGGAGGTGGTGGAGTCGCCGTCCCTGGAGGTGTTTAAAAAATGAGTGGATGAAGCACTTGAGGCCATGGTCTGATGGTCTGGTGGTTAGGGAGATGATGGGATAAAGGCTGGACTTGATGATCCTGGAGGTCCTTTCCAACCATGGTGATTCTATGATTCTATGGTGCAGGACTATAAAGCCAGGCTGCACTCACTGCCCTTGCCCTGTCCCTCAAAGCTCTCGCCTCTCCAAGGAGATGCACAGATAAATGACCGTTCAGCAAGCGCTCGATTAACAATGAAAGCTGACATGCACAGAGGAAGCATTATGCTGCCATAACAATGTCAGAAGCAGCAAATAGTATTGGACAGATGTCATATTAAACTGCTTAGAGGAATAAAATGAGCATCCAATCCATCCCAGAGCCTGAAATCATATATTGAGGCAGCTGCTCTGCCAGAGCCAAGATGGGAAGCCTGTGGGGAGCCAGCGTGCCCCACTTTCCATCAGTGCTGGCAGTGCTAGCCCATGCCAGCTGGCAAAAGCTCCCCCAGGGCCACCTGCCAGCTGGAGATGGCTGGCCAACACCTCTCCCTTCCTCTCCACATGTGCTCAGGAGGGGCAAATCCATCACCCTGGCCCCGCCGACAGCGGCTTGTGGGGCCACAGCAGAGAGCACAGCTGCAGGGTTTCCCAGCAGAAACCACAGATGGAAACCCTTCCCCTGCTCATGCAGGAAAACCCCACCAGACACCCACAAAGTAACACAAAGCCTTGGGTCTGCTTTCCCCTCCTGCAGCAAACCTGCCCAGGCAGTTACCAACACATCATTTCCTTCTGCAGAAGTGCTGAGAGCTGACGAAGATCACAGAAAAGGATGAGAGATGCAGGACAAAGTCTCCAAGATTGGGACAGATCTTTTGGTGGGTCCCTGATGAAATCCCCTCCGCTTCGTTAATGCCAATGACTCAGTGCAGTGCCATCGCTCGTCAAAGTGTCAGCAAAAACCCGACCATGGAAACTTTGGCACATTGATTTGCAGAAGGAGCACTGGAAAGTTCTTGAAGTTACTGTTTCACTGACTCCCACCCCCAAACAAATCCTTGGTTCAATGATTCTGGCTGGCTTTTGAAGTGAGACAGCCAAAAAAGGTGTGAGAAGGTACCTGACCTGTGAGATGGCACCAACAGGGAGAAGCACTGGGAAAGAAATCTCCGTGGGGTCTGGTGAGCTTCTCTGGGCTGGGGGCTCTTCCCCCGTCCTGCACCCTCCCCTTTGGTGACAATAGGGGCACCTGAAGCCAGTCCACTTCACCACAGAGTTTCTGCACGAGTCCAAGAAGCGTTTCCATGTGGAGCCCTCTCACACCTAAACCCGAATTTCTCAGCCCAGAACGACACCGGTTCTTTCAAGACGCGATGCAGCGCGCACGAAAAGCCACACAGCCAACCATCACCTCACCCTCGGTGTGCTCAGCCTCCGTTCCACAGCCCGGGTGTGGGACTGAACCCCACACCCGTGTCCCGGGGGTAACGCTGCACCCAGCCCCGCGCCGAGCCGCCCCTCCGGAACGGAGCCGCAGCGACCCCGGTCCGCCGGGGGACCCCGCCGCCTCCCTCGCCCCGCACCGGCCGGAGGGGCGACCCCGAGGTGACGCCGCCCGTGACGTCATTGCCACCCCGATGGCGTCACCCCCCTCCGGTACCAGGGGCTCGACACCCCCCCCCCCCCCCCAAACCCCGGGTCCCCCGGGCAAGGCGGGCAGCGCGGGGCCACCCCCGGACCGGCCGCCCCCCGCTCACCTGCCAGGGCGGCGGCGGTGGCCCCCAGGAGCCCGAGCAGCGCTGCCGGCCCCATCTCCCCTCCGCTCGGCTCCGCGCCGCTCGGCCCGGCGCATCGCCTCTATTTAAAGGGGGGAGCGGGGGCGGAGGAGACGGGCGGGGGGCCCCCGCGGGGAGCCTGCGTCACTCCGAGCCCCCGGGGGCGGTGCCGCCACCCCCCTCCATCCCCCCCCCCCCCATATCCCCGTCCGCTCCCCCACAGCGGCACCGCCCGCAGCGGTGGGACCCCCCCTTCCCCTCCATCCCGCACCCCCACCTCCATCCCGCCGCCTCCCCGCAGCACGGGGGAAGTCTCTCCCAGTTCATTTTCCATCCCTTTGCGGCTCCCACACCCCCGCCCAGTGCCCCCCAGTGTCCCCGCACACCCCCGCCCCGAGGATGCGGTACCGCCCGCGGGGCTTCCTCGGCGGCGGAGGATGCGGAGGTGCGCGGCTCCATCCCCGGGCACAGCATCCCCGCGGCGCCCCCACTCCAGCCCGGCTGCCCTTCCCCTGCCGGGCTGCTGCCCCTTCCACTCACATCACCGCCCCCCCTTCTCCCACCCCCCAGCAAACCCCGGCCCCGAGGACGGCGGGGAAGGGATCCCCGCACTCGTGTCGTGACACACCGGCTGCCTCGCGAGTCTTACCGGGGAAATCACTGCCCTTCACATCCATCCCTCTCGCTCGCTGCGATGATGCTCGGGGGAGCCAGAGCAAACCTGCAGAGAACAAGTTTTCCATCATTTTCTCCCCCTGCTCGGATGGGCACACAGGGCACAAAGGGCAGGGGCTGACAGCTCCCCCCAGAGCACCCTGGACACCCTCAGCCCCCTTCCCAGCCGAGCAAAGGCACTGGGAGACCGGGGCTCGGTTTGCTTTTCCTTTCAGTAACTCTTAGAGGGCCATCTCCAAATTCCGTGTGGTTTGCAGCAGTTCTTTTGTGGCTGTTGTCAGTGGCTCATTAATTGCCAGCGTCCACGGAGGACCACAGATCCATGCATCAAAAGGGCAGTTCTCTCTCTTGTCCTGACTGTTATACTGTGTGCTAACAGTGCCAGGCTGCTATAACCATATATCCCTTAAACAGATTAAACCAGGACACAATACCCCAAGTGAAACTCACAGCCAGCTTCCTCTGTGCATCAAGGGGACTTAGCTCCGTGGGACAGAAGGTGGCCTTCAACTCCGGGGGGCAGAGCCAGACCCCTTGCATTCAGACTACAGCTTCTGCAAAATAACAGAGCCCAGTTACCCACCAAGCAAATCACCACTGCAACTTCTCCTCTGCTTCCTCAGCCATTCCCACACCACCCTGACACGTGCCCCATGTCCACGGGCAGATGTTTCTCTGGAAATCATCACCCTTGTCTGCAGGAAGTCAAGAGCCCAATTCAAGTGACTATGGAGAAAATCACTGGCTCCACAGCCCCCATGTCCTCCCCTGCCTGTGTGAGGACTCAGCCTGGCCTCAACCTCCTCAGCTGCTCACCAGAATGCATTTTAGGTGAAACATTTGCCATTTACACGTTCTCTGTTTCCCCAGGTGCATAAATAGCACTCTGGCTATCCTTGTGTAACTGCTCGGCTCCAGCATTTGCTTGGCTATACCTACCTTGGACATGACAGTCAAGAGGGGCAAGTGATGCAAAGATGCTGGATATAACCAGCCAGCTATTTTAGTATCTACGAGGTCTTTGTACTAAGTCCCTGTTGATGATCCAACCACCACTCCAGAACAGGCAGCTGAGATGGAGCAGTCCCACACCCCTGCCTCACGTGGCACCTAACCCATCCCTTGCACTGCAGCAGCAACCACTGGGACTCCATGGCTGTTTTCTCTGTGCCAGTTGGTTTCTTTACATCTGATGTGTAGGGTTTCGCTGAAACGCTCCCTCACCTCAGCGTTGGGTGGGCTGATCCCAAAGAATGAAGAAGTCCTGTACTTGCCCTTGATAAGAGATGTCAAAGCAGTGCCATCAGTTACATCAGCATCTACATGGGAGCATGTGTTAATGCCTTCAGATTTGATCAGAATCGAGGTTACAAAGATTTGCAAGGTTTGCAGGAGGTCACTCAAGAGGTCTGTGACAGGAGGAGGGACCAAACCGGAATGGAATATATCTAATCTGGAATATTGTGTCCAGTTCTGGGGCCCCCAGTTCAAGAAGGACAGGGAACTGCTGGAGAGAGTCCAGCACAGAGCCACAAAGATGATGGAGTGGAACATCTCCCTTGTGAGGAAAGGCTGAGGGAGCTGGGTCTCTTTAGCTTGGAGAAGAGGAGACTGAGGGGTGACCTCATTAATGTCTATAAATATGTAAAGGGTGAGTGTCATGAGGATGGAGCCAGGCTCTTCTCAGTGACATCCAATGATAGGACAAGGGGCAATGGGTACAAGCTGGAACATAGGAGGTTCCACATAAATGTGAGGAAGAATTTCTTCCCAGTGAGGGTGACAGAGCACTGGCACAGGCTGCCCAGAGAGGGTGTGGAGTCTCTGGAGACATTCAAACCCACCTGGATGTGTTCCTGTGTGACCTGACCTAGGTGTTCCTGCTCTGGCAGGGGGATTGGACTGGATGATCTTTTGAGGTCCCTTCCAATCCCTGACATCCTGTGATTTTAAAACATGATCCCACAGACTTTTCTGCCAGCACTGGAAATCCAGACAGAGAGAATCCAAGCCCTTTGCCTGTAGTCACTCAAGCCAGCCTGTATTTTCAAAACAATGTTTCATGGACTTTTACAGCCAGGTCTCAGCTGGCCCAAGCTTCCCCTCAGCCTAGGAAAGAGACGTGGCTGCATTAAATCAGGATTACAGCAGGCAGTGGCATATTTCACTCCATCAGCTCTGAGTGGCACACCCCAACCTCCCTTCTCAGCTGTGTCAGAACTTTCTTTGCAGTGATATACACGCCTCATAATGTTGTGACAATCTATTGCTCTATGAATAAACAGTATTTATCCTGCTGGATTCTCTCAAATACAGACACTTTTGAAAAAAATACACGTTTGGCTCATCCTAGAAGCTAGAACTTCAAAGGATGACAAGCGAGTTTCCGTGCCTGAGCTCCTTCTAAATTGAGAGGAGACTGCTCAGGGAGTATGAGGATTGCTCTCCTCTAATTAGGTGTGCTAGTGGGATTATCTTCATTCTTGGATGCCAATTAGTTTTCATGGAATGAAAATCCTGCAGCTTGTTTCATGAACAAACTCATCTCTTTCATTGAGAAGGTGCTAAGGGGATGGAGCTGGAGAAAACCACCAATCAAATCTGAAAAGCCAGCACCTCAAGGGACATCATCCATCCAGCTGCACTAATGGCAGCACAAATCCGTACACACATATGCAGTGCTGGTTGCAACATACTGGATAATGGAGCTGCAGAGATGCTGAGGCTTTGCTGCCATTATACATTACTGTATATATATTTACCTGGAGCTCACTAACACCAACTGTTGCAGTGGCTAAGAGCTGGTGCAGCACATTGTAGAACTCCTAAGATGATAATTGAATTCCTGGGGCATGGTTCAACAATGAGGCAGAATCAGGTGCCTGGATCATCTCTTTGTATGGTGATGGCCTTCAGAGGAGTTAAAGTCCATCAGATGCATCCACTGGAGAGGGAACAAGGCAGTGCTCTGCTGGATCCTGGCTGCACTGCATCCAGTCAGGGGGCCTGGCAAAGCAGAAGGGACAACCCTCCAGGGGTGCATATGCCCATATACACCCCAAAATCTTTGCAGGCCTTCAGCCAGAACCTCTGTGAGAGGTGGCAGCCAGGACCACACTCAGACCTCCTCCTTACTGAGCAAAGACTGTTTATCCTATGCTGGGCACCTGGCTTGTCGAGCTACAGGAGGATCTGACAAACAACAGGGACAGAGGTACCAGGAACAGCATCTGCTTGAGCTGAATCCACGGGAGATGAAATCATACTGCTATTAGATAAGCCGAAAAATAGTGATAAAAAAATGCACCTTTGTAGCAGAACTGAGTCCAGGGGATGCAAATCCCCTGAATGCACCAAGGTATAAACCCACCTAATTCTGTATTTAGCTTCCAATTTAAAAAACACACGTCTTTGGGCTCCACTGTAATATTTTTGGATGTTTTTTGCCCTGAAAGTTAAACATCTCTGTCACTGCCTGTGGCCTTAGGGCATGGTATGAATGACCTGCCCAGCAAACCGAGCTCCAGCTGGTAGGCAGAGGAGCTGTGAACAGCCCCTGCGTGGTACAGATGTGTAATTACTGTAGGGTTGGCAATTATCTTTATTTCCTTTCTATATCTATATAGCACCTCACACAGTGGGGGTTGTTCATGCCATGTGCTCTTGGGCAGTACAGAAACAACTGCTAGAAAGAGACTTCAAAGAAAATCTAAAGAATCTACAGGATATTTCTGCTACAGAACCAAGAGAACCTTCAAAGCTCAGGTCAGCTCTTCTTGAATTGTCTTTCTTGGTCTTCTATAAGAAAAGAGGGTTTTGCTCACTCATAATCCATGCAGGATCCTTCTAGCTCCAGCTCTTCAGTGACAGATCCATACCAGAGAAATAAGGTCAAATGTTACATGGCCAAACTGAAAAGAGGTTTAAAATATGCCTGTAAAACACGTCATAATTGTTAAGGGATATTAAAAATATATGCACAGACTCTGCTATGGTCTTCTGGAAAAAGCCCTGTGCCAGCTGATATAAATCTTCAGGGCCTCTGGATACACTAACAAGCTACAGAAGCTGTAAAGATACCACCAGAATGAAACAAAACCCCAAACCAAGCCAAACCCAAAATGCAGATAAGTGAGAGAGGGAGGGCCAAGTCTGATCCCAACCATCTCCCTGACATCCCAGGTTTTCCACATGAACACCTTCACATATGCTGCTCACACACACCTCTCTCCCCTCCCCAGTCACTCCTCTCTGTGTTCATCAGCTCAGATGGGTGAAAATTAGATTATGCTGTGATACAAAAATAAATACATAAATAAAAAGCAGACTTTGGGGTCCATGGAACAAAGGACAATTTTTCCACACTGCTCTGTCAGCATGGTTACCACTTCCTAGGTCCTTCCCTGACAGCAGCTCCCTGACCTTGCTTGCTCCAGGCAGTAAACACAACTTAGCTCTTGCAGTTACCCTGATGTGAAACACCACACACGTTCCCTGCCCTCCTACAAGAGAAAGGGAATTTGCCTAATACTGTAGCACTGCTGGGGTTCTTAGTCACAAGTCTCTTCATTTTATCTGTGCTGTCACTTCTCACCTTGGTACAAATTCCAGATCTGCTGTCAGGAGATGATGTGCTGGAATCCCAGTCAAACCCTGCCACTCCAGAGGAACTGATCATCAAGCTGAAACACAGCTTTGGATCCACAGGAGCTCAAAAAGCCCTTACATGATTACTCATGGCTTTATGAATTTGGCTGTGACTAAATCCTCTCCAAGCCTCAGCTGTAATGAAATTGCCTTGCTGACAACAGGAGCTACCTCCACAGCCCCAGAGGCCTCCTCCTCCACAAGGGGGGGGAAGTAACAGCACCCCAACATCCTCCTCACCACACACAAGTCCTGAACAACGAGCAGCCCCCCAAAACCTGCCAGCATGTCTCTCTGTCCCAGCTTTTGGATGCTTGGCATCACTGTAGGACCAGAGCACCCAGGCAGCTGATGCCCAGAGAGCCACCTGAGAGCTATGGGGCATCTCACCCTCCAGCCTGGGCACAGTGGAGCTGCACACCTAGGCTCCCCTCCAAAAAACCCCCACAAAACAACCCCTGCCCAACCACCCCCAAAATTTATTTATTATTTTTTTTAAGTAAGTAATTAACCACGCTGGTAACCTCACTGGTGAAAAAGTTTGGGGCTTGTGCAGTAGACTGTAAAAACAGGATGGAAATTTCTTTCAGCAGGCAAAATGCTGACCTAAGCCCTCGTATTTGGAGTGCTGCTTGTCATGAAGCAAAAAATGACTTTTACAGTTGCCTTTGCACTGCAAATAATTTCATTTAGGCAATGAAACAGCCCCATTCAGTGTTTCTGCCTGCATTCTGTCAACTGCGTATGTCCAATTTAATATTTACAGACTGAGGCACTAGTCTGGCTTGCTCAGTAATTAATTTCTTTAAATATTTATAGCACTTTGACTATAGCAAGGGTTCTGTTTGGTAAGAACAATATTGTTCTGTGACTGATAGTGTCATGGAAATTTCAGAGGCAAATTTCAGTTTTGTCAGATAAAAACTTTCCTTTGAAATCGTTATGGTCTGTTGCAGAAATCTATATATTTTTATTGCTGAAAGACCTATGTACTGACAAAAAAATAAATAAATCCCATTATGCCCTTGCACATAATTCCAGCCTGAAAACTCAGCACTGAGAGATCTATTTCATGACACCAGTAATCACACAGCAAAAGGAATGGCCAAAGAAATTTTCAGTCACCTCTTTTCAATGGCCACTGGCACTAAAACCAGAAACACAGCTGCAAAAAGACCCCATGAAAGAGAGAGCAAAACCTGCAAAATGCGAGAGTTTTTGCTAATATCTCTTCCCACTAGAAAATTCCCTTTTTAATTTTGCATGTCCCAATTTTAAGACTTACAGGCTCTTTGTGTGCTTATAAAAAAGGCTTAAGAGGCTTAAGTTTAAATGCAGCCTTGGGAACTGGAAATACCTGGCAGATACTCCATAAATTTGTCTAGTTCCATCGCCTTCAGAGACTACACTCAGATGACACCAGCTGAGAGCCAGGACAAGGGAGCACATCCCTGACCTGTCATTTTAGGCTTTGCTGGAGACACGTGAGTTTTCAGGCATTCCCTCCTGGGTAAGATGATAACTACCTATATTTGTGATGTAGGGACAATTTTCCAGAGACAAATGATAGTTATAATTCCTCTGCAAAATGCCATATGGACAAGGTAGGGCCTGTCAGGGATGCTCACACACAACCCCCCCATTCACTGGACACCATTCTGTGCCTGAGTTTTTTCCAGTCTCATCTCCCCCATTAGAGCTCCAGGGAGCTCAGATAACTCACTCCAGCAGTGAAGCAGAAGAACCACATTTCCTCCCTGCCACTGCAGCACGCCAGTCAGCACAGCAATCCCCCCTGGCTCTGGAAAAACAGCCACCAGGATGTGGGAAGTCAGGAGGAATGAGCAGCTGGGAGGGAGAATGATGGGTGGGGAAAAGCCCAGCAGACAGTGGCTCTGCAAGCTGAGTGGCAGTAACTGCTTCTCCTCGCAGGAGGAGGGCCCAGAGTATGGGTCCCCAAAAGCAAAGGCTTTCAAATGCAACCTAAACCTTCCCTCCAACCCTGCAATAACCAGGAAAGCACCCTCTCAAGGATAATCACAATCTTTTCAGAGGGGATGGTCACAAACTTTCTGGCTTTGCCACCTCTGTACAAACTAGCCAGGCAGCACTGGCATACCAAAGCTCCAAGCACAGATGCTACACATGGATCCCATGGCCCCACACCAGGGCCACAACTCTGTCCCAAGGTCTCTCCCTGGTCAGAGAGAGGACCAGAGTCTGGCAGAAACTCACCTCCACACTGCCTGGCACTCATTCACCAGCCCATCCATCTAGCTGGGCTTGATGAGAGGTTTATGATTTCGTGGCTACCAGAGAGCAGATACTGGGTTCCTGTTGCACTCCCTGGAAAAGCACCAATTTTCAAGGAGCAGCATCTACTGCAAGCAGGAGACCCTTGGGGGTGACTCAGTCCAGCCACTCCACATGACCTTTGAAAGGCTGAGCAGAAAGTATTTTAAATACACAGGGAGGAATAAAAATACGTGCTGGTGCAAGCCCTGATGAAAGGCCCAGCATCCAGTTGTAAGTTTGGGGGTAGAGAGGTGATGCAAGCAGGCAAAGCAGGAAAAGTGACCCTGAAAGAGACTCTGCTACCCTGGATATGGGGAAGAGCACCATCTCCTCTCATCAATGCTAGCACCACAGAGGCACCCCATGGTAGTGGAAGAGGTGGGGAAAGGGTCCAGAAATCAGGCTGACCCTGTCCAGCACACCACTGCATTTTGAGCCTGACCCACTGCTGCCTCTGGAAAGACTCCCCCAGCCTTCAAAAGAGCCTTCAGCCACAGTCTGTGTTTCCTCATCCCAGCAGAGATTTTTTTTCCTCAGTAATTCACATGCAACAGATTTACTATTGAACTTCAGACAACCAGCATCAACACTCACAGAGACAAAACCCAGCCACGGGACTTGTTTACACACGTTTCTCATCACTCCATGTGGCACTTGCCTCGTGGGCTTCTCTTTCTGCTTCCAGCACCAATAATACATCTCACAACTAAGCCCAACGTTTCCTTACCAGAGTGAGAACTCAGAAGACAAAAAAAAACAACACCCCAAAATACAGAACAAAGCAATTCCCCTATTGATCCAGGCATCCCATGGAGGGAAGAAGTGCCTGGAGACCACACAGGCAGTTACCCCATGGCCACCTTCAGGTGTGTCCCGATTCTCTTGGCCCTCAGACCATGCCCAGACCCAGGGAGGATGAGGGGACAAGGCTGTGAAAACAAGCCAGCCTCACATTGCTCAGGGATGTGGTGTAGTTGAAGGATGCTCAGGGATGTCAGTGTTAGGTTGATGGCTGGACTCAATGACCTTCAAGGTCTTTTCCAACCTAGGTGATTCTGTGAAACAGTTCTTAAACAAGAGGGCCTGGACCACAGACACAGAACTGTTTTATCTCAACCTCTAACTGCAGCCTTTTTAGGGGAGCTGCTGTTAGACAAAGATGTGAGTGGAAATGCCCTGTCCTCTCACTCTTCTTTGAAGCTCCCAGACACCCAGAACAAGATGCCAGGAACTCAGAACAAACCAGTTTGTAAAGGTCACACTGAAAATGTGTGGCAGTGCATAGCACTGACCTCTCCTATCCCCACCTCAGTATGGTTAATCACAGAATCATCCTGATTTTAGCACCCATTTAGCAGCATTCCTAGCCCAGGTACTGCCAGAAATGCCTTACTCAAATGCCCCAGTGCAGGTAAGGCTGGATAGTGTTACCTGCCCTCAGGCTGCCTGACATTTCCCATTACAAGAACCTACCTTCCAGCTCAAGTGCAACTTTGTTCAGCTTGAACTGAGGTGAGATTTTCCATGCCAGATGTTCTTTTATTACAAGACTTTCCCCTCTTAAGTCACAGCACTGGCAAATAAATAGGCCCTTGCAAAGGCAATTTAAATAAAGGTTTGACCTTTCAGCCACGAGTTTTCTGGCTTTGGTTAGCTCCAGCTACTGTCTTAATCACATCTTATTATTTCATGCTCTGGGTGCTATATGCCAGTTTTTACTTTTAAGGAAGAAATGCTGGCATATGTTGTTGGCTAATAGATGTGTGGGGAAAAATAGTCATTAGGGAAAGCCTACAGAACAGGGTATTTTTAAAATGAACTTTTGTGTTGTGGGAAAACATATGCCCCACATGAAATCACCTACACTCAATAATGAAATAGACACATTTATATAGGATGCATACTGCCTGGTGTACACTGATTTTAGCAACCATATGTCCCAGTATACCCACACACACCTCAAACTCCTGGGGAAAGATCCTCTGCTGGTGTAAATGGCCCCAGCTCCACTGACAGGCTGGGAGCTGCTTCACTGATGCCTGCTGAGGCTCTGCTCTGGCACCTGGAGCTCAGCTCTCTCCTGCCTGCCTTTTTGGCTCCAGGATTGGGCAGGTCCCTGGCATGAATCAGCTCCTCCTGCTAGCTGCTGCGTGGGAGGGGAAATAGAAATTCTGTCAGAGTAGGCACCAGCGAGGCCATCGATACCAAACATCCCGGAGGAGCTCCAAGGTGAGCAAAGCAGGGAATGACTTAATAGCAGGAGGATTCGTCAAGGATGACAAAAGAGTTTGGATGAGGCATTTGTGTAAGGTTTGTCCTGTGTTCCTCCTGCTTGGCAATGATGGAGCAATTCTGGCCTCTCTTGTCGTACCCACTGGGGCTGATGGTATTCCCTTTTACTTCACTTCCACATTGAAGATCTTGTGGGGTCTTGTGTACCCACAGCCCTGAAGGGTGTTGTGGGTTTCAGGTGTTGCACTGTGAGCCAGGACACTTGCTTGAAGAGGCAGAAGGGAAAAAAAAACCCTTGGATTTGTTTTGTGCAGTGGAAGGCACCAAATGCCTTTGTAAAGGAGCCTCCACACTCTACCAGAGAGCAGAGGGGGACAAACGGAGGGGACAGCGGGTCCGTGGGAAGCCCAAAGCTCAGGCACAGCTTTCTGGGATGGCACAGGGCACACAGTGCAGGGCTCACAGAAGGAGAGGGACGGGAGGTGGGTGGAGGGGACACCTTCACTGCTTCAGGCAGGGTCACTGCAACAAGGGAGGACACAAATGAGACTGGCACGTGTGCGACCTTTGTAACAGGAATCAAGAATCCCTGCTCTCTCCTCTGTGCAAACTGCCACCACAGCATGTTTTGGGGAAAGCTGGGAAAGTTTCTTCCTCTAGCTCTGGAAATGAGTGGGAAGCAGAGGGCAGGAGGGCACTGAGGGCCCTTGGGATCACCCTGGCATGGGGGCAGCTCTGCCCCGCTGAGCAGCAAGCCATGCTTGGGTTAGAGCAAGGGAAAAAACAACTCAGAGGGGCATTTCCTACTGCACAAAGGGACAACCTGCAAGCCAACCCGCCCTGAGCGTGCACACAGCATGGACAACAACCAGCAGGAGGGTTTCAATGGTCTAATGGTCAGGAATAGGATGGGATAAAGGTTGGACTTGATGACCCTGGAGGTCCCTTCCAACCATAATGATTCTATGATTCAAGGAGACTGTAACTTCAGGTGCATTTTTTTGCCCAGTGGCAAAATGTTGAGGGGTTACAGCTAAGTCTGCTTTGGAAAGCTGAACCAAAGCAGCCCAGCTGCCTACTGAGCTCACGCTGGTGGAGCATGTTTGGGTACAAAGCAGCCCAGCATTGCCTCCAGGGAAGCAGGTTATTTCCTGCCTTAAATAATACAGTGGAGAAAAAATAAAATGATGCAGTGGGTCACAGAAACAAAGCAAACAGAGAGAAACCAACAGCCAAGAGCCTCTGAGAAGATGATTTGCACTTTGCTGAATGCTGAAGCCATGGAAGCATCAAAGCTACATCAAGTGCAAGCCAGGCAGAGAGGAAAGCAATTCACCTCTTGGAAGGAAATGCAATTCCCCAGAGGTTATTGCACAGGGACAGAACATGGGACATTTCTGTGAGGGCCTCGTACCACTCTTGGTACTTGAACATCCAGAAAAAAGTGTTCTTTACCTGGAAGGAGCCATCAGCTATCCACCCATGGATGGCCATAGTTCCAGGCCACTATTTCAGTCCTTCCAAGGGCAGCTAAGCAGAGTAACATCAAAACTAATGAACCTCTGACAGTGCTTGTGTGGCTTCTTCCACTCACAGAAGGCAAAAAAACCCAACCAAAACCAACACCCAAAAGGCAACAGGGCTGAAAATTCTAGAAATACTTGAAATTCAGGGAATAGCGACATGACAGGGGAAGGCAGGTATTTCACATAGTAACAGATACCCAGCCAGTGTAAACTCAGCAGTGTACTGGGGGTCATGGCAACAGCAAAGCTGGGACATGAACACTGAGACCAGATGTGTCTGAGGGCAGGAACATTTGCATGGGAGTGTTCATCCTTTTCTATACGTAGTGATAGGGCAGGGGGAGAGTCAGGACACTTCAAAAGCATTGGGCCTTTGGAGTAAGAGCATGAGTTGATTCATGTCTTTGACTTCAGAAGAGGTGAAAAATAACCACAGTGCAAGGTCTTTCTATATCTAACTGCTACAGATATCTGAACTGATATCCTAGACAGAGATTCCCTCCCATCCCAGGAGGGAATTTCAAGCTTCATGTACTTTCATTTGTTTTCCACAAACACATAACTTCTGGTTTTATTCACAAAAGCCACATGTTTCCTCTCCTGCATTTTGCAACAAGTGGGGAGGCTCTGTCTGTGAAGGCACTGCCCCTGGAACTGCTTTGCAGTAGCATTTCCAACCACGCAAAGAGAATCACTTTGGCCAGCTATTTCCAAACTGCATCCCATAATGTCAGATTATCACCCATCTAAACAAGTGGTGAACTGAGTTATCCTCTACCCATTTTCCTTGTAGGGAATTTGATTCCGGAAAACTTAGCCTCTCCATCACCAACTGTGCAAATCAGTGTGGACACATCAGACTCATGCTCCAAAGAAACCAAATACAGTTCCCAAAAAAATCCTCTCCTCTAGACAAGACTTGCATCAAATTTATCACCTGCTCCAGAGGTGTTTATTCCATGTCTTTGCCCTTCCTTGTGTTTGAGTGAGAGACACGCATCAATTTTTGGCAGGCTTATAGAATCATTATGGTTGGAAGGGACCTCCAGGGTCATCAAGTCCAACCTTTATCCCATCATATTCCTGACCATTAGACCATGAGCTGAATATTGTACCTGTAAGTGAGCAGTGCACAGAGGAATGACAGGTGCTCCTGACCACGTGTGTGCAAACTTTTCAAAAGGCTGCGTGTTTCAGCAGCACAGAGCTCACCACGGCCTCTGCAAGATGCCAGCCAAGATTTGTAGATGTGAGTCATAATCCAAATTTTTCAGCTGCATCCAGTCTGTTCTGCCTACATTGCTCTTTAAAATTGAACAGCTTCATCCTCTCCTCTGCTGGTATCTTCTTCATGCTCTTTCAGCAGCCACCTATTCTGTTTTGTCATTGCTTGCATCTAAAGGGCTGAGGAGTAATGAGTCTTCTCATCCCTTTTCTTGCTGCATCAGAAATTTCTAAGAAGAAAACAGAGATGTTAAAGGCAGTGGCTACGCAGCCCCCAGAGCCTGGAGGAGCTGAAGCAGGACCTCTCCCCAGAGGCACTTCACCTCCCCTCTTCTCCACCCCCTGGTCTGTAGAGAAACAGCAAAATCCCCCCACAGGGGGACCCCAGATTAACTTCCTGCATGGACACACACCTTCCCAATTAAGATTGCATTTTGCCATCATTTAAAGCCCTTAACAACAAATAAGCAGCTATTCCTTTGAATGTTTTCTAAATCTCACTCCAAAAGTGGATAAAAAGATGGCAGCTCAGGTTTTTCCAGGCCTCAGGAGGAGCACCCTGTGTGCACCCTTTCTCCTCACAGCCCCAAAGAGGGGCTCCAGGCAGAGACCTCACATTTGTTCTGAGTGGGGGAAGGCCATGTCTGGCTCTGGGACTGATCCAGGGTCAGTCCATTAGGGCTTCTTTTCTCTTCCATCAAAACCCAGCAGGTATCTCTCAAACACCAGTAGCAACAAGACCCTGCTAAAGATCAGGAACCTCATATTCTGCTCTGAGTTTTCCTTGTGGAAATTTTAGGGGTTTGGCTTTTGTTTGGTTGTTGTTTTTTTTTTAAATTTGGAGACCAGGTGGTTTTAGAGCTAAGCCAAAGCACAGACCAGTTCAGCACCAAACCCAATACAGCACCTGAAGGGATTCAGATGCAGTCCTCTGGCTTCTCCAGCTCTCTCCTTCTGGGAGGTTATTTCCCTTAAAATGACAGCTAAAAGGTTTTGCACAGCAATTCATATTTAACTGTGTGGAACAGCATAAATGTGGGTGAAAAATTATAAGCAACCCCATCTGATTCACACTGAAGACCTTCCTTCCTCCCTGTGCATCCTCAGCAATAGCTCCCTACATCCATCAGCATCAATGCCCTTGTAGCCGTGACAGAGCCGTGGTGGTGAAGCAATCCAAGTTGGCAGGGAGAGGCTAGGACTATTACTGTGATTATTGATAGCACACAAGAGCATGTTTGGTTTTTTTCCAGCTCTACCTATTGCTGAAGCAGTTGATATTACCTTTCTCCATAAGTTTTACCTGCAGGATGCTTTTCTCTGCATTCTGACAGCCCAGCACCTGCTGATATATTTACTACCACAGAAATGATGCTGGATCCTTATCTCAATTCTTTTTTTTTGCCCTAGCACCATTAACTTCAGTAGCTGGGGGAACAGCTGGAGGGTCTGCCCCAATATTTTGTGTGCCCTCCAGCATGTGTACAACACCCCTGCCAAAAAAGCAAGCAAGCAACACATGGAGCAGAACCACCAAGAAGCCAGATGAATCAGTTTCACGACTCACGGACAGCAACTTAAATCCAGACAGTCCCAGTATAAATCCATTTGCAAAGAGAGACTGCACCAAGTCCAAAGATCTTGGCCCCAGTTTGCAGCCAGCTGGGCCAGCAGGGCCTCTTCCTGCTCTGGTTAAAGTCAGCAGCCAAATTTCCATTGCCTTTGCTGGGAACACCTGCAGAGCGTGGCAGCTCTGCCAACCTGCCCCGGGCAGCGAGGCAGGAATAGCAGCCTCACGTGAAACTGCAGCAGGGAATCTGACCTGCACGAAACACAAACACCCATGCTGGGATCTGGCCAGCGTGGAAAGGGAATAGATGAGAGGTGTCAGCAGCTGGGCTGGCAGAGTGAGAGCCACCTCCAAATTGAAATGCTGAAGATCAAATGCTGCACAGTGGCTGTGCTGGAGTAACCACGTTAGCTGGGAACCTCAGTGTCGACCACTGAGATCCCAACTGTCCTTTCTTCTTTGCCCATATGCTGTCACCTTCCATACATCCCTTGCTCTTGCTCTCCATGCCTCCTTGAACACACCCACACTGGAGAACGAATGGCTTCTCCAGTCAGCGAGCAACATCACCACAGCACACCACCCCTTCGGTGGGCAAATCGGTGGGTGGAAGACATCCTGGAAGAGAGTAAAGCAGCAAAGAAGCCACTGAGCCAGATGGGAAGCCTCCAAGAGAGAGACCCTAAGTGGTTGTGTTGGTGGTCATTGCTCTGGTGCTGACTGGCATCAGGCTCTTTGGGCTCAAAGCGATCTGTTCCATTTTAAAGGGAAAACTCCTCCAGGGATTTCAGGGACTGGAGGCTGCTGGAGGGGGGTGATGGTGGGGAGGGAAACAGGACAGAAGCACTATCAAGCTGCATTTAAACTGTCAGGGGAAGGAGCCTAGGAGCACTCTACCCTGTTGGGACAGTCTCAGTACCCCAGGGAAGGGCTGCCCCCTTCCCCTGTCTGCAGGGCCACTGGCTGGGGTGGGGGGAGAGCAGCTGCCCAAAAGCTCAACACGAGGCACCTACTCACCCACCTGTGCTCCTGGAGCAATTTTCCCCCTGCCAAACTCCTCCACCTCCTCCCTGTGCTCTCACTCTTCCTGGGGTCTGTTCTCCAGCTCTCTCCCATCACTGACTGGACACTGTTGTTGGGGGGCTGCAGCCCTGGCCAAGTTCGTGCCTCTACACCTGGCAGCAGAAGACAAGGGATGTGTGGCTGTGTGTGCAGTGGTGAGAGGCATGTTAGTGTTGTTACACAGCTGTCCCACACTGCAATGCTCAGGACTGGTTTGACACAGGATCCTCGCAGCCCTACACATTTTAAGCTGGTTGCTCTTTGAAAGCTGCTTCCACATTTCTGAAGGCTCCATTGCAAGAAGGGGGTGAAGCAGTCTGTGAAAGAGCAGTTTAGTGGATCCACAATACAGGCAGATTCCCTTCTATCAGGCTGAGAAAAGTCACAAAAGCAACACCCAAAAAAAAAAAAAAAGAAAGAAAGCAAAGAAACCAGAAAAATAGGACATCCCCCCACCAACTTAGTTCATTCGAAGCAACACATCTTAGTTAAAACTGCAAACCAGCTGAAGAAATTCAAACAGACAGAACTGAGGCCCCCCGTGCTATTGCTCACCCGAGGTAATATTTGCTGTTACAGTCTCTTCCATGCAGCACCATAAAATGCCCAGTAGGAGTGTGCTGCTTTCAAGTACAGCCTGTTCAAAGGAGCTGGCGAGTCTTACTTGGAACACCTGGCAAAGGGGAGGAATGCATTCATCTCCCCATGTCCTGAAGAAATCGAGATGTTTACCAAGGAAATGAGTAATACAAAGGGTCTGGCTTTCAGCAGACTTGGAAATACACAAAACAGGTTCCAGCAAAGGTTTGTAAAATATTAATTAGCAGTGAGTGGGAAAAGGAGCAATGAGTGTTATTCTCTGTGCTGCAGTCCTGTTTAACTTAAGTGACTGAGGTCCCTCCCAGCCCAACCCATTCTATGATTCTATGATCAGGTACTCTAAACTCTCAGCATGTTTCAGCTCCTACCACCAGATATCTGACAAGACTGTCAGACTCCCCTAAACATTTAGCTAGTTTTGTTGTCATTAAAAATCAATGGGATTTTGGAGCTTGCTTTATGCAGTTGAGTTCTGCTTTGCTTCTATAAGCACCTAAAATATGAAAACCTGCCATAAAAAAATTAAGTTTATTCCAAACTTTAATGAGAACCTAACAATAAAAGTTTGAAGCAGACAAAGCTCGGAATTTTTCCGTAAGGTTTCTTTGACTTGCAAGCCCCCCAAGCAAGCTGTGAAACAAAGCAAAAGCTACATCAAAGCAGTGGGCCTGGCAACCCTGGTAAGGACTACCACGTAACCATCTTCTGCCACCCAAGTGTCTCTTTTAGAGCCTCATACATCATTCAAGAACAGAACATTTATAAGAATAACTGCAGGCAATAAAGCACAGCTTTAATGACTGACAACCTGTCCAGGGAGGGACCAGAAGCTCTGCTTGCTCCTGGCTGACCACTTCAAAGGGCTCCCACATGCTGAGCAGAGGCACCTGAGTTGCAGCCTTATGTGACAGCAGGACTCTTTCCACCAAGGCTTTGACAGAGGGAGCCCAGTCCCACAGCCCTCACGCAGCTCCTTTCCTCAGGATTTACTCCCAGCTTCCACAAGCACAAAGCAAAGGAGAATTAGACCTGCCAAATTCATAGTGATGCATCAGACCCAGCGCACTTTAAATTCCCCAGGTGGCAGTGACCAGAGAATTAGTCCTTCAGGTCACCTCTTAATATCACAGGGCAAGCAACAGTCACCACAACTCAAGCTGGACAGTGAGTGCATTGGGCCAGTTCCCACTGCAGCCAGTAGTGATCTTGTCAATCAAAACCAGAGCAAGAAAGTTCTGGGTATAAACAGCAGCAAAGCTTGTTAGAAGAAGCAAACCTTCGCTGTAACCAACCAACACCAGATGATCCCTACTGGAGAGCAACCACCTCCATGGTTCAAACACCTCACAGAACATTTTCCTTCATCCATCAACACACCAGGGAAGTAATCAGACTTGATGATCTTAGAGGTCTCTTCCAACCAAGGCTATTCTCCAGTTCTGCCTTGTGCAGTGCCAACAAACATAACAGAGTGTACTCAAGCAATGAGCATTGCCTTCCTTTCTGTGAAAGCTCTGGGCTCAGACACTGTGGTATCAGAAATCAGCAGGGGTTAAGGGGCAGGGAAAGAGCTGCAGAAAGCAGCATTGTCCCTACAGAACCAACTAAGCACCCCACAGTCCTGGGCATGCTGAGATGAGCACTGCTGTTCCTAGATACTCTGCATCTTACAGCAGGCAGCTCCCAGGGCAGCTGGCACCAACTCTGCAGCTTCCCTATGGACACCTCTGCAGAGCCCTTACTCATGAATCTATTTCAGGTTGCTCTTAAATCAGCTCATATAGATAGGAAAAAAATCCCCAGCCTGCTCAGCTGGTGCATTTGAAGTGTTAGAAACATCATAAAGGTGAGAAAGCTTTTATTTCCCTTTTTTAATCCATCCTGTTAAAAAAAAAAATAACCTGCTCAGAATCCATATTTCCTCTTTCTCTCTCTCATGTACACACACACACTTTCTGTTGAAAAAGCTCACCCACATTGCAATCATGATCTGTGGGATCACGTCTGTAGGTAAACACACACAGCACCCCCGTGGAGGCACAGGCACTACAGTATCAAGTCAGGTATAGAAAAAAAATCTGAAGTTTCCTCCCGAGGTCGGGGGTGTACCATGCCAAGCTCGTTCAATCAGCCTGTTACAGTCAACAGCACTTGGACATCCATGTGTACAGAGGGGCTGGGCTTGGGCTGGGCCACTGCTCAGCTGGGGAAAGACTGTCAGTCAGTTTAAAAGCTTGGTATGCAAAACTCTGTTTGATGTCCCAGCAATAGACACTGTATCACTCATCCCAATTAGTCAACACATCCCAAGCAGTGACACAGATGCTCCTTCTGCAGTGCTGCCCTGCAGAGAGCGAGGTGGCAAGGTCTGCTCCAGCTGAACCCCCCCATGGAGTATGTGCATTGAAGGAACAGTGTCTTTCCGAGAAAGTCTTCTCTTTGGAGCGAAAGCAAAGCTCCAATGACAGAAACAAACCAGCATCTTGCTCACTTCTCATGTGACACGTCAGGGCTATGCTCGGTCCGTGTGTGTTTCAAGAGGAATTGCAGGACGTCATCAGAGAGCCCGGGTGTTCTCTTCCTGCCTTCCAGCATGACTTCTCCTTCAGTTGGCTTTGAAAAACAGGCAGTAGGGGGGTAGTTTGGAAAGATCTTACACCCATCTCTGTTCAAGACCACCTGGGCCATTTGCAGGCAACGTGACACATATTTTGTTCCATCCTGGTTTGCTAGTTCTGAAATTTTCTGCGACAGACATCGTGAGGCAGCCTCGTAGGTGGGATCCTTTCTGTCTGGCTGGTTTTCGCTGTACCTTTTGTAGAAGCCATCAAGAGCTTTCCCAACACTGGTATCTTCTGCACTATCATGTTCATACATCCATGAGAACACACTGTCGTTAGGCTCAGCGGGCTCACACAGCCCTGCTTTTGGGTAACATCTCACTTTTGCTTCCTCAGAGCTTCCAGCAGAAAAGCTCACAGGAACTGCAGAGGGTAGGCTGCTCTCTCCTGCAAGCACAAGATCAATGAAACTCATTAGTCACCAGGTCATCCCTGTGGCAAAATAATTTTGTTCTCCCTCCCCTCACTGCAGTCTGGCAAACAGGCTCGGTGCAGGAGTGAGCTAAGCACTGCTTTAAAGAGGTCTGGGCTGCCTGAGGGGCTTGCTGCAGAAATTCATGTAAGATGGGCTGTATCTGGGGATCTCACAGCTGTCCCAGCCTCGACCCTCTGCAGTGACTGAACCTACTTGGTGGAACAGACGACCTGGCTCCTCTCAGTCCAAAGAGGTGGAAATTGGGATCTGCTGCTGCTTGAGATGACAGCTGACCCACACAAAAGTCTAGTTTGCAGCTGAAGCAGTTCTGCCTCTGTCTTTTTTTCTCCCATCATCTCCACATCTAATCCTTCCATTTCCATAGTCCTCAATTTTACTCCTACAGCACAATGTGCAGTCCTCCCCTCCAGCTTTCAGCCAGATCCAGCCTCCAAACCAACTCTGTTCTGGTGACAGCATAGAGTTTGGGAATGGGGCCTGCAAAGGGGACCTTGTGCTTCCCCATGAAGTCTCATTTTTGCAGCCCAGCTGCACTAAACACTCTTCCCACATCCTGCACGAATTTTCATAGATAAAATTTATGTAAAGGCTGAGGACTCATTCTTGCCTAGCTCTTCTCCTCCTTCCTTGCTGATCCACATCTCTGGACAAGAGCCAGCACTGTGGTTCCCTTCTGCTCCAATGCAGTCAAGGGGGATGCTTTGTACTTACACATAATTAATATAGCATCAGCACAGAGACACTTGGCAATGATGTGAGCAGAAGGATCAGCAAGCTGCACACAGCTTCTAGTAGGAAGAGCCTCCATAAAGAGACCTTGAATTGGGCTCTGGTACCCAGGGAGTGCCTCTATCTGCAGCCTCATCCCCAAGCCCGCTGTGCCAGCCTGTTTGCCAAGCACCTGAGTCACCGACAAGAAAATTTTCCAGGGCTCAGCCAGAGATTGCACAGCCGTCATCTGCAAGTTACATAAACAGGATGCAGGGACTCAGAAAATAGCTTGGTCTTTTCTAATTCTGTGAAATATGAAGCAGAGTGCAGGCCTTCATTTTGGTAAGAGCCCACGTTCAAAGGAAATCTTCGTGTGGTGGCAGAGGGCTGTTCTTTCCCTCCTAGCACACAAAGAGCTGCCCTCCCCTTCCTGAGCAGGCAGAGATTCATTAAAAAAGAAATTAAGATGTCTGTGCAGCCATACTGTACATTGCCTCTTTCTTCCTCCCCCTGCTTTCTCTTTGATCTTTCTTTTCAATTTCACTTCATCTCCGATTCTGCAGTTTTACACTGAACTTTTCCTCCTCTTGCAATGAGAAAAGCTTAGTGGCCTTCTTTTAACACTGATATATGCCAGCAGAGTAGCAAATCAAAGAGAACAGGTCCATTTTGCCTCAATAATTGCTCAGCCTTGGTGCCTATGTTAACTTGAGACCGAAGCCTCATGCATCTCTGATAATTCAATCACGTGGCACTCACGCTCTGACTCCCGTGGCAACTGCAGACCCCTGGGCTGTGCTGTCGTCTTGCTACTTCTTATGCACAGCTCACAGCCATATCTTGTAAAAAAGCAGCAGCTGCCTCCAGCTAAGTATCTCAACCGTGCATGATCCGGGAAGAGCAAAATCCTGTTGGTTCCATGGTGTCAGGGGAGCTGCTCTGCCTTTCTCCCGTGTCTATAAGCCAGCACGACCTATAAAGTGGCCATCTTCTGTTGAAGCACAATCTGTACAATCCACCAAAGAAGTGACTGGAAAATATTTTGAGGTTTCACTAGTCAAAAAGTACTCAATTATATTACTGGGAGAACAGTTTTCTTTCCGTTACTGATTCAAATCTACATAGCTCTGTTTATCAATGGTAGGTCCTACCCTCTTAGTGGATTACTTGTACAGGAAAGCCTTCTTAAGGGAAGACATGACAAGTTAGATGGAGAATTCCCTCAACAAATCTATATCCCACAAAGCTGCATCTTTCCTCAGCTCTCCTGACAATTTCCCAATACCTTCTCAAACTATGTGCCAAGATTGATCTTTGCAAATACACTCGACCCTTTTCACAGAATCACAGAATCACAGAATGTTAGGGATTGGAAGGGACCTTAAAAGATCATCTAGTCCAACCCCCCTGCCAGAGCAGGAATACCTAGATCAGGTCACACAGGAACATGTCCAGGTGGGTTTGAATGTCTCCAGAGAAGGAGACTCCACACCCTCTCTGGGCAGCCTGTTCCAGTGTTCTGTCACCCTCACTGTGAAGAAATTCTTCCTCACATTTATGTGGAACCTCCTATGTTCCAGCTTACACCCATTGCCCCTTGTCCTATCATTGGATGTCACTGAGAAGAGCCTGGCTCCATCCTCGTGACACTCACCCTTTACATATTTATAAACATTAATGAGGTCACCCCTCAGTCTCCTCTTCTCCAAGCTAAAGAGACCCAGCTCCCTCAGCCTTTCCTCATAAGGGAGATGTTCCACTCCCTTAATCATCTTTGTGGCTCTACGCTGGACTCTCTCGAGCAGTTCCCTGTCCTTCTTGAACTGGGGGGCCCAGAACTGGACACAATACTCCAGAGAGTGTCCTTTTCCTCCCTAAAAGATTATCAGTTGAGGTAGAGGTCCTTCCTCAACACCCTCTAAAGAGCTGATACTGCTGTGGTAATGCACAAATCTCCTGAATGATTTATAAACCACGGGGCACAAACCCAGTAGCTGGATGCCTGCAGGGTCCAGAAAGAACTTCTCAGCTGGGGCACACGTACAGCACACAAGCACACCACAGAGGCCAGTAAATGTGCTGCTGAAGGCAAAGGCAGCATTAAACTAATCAATCCCTTTCCCTCTCCATACAGCTGAACCCCTCAAGAAAAATCAGGATTTCCTGATAACACACAGCAGCATTGCTTCAAAGCTTAGACTTCCCTGGCCAGTTCTCAGCAGCAGGAAAAACGTAGCTCTGTAAACTCTTTATCCTTTCACAGCAAAATTAACACCATAACTGTCACACATCCTTGTGTTGGCTTGACCCAGCACCTACAGAAGTCAATGCAAAGACAAGCAGGGCTGAAAACTCACATCCCATTCACCTGAAATGGAGTTTCATCACCAGAGAACCTGGCCCAAATTATTTTTAGCAATTTTCACTCATTTATACTACCAAGCATGTGTTAAAGGGGGGAAAAAACCCCAACAACAAAAACAAACAAAAAAAGCCCCCCAAACTGAAACTCATATCTTGATTTCATCCTCACATGATGGATAATCATCAGCAAGAACGTGTGTTATTTCATCTGCGCCTCCACTCCACACTAATTGAAGTTCAGCATTTGCAGCTTATTAGTAAAAGACCTGGGGGCTGATAAAAGGCTATTCTTTGTGTTTATAAACCTGCTGATGAAAATTTAAAGTCTCCATCTGGTCCAAGCACACAGCCCCACGGCCTGAAGCACACAACCAAACCATGCTTTGGACTTGGGCCGCTGTTGGTGATGCAACAACTCTGCAATATTATTTGCACTTGAACAAAAGCAGCTCACATGGTGGTTTGAGTCTCCACGTAACTGTGTTCAAGCACATACAGTCAGAGTGTGAAATAAGACATCCTGCCAACAACAGAGCTCCTACACTGCTGGCTTTCCAGGGAAAGAAATCCCCTCCAGCTCAGGTGGGCAGCGAACCCCGCAGCTCCTGCTGTTTCATTAGAGCTGGTGTTGCCACGTCAGGATCTGGGAGACTTACCACCGTGTTTGTCAGCAGCAGTTCTGTGAAAAGGGCAATTACACAGCTTGGTTTAGGGCAGGAATCATTTGTCACCGGGTTTAGGAATGACTCATCCCTGGCACAGATGGAGCTCCAGTCCCAGCCCATCAAAATGAATGTCAATCCCATACCCACCCCTCAGAGGTGCTCTTGGGCATTAGACACTGTTGGAGCAGCCACATTCAACAAGGGCAGCAAACCCCATCTCTAAATGGTTCAAGCCCTTGAGCCCTTTCAGCCATTTGATTGATCACATACTGTGGATAACTTGGAGCAAGGGCTGGATTTCACTGGGTGCCCCCATTGTGCCACCCTAAACAAGGACCAAGAAAACTATGAGGCTGAGAAAAGTGAACCATGTTTTTGAACAGAACTAAATTAATCTGGAGACATATAATTTGCCCTTGTGTTCACAGTAGTGACTGAAGTTCCACCAGATGTTGGTTAGATGATGCTAGAGCACATCCCTATGTTGTAAAGTCAATGACAGGACTGTTATCCAGAGTATCTCAGCATAACGGAGATTATTTAGGTAGCCAACTCTGAGATGGTGTACTGAGAAAACACATCTGCTTCCTGCTACAGCCATCCTGCCAGCTATGAAGGCCCAAAGAGACCACTAGGACCACCAGAGAACTGAGCAACACCACAGTGGAAATCAAAAAACAAAGGAAAGGAGAGAGCTAGTTGAGGGAGAAACTATTTTCTTGGGTGAGACTATCCCAACAGTCATCAATACTTTACCTGCTCTCCCTGGCAGTAGACACACATGAGCATAACACAGCTATTTTTCAGAGTAGCTGAAGAGCAGAAGCAGAAGACACATTCTAGCTGGGGAGACAAATTTCAGCTGTGGACTTCCATGTCAGAGCTTAACATACTGCCTTGCCTAAGGCACCAGGATTTCATGCCAAATTCATGATCTGCAAAAGACCACAGATCCTGCCTCTTGGCACATTACAGCTAATTGGTGCTCCCAAACTTTTCCTCAAAGAGGAAGACAGAAGGCTCTCCTGTGTCAGTCACAAAATTCAGCCACTTCTTGCCCACCTGTACCTCAGCATGCTCTTTCTACCCACACGAGTACTCTCCCCACTGGGACTTGTAACAGTTAAAGTCAACACATTCCCGACATCCACAGGCAATGATGAGTGGTACAAGAAGGACAAAAGTCACCAGCTGTTTTGGTTGATGGTACCCATGAAAAAAGGGCCATTCAGAAGCTCTCATAGCTTGTATGATTTCTCTTTTCCCATTAACCTGCCAGGATGTACCTGGGGTGAAAGCAATCACCCACAAATAAGAAAGGTTCCCTAATTTTGTGATTGCTATGAAGTGATAAGACAAGTGCACACAGATGCCATCCCTGTGGTTTGCTACAGCCCTCTCAGCACTCCTAGAAAATCCCTTCTTGCCTTTCCATTGGACATGTCCATATGGCATGGGAAAGCTCAAGCAGAGGCGACACTACTTGGGCTTGAGCAGAGCTCCCAACTGGCAGCAAATCTGTGCCAAGCCACATCATTTGGGGAATGCATCCATCTGCACAGGAAGCAAGTACAGGTCTCATGTCACAGCAGAACTCCCTATGTGCCCATCCACCTTACAGTTACATGTACTTGAGACAGCTAATGCAGAGAAAACCATCTTTTTTTTTTTTTTTTCCATCTGGCTGATTTCCAGTGGGAGTGCATGTATCATCATGTTAATGCAACTTCACTCTGTTCTAGGAAGAAAGAAGAAATTTAAGCAGAATTTAGCAGGAGCTTATTATACCCCAGTCTCACACAGCACCTTAGCCTGCCAGTAATCACATACCAGAGTGCTCAGGCAATGCAAACCTAGACATTTGGGGACCAAATCCTATTGCCCTTACTTGCATTAATAAAATTTCCACTGATCACAACAGTTAAAAAAAAACCCTATGTGTGAACTGCTGATTAAATCCCTTTTACATGAACTGGAATATCTTTGCATTGTATGATTTCCATTACTAACATTTAAATTGGAATTGCACCAAAAAAACCCAAGCCTCAAAACCCCAAGTATCATTTGGCTAGGTGCTGTCACTTTGAGTAGATGACAGATCCTAAAGCCTTTCTTGTACAGTACTGAAGAGTTATGGTAGAGCTGACAATATTTCTGCACACATCTCTGCCTTGCAGGAAACAGCTGTTTTCTTCTTGCAGCCTTGTTTGGGAAACCTTCCAGCATTTAAAACAAAAGGCAAAATGGAATTTGCAATGACATTATCATTCAAAAAGACTGCTGTAAACAGGGGAAGTATGTTCCTTGTGGGTATTTAAACTGCAAACTGAAAGGGAAAATAAGAATATAATAAGCCTTGCTACTTTGCTGTCTCCCTGATGACACACCAACCAGCTTTCCTCTGCCATAATACGCAGTAGGCTGTAGCTCACAAGGCAGGGTCTGTGAGACTGCTTCACACATGGCATGACCAGCTGTATTCTTCACCCACCAGCCCATGGGAGAGGCACATGTTGCCGTGTCTGACTGCTGTGGAGCTGGCTGGGAGCTCTGCTGGCAGCTCTGTCAGGAGACCTGGAGGAGGTGAGCGTGAGAGGGTGGGCAGAAAGCAGCAAGAAGGGAAGGAAGAGGCTGGAGGAGTTTGGGGTGTGGAGCAGAACAGGAAGGCAGTGATGGAGGAATACTGGGTATAGCCCAGTACTGAGTTAGGCTCCCTGACTTTTTTCCCTACCTGCTGCACATTTGTGGTGTGAAAAGTTGGGAGGGGGCTTTAATTTGCGTGGGAGAAGATGTAAGCAGTTATTCTGGGGAATCATAAACCCTTCCCTTTCTAACTCTCTTAGGAATTTGAAATTCAAGAAAAATAAAAGGCCTGGCAAATGGTAAAGTGCTTTTGAAATGCAATAATCAGGCACAGCACATCCCCCTAGACACTCTTCCAAATGTCACACTTGGTATCAAGCTCTGCCCTGCTCTGAGAGCTCACAGCTGATGCCTGCTGTGCCACACTTTTCAGAGGGCTGCAGAACTCAGCTAAATTAAACCTTCCAGAGAACACACTGGTTGAACACGTTAGATTTAATAAAACAGAGCGAGTCAGATATGGACTCCTACAAATTAACACCCCTCGTTTGCTGAAAGCCAAGTTATAGGCGCCGCTGTCATCTCACAAACCTGTTCCTAAGCAACCAGGCCCCAATGGTCCAGGGCAATAAGTATGGGCAGAAGCAGCAGCATGAATACCATCACTTACAGCTGCTGATGGATCTTCAGCCAGGCCCCAGAGCAACAGGCACTGGATGTAACTGAACAGCTGCTGTAAGTGCAACAGCGTACAGGAATGGTTCTCATTGCAAAGATCCCAGGTATCTCCGAAGAGATGGGCAGCAACGTAACCAGGGTGCCTGAGATTTTATTTTTCCAAGGTAAGTTCCTGCCTGGGAGCTCATCACCATTCTAAAAGCAGAAATAGCAAAGTTAAGAACTCTTCAAGTTATCTTTAGAGTGGTTTCATTTACATGATTCTGTAGCCAGCAAAAAACCCCTGAAACATCCTATTTGTCTCAAACTGTGGTTTTAAAAAAGGCTTCTTAAGATGTAGGGTTAAAGATTCTACTATCAAGAGTAACTTCTCTGGAATGTAAACCACAAACAATAACTGTTATGTAGCTGAAAATGTTAACTGTCAATTCAAGTTATTATGCAGCAGATGAGGTCATCAAACTGCAACTATTTTCTGCTTTCCTATTACACATAGTCTTGGGAACTGACAGCCAGACTCATCTTGTCTATGTAACACTAAAGGCACCAATGTTCCAAAGGAAAACTCTGACAAGACTTTATAAGCTAATTGCTCAGCTTCCAATTAGGCATTAGGAGAGCGCAGGGAAGCAACTGCAATAACAGCACACGTTATGTTCATGTGCAGACACAGCAGTGCTGAGCTAGACCAGCCTCTGCTCAGCCACAGCAAAACATCCCAACTGGCTTTCAGTCTCAGACAGGATCCAACAGGAGCAGCCCCAAGCCAAGCTTATGCCTTCCCTGGGTGGGAAAGTAAGAACCATCCTCTCATGTCAAGTCCCTTACTCACCAGGACCACAGCACCACTCTGCCCATGGGGAGGATTCACATCATCTGAGTCAAGTTTGTCCCCTTGCCTCCTGTGAGCAGGCAGAAGCCTTTTATTAAAAACATTGATTTTTCCTTCTTTTAATCAGTAACTTGCAGTGTTGCTTTTTCATACATGGAAGGCTCTAATTTAGTCCCAGATGGTATTTGTCTTTAAGCTCATCCTTTTTCAGAATAAAAGCAAAAGACTGGTGCTTGAAATTGGTGAGAAACAATTCCACCTCCCTGATTTTCACTGCTTAAGAATTTTACGAAGGAAAACTGGGGTTTGTGTTTTATGGTGCCTGAAGGAGCTTTCTCATTTTATTCACACAGCACAGCTAAAGCAAATGGTAGTTGTTTCCCTTCATATTTTTTTTCTTGCCTAAAAATTATAAGTTCTTTTTTGCAGCTGACTCTATGGAGTCAGGCCTTCACGAGCTTTCTGAAACCAAAAGAATTTCCCAAAGAACCCTAATTAACTGAGAGGCAAGGAATTTTTATGCAGCCTCTGGGTTTGGTTGCTAGCTAGTTAACTCCAGAATTCAGAAAAGGATTTGCTATGCCCACCTCTTCAGCTGAGAGTCCCTTGGGAACCTGAGTCATCCAAGGAGACATCTCCAAGAGACAAAGAGGGACTGATGAAAGACAACATAGTTCTAAGGTAAAAGACAAGCAGGGAAAAATCCTTCCTGTACCTGGCAAGACATACAACAGAAAGATATTGTATTTTTAGACATTCTGCAGATGTTACTGGGCAGAACTGATGAAGCTGTGAGCTGAAACTAAAAGAAGACCTTAACATCAACCTGGATGACAAGTAGTGACCATAGACAGGTCTAGCAAAAAAAAAAAAATAATCTGGAAGAGTTATTAAAACCCATTCTTTGAGGCTTTAACAAATCCTCTGGACCCCATTCTTGCCTCTAGCAACAGGCAGCACACTGTATGCTGCAGACACTCGTTTTGGAGGATGGGGATGAAACAGAGAGAGGGGAAACTGCCTCTTATTCTGAAATATTCAGTAATGGCCACTGCCAATGACAGGAAGCAACTCTAGATTACAAGTATTACTGAGTAAAATAATATGACTGTACTTGCAAGTATTAAAAAGACAACAAAAACCAAAGCCATATCCTTTCCTGATATATTAAATACTTTGTCTTTCATTCAGAGTCACACATTTTCAGTACTCAAGAGGACCAACAATTCTCAGCTGATGCCTTTGGCAAGAATAGAAATAAGCAGACAGCTCTCACTGGAGATCAATAGCTCAAGTTTCAACATCAGTCTTCAAAAATTCCACCTTCTGCATCTCCTTGCAGAGTGATATGCATTACAGTTTGCCTAGAAAAACAACAATATGATTCTATTGATACAGCTAAAACAGAACAGGAAGAGCCTGTCATGCCAGTATTTCTTTAATGAGAACAGTCTAGAAAACACAAATATTATATAAAATTTAGCAAAATATTTACTTTATTTACAGATTGGGTGAACTTGGAAAAGGAGAGATGGGGAGGATTATTCAGCACACACTGCCTTCCCTTGCCATTACAGCACCTGGAAGTCCAATTCATTACAATGTTAGCATCCACAGACACACATACAGTTTATGTTGCAGAGCCACATGCACTTCAGCTCTGCTCCCAACCAGCTGTGCACACAAGTGACATTGAGGATCACAAGCAGAAAGGCAGTTTCTAGACCAAGAAAACACTGCAAAGTATTTTTTAAGCATCATTCTTGAATTGTAGGTAAAATTACACTAGTAACTATTTTAGAAAGCAAGACAGCTATGACCTGTTATAGAATGACTGAATCCTCTAGGTTGGAAAAGACCCTGAAGATCATCAAGTCCAATCATCAACCTAACACTGACAGTGCTCAACTACACCACATCCCTGAGCACTGTGTCAACACGGCTCCTAAACACCTCCAGGGATGGGGACTCCCCCACTGCCCTGGGCAGCCCATGCCGATGGCTGACAACCCGTGCTGGGAAGAAATTCTTCCCAATATCCAGTCTAAACCTTCCCTGGCACAACTTGAGGCCATCACCCCTTGTCCTGTTGCTTGTTACTTGGTTAAAGAGACTCATCCCCACCTCACTACCCCCTCCTGTCAGGGAGCTGTAGAGAGCAATGAGGTCTCCCCTCAGCCTCCTCTGCTCCACACTGAACCCCCCAGTTCCCTCAGCCACTCCCCATCACACTGTGCTTCAGACCCTTCCCCAGCTCCATTTCCCTTCTCTGGACACGCTCCAGCCCCTCAGTGTCCTTCTTGTAGTGAAGGGCCCAAAACTGAACACAGTATTTGAGGTGCAGCCTCACCAGTGCTGAGCACAGGGGTAAGATCACTGCCCTGCCCCTGCTGCTCACACCATTGCTGATACAGGCCAGGATGCCATTGGCCTTCTTGGCCACCTGGGCACACTGCTGGCTCGTGTTCAGCTGCTGTCAACCAACACCCCCAGGTCCCTCTCTGCCTGGCAGCTCTCCAGCCACTCCTCCCCAAGCCTGGAGCACTGCTGGGGGTTGTGGCCGAAGTGCAGAACCCAGCACTTGGCCTCACTGAACCTCATACAATTGGCCTCAGCCCATGGATCCTGTCCAGGTCCCTCTGCAGAGCCTCCCTACCCTCAGGCACACCAACACTGCCACCCAACCTGGTGTCACCTGCAAACTGACTGAGGGTGCACTCGATCTCCTCGTCCAGATCATCGATAAAGCTGTTAAACAGGAGTGGCCCCAGTACTGAGCCCTGGGGAACACCACTCATGACCAGCCACCAACTGGATTTAACTCAGTTCACCACAACTCTCTGTGCCCAGCCACCCAACCAGTGTTTCACCCAGCAAAGCGCGTGCCCATCCGAGCCACGAGCAGCCAGTTTCACCAGGAGAATGCTGTGGGAAACAGCGTCAAAGACCTGACTAAGTGAAGGTAGACGACATCCACAGCCTTTCCCTTGTCCCATAAGCAGGTCACCCTGTCATAGAAGGAGATCAGGTTTGCCAAGCAGGACCTGCCCTTCATAAACCCACGCTGGCTGGGCCTGATCACCTGGTTGTCCTGCACGTACCGAGTGATGGTACTCAGGATGATCTGCTCCATCAGCTTCCCTGGTACTGAAGTCAAACTGACAGGCCTGTAATTTCCCAGATCATCCTTTCGACCTTTCTGATATATGGGCGTCACATTGGCTGATTTCCAGTCTGTTGGGACCTCTCCAGTCAGCCAGGACTGCTGGGAAATGATGCAAAGTGGCTTGGTGAGCACCCCTGCCAGCTCCTGCAGCACCCTCAGGTGTCTCCCATCCAGTCCCATGGACTTGTGTGTGTCTGTGTGGTGCAGCAGGTCACTGACCATCTCCTCCTGGATTGTGTGTGTGGGTCATTCTCCCAGTCTGTCTTCTAGCTGGGGAGGCTGGATTCCCACAGTACAACTGGTCCTGTCACTAAAGACTGAAGCAAAGAAGGGGTTAAGCACCTCAGCCTTTTCCTCATCCTTTGTTACCATGTTTCCTCCTGCATCTAGCAGGGGATGGAGGCTCGCCCTGGTCTTTCTTCTGCTGTTGATGTATTTATAGAAACATTTCTTGTTATCTTTCACAGCTGAAGCCAGATTAATTTCTAGTTGGGCTTTGGACCTTCTGGTTTTCTCCCTGCATAGCCTCACAGCACCTTTGTAATCATCCTGAGTGGCTTGCCCCTTCTTCCAAAGCCCATAAATTCTCCTTTTCTCCCTGAGTTCCAGCCAAAGCTCCCTGTTCAGCCAGGGTGGCCTCCTCTGCTGTCAGCTTCTCTTACAGCACACAGGAACAGCCTGCTCCTGTCCCTTTAAGACTTCCTTCTTGAAGCACATCCACCCTATACCCTTCAGGACCATCTCCCAAGGGATTCTGTCAACCAGTCACCTAAACAAGCCAAAGTCAGCCCTCTGAAGTCCCAAGTGGCAGTTCTGCTGCCTCTCTAAGAACAGAGAACTCCATTTCATGATTGCTGTGCCCTAGACAGCCTCCAACCACCACATCACCCACCAGTCCTTCTCTGTTCACAAACAGAACTACTGTTAGCCATCTTCATGGGAGGTCCTGCACTTGGGAGGCTTGAATCCTGATGTGGAATTGATGCCTTGGGTACCACAGGACATCTCCTGTAAAACAGCTGCTGTGGCAAAGAGAAAATGCTCTAAAAACTGTGGAGGTTGAAAATGGAGTCAAATAAGGCAGGCAAAGGTGAAGGCTGATTTAAATATAACTTCCTCCAAATTCTTTACCCCCTCCAACCAGCACACCTCTGTCTCTTAACCAAATGCATCTGTGTGAGTTTGTTCAACTTCCTAGCAACTTATTACTTAGGTTCAGATCTCAAATCAGTGGATTCATTTTCAGAAGTGCTGAAGACAGATCCTCTCAACAAATTTAAAAGCCATGTTCAAAAAAGCTAAAATCTCTATAACACCATCTAAGCTTTAACCTTACTAATTCTTCAGCAGCAGATCAATACAAGTTGTGCAATAGAAAAAGTGCCTTTTGGTTCTCAGATTTTACAGTCTTGACCTCTTGTTTTCATCTAAGGCCAAAAGCATGAGCCTGGGAATACAAGAAATGCTTACAGATGGACTGCTGCTTTCTAGACGTGATAGATAGAAATAGCTGAATGTGTGCAGTCTGCCTTTCTTCAGATCAAAGCTCTTTACCTCCAGTCAGGATTGATTCACTAAGAACAACAGACGAACACTTGCAGAGGTGGTTTCCTGAATTTACTTGCAACAAGATGACTTTAAAACCCTGCTTCTTGTCTGTGTCATGCTCCTGAAAATACACTGTCTGTCAGACAAGCACAGAAGGGCTTGCACTTCTCTTAGAAGCAGGAGTAGGAAAAAACCCACAAAGAAATAACCTTAAGAAGCACAGGTACAGAGGCAAAGAAAACTATTGACATTCTGGTAAAGATGTGAAGGTAGAGTGAGGCATTTTCCCAGTCTCCCTGCAAGCCTGATGTGGCTGCACGCATTGAACAGGCTGTGCAGAGACAGACCAGCCCAGAGTGCCCTGGCACAGACAGAGCAGACCTATGGCTCTGTCCTCCTCCCAGCCCCACTGTGTGGGATGTGGAATCACACAGCTTGGGGCTATTTTCTTCTGCACTGCCAGAGGAAGCCTGTGCATCAGATATTGATCAAAAATGAAAAACCAGACTCAAAAATAAGAATGGAAGCAAGATACCAATCTCCACCTACCAGCTTTCCACAGGCTAATAAATGAAACCTCCTCATATTGAAGAAACCAGAGAGTCAGATATATCAAAGAGTCATCAAGGAAGTGTTGAAGAGACTGAAAATGCAATTTCAACAGAATACAATGAAAATCAAGCAAGATATGAAAGTTTAATAACTTAGAGGTATTTGTTCATCACTAGTCTGTGGTATTTTGGCTTGCCACTTTAAAAGTGCACTGAATAAACATTGGAGCCATCTAGTTTTGCTGCAGTGTTACTTGAAATCAGTAATGAGTAGAAAGATCATTGGACTGGAGCGACAGGCACATTTATAGACCATTCACAAATGCTGAAGGCTTAAGAACCACAAGGGCTTTTTCTTAATTATCTAGATGCTCTTTAGGGAATCACTGAAAACCTCTTCCATCAGAATCAGCTTGATAGAAAATTGGGTTGTGAACAGAAGTGGTTTGCCATTTAATCAGCCAGCTCTCTGCAGGAATTGCTGTGCTGCTGATAAACCAAGCACTTGAAAACTGAAATCGGTAGTGGTTATCATGTAAGAATTGCACTGAGAGTGAATCCTCAGGCCCTTAATGGGCTGCACTCACCTGCCAAAATCTTCTCAGGTGATGTCCTGGCTGTGGGATTTTACATGCCTCTGAAGGGCAGAGCAGAAGGGAGAAAGGAGAAAGTCCTTAAAAAGGAGGATGACTTTAAAAGCTGAAAAGGAGAAAAATCACTGAGCAACCAAGTACAGCAGTCTCCATTCCTCTCTCCTCACTGTCCTCTCAGCCCATCACAAGGAAGGCTTGGCAGCACAGGCATTTCCCTGCTATAATTCACCTTTGCACTCAAAGGCCAAACAGTAAAAAGTCTCAGTCACTCCAGATTTCGCTGATCCCTTCAGCTGGCTGCAGAGCCTATCAGTCCTGGTTTTTTACAAAAATTTCTTAGCCATGAGCAGATCTGGGTGCACTCAAACCTCTCAGTCCTGCCCCAAACCAAACAGTTTCCTTGAATTACTAGTGGGTGTTAACCATGAAGGTCAGCAAGAGCCCAAATCCTGTTTAAAAGACAAACCAAATAAAAATCCACGTTGCCCATCCCATATTATTACCCCACAGCAATTCTGCACCAGGATGGCTCTGCTGAGAGGCTGCACAGACCTCATCAGGCAAGAGCCTGGTGCTGTGTGTGAACCACTTGCTTGGACAGTTTTTCAGTAACACCTTCGACTACTGACGAACTGTGGTTAGTGGTAGTTACTGCAACCACGTAATGTTTGTTCGCTGTGCTCTTACGACACAGATGTTTCTAAGCCACGCAAGAGATGTTAAGATCTTGCATTCATAGCTTGAAAAGATCTCATGATGTTCACAAACAGAAAAAATTCATTCCTGCAAAACAAGGCAAATAAAAGGACAGATAAGCCAGACAAAGTTAGGCTTGCTGGCTCATGTGAAAAAATAATCTGAAAAGAGAACATGTTTTGGAATGAGTCTACGCTGAAATGGAAGGCAGAGATGTATATAAATTAAACCCCCTCAGGGTGGTATTTAGTTACTTTTAGTATTCTGGAAGCCAGTTAACTAGACAAGGTGAAAAAGCCATTACAAAGTGGAATGTCTTGCTGAGACATGGAGCAAAATGGTTACAGAAGCCTGAAAACTAAGTTTAATTAACAAAATAAGCTTCAAATCCATGGAGCTCATAATTCCTATGTAAACAGCACCAACCCAGGCTCTGAGATCATTCAAGGAGTGTCTGGGAGTAGTTAAATTTTCCAGACCCATATGCTCAGCCTGAACCACTAGACCACTTCTCAGGGATGGAGAAAGGAAGGTTAGCACCACCTAAAAATTTGGCATGATAGGGCTGTGCAAATTTTGCTGGACCATTTCAGAATCTGCTGCTTGTAGTCAAATTATAATGTGGCTGAAATTCATACAGAAAATTCAAAATAATTTTGATCAAACCATGAGACTCACTCATTCCAGCAATGGAAATAACTGTCAACTTCAGCTATCAAAACTCATTTTAAAAATTTCAATGAATTAATGACAGATCACCACCCATTGATTCGTATTCCTGGCAAACATTAATACAAACATAATTGATAATATTAATCATATTAATACAGCCATTCACCTACTCAAAGGAAAAGGCAAATATTGAATGTAATGAATGCCACTGAACATTTTTATCCAATGATAAAATTGGTTATGTATGATATAAAACAGATCCTTAACAGTGAAGGCAGATTCAATTTTTCAAATAAAATGATAAGTTTACCACTATTCAATTTCCTCTGTCTAGGCTGGAGATATTCCTGACAGCCATGTTCTAGTAGAAGCCAAAATCTCCTGGTTCTTACTTGACACTGGTTGGTGAGATGGGATTTGACAGTCCAGATAATTTAGCTGATCATACATTCAGGTAATTGTCTTTTAAGTTTTTGGACCCCAAAAATTTATGATCAGCTTAAGAACTTTTGTTTTAAATGGCCTAACGAAAACATAATTCAAACAGATTGGATTCTGTGATTGTAGTAAATACATCTGTTTCATTCATAAATAAAGCAGAGGATTCTGAAACAAAGACTTCAATGAATATTTTCATCACAAGTTTTGGGCCACTTAATGGGGTATTTTTATACATGGACAACATATGTAATAAGTTTGCATTCCACTTCCTTGACAACCCACTTCCTTCATCTCTTTCAGTTTCTCATAAGCCATCCCCAAAACCTCAGTACCCTCTTAAGGGAGGACACTTCTGCAGTGTCTAGGCACTTGTGCCTCTTAAAGAAGGTGTAGCTACAGACATAGGAGCATATCAGAAAATGCTGATATCCAAGAATGACTTGGACTTGAACATTATTAACTTACAAATAAGGTGGGTAGGTCCATTTCCCATTAAGTGAGGAACAGCTGTCAGAAAATAAAACTGACATCCAGCGATCCTTAGCTCTGAGGTTCTAAAACCTCTCTGACCATACTGCTAGAGACCTTCATTGCCTCCACTCTACAAACAAATCCACTTTCCACTTCCACATTCTTCCCACTTCCTCTGGTTGCATTCACTGCTGAAGGTTAATTGTGACTCTTAAGACAACAGGAGATATATCTGACGCTTCCCTTGGCTGGAAAAATGTTTAATGCATTAAGGGCACAGAAAAGGCTGGTGCCCTCGAGTGAGCAATTGAATCAGGATAAAATAAAGGTCACTGAGAATTAAAATAAATATCTGTCTGTCTGCACAGAGGCTCAGCTGTGCCCTTAGTGCCCTGCTCCTTAAGCAACTGTCACTCATTCTTTATAACAAAAACATAAGAGGCCAGTTTGCTGCAGCACAGACTTGAAAGAATTCAGATTAAGGTATTCAAACTGAGGTGGAGACACAAGGTGCATTTTAGTGACAGCAACACTTGTGATCTAATGCCAACATACAAGCACCAGCAGAGCACAAAGAGCTAACAAAGTGAAGACATCCTGAAGAAGGCATGCAAGGTTAATCATGGGGTGTGATCCTCCTTTTTAAACAAAACTGCATCATCACTGCCATGTACTATAGAGTTTAAAAGATTTTGGGGGTTGGTTTTTTTCTTTTTCTTTTTTTTAACCTTCAGCACAATAACAATGGCTTATTCATCCTCCTGCCCAGCCCCAGAGGAAAAGGAGGCACAGGGGAAGTTATTTAAATCTGCTCCTGATCAGCAAAACCCTGACACTACCCTGGCAGCTCCATAGAGGAAGAAGGTGCTGCTGATCTGCACCAGGAGGGAAGCAGCACCTTCTCTCCAGGTCTGCCACTGTCCACCCTGCACAAGTCATTTCAGCATGGAGGGGTGGGATTTATGCCCCCAGGAAACCCCAGAATGAGCCACACTGACAGACCTGGCAAATCACACTAACGAAAAATCTCTATTGGAAATCTGAAATTCTCAGTGGAATTCCACTGGGAATTTCAGATGTGCTCCTAGGAATTAGGTGCCACCATTAGTAGTTGCTTCATAACACCCACTGCCTGTCTCAGTGGGGTCCCCTCTACCTGTGTGCACTTACACACTGCACAAGTGTCTCACTGTCTGTGAGAGAACAGGCTCCCAACACAGATTTTCACAGATTACAACCAAGGCAGTGTGTATTTCCTCAATCACATTATAGAATTTTCCCTCCTGCTGCAGGACAGGAATTTAAAGGACATTTGAAATAAATGCAAATTATGGTAGTTCTTATGTTTGTACAAAAAGTCCTAAGCTTTTAAAATGTAATTTATGTGAAAGGAGACAAAAGGATTTTGTAGTCTTTAGCAAAAAACAGCCCAAGGGAAAAAAAGGTGATTGAAAAGAAATTACATCCTGGCTACAGGTAAATTATATTACAGACAGCTAGCTGTCCAACAGGAACACTTTGGACTGTGACACACATCAAAATAATCTAATTACCCTTAAAAATCAGAGAATCTGTAAGTTTCCCTACAAACCAGGAGATGAGCTTTTAATTGTTTTCACTGCAGACACAAACAAAAGACACTGATCAACTTACTGGCTTGAGAGAGGTAATTATTTTGCAGCAGATGCATCTGTAAGAGCAATTCTGTGACAGCTCCAGATTTAATCTGTCTTTGTTTTATGAAGACCATCTGCACAAATTATTTTTTCCCTTAGATTTTCGGTTTTGAGATGAACTCTGCTCAGATAGAATGCAAAACTCAATTACAGCCCAGTATCAGGATCTGCTGATGCTAGAGACACACGCTACGGACTACGCCTAATGAAAGCTCCCTAGCTGAAAACAGAGTTTAATTTCCTTTAAAAAAACCCAAACAAACCACACTCCCCAGTTTTGTAAAAATATTAAAAAGATTACACAGAACAGATGAACAGATTAGTGAGCATATATGAAAGGGAGAACGTTTTAAAAGTGTTTTGCCTGGAAACAAGCTAAGGCATATTTTAATAAAATACTCTTACAGCTAATGTGCTGTTTCATTCTGCAATATTACCCAAAGAGCAGAGCATGTGGGTAACAATATTCTGTTATACTAGGAATCCACAGACTTGAAAGAGTCCAGCAAGACATGCCAATGTCTTCATATGAACTTTCTCAATGCTGTTTCTCAGATCACTGCAGACTGTAACACTGATACCCCACTCTGCACGCACAGGAGCAGCAGGGGAGGAGAAGAGTGCAATATCACCACACAGTAAGTGTGGGTCAGTGCAGACATTCGTGGCACTAGCCCAGCCCATCCTAACCTGGCTCTCGAGTCTCTCCCCAACAGTCACTAGGCTTCACAGTGCTCCCACACCAGCCACCTTGGCAGTGGGACTGGGCTGGGGGCTTCTTCTGCTAAGAGCAAAGCAGACTGTGCTGAAGAGCTGGCAGTCAAAGAGACAGGCGTACAGTAAGGGCACAAGTTAAGCCATTAGACAGGGCTGCCAGCTCAGGCCTCCAAACACTGCCCCAGGCTCCCTCCCCTGGATCACTGGCCTCACAAGCCAACGTGCCAGCTCGCTGTCATACTCGTGCATCATCTGGCAGAGCCCTTACTCCACTTGGATTTGCTGCCTCTCACCTGGGCTGTGCTGATTTTCCTGTTCTCAGTGTACTCACTCACAGGGGGCAACTCTGTGCCCCAGCTCACCAGCATCTGCTTTACTGTCAGTCCAGCTCAGGGCTGGCTTTGACACTGCGCAGACCCACAAGCAACTCAAAGCCCTCAAGGTGCCATAGGGTCAGCACAAGAATTAACCATGAAGAAAAAATGCCTTAGTAAGCAGAATTACAACTGGAGCCTCCAGAAAAACAGAGGAATCCTTCTTTGGACAGCTTTCCCACAGATACTTATAGCCAAAACCTATTTGCCCTCACTGTTATTTTAAAGGTAATATCCAAGGTTTGAGGCAGGGCAGGGCACAGGGGTTGATCAGACACTGGTTTAGTTTGTGGCCAGCCATGGTGTGCAGGTTTCTATAGGGATCAAGCTCTTTAGCAGTTTTGAGCTAGCCAGGTGCTAAGGGCAGGAGGAGTAAAAGCCAGGGCAGCTGCCCCAGGCTGGCCAACAGCAGTATTCCATCCCATAAACACATAAACATCATGCTCACTATCAGTTCAAAAGTTTGCTGGGAAGGGGACAGGCTGTCTCTCTTCCTCAATGGCCACTACTCCTGGAGGGTCTCGCCTATCGCTCTGCTCCCAGTGCCCACTGTCCTGTTTGCTGTGCCTGTCCCACTGTCACTGGAGCTGTGGTGCTGGCAGCGTGTGGCATCGACACTCACTGCTGGGAGTGCACAGCTCACAACCTCTATATCAGCCAAGTATAACCTTCTGCATTTCATATTATTTTATTAATCCCAGCACTGATAACAAAGAACAAGTAGTAAATCTGTTTCCATTTCAACCCACGGGTCGCCTTTCCTTTTCCCAGTTCCCATTCTCTGGTGGGGAGGGGTCATCAGGTGACAGAGCAACTGTCTAAACCAAGACAGCAATACAATTTCAGGAGGCACCCATGGAGAAATAGACAGTCCAAGATGAAGCCATCAGCACTCGCTTCCACGCCCTCCTTTGGACGTACACACTCTGCAGGGTGGCACAGGCTGTATGTCATCCAGCCCCAAGAGAGCTATACCTTGATACAACGAGCAAAGGTACAACGGATGGTTTATTGCAACTCCTTTGTTATAGTTTTTTTGCCTTTAAGCAGGACTTAACGTGCACTAAAGCACATTTGGGACAGTGCTATTTTTCAAAGACCACATTGAGCTTCAGGGAATATTCCTCGCAGAGGAAAAAGAAAGATGGTTTTGGGCTAAGTGTAATAGAAAAGGACAGAGTTAAATCAGCATTGTCATGTAGATGATGTTCTAACAGATGCAGAGCTGAGAACATGAACTGCTTCTCCAGGTTCCTAGCAGCAAGAAGAGGCAAGACAACTATATTAGAATTTTAGTGAGTTATCACCAAGCAGATGTAGTTCTAGGTACCACCCAAGTTCCATAAGTAGTTTAGCTCTTGCCTAGGTAGTTACATTCTGCAATAACATGCAGTAATGGTAACATCCTAACTGGCAAGACCCAGTGGCACTCAGACCCATGGTCATGGTCCAACCATGAGAAGAGGGAACAGAGACCAAAGGGTGCTACTTGACACACCACCTCCTTTCCTATTTTGGTTCTTCTCACCATTCCAGGCTTACTATCAAAGCAACCTGCCACAGGTAAGGGCGATATGCCCTTACAGGTGCATTATTCCACAGTAACCAGACTCCAAGTAAAGCGTTCTAGACAGATGAGCATCTGGAATATTGAGTTGATGTATCCATATTCCCAAAAACATGCACTTTATAGTCCCTACAGTGCTTATTCCCACAGCATTACTCCTCCTTGTGCAGGCAGGAAAGGCACAGAGAGGGAAAGCCTGGCAGGTACTGCAGCACTAAGATGTCCAAGCACAGAAGCAGGGTGCCTGCAGCGTTCACCCAAAGCTCGAGCCCTTGTCTAGTCCCTGAATACCTGAAGAAGATGGGCTCTGCTTCACTGCTTGCTCCCTTCTTTCATCACAGGTGGAAATGCAGTACTGGAGTCAAGGCACAGGGATATTCAGACATGTATCCACCTAAGTTTCAAGCAAGAAGCCATTTTTGTTGCTCATTCATTAGTCACTAAAGCAAGAGCAAATCAGGGATACTATGAAGTCCAGAAGAAAAGTAAAATCCACAGGAACAGGCTGGTTCCTCAGGGAGGAGCAGAAACAAGTGTTTTCATATTGGCAGTAAACAGTGTTTTTACGAAAGGAAAACCCCAGACATCATCAGATTTAACAGGTTCCAAAACAGCAGTGAAGCCTGCTAACTTTCTTATGCAATAATCAAGGAGGGAACCAGATTCCTGCGAATAGCAAGTAACTTGCTGGCTGAGAACAGCAATGGAGGTCTGTTTGAGAGGTGAGGAGAAAGGGAGGGCCCAGGAACTGTCGGGCAGGTCTTCACAAAGCTCAGAAGATTCAGAGCAAATCCCTTCACTGAGGCTGGGGAACCAAACCAAGCTTCGCATCTTCTCTCAGATTTGGCCACTCCACTGCTTTGGGATGACTCTGGGCATATTATATCTACTCCAAGACTCCACAGGAACCGAGATAAGCAGGATCTTGAGGCATGTAGAGTGTTAATAGTCTAAGGAGGCCAAATTTGCCCCTAATTGTAGCACTACAGCTCTGTAATATGGCATTCCTTTCCATGGCTTAGCTGCAGAGAGAACTTTGCTCTAAGTTTGATCACTAAATATTCATTCAGTACTAGGTTGGAAAGGCAAATTCTGGTTCAAGTGCACAGCTGAGAAAAGGTGAACTGGCAGGAGACACTCCTGCCAGATCCTTTCAGAAGGATTTCCTTCTGAAATAGTCTTACTCTTAGGTGATTAGACTGGTTTGTTGTTTGTTTTCTTAACAGGAGGATCAAAAGCAGGGAAACCATCACCATGATCCCAGAAAGCACAGACTGCGACGTGTCAACACACACACAGTCAGACATTGGCATCACACAGCAGTGGTTTTGTTCTGTGCTACAGGGAGGAAGATTTTGGCAAACTAAGGATGTAACAAAGCAGGTTACTAGTCTGAAGTACTAAAACCAGCCACGTGCACTTTTTAAAGGTGGATTACTGCCTGAAAGATACCATTAGGTTTTATATCACCTCACTCTATGACCAGCTCTTCAGCATGCTGTAGAGATAGCAGCCAACTAATCCATAATTGAACAGGAGGGCTCATCAGCAGATATTTCATTGCCAGGTATTGTTAATACAAGAGAAGTCATGGAGAATTTAAGTGACTGAATGTTTTGTGCATGTGTGTGGGAATAGCACAGGCAAAACCAGTATTTTGTTTTCTGTGTGAAGAATCTCATTTGCCAACAACGCATTCACCCTCCTTCCCCACATGGTTTAACTCGTCCTGGTGGGTATGCATTTCCTGGTTGCTAATTATAGAGCATGATGCTTACATTCTGAACATCAAGATCCAACTTCCAACCTCAGTTTTGCTTTCATCCTCTACAAAAGAAGGATTCCTCTTCGTTCTCTTAAGAGAAAAAAAAAATCAGAGCTAGATCCTCATCAGGAATAAACCACTGTCTCCATTAATCATTGTTGAAAGCTAACAGCAATACATGATTTCTTAACAATGCAAAAATATTTCCCTTTATATTCCAAGGCTGCTGGGTTGAAGAATACTATTATTTCCTCACGTTCAATCTAACACAGGGACAAAACCCACTGGTGCAGACTCAGTGACTCAGCCACTGGAGCTAGCTCCACTTCTGGAATGCTGCCACAGGCTCTGCAGATGATTCACACACACACACATGCTATTATGCAAGTGCCTCCTATAAAATAATAATTAGCAGCAATAATAAACATCTTACCACAAAGCACTGGTGCAGCATGAAATGGATTTTCTCAAGTTATTTTATTTTGCATCTTATGTTGCCTTCATTATACTTTAATTAATACTGCATCAGCAGAAAATTTAACCTAGGAATAACCTTGTCAGGCATCCAGAGAAAGCAATGTAGAGCAATGCTGAATTCAGCAGGGACTGCAGATGGTAGCTCTGTAAATCAGGTTCTGCTTGAAGCACTTCAGTAGAAAGTTCACTCCTTCAAGAAATTACTGCTAGATTATAAGGTAACACAATAGATCTTGCCTGTGCTACAGCATGACCAGAAGTAAAGATGATCTATTTCTCTGCAATCTTTATAGACCATAACTGCTTAAATCATTGCATTCAGAATAAGTTTATACTATGAAGAGTACAGAAGGACTTGGGGCTAGGCACAAGGTCAGCATGTTAAAGGTGAGTATTCCTTAGGTCTGCACAAATTACCATATTTTTAACGTATGCTATCTGTGGGTTATCCATTAACAAAGTAAAACACCACTGTAAAGTTTACTCATGCACAAATATCACCTAAGCTGTGGACCAAAAAAAGTTTGTCCCCTCCTCCAACTCTTCACTGCCTGCTTCTCTAGTCCAGCAACTTCCTTGCTTCAGTTTTCCTCTTCCTTCTGCTTCTGGGCAGGTTATCCAAGGATTTATTTTCATGTAACAGTACTTAGGTACTTTGAAGGCAGGAGTTGTACACATTAAAGCACTGCTATCAGTTTTGCCATTGCAGAATGGGAATATATCTTCCTCTTTTCTAAATGGGGAAGGAAGGATGAGGCAGGCAGGATCAGTTCAGAAGCATATCTAGCCTAGTATGTGTTCTTCACTTGCGGTCTGTTCTAGGTGACAACAGGGAGATCTGGTAATAGGAACATGTAGGTGTGATCCAACACCTCAAATTAGGCAGCAACTGGTACAAGCCTTGAAACACCACCCTATGTATCCAACATCTCAGCAACACTAGTGTTAGCAAGAACCACTGACTTAGCTTGTTCTTATTATCCACATCAGTGTATAATCCCCTTTCTGAATACTGGTAAGATCTTAGCCTCAATAATTTCCTGTAGCACTGAGTTTTATAATCTAACTACCTGTTGTGTAAGGAAATGTTTGATTTTGATTCTACTGTCTTTCCTTTTCCTCATCTTCCAACACACAGAACCAACATTCAGATTCCTCTCCAGATCCTTATGATTTTCTGGCTTTAACTTTAAAAAAACAAAACAAGTTTTGTATAATTATACACATATAAAATAGACCACTAAGGCAGTGCCAAAGCCCTGGTTTATCTAGATGTTATAGAGTACTTGCCTGCCCACATTTACTTTTTACTGGTTCTTTTTGTCTCATCTTTTCAAATTAAAAAAAATGAACTTTGCCTGTCAGGCATCACAGCCTGTAAAAAACTGGGGCCTCCTTTAGTAATAATGCACATCATATTATTACTTAGAGGTGTACAAAATTGTGGGCACTTATGGAAGGCAGGAATGTAAAGGCCTTACTTTCTTGACAAATCCAAATAACTTTTGGAATAAGATGATCTCTATAACATAGGCAGTGCTACCTTTATGAAATACAATCAGCTCACAAAACTCAAGCCACCACTTGCACTTACCTCTACCCACAAATGAGCATAAACAGAGCACAGCTAGGAATCACTCAGCACGCTGAAAAGAACAGCAAGCAGCACAAAGTATTGTCATTTGCTTGCCAATGCTTATTACAGCAATAAATAACCAGCTGCCTGCTCCCCTTCACATATAACCTTAGCGTGGAGGCTCACTGTAAACACAGAAGCACTGCTCAGCCTGACAGCATTCCATCTGTCTGCAGAGGAGATTTTATAGGAAGGTATATGTGCATAAGCAAGCCAGCCAAGGGACTCAGTTGCTATAAAATCTACAGCATACAACACCAAGAAGGAAGGTGTGCGGGGAGGGGTGTTGGTCAACTTGTGACATGAAGGAAGAGATCAGACACAGGAGGGCTCCAGGATAAAACTTCATGTACTACACCCCACACTGATGCTGAATCACTGGCCTATGTTGTTTAAAAAAAAATACTGTGGATGACGAAAGTGTGCTGTATTTTATCCTCACAGTCTGCTACTAAAGGGTTATGAGTCACTGCTTTTTGTGCGTTTATGCTGCAGCTCCATCACTTGCACACCAGTGAGCTCAGTGAAGTAAAACAGAGAAACAGGAAAAAAATAATAAAGGCCTGAATAAAGACACACAGAGAACTAGTTTAAATTCAGTGCCAGATCCCCCACTTACTTACATCATTTATCTTTGTGATACATGCCTGGCTAGGAGGCTTTAGGAATAGTTCATCTGGACCCAAACCATGAGGTGTGGTACAAGCCAGATGTTACAGAGGGAAGCAAGGAGACATTGAGAGCAGCATCTGACTGTGAAGGCAGGGACAAAATAACTACACAGACAACCAGGAAAAGACTCCACAAGGATCCCCACAATCCTGGGATTAATCCAGGCCACATCACTGCAGAGAGCAGGGCTCTCCAGTCAGAAGATGGTAATGGCTATCCAGGCAGCAGTGCTATGTCCTACCTCACCACACAGCCATGGAGCATCCACTGCAACGCTCCAGCACTGGATCCCTGCACAGGAAATGAAGGCATCCCTGCTCACAGCCTTCTGCTCAGCTCTGACTCCCAATCTACCATGGCAGCACTGGGTAGGAACAAGCTGCATCCTCTGCACTAAGCAGAGCCCAGGGAGCACAGCAAGGAATACAGCTTCTCATTTCACTGGCATTCTTTTTTTCTCCTGCCACAGAGGACTGATTCCCTGAGATGTGTTTTTCTGTTGCCAGTTCACAGCAGCTTCAAAGAAGCTTCAAACTCAGGGAATAAATTCAGAAGCAATAAAAGACCATGGCAACCAGGGCAGATGCATCTTATTTTCCCTTGCTGCGCTTCAGTGACATCTGTCAGCACAGAGCCTTTTGGGTCCAATAAACTCTGGATCATTTTTCTAGCATATAGTCACACTGTACATCTGAGAAAAGGTCTGAGTGATGGAGAGGTGTGTGTAGTGAAAGCCTCCTGGGGGAAAGGAGAAAGGCTGTGCCTAAATGATCACTGGTGTGACAGATGCAGAAGAGAGGCTGAACTTCATACAGAGAATTCAGGCCTCAGTCCTACAAGGTGTTCTTTGTAGCAAAGAACACCTTGGACAGGTGAATTTGACAAATTCCAAGGCAAAACTTCAACTTTTAGAACCAGACCAGGGGGAAAAAGAAAAAAAAGAGTAAAAATCTTTCCAATACAGTAATGAAAAAACATCCTTCATTACTGTACAAGTTCACTGCTTAGGCCTGTACTTCATACAGGCTCATATGTGACATTCTGACAGGCTCAAGAGATACCAGTACTTCAGCAGACAGTGCTCTGGCACATGTCACTTACATAAGCTAGCCCTGGAAATCGGCAATAAAAGAACATTCTCCAATTATTTATTTATGCAGGCCCAGGGGACTGTTTGCTCTCTCAACAGTAACTACAATAAATTACATAAAAGCCCTGTCAGAGTGGGAGGAACCCTCATGTACAAACACACTCCAACACGTGGCATGATGCAAACCACTGTCTTTCTGGGGACTGCACCAGGAGACAAAGCTTTCCATGGTGAGCAGCAAGGCTGGGTGCAGAGCAGGTGACACACACAGCCACCAAAGAGACATACACTTCAGGTTAACAAAGCAGAAATGAAAGCTACTGCCAGTAAAACAGTGTATGTAAGAGAAGACACATGGAAACAAGTTTTTGAAGAGACTTGCAGAGTCACATTTCTTATTTGTGTGTTATATCACCAGAGTATCAAATCTCCATCTAAGCTACAAGCACTGCTCACAACTGGACTGGAACTGGTAATATGCTCTGGAGCATGTGATTAAATGTCTGAAGCTCAGGGTTTACTGGAGGCTCCCTAGTATCATTACCTGGATTCTCTGCCTTCAGTTCAGCTGCATGTCAGGCAGATGCAGCTATTCTGCTTCCTCAAATGGGACCTGCTCTCAGGTGTACCTCCAATCATGGGGAGATCCTGTCCAAGCTTTGGTACTGTAAAGAAGGGTCACTTTATGAAATCATCTCTCTGAAGAGAGATTCTCAAAGCTGGGAAACAACACAGCAGAGAAGGAAAGTGTTTTCCTGCAGCACAGCCTTCCTCCAGACTCTGCAAAGAAGCCTGGGAGAAAAAAAAAATGATAATTTTGTCCTGCTGCTGCACACAAATAGCACTCAAATTCACTGCTACATTAGAAAAAGAGGACATTCTCCCAGCCCTCTGCATTTTGCTTGTTGAAATACTTTTTGGATACCTGGATCCAAACAAAATGAACACACTAATCAATAGTCACTTCTCAATGGTAAGAGGTACAACTACAGAAGGTTATCTAGGAATTCAGCATATAAAAATGTAATTTATCTGAAAAAGGGGAAGTGTACTGCAGTTAAAATGGCAGCCCAAAGTGATGGGTAAGGAGGGAACACTGCCCAACTCCCAGACATGTGTAAAATATTCTCTCCATCATTGCCATTGCTGTCCATCTTACCATAGCCTTCCAGCCCCACAATTACACCAGTGATAGTTCCCAGAGCTCCTCAGCTTTGAAATAATGACAAAATTAATCAAAACCTATTACCTAGAGTTTAAACAACAAAACCCATCTTGCACAGGATTCCTGGCCCCTCCCTCAACCTCACAGATGCTTTAATTTCCTCTTTCTCTTTCCCAAATCCTTCACTTTCATTCAAGCCACATCCTTTTTCCTGGCACTTCAGCACCCTTGTGCAGAGCCACAATATTGCTGAAGGGAATGGAGTGGGGCAGCGAAGCAGATGAGGATCTCTGCAAGAGCAACCTGTGCTTTCAATTCTAATCATATGAAGGAAATGGCTTCCACTGCTTGTCCAAAGCCAGTGAAAAGCACGCAAGGATCAGCTTTTCAGCCATGTTTGCACTGTATTTTGCAGCTTTACAGAGCCAGTAGCATCTGGCTACCCAAAGACATCCCCTTATCCTGACCTGATATCAGTCTGTATCTTGGTCAGTAAGAATTTGAGGTCTTCTTTAGAAATCCTTGTTTGTCTCCATAATATTTAAAGGCATCGTGGTGGTTACAGAATGGCTGAAAAGCACAGGCTTTACAGAGTCTCAATTTGTCTATCATTCCTCTGTAAAACACACACTTGAATGGTTTCTGTTCCCAATCTCCAATTTTCCACCTCAAAGTAGTCCACACCTGCACTTCAGAGGATGGAAAACGATTCATAAAGAACTGAACAAAGTCTTGTTCTCTGTCATTTATTTACAGGATTTATTTCCTTCTTATTTAAACAGCTAACTGGCCTGGTAAGATAAAACAGCATTGGCATAAGTATGTACCAAATTGCCTCACAGCCACCTTAGGAACAACTGCCATAATGACATTACTGCAGTCTGAGTTAGACTAGGTCACAGCAAACACTGATAGCTATGAGGAGAGAAATAAAAGCCCAGGTTGGAATGACTGTTGAGATACAGATAAGGAAGAAATGGCCCTCAGGGGCTCTTACACCACAGCCGCAGGGCAAGGTGTGATTAAAAGACCCCAGTGCCACTGGTGGGCAGACACAGCTCTGCCTGGCACTGATGAGTGCCCATAGCATGGCTGTTCCTGCCAGCAAATGAACTAGGCCCAGACAACTAGTAAAAGACTAACGAGACCTAAAATAGGTATATATTGTTTCTATATGCCATGTGTGCACTTTTTAGAGCTTTATGATATACTACAGCTAACAGACTGCTGTCAGTGTAAAAGTAAAGTCGGTCATCTCCAGTAGATGGAGCTTTAAGAAAAGCTACAAATGCATTTGCTGCAAGGATTAAATCAGCCAGAATTAAATTGTGGCCAGCAGGTGGAGGGAGGTTCTCCTTCACCTCTACTCTGCCCTGCTGAGGCCTCATCTGGAGTGCTGTGTCCAGTGCTGGGCTCCCCAGTTCCAGAGGGACATGGAGCTACTGGAAAGAGTCCAGCGCAGGGCACTGAGATGATGAAGGGACTGGAGCATCTCCCATGTGAGGAGAGGCTGAGGGAGCTGGGTCTGTTCAGCTTGGAGAAGAGGAGGCTGAGGGGGGATCTCATCAATGCTCATCAATATCTCAAGGGTGGGTGTCAGGAAGATGGGGCCAGACTCTTCTGGGTGGTGTCCAGTGACAGGACAAGGGGCAATGGGCACAAACTGGAACACAGGAGGTTCAATCTTAACATAAGGAAACACTTCTTTATTGTGAGGGTGACAGAGCCCTGGAACTGCCTAGAGAGGTGGTGGAGTCTCCATCTCTGGAGACATTTCAAACCCATCTGGATGTGTTCCTGTGGGATCTACTCTGGGATCCTGCTCTAGCAGGGGGTTGGACTGGATGATCTTCAGAGGTCCCTTCCAACCCCTGCCACTCTGACTCTGATTAGCTATATGGCATCTTGAAAGCTTTTGTGCAGCCTCCTTTTTGAAACGAATGCCAGCGATGGTTTACTATCATGGCATTTCATATAGATAGCCAGATTCCCCTCCTTGCTTGACATTCAGTAAATCCCTGCATTGGCTACTAAGTAGGCTCACATTTATTTTCCTGAACCTGACTCATAGGACTGTCTTACCTTTTTAAATCACTAAAACTCTGTCTTCACATTTTTGCCATTTCAAGTCTAAGCCAAACCCTTCAGCCTTATAACCAGGAAGGACTGGAAAACCACCTAGGAAAACACAAGGACTACAAGCACAGCAAACAAAGGGAGATGCAGAACAAACACCTTACTGAAAACTGTGCCAGAAGGGTTTTGGAAGTAAAGCCAATAAAAATCATGAAGTTTCCTGAAATAAAACTCCGGTACTAACAGTTGATTTAGGGATCATGTTGAAGACTCAGCACACAGCACAGGGTAGGAGGATAGCATTTAGGGCCTCTAGTCTGTAATTACAGGCTGGCAGAGTAAATATTTCCATGCTGTTTCGAGGATCACCTACTGAAAGGTCTGTATACTTTCTGGGATAAAAAGGACCACATAACCCAGAATTCACATCAGGTAGGTGACTGTATGTGGACAACAGAGACGTGGGAGAAAAAACACGACCACAACTTAGCACAGAACAGGAGATAAGGCAGTGAAAGTGCAAAAGCAAAAAGTATTACAAGGGAAGGAAAGAAGAGAACAAAAACTGTGAACAGACTGCAGTGAACAAAGACAAGGAAAAGAGCAAAAGACAACTCTGACCCACCTGCAAGGATCCTAACCATACATTACTAGGTAGTAAGAGACCTTTCAAGAGAACACCTTTTCAGGGCCACTCTGCCCAGGCTTAGTTCAGTGCCTAGCAAGGAAAGACTTCCCTTCCTCCAATACAGGTACCAAATGGGGGAGAAAAATCTAGCAAAACAACGCACCAGGAACTAAAAGCAAGGACAGACTGCTCTGACCCACGTCACAGACATTGCACTGTGCACAGTTCTTGTCCCCACATCTCTAAAAGATTATTGAGAAGCTAGAAGCAACACAAAGATTGTCTAAAGCTGCCAGAAGTCTTGGAATGGCTTTTCTTTGAGATAAAAATAAAATATACCAGGTTTCTTTAGCTTGGAAAAACACAACAGGGAGAATGTGTAAGATGTCTGTACGACCACAAACGGCTTGGAGAAGAGCAAGCAGTGGTCACACGCTGTTTCTCAGCCTGCAGGAACTCAGGAGATTCAGGGAATCAAAAGAAGCAAAAGATGCAAAACAAAGCTAGTGGCTCCCCACAGTCCCACACCAAGAGATAGAGAGGTCCAAAAGCAGCGAGACAAATCCATCAGGAGCTAGTGACACAGTCATATGCCATCTATGGCTAAACCACAAGTCCTGGAACCTAAAGGCTTGCAGGGACAGGATGATGTCTGTTTGTACTGCTCTTAAATATCACTCTTACCTCCTTCTGAAGTCAAGTTACCACTCAAGCAATCTTCACTCTGACTCACTTTGGGCATTCTCATACTACCCTGTCCTGCACATTCTTCTTTGGAGATGCTTCCTGTTGTCTTGTGTGTCAATTAGAACTGACCTAACCACTTAAATCCAAAGTTCATCTCTGTGAGGCCTCATCAGACTCCTCATGTCTCCTGGCCAGGTGGCTCAGTATTTGCAAATGTTTGAAACATTCAAGAGAAATCTCCACAAAGTGAATAGTGTCTCAAAAAATAAAATAATCTGACACATTTTTACAGAAATGAACACAAAACCTCACTAAAAAATCTTTTAGCAACATAAGGGATGCAGCAGCATCAGTTAGTAAGCCTTCTCCATATAAGCACATCTGGCAACTCAGTATCCAGGCTCTAGATCATACAGTGCACCACAGCAACTCTGCATCTTCTTCACAAGTTATGAGCTACTTCAGAAACATGTCTTGTTCTGAATGGTGAATGGGACCAATGTGTTCTGATTCAAGGCTTACTGGTTCCACTGGGAGTATTTACTGTTCCTTACTCTGAACCTTGTTTCACCTTCTCTGACCACACAAGGACTAAATAAACTTCCTTCAAAAGTTTAAAACAACAGGTTCTTTGCCCCAGGGCCAAACAGGCTTTGCTTTCCCAGAAGACAGCTAGAGACTTCACTGTCCTCTGTACAGCAGATCGCTATGGAGCTCATCAACCATGCAAGTGAGACACACAGACACATAGGTACAAGAAACAGAGACCATAGCAGTGAAGAGCCACAGCCAAGATCACAGAGCAGACCAGCAGCAGCCAGTGCAACTGATTTGACAGGAAAAGGACTGTAAGAAGGTAAAATAATGCCATGGATGGAGTGATGCACTTCACTCGTAAGAGAGAAGTAGCAATACATTTACTGATACAAAAGAGCAATTTAACAAAGTTTGATAGTAAATGCAACAGTGGTTTAACAAGATTTGACGGCAAGGTGCACTTGATTATTTACTGCATAGAGGAGAGGGTCAGACAAAACTGTCAGGGAGACCCTCCCATTGAGTCACGAGGTTCAGAAAGGACCCCCTTGCTTTCTACACTCCTCAGAGAGGAGTCTAGGTGCAGCTGGATCCAATCCTAATCTCAGACTTGGTCAATGGTCAAAATCTAAAAGATTATATATGCACAATCAATCCTTTCTATCACTTAGCTAAGATTTCAAAGTTCAGCATGCTATTAATCACTTATTGAGAACCTGTTGCAGCAAGGGATCTCTCAGCCTTGAGGAGTAATCTTGAAAGGCATCTCTGCCCAAGGGGAGATCCTGCTGCCATGCAGGAGAGCTCCAAAGGCTCTTGGGCTACTCACTATTTATGGGGGTAAGATGACTGACTCAGTCATATTTGCATACTGACCACAGGTGCCAGTTTCTTCCAAATTTGGCTGAGGCTGGACACTGATCAACAGTGTGGTTAGGTGAGCACATTGCTCAAATGAGCCCTGGGCTATTGTGGGGTTACCTGTCTCACTGGAATCCACTTTGAGTGGGACAGGACGCAGCCACCACGACCAGATGCATTCCTTACGACTGCCACCGATGGTTGTCACACATTCAGTCTGAAACATGTGGCATATTTCTTTGCCTCAACTCATTAACTGGTATAGAAAACCTAGGTATACCATCACCCTTGAAACACACAGCAACATCTTTGCAGAACACTGATTTCAGTCAAGAAAAAGACTGTCTCCAGCAGCCTGGCTCACATCACAGGTCTAATCAGTTCTTCAAACTACTTCCTGGGTAAGAAACTGGCAAATCTTATGATCTTCATGGCATCTTCAGCCACAAGGTTTTCCCCCTCCTTCCCTATCAGGACTTAGCATTCAATACTAGAAAGCAGTTATGTTTTGCTAGCTTGAAGAAATGTATTGATGCAATGCAGAGAAAGTTTTCAGTCCTGCAGGGAGCTGAACAGCCAACTCCCTGGACAGTCAGGGGAAGCCCTTTGCAGGGCTGTGCTCTACAGACCCAAACTAGTACTAGCTGGCATCAGAAGGGAGCTCTGGATCAGTTCCTACCTGTGAAAGTTACTGCCCAGTACCAGAAACAAAAATTTGATCTCTGACGTGTTTATTAGAGCTGGAGAAGCTCTAAACCCAGCAGCACAAACACATACATACATGTATCTTTAAAAAGACCCCCCCAAACCAGTACCCCTGTTACCTTCCAGTGACAGTCTGTTGTACTTATTCATAAAAGGTGGCTCATTAAGCAATGGTAATTTGTTACAGGTCAGGCCCACTCCTAAAGCTACCATGTAGAGCTAGGAGCTGGGGGCTCATCCACAGTAATTGTGCAGTAGTTCTCACTACAAGGCTACAGCATGCAGTTCCAAATTCGACAGGCAACTGCTTAGGGAGGAAACAAAACTCCTGCCAACAATCAGAACCACCTAGAAGCATTCAGAAACTTAGAACACTTAGAACAATTTAGAAACCACTTCATTGTTTAAAGTTTAGTGGGAGCATCTCAAATTGGAAATGAACCTATTCTGCATAGAGAGGCTGGCAAGAGTTTAATTAGCTTATATCCTCAATTAAAAACAATGTTGTAAGGAAAGAGTGGTGATGGTCCCACAGAGTCACCCTCAAATTCACAAATTCCAAGTCCTGTATTGTCCAGCACTTTTTAAGGATTTGGGGATCACATGCAGAACACCTTTCTATGTCACAAGGCTTGGTAATTAGATCAGTGGACACAGCTGAAATCATGTGCCTAATGAGAGCAAACCTACCAAATCCTCTTTTCCTGGGAAAAAAAAAACATGAGCTGGGTAGGAGAAGAAAACTCACTCTGAGCAGAAGATGCAACTTCAAACAAGTCAACACAAAACCTCAGACTAGAGCACACAGCTGCACTGCACTGCTGCTCCCTGGCACCTCTGAGAGCCACACTCCTGAGCTCTCCTCTACACACAGACCTGTGCAATCCCATCAGACAGCTTCAGCGTGGGTGTGCAACTCACTGTCTTGGTTACTGAAGCATTTCCTCAGGACTTGATTTCTAATTATTAATGGTTCAGTGCAACTGGTCATCTTCACAGGACACAGAGGTACTGTGAAGCATTACAGTCTAGAAGGCAAGCCACGTGTCTCAGGTTTTTTCCCTTACTGATGTAAGTGCAGTGCTCTAATTCTCTTTAAAATAGGATTAGTTTACTTCCCTTATTCTTCCTAGTGAAGAATAAAGCACTGTTTTTATCTCTTCCAGGATTTATTTTTGGCTGGTTGCTTTATGTAACACCTTAATTTACAAAAGATCTAAGACCTTCAGCAACCAAGTGCTGTCAAGTGCTTGATTTTTTGCATCATGTGGTTTCCCTGTATTCCTTTTATGTAAGGTAGCATGAATTCCACTTTACAGCTTTATTCAATACAACAGGGTCACAAAAGAGATGCCTGGAAAGTTTATGCTGCCAAACTCACCAGAGCCACACAGTTATCTGACCCAAGGGCCTGCCCATGACTTCAGTGGAGCTGCATAAATTCAAATTCACTGAGCATCTGCCCCACTGGATCACAACATCTATACAAAATTATTAGGATTTGAAATTTCACTTTTTTTTTCCCCCTCCTGAGAAGACTAGAGTATTAAGAAAAATCTAGCACTTCGATCATATTTGAGAATGTACTTAAAAATCAATTAAAAAAAACAAATAATAGGTGCTAAGCTAAAAAAATCCCCTGCCTTGACAAATATCTGAATGTTTATACCAGTATCAGGGATAAAAGAGAAAGCTGCTAAAAACAGAAGTTTTGGAAAGGTTTAAACAAAAATGACAGCTGCACCCAAAAAAAGCATAATATAACCATGCTTGAAAGACTCTTCATTTCCATAACAAAACCAGATCCCAGCACAGCTGTAATTGTGGGAGACAGAAGTAGGAAGGCTATTCCCAGATAAAACCAACACTTCACCAACAGGCAACATTAGTCACCTTATGCCAAGATCCACACAGTGACCAACGAGCAGCCAACACTCCCCAGAAGTATTCCCACATCAGCCCTGGAGATTGTTTAGCATCATTTCTCAACAGCAGTAAATTGACAGAGCTCAGTGCAGTGGCATACATCCCCACCACCAGCTGAAAAACAAATAAATCACCAGCCCTCTCAGGTCCACTCATGCAAGGCTGGTAGCATCAGAAACGGGTAACATGGCACACTAGAGGGCAGCAGGAAACAAATCAAAGCCTAGGAAAAAAAATAAATCCAGTAATTCCCAAAATAGGGGCCATAACCTTCAGCAAGGCTGAGGGGGTTATGCATGGGTCATCTGCCTTAAAAAGAAAATTAATTCTGATGGTGTTTAGGATCACAGTTCAAACTGAAGTGGGTTTGCAAGTGAGAGAGCATGTTAACTCCCTGCAGGCAAAGGAGACTCTTTGTAACAGCACAAATCACCTTTGTACAGCACCCTCCCCTTCATCTCCATGTCAAGCCAAAAAGTGAGATATTCTTTGGGCAATCTATAGCTTTGGTAAAGGGAGACTCCCAGAAGTTTCTGTATCTAAACACAACAGCCAAGAATGCAAGTACAAGTCCTTAGCTCAGCTTTGGCTCGGTCTGAAAGCGATTTAAAACATCACATGTGTTTTGGATTTACAAAGTTAACACAGACTTCTCAAATGAGATTATACATAAAGGTCTTTAGTTGTCTTCAGCATGGCCTGACAAAAAGCAGCTTTGAAAATCCTGCTACTTTTAGTAACAGTCATAGCCAAAAGGGCCAAGCTTTAATTTCTATACCAAGTACTGAATGAACACACCAATTTCTGGGCTGAACTGGATCTCCAAGCACCCATCAAGTGCCAGCCCCAAAAGGTTGCTGCTGACATGACAAGTACAGCCTGCTCCTTTCGTTTTCAGCATCTACGTCAGCACTTTACACAACTCCCGTACAGAAAAAGCCCAAACCATGCCAAACTCCTTCAGTAAACACGACTCACTTCTGCAAAAGAGATTAAGCAACTCTTGACAGGCAAGTGGACATGGTAAACAGGAGAGAGCATTTAAGGACAAGTCAGAACACGTGCACCAACACTAGCGTGACTCCTCCGTTGCTAATAAAAGACAAAACAACCCACTGCAAAGCTAAGCATGTAAATTCACTGGGCACGTGTAGCATTTTTTTCAGAGAAATCACAAGCACCTATAGAAATGAGAGCTGTGTTAACAGGCTGGATCTCTCTGCTGTGTTTAACATACACGTTTGGTTGACTGAAAACCCAGACAGCAACTGGGACAGTCCAAAAATCATGATGGCTTTTATTTTTAAACTGGGATAACCTTGTGATCAGGTGTCCCTTGACCTGAGCAGCAATTTCAGCAGCAGTGCTGTGGCCCAGACTGACTGATTTGCCAGAAGCCAGCGAGTCTTCAGTGAAATGGTTCTGCTCCACCTCCCTTGAACTCTCACAGCTTCTTCCAAATGGACTACTTTTGAAGGAAGCCTACAAAACCCACCACTGATCAAAAGGAACCCACAGCCTGGGTCCCCACATCAGAAAACCAATTAATACTCTAACATTATGCTTTCCAGAACCCACCATTCTGGAAAGATTGTAACCCCATATGAAAGACAGAGTGGTCTGTGGTGTGTCCTATCTTGGCATATCCCCGTGCTGCTTCCAGAAAGAGCAGCTGTCCCCATCTCATCCATATAAATATTCACATGGCTGCCCAGCAAGCTGGGTCAATTCCCTGAGCTGACTCCTCAGGTACCTCCTAGGATGGAGCAGGAATAAGGAGCAAGTTCAGGGGCAGCCTGAGACTCTTGCTGCATTAGAGAGGTCCATGGAAAATAACCAAAGGTAAGCCTGGGGAAGCAACTGAAAGTTGAACACTTCTCTCACACCAGTTTTGTTTTTTTTGTTTAAAAAAGCTAGCCAGCTTTTAGATACACACAGGCCTCTCTGATCACACAGTGAACTCTCTTCCTTTGCCACCCCATCTCCCCAGCAGCACCCTTCCTCTCCTACTGTCATCCTTCCTCTATTTTCTCTGTTCCTTTGATGCTACATTTTCCCTTCCTCTTCCACTGGGTGACCCTGTCTCCCCATCCATTCTCCTAAGGACACAGATCAGCTTTTTAACTACTTTTCTTTACAAAGAAAAAGTGATTAAAGGAGCAGCTACAGGACAAACACGGAGAGCCATGCCCCACCCCGAAGATCGAAGCTCTCTAGCCCCAGGGAACTGCCACGAAGGCAGATGGGGCTGAGGTCTTCCAGGCAGGCAGCCTCCCAAGCGTGGTGTCACGGCTGAGCTCCAAGCTTGGTAGCATCACTCCAGGGCTGTGCCGGCAAACCCAGCTCCGTCAGACCACAGAGCACGGGAAGAGCCCAGGACCCCGCCTGCACCACATCTGTAGTCTATTTTCTAACCCTTTTTTAGGCTGCAATTTTTCCAGGCAAAGACTATGTTTCCACTGTCCCTGGTATGTTCTGGCTCAGTGCCCTACAAGAAGAAGGAACACTGCCAGTGACTTATTTCATTGTAAACAACCTTTCAAATATTAATCCAAATAATTTAAGGCTTCCCCCCCACAAACACCTGAATGCTGCCAAGTACAACTTTTGCTAGCAACTTTTCTGAACCCAGAGGAAGCAGTAAGGTACTGCTGCAGCACTGTGCTATCAAGCAAAACAGATTAGAAACACTATCAACAATGAAATTTTTGCATTATTCTTTTCCAGTATGCGGGGGGGGGGGGGGGGGGGGGGAGGAAGCACACTGCAAAGTTCACAGACTGAGAGAATTAAACTAGATCAATCACTGCTTAAACACTTGGACTTTCTATGACCATAAGCTAAAAGTATGCATGTTTGTTGCAAGAGCAGAACATTCACTCCCACACACATTGTACACCCACTCATTTATACAGAACTTGGACATTAGCAGTATTCCCACAGGACTATGGTTTTCTTGCCTATGGATGCCTGCTTTCAGGAGGCCCTGTTTTCATGGCTAGTGGGTACTATCTTCTGCTACTTTAAGTGATGGAGCCTCTCTAGACTCATACGACCTATTACCAGTGACTCAGGCACTAGGAATACCTCCATATCCATTTGCAACTCCTGAGGCTGGCATGGTATGTCAGTCTCAGTCCAGTTCACGTGACAGAGGTCAGACACAGCGTGTGCTGTCAGTCTGCTGCTTTCCTAAGGAAGCTGTCACATTCCCAGAGACCTAACCGCCTTTTGGAAATGCTTTTCAATCACCAAAGAAGATCCCCACCCCTAATAAAAATCTTTTAAGTTTGATGAGAAGACCCACCATCCATCCTGCCCAAGGCCCAGATGCAATCTCCTGGTCACACTCAGTGCAAGGTATAGCCACTCCCACTCTAATTTATCCTGCATCACAGCAGCAGTTTACAACATCACATGAGAAAACAAAGTAGCTTCCCTTCCCAAGTTATGTTTGGCAGGACTTGCTTGTCCAAGAACATCAGACACAGGCAGCCTGTTTTTAAAACTGTCCTCCTGCTTCTTCTGCCACACTGACCAAACTCAACAGCTTAGAAAGCTGAAGTTGTGTCAAAAAAGAGAGTTTAAATGAGTGTGTCTATCGGTTTGATGCTGTTGTAAGGAGAAAGGAAATGAGAAGCTCAGAGTGAACTGAGTCTGACGTGATACATGGTTATTTCACTCCAGAGCACAGGGTAAGGAACTATTTCACAGCATACATCCCAGTTATTGCCAAATGGTTTCAGCTGCAAGGGGTCTCTAAAACAGGCCATGAAGGAGACAGTTCACAGGCCTGATCTCACCTCCTCAGCACACCTGGGATCCCTGCTGGAGACACCAAGGAGGCAGGATGTGGCCTCTCAGCATACCTTGGTACTGAGCTTCAGCTACATATTCCACACGTGCACCATAAACAACTTGCCCAATGCTGTCATTTGGGTTTAGAGCTGCTTATCTTCATTTCCGCATAGGTCACCACTGCTATGCCTCAGACCAGTTGTAAGGCTGAGTGGTCATGGAGTTCTTCTGTGCACCCCATCCATCAGAGCAATCAAGTCCAGATGCCTCCAGCCACACTAAATCACATTTGAACAATTAAGCTGCCCTACCCACATTGCAGGAGCTGCCTCACAGCTCCATGAATTTCTTCCTACCTGCAACAAAGGGCTTGTGAAATCTGCGTGGACAAATGCCTTCCAGCCTGTCTCACTGTTAGAGGCACTTCCCTATTCTCCTCTCCCACAACAGCGGAAAAGGCTTGCTCAGGACATTCCTCATAGTGGTGGTCACCACTCTTACACACAAAAAATAAAGGAAAACCTCAAACCAGATACACTATTCCTCTAATGCAACATGGATCATGGAATAAGATATGGATCATGGTTTAAAGCAGAGGTTACAGTAGAAGATTCACATCATTAGTAGCATAAGACATGTGACTTCTCAGTTTGCACAGGAAAAGCAAAGCAAGGATTGGCATCTACTGTTTGCAGACTTCATTAGAGTTCCGGATGTCCCACAATTAGAGGTGAAGACGACTGCACAGGCGAGTAGTCAACACCCACAAAGCTACACTAGTTTGGTAGATCCTGCTCCTTACCTGTTTAGCACGCAAAATAGTGGAACCCCACTGAAAAAACTCACATGCCTAACTCCAAGCTGACTTCTTGGAACTAGGCCAAAGTAAACCATACAGTGCCAGGGGAAGAAGAGGAACCAAACTCTATTCCTCATCACACCCATGTCATTAGCACAAGCAAACTTCACTGTGATAATTTTAAAGTAACAGGATACGGAGGCCACATCCTAAGGTCCTGGCTGGAAGATACATGATGAGCACATGAAGAACATAAGGAAAAGCTTAAAAACATTTCTTACTGACTATGGTAATTTCAGATGGTATTTCCTACTGATGCCTGGAAGACTGCTCTGTGGGTTAGTTCAAGTAACTCTCTTCCTCTGAGAACACACTAAACATGAAGAAACAGTGTTGTCAAAACATAAGCAGCTGATAGCATCCTCTGAACTCCTCTCCTGTGAGTCATCGACCCACAGTTCACACTCTCTGTCAAGCTGGAACAGACTGCAGGTCTGGTAAAACGTGTTTTAAGATGAGGCAGATGCACCAGTATCAGGCTGCTGGTATGCAGTCAGACAACACACTGCCTAAATAGATAATGCACTGGCTAAAGAAAGAGCATGTGGAGGGGCAGAAGCTGTTACCTGTGGGCAGAGAGGGAAAAGTATCCACAGGGCAAAAAAGTTCCTCGCTGCTTTCAGAGCTGTGTGGAGGCAGAAAGCACTCTGCTAGGTCACAGACAGAGGGTAGGTCCAACATGCTGCTCTTGTCTGAGTGAGAACTTGGCAACATCTCTTCTCCTTCCATGGTCCCACTGCAGAGATACAAATGCGACTGAGCTGGGTTTTTAGAGCATGAATATCCAAGCAGAAGCCAACACAAACTATCTGGCATTTTTGTACTGCTTTATTAGCTGAGAGAAGCTGCTCAAGCATATTGGTACTTCATTTAAGAAAACAAGAGGAAATTTAAAGGTGTAAAGGAAACAGATCGCAGCCCTAAGAAGGATAACTAGGAGTCCACGACAAATCTGGCTTTCCTAGAGGTACACATTCAGGCCCCAACACTAGAAAGCTATGAGTATATTCCCTTCAGGGTACATTATGTGTGCATTTTAAAAGGAAGTATGTTCTTCAGGGTCCCTGTCCACTGACACGTCTAGACATCACAAGTTAAACCCACCCTTCCCAGCTCTGATCACAAAAGTCATCACGCTCACTAGCAGAAGGAAAGAACGTCTTAAAACTTGGTAGTCTTAACCCCACAGGGATGGCAATGATTTCTTGGTGTGGAGACCCTAGGGCAGCTGTGTTCTATACCCTGTGCATAGCACTTTGGAAAGCTGCAGTTGAAGCATCCCCACATTCCAGCACCCTTCTCCTGAGCTCCCAGAACCAGTCCACCACCACAGAGAGCAGGAACACACATCTAGGCAGAGAGGAGGGCAGAGCTCGTGTCATCCAAGGGCCACAGTAGATGGGTAACTCTTTTAGAGAATGAAACTAAAGTGTTCCACTCCAGCAGCTCCAAACACAGCCACACAAGTGTCTAGGGCAGGAGAGGAATAACAGGCAAAAGCCTGGTGGGGCAAGAGCTCACAGAATAACAAATGGAGAGGAAGAAGTAAGAATCCCTGGGATGAAGTGTGATTAGCACTGACTCAGTAAGAGGGGCTCTCTGTAGATCTCAAGGAAAGATGCAGAAGAGCTCCAAACACCCTCAGTTTCCAGCCAATACCTCAGTCACTAGCCTTTGGCCACCCTGCACCAGTCCTTATGAGGCAGCTGAGACTGCACTAACAGTAAAGGCCCTGAGCAGAGCACTGTCATACTCCAGCTCACACCTCTAGCAACACCAGTGAGAGAAGGAACTGACCCAGTCCTTACTGCAAGGCCTTATGCCAGAAGGACTTTCAGGCAGCAGCTTCACTTCAACACCGAGTGCTGATGATGAGACTGAGTGGGGTAAATGTGAATGGACATTGTGTTTCTACCCTTCACTCAAGTAACAGATGATGCTTTCCATGGAAAAAATGTGGACAGAACAAGAGTATTTCTCATGAAACTTAAGTTTAGTTCCTAGCTCTTACAGAGACTCCAAGAGATTTTGTGCAAGTTTCTTCCTTCATCTGTTTTTTTCACTTATATGCAATTTAAAAAAGCAGATTGTGGCTATCTGTGCTACACCCCCCTCTACCACCTTGTTTTGCCAAACACCAGGCCTAGCACAAAGGACACAGCCAGCAGTAGAATAAGCCAGTAACCAGATTCTATTGCACACAAGAAAGTCAGTGCACGTGTGATCACTGGAGGTACAAACAAGTCAATGAGGTCACACATAACAGACATCAACCCCAGCAACCCCAAGAATGATACAACACGGCCAACAATCAGTGGGACAAACAAAGCAACAAAGTCTCCCATGGCAGAGATGGGAGACAGCCAAGCCAACAGACAAATACAGGAGAGAGACAGCCACATGTTCTCACAGAGCCCACGTTCACTAGCACCAAACCTGACCTGACCTGAGTCCAGTTGCAGGGAGAATCAGGAGGTCCTTCCTCAACAGGGAAACTCTGCAAAGTGCACCCACCTCACACACAGACACTGCACCCTTCCTGCAAGTGGTCCCAGCTTTTATCCCCACAGCAGGACACCTGGGGCTCATTGACCCAATGGGGGCACCTGGGGCTCATTTACCCAAGGGCTTTCCCTGCAAGGTCAGCCACACCTTGGAGGAAAGCCAAAAGTCAAACTCATCCCCTCCTTCTGAAGGACCATGGGGACCCCCCATATGTCAACCTTAATTCAGGGCTGGGGGTTCAGACCCCAGCACTTCACACCTGTATCCTTCTGCTATTTTGGTAAAGAGTGATAGGACAGAAGAACCAGATCCACTGGTCAGGCAATGGCTTGGGACCCTTTAGGCTCACACTTATTTTCCTCTTCCATAAAATGAAGAAAGCAACTCACACTTACATTTCACAGGGGTTGTCACTGAGGAATGTTATAGCCACAGGGGGCAAAAAAATCCCTAAAAGAGATTTGTACTGAAAAGTGAAGTAAATACCCCACATAGATTTTTTTTTAAAAAAAAACACCACCATTCCTTAGGTGCTACTGTGGTGAGTAAACATGTAGCTAAGATGCACTTCTGACCTTTGCAGAATGTTGACTCACTAATGAGCAGAGTGGAAATGTTGTCTGTGATACTTGAGGAGACCAGCTGCCTTACCTTGAAGGAACAAGCAAGACCAGTGCATTCACAGGAAGTTCCCAGGAAAAACAGGAGTGGAATGTTAAAAACAAAACAAAGCACACAGCCCTCTTCCCCCCAAGGCTGTCATTGATATGGGCTGCTGTCATCCTGGCTGTCTCTGCCAGCTGCCTGTGCCACCCTCCTTCCTTGTATTGCCATGACAGGGCTAACAACATGTGCAGCCATGTGATGATAAAAGAAATCACCTTCTTTTTCTTGTTTTTCCCCTTGGATCAGCTCCCTCTAGTCCTCCTAAGTGAAGTATACAGCAGTCCTACTCCCAAAACTGATGGTGAGAATAAGCAAGACATCAGCTCAGCCCTGGGCCTGAAGCCCCAGCTCCAGGCACGTGAAAGAGACACACTATTACCTCTGTGCCATACCTGGGAACAGCAGTGATGCAGAAGCAGTCCCCTTGGACAGAATCCAGGAGCAAACAGTCTGTAACTGCTTCAGGATCCCTTCCTCCAAGGTCTGTCAATCCCAGCTCGCTGGAATGAAACAAACAGGTCGTTAACGTGCTTGGCATCAGCTGATTGTGCTGAGGGACCTTTCAAAACACATGTGCCTGCTGATGTCAACAGTCACTCATCACATATACCACTGGCCGTCGAGTTTGGCACAAGGTTTTTCCTAGGAATCAGAAACAGCTCACCCAGTAATGCCCTTGAATCTTTTGACAGTGATGGCGATCTCCTGAAAAGGGCTCAGTACGCTCGAGAAATAAAGCCACGATTTTCTTTACAAGAAGCTGCCGGGTGGGCTGTTTATTCACAACCTGTAAGAAAGAGAAGTGAATCACAGCCAGCATCCTTCCCTCCCTCTTGTGGAGGAGCAGGTATTTCCCCAGCAGGTTAATCCAGCAGCGCTTTGTCACCAACACCGACACCCTGTGCCGTCAAACCCCGACCAGGAAACGCGTCTCAGGAGGGCCACGTAACCCAGCGCGTGCAGGCCGCCACCAAACCCAAACCCCGGTCCCCACCCGCTGCCATTCCTGACGAATTTTCAGTCAGCAGCCGGGAAAAACACACTTTGAGGAGGAAACTGGATTTCTCCCCCGGGCCAGCCTGGACTGGGGGCCGCTGTGGAGCTCCCTGGAGACACGCGAGCACGCCGGTGGTGCCAGCGCCGGCCTTACCCGCCGCCCCTCAGCTGGTTTGGGGGCGCAGCAGAGGGGTCTGTTCCTCCCAGGCTGGCTTCCTTCCCCCTGTCCTGAGGCACAGACACGCGGTATTTCAGCAGCCGCTCCCCGGGCAGCGAGGGGGAACGGGCGGCAGCCCCCACAGGCCCGCGGCCTGCCAGGCCCCCCACGCCAGAACCCCCCGCCATTTTCTGAGGGGAAAAGCAGGCTGCAGCACCCCGCGGGCAGCAGAGCGTCGCAGAGGGGAACGGGGCAAAGCCAAACGCACGGCAGGGCCCCCACAGCCCCCCTCAGGTCCTCCTCCCCGCCGCCAGCGGGAGACGGCGGGCCCGGCCAGGGCCGCTCTCTGAGGCCGCCATGCCGGCGAGGGGCGGGGTGAGGCGGGAAGAGCCATCTTGGCCGCGGGCCGGCCGGAGGGGACCGGGCACGGTGCTGAGCGAAGCCCGCGGCGACACTGACCCGGGCGGCAACGGCAGGCGCAGTGCTCCCGGGCTGGCGACAGCGTCTGGGCGGGCGGACCCGCCCCGGGGGGAGCTGGGCCGCGGGCTGCGGGCTTCGGCAGGAAGGGGGGAGAGGAGAGGAGAGGGAGAAGGAGGAGGAGAGGGAGAAGGAGAAGGAGGAGGAGAAGGAGAGGAGAGGAGAGGCATACATACAATGTCAAAGCTGTTTCCCATCGAGTTTCCCTCAAAACACATTTAACTGGGGTTTAATTCTCTGATAGAGACGGGGGAGGGTTTGGTACCGCCGCCCCTCACCCGGGCCAGGCGCGGGGAGCGGAGGGGAGGCAGCGGCGGGGCTGCCCATGGCACCCTCCCGTGCCCGGCACACAGGGCTGCCCCGTCCCACGCGGTGCTGCCCGGCCCCGGCCCACAGCCTGGCAAGGCCCCGAGCAGCGGTGAGCACGGGGCCTGTGGGCTGGGAACGGCAGAGGAAGCGGGCACACCCCGGTGACCCTGGGGACGTGAGCGGGTGGCAGGCCGCGAGCCCTCCTGGGGCTTACACAGGCCGTCCACGGTGACTCCGGCGGGGGTGAGGGAAGTGTGAGGCCAGTCACCGCCTGCTGCGTGCCAAAGGTGCCCGCACTGTCCCGTCCGCATGACAGAAGCGTCCCAAACCCTGCTGGGCAACGGGACACACACCACGCTGAACGTGGGGCACGCATCGCTTCGGCACGCGGCACCGTCGCTGCGTGTCGCGACACCGGCAACAGGCGTGGCGCTGGCAGTCATGGGCGAGTGGCACAGACACCCTGACCCTCTCACGAGGCAGCGGCCAGTGCTCCAGGACACACGCTGGGCGCTTTCCCAGCAGAGGGAACACATTGCCGTGCTGCCTGACAGAGCGTGCGTGGCACAGCCAGACCCCCCAGGACCCCCAGGACCCCCAGGACCACAGAGGCCGGGGAGCAGCCCCTGCATCGTCCGGGCAGGCAGGCGGGAGGAACGCTGCCGGCCGAGTGCTGGGGACAAGTGGTGCCAGGGGAGAGCTGGCTGCACTTCTTGGCATGCACGCTGCCACTGAGACTGGGGAGGAGGTGGTTGGTAGTTTTTTCCAAGAACCTTTGGACTGCAAAGTTAGTGGTGGCAAACTGATGTGTTTAGAAGGAAGTTCTTAAAAGGAAGAAAATAAACTGGAAGTCCCTTGGCTGCCAAGAGGACTTCGTTTTTCTCCCAGGTGAGCTGGCTCAAGCTGAGGGAGAGCCTTAGAGTCTGCTTTCCAGGCACAGCAGCTGCATCTCTGCCGTGCACTTCAGAGGCTCCCTCGAGCCAAGCCTGGGCTTTTGAGGTCACCATGCAAGCAGAGATGCAAATGTAGCTGCCTCCTAAACCCAGACACTGCTCTAGTGCCAGGCTACCTCTTGCCATTCACTGTCTGTCCCCAAGAGCTATAAATATGTAAAGGGTGAGTGTCATGAGGATGGAGCCAGGCTCTTCTCAGTGACATCCAATGACAGGACAAGGGGCAATGGGTGCAAGCTGGAACATAGGAGATTCCACATAAATATGAAGAAGAACTTCTTCTCAGTGAGGGTGACAGAGCACTGGCACAGGCTGCCCAGAGAGGGTGTGGAGTCTCCTTCTCTGGAGACATCCAAACCCACCTGGATGTGTTCCTGTGTGACCTGACCTAGGTGTTCCTGCTCTGGCAGGGGGATTGGACTGGATGATTTTCTGAGGTCCCTTCCAATCCCTGACATTCTGTGATTCTGTGATCCCTCTGGGGAGTGGGATGGCACCTTTTCTACAAGCTGGAAGGCAGCACCACAGCGCTTAATTTCCTCGCAGGGAGTGGGGCTGGAGCTGATCTGGAGAATGCAAAACATCTGTGGATCTTCTTTATTTAGCTATGGGAGCACATGCAATATTACAGCATCCAGAAACCAGCCATCTCAGTAATTTCACCCCACTGGATCACCCCAACTCTCTGCCATTAGAAAAGCTCTGGCAGTGGTGAACACTGGAAAAGCAAGGAGTTCCAGCAAGCAGAACTGACAAGGAAGCCACAGTGCTTATTAGCAAACATCTCCAGCTTACCAGTTTCTATTTGTCATATTAGGTGGACAACCAAATCTTTGAACTTACCTTCATTTCCCTCCTCTCTCCCACCAGAAGGGAGAGGTCCAGCGCCCTCCTGGTAGAGCAGTGCACTCCCCTGGTGCCCCTGCCATTGTAATCTACACTCTTTACCTTTATTCCTTAGGGACTGCATTATCAGCACAAAGATTACATTTGCGTCCAGTATTTCGGGCAAGTGTGTAAGTGCTTACTATGCTCCTTGTTTTTATCAGTGTGTGAGTGCTGGCACACGATAAAACCGTGCCAGCGGCTGTGGCTGAAGTTGGTTAAAGTGGGAGGTACACAAGAGCCAGGAAACAGAATGAAACCCCGCATTTGACATTTAGCAAAGGTCAAACTACTGAGAGTCACACACAGGGAAAAGGAAATACGTTTTCTGACTAGTGCAGCTCTGTCTCAATGTGAGTTTTCAGAGTGTTGACAGTCTCGTGGCCAGAGTCTTAAGCTGTACAGTTTCATGGCATTGAAGCTAAGGTGTATCTGCTGACTTACCATCTTCAAAACTTATAACGTGAAGAAAAAAATAGTCTGTCTTCATAAACAGCAGAACTAGCAAGTTCATGTCTTTTCAGTCCTGTCCCACTGTCACACCACAGGGGAGCAACTCTGCCTACTCACTTCCTTCTTTCACAATTGTTAGATGTGAATTTAGTACATGAAAACAGGGTAACAGCTGGATAGCTTCTATTCAGCAGGAAGTGCCCAGGGCAGAAGGGATGCGAAGGAGACACAAACAAGTTTGATTTTCTCACTGTTGTATTATACAAAGATTGTTCTGTTGTTTAACAGAAATTATTAAACCAAAGTTTGTAGTCTGCATACATGCTGTGATTCTGTGTTCAAACCAGCAAACCTGCCTCTAAAGGGTCAGTTCCACTTAAACTGAAGTACCTCTCCTTGCCACCCCTGTCTCCAAACAGTGATAACTGTGGGGCTAATGCCTTGCAGAGTTTGGACTGAACTACCACAGAGCACTTTCTGCTCATTGAGGTTCCTGGTTAACACGAGGTGAACATATAGGCTATGCTACTTGTCTTTCTCATGCATAGTCAAGTAGGCATCTACCAAGCTACCCCAACCCCACAAACTACTCCAGTAACCGCGCTTCTCTTCAAGACAGGTTAAGGTTACAAACAGCAAGCAGTCATCTGCATTACAAAGTTGGGTCAGCCAGGCATCTGAAAAATTCTTGGCCTTCTCTTCCCTGGCCATAAGACAAGTAATGCTTTTTGCTTTGTCCTTCAGTAACTAGGACTGTAAGCCTTTCGCTTGCTGCAATCGACACCCTAAAGTACAGGAAACGACCAAATATTATTTCTGTGGTACCACATGCCAGTAAATTGACTTCTTTTTCTCCCCCCTTCCCAGGAATCTGTTGCTGTGGCTCTGCCAGCAGTATCTGACTTTTTAAGGTGCCACTTCTAAACTCAACATGAAATCATGGTAGCCAGTTCCTGTATTAATACCATGTATATTTAGTGATTTCACGAGAAACTTGCTCTCTCTTCAGAAAGTAGTTTTCTATGACAAAGACTTGAAAATGTGAATGTTGGGGATATTCCAGTACAATCAGGAGCCTTTTCTTTTTTTTTTCTCTTACAATCCTGTACCAAATCCTGTCTCTCTCCTTTGAGAGCCTTTGCTGGAATGGCTGCAGAAGCATGGCTCCTACCCCTTTCATTAATATTAGCTCTCTTATTTTTTGGGCTACCCACTTTGAAGGGAAGTTTTTTAGGATGCTAACACTATTCCTCTTGTTCTGCTTCAGCTTTTAGCGCAGTGGATGCAGACGTTGGGCTCTGTGGGGCCTCATTTCCTCCTTGCAAGGAGGCTTTCTGCATCACCAGTCACTAATCATGAAACAAAAGTGTTAGGACAGACATGAAGCACACTGTAATTTAGCTCTCTTCTTGCACCTAAGCACAGTTTGAATCTGTCTTAACTAGCACTGTATTTCCTTCTTCCAGACTTCCCCACTTGCAATGGACTTCTATTTAAGTGTCATCTCTCAGTCTCCCCTTGGGGTGAAATAACCCTTTAAGCATTGGTTTATCCTCTGCTGTTTATCCCCTTTCATTCTCATTTCTGCTCCAAGTGATCTACAGGCTCTTTAGCTTCTTACTCACCGTACATGCCAGCCAGCAGCTGGACTCCTTAAATTCTGCAGGGAGCGTGTGTCTGAGTTTCCAGTTCTTGTACTCCTGGGACCTGGATCGAAATTGTTACAGCTGGACCCACATATGTCTATACACACACAAACATCCACTAAGGATTTGTCATGTTCTCATGCTGTTGGGCCTTTAGGGAATTTCAAAAAGATGCTTCCAGCATCGCTTTAAGTAAATAGGCCCAGGAGAACAGGAAATAAAATCTGGCTTGTCCAGTGCCTGATGTAGTATCAAGGTCCAGCAAGAAGTGCCAACTACAGTATTCATGCACTTCTCTGCACTGGAAGTCCTCCAGTGCTAAGAGCTGAGCCACCTCCAGTGACTTTCTACACTGCTAGGGTCTCTTCTCTTTCTAGTGACAGACTTTTGTTAGAGCAAGCACATCAGCTCAGAGATCACTACCAATCTACCAGATTTGATCAGGGTTCAGAAGTAACTTGAGCACATCCATATTGGCTTTGCTTCTCCCAGAAGCCAGGCTCAAAGTAAAGAGTCATGTCTTTCAGTGTCCTGCAAGTGTGGTTGTGATGAACAGAGTGAAGCTGAAGGCCAGAGAGCACAGAGTGCTGGAAGGAAATTACCCTCTGCTCACATACAACATTACCTGCTCCCCCAGCAGTTCTCCCCACTCTGTTGCCTCAGGGAGCTTCTAATTAGTTTTTGCAGTTGACAGGGTATCATTTTACTTTAACTGAGTTCTCATTTACAAGGCACAGGATTGACAATCATACATGAGTTCTAGGAGAGCATCTTTCTAACTTAAAATGGAGGCTCCATTCTGATCCTGTTCACTCTATCTTGATTTGATGTGACAGTCTTATTATCTGCCACATACATTATGGTGGGGTGGGGTGGGGCTTTTGGGGCTCAGGGGGTTTTTTTGAGTAGTTACACTTTCCCCCATAATTTCTTTTTATGAGGTTATGGCTGCTGAAGTCTGGCCTTCTGCTAGGTTCCATTCAAGAAATGTCCACTTGTAGTGCTTGCATTCTGGCTGACTCACAGCTAAAGGACTAAAGCCCATCAAAAGCCAGTCATGTATCAGTGCCCTGACATGAAAGGGCCACTGTCGAGCGCTCTCTGCGGAGACATGCTGATGATGGAACGTGGCATGAAAATACTGGGAGCTGTTGGCTTCCAGGTCTTCCCCAGTACTCCACCTGGGCAGGAGAGGGCTCTTTCCTGAGCTATGAAATGCTCACAAAGTCCTGAGGGTTTCCCTGGGAGGCTTAGCAGTTATGCCAGGAGGAAAGGCTTCTCTTCACTGCTACCTTTTGCATTGGGCTATTCCCCTTCTGAGCTGCCAGCAGAGTAGAAGTGCAATGGAAATCGTCCCCCAGCCTGGAGACTGAGGGGCAAGCAAAGCCAAACCTGGCAGAGTGATACCTTAATGCATAAACTGACCTTCCCCTCAGTCTGCAGCAGCCTTCAGCTTGCTTGTGAGTGTTCACACGAGCTACACCGATCCAGTGTCACCGACATCGAGAACACGCTCTCGTGCAGTAAATCTACATGACCAGCTCAGAGGGAACACTGAGGTATCACACTCCAGCTTCAACCCTCACAGCTCCAAAAGCCCCCACTACAACTGCAAGACTTTAAGCCAACAGTGGTTTTTTCTTTAAGAGATTGGATCCTTGTTGCTGGCATTATGCTAGTATTTCTGGTGTCCTAGTTGCATTTATTCATGGCCTCCAGTTACAACAGAGAGCCCATCCTGTAATACCTGGACAGGAGGGGACTGTTTGGGGCAGGAAGAGCCATGCAGCTCCCAAGGCTGGCACATACCCACTGCTGCTCAGCCTGCTTTTGCACTCCCAGTGCTGACACAGCTGGGGAGAAGGTGAAAGCTTTGGACTCCAGCTGAAACAGGACAACCCCCCATGACCTCTGCCTTGTTCCTAAATCACCTGGAGGCAGCCTTGAATTCCTTGAGTAAAAGCTTCAGATTAAGACTGCCTTAAACTCTGCATATGAACAGGAGAAGCTCTGCCCTCTGGCCTCAGGTTTATTTGTTGCTTCAAAGCAAAGGTACATTGCAGATAGAGCACTGCTCTTTGTCCTTAGTCTCCAGATGTAAGCTCCTTAACTGCTTTTCAGAAGAGCTCCCTCCCTAATCTGTTATTTTTAGATTAGCTATTTTTAAGAGATGCCCTCTGTATGCCTTGGAGGTTTTTGATGCTCACATTTCCCAGTACTGCACGCAATTTTAGCCGCAGTCGTATTGCACCAGCTCATATTCTACTGACTGGATCACAGCTTTAGGCCTGGGCAGGCGTGGGAACAGAGACCTCTAATTAAAAAAACAAATTCATAACCAAAAAAACCCCAAAAACAACAAAAAAAAAAAGCAAGCTGAAATGACTCAGTCACTGGCTCATGTTGCTCTGGGAACAGAGCGGGTTCTCTGGGTGGAGACCTCTTTTCTCGTGGTGATGCAACTTGCCAGTGCTGGCCTCTCAGCACTTTTCAAACCACGCTGCATTAGGTAGAATTTGGCACATGCCTCATGGCTACGTTACACTGACAGGCAGGCAGGTTTTCCTCTTGTACTTTCAAATGTAACTGCAAACTCTCAACTTTTCCCCCTAAAAAGCAGGAGAGTGGGGAGCATCTTTATTCCTCTGCAAAACAATTTGAGTTTGCTGATGGAAACAAGCTACCCACTGCAGTGACCTGCTCCCAGCACCGGCCACCTCTTCTCAGCGTGACACAAGCCACTGGTGCTGACTTGCCCTCCTGTCCCCACTGCCAGTTTCTCATCGCCCCCAACTCAGACAGATGGCCCTACAAGACCCTTTAAGGGGCACCTGGGCTCTGCACAGCCTTGTCTGCATGAGCATGACCCTCTTCTGCACCTCATCCAAGCTGATGTGGCAAAGGCTTGGATGAAGCGTGGCTAACTGCAGTGCTCAGCTCCTCAGCCTGGGGAATTTCTGTACCACCACTTCCCTGTGCAAAAAAGGAAACAGAAGTGTGCCCAGACATAGGTACCATTGTGGTTTTAGTAATGTACCACAAGATTGGGCACAAAGGAGTTTGTCACCCTTCGTTTGCCCCAGGAGAGCATCTTGAGTGCTCTGTAACCCAGGCTTGCAGGTTGTTTTGTGGAAGGTTTCCATTAGCTGTCGCCAAGTCCCTGATTCCAAGACAGCAACAGGCCCAGTGTTTGTCTGTTAATGTGTTACCACTTGTTTGGGTTTGCTTTTTTTCCAATCTTCAGGTAGCCAGGACTGCTCAGGTGGTGGGTACCACGCAGGGATATGGTGGCTGGATCCAGAACTGGATCTCCACAGAGCTGTAATTTCCATGACTCACATCATTTAATAGGAACTCACTGTCAGGGTAACCTGGAGTTACTAAATAACAGCAGTTTCTCATAGTTACAAAATAAATCTTGTCATTTTAGAGCACAGCATGTTTCATTTTACAGAAATTAAAACAGCTTACATGATTCCTGCAACACCATTGCTCTGGCAATACATACATCCTCCCTCCCTTCATTTCCCCCAGCCTCCCCCTTCCAGTTCCCAGCCACCAGTTCTGGAGGAAGGAGACAGCATTGGCAAAGTAGGCTTTGTGTCCTTTACAATATCCTCATTATTCCTTTAGAAAATCCCTTCATTTATTGGATTAATTAAGAAAATATTTAGATACTCAGGGTAACAAAAGTGCAAAGCCACATAAACCTGAGAAAGACTGGGACGGGGGTGGGAATTTTATGCAATGAAAGTACTGATGCAGGTTTTTGATTTTCCATGGAAGGAATTCCACCTTCCACTTCCCTCATAAACATCATGTCTCATGATGCTTCCCTCCCACTCTTAAGCTCTGAATTGGCATTTGCTTAGCAGTTCCCTGGCACTAATACAAGTTTCCATAGCAAAGGATGTTCAGTGAGACTCAAGGAACTACTGAGGACTGAAAGGCAGCTAAACCAGACATGAAGCAGCACAAAAATGAAAAATATCCGTGGAATATCCCTGCTGGGAACTCCCTGTTAGCACTGAGAGACGGTGGGAAGAATATTCCCTTTAGAAATCCTACCTTAAATTGAGCATCCAGAAGTCTGTAAGTCACAGTTAAAAATGCCAGGCTAGATCTGAAGTCCAAAATTGTGACTGGACTAGGGACAGAAACCCTGGTTATCCTCAGTATCTACATAAATAACAAATCCATCCCAAATCTTGTGAAAACCAATGAGAATGGGAAGAAGCTTAAAAATCTATGAGACTTTCCCTGCAGATCTTTAAGTGGAGTGCTGAAACCATTGGCCACCAGAACTCGAGCTGGCATCAGCTGGCATGATTCATGAGCTTCAGTATAAAGAAGGCTTCAGAAATGAATAAAAGCTCTACTTACAACTCTTAATGCCCCTTTAAAAGGGCTTCTGTGTAAGAGACCCTCACCTGTAGGAGCACCACTCACAGCAAAGTTTAACCCTAATGGCAGCAGAAAGAAGGTCTCACGTCCGCAGGGAGATCACACAATGACATCTCCATGAGTACCCAAGTAATTTTCAATCAAAACTGGCAAGAGGGAGAAAGAAACAAAAAAAGCTTTAAAAAAATTTTAAACAAGTAGCAGGCCTAATGCTTCCGAGTGGGTGGGATCTCCCATCACAGAGTCTGGTGCTAGTCTCTGTGCCATTCGTGCTTAGCACAGAAAGGGAAATTTGAATCATAAGAAGTTAAAAGGCTAAAGAGACCACAGGGATGGTCCCAGTGGGAGAGCCATCCCAGTTTTAAACAGGGGTAGTGGTAACAAGAGATGCTGACAAGGGGCTGTACCCTCACGTTTGTCTCCAGCAGCTCCAGGATTATATGGGATCTCTGCACTCATGGCTGCATCTCAGCCCTCCTCATCATGGTCCCAGCTGTAGGGTGCCATTTCACACTGCAGGGGCTGTTTCACACCTGGTTGCCACCAAACCCAGCAGCCTCCCCGTGTTCCTTGCACCCCCTCCACTGTTCCTCCAGCCTCCTGGTTGAGCCAATTCAGTGTGCAGGCTCACTAGTACAGCTTTTCTTCCCCCACAGCAAGTTAGTTTTGTGCCAGCTAAACCAGCTCACTGTGGAGCACCAGAGGTGGCACACAGGGTTAGTGGGGCTGAAGAACCAGCTTTGGGGGAAGAAGCTTTTTGGCACTGAGGAACCATTTGATCACCTCCAGAATCTTGCAGGACCTCACCCTTCAGCACAGCAATGGCATGTCTAAACACTCCCCAGCTGAGTGCTCTTGCTGGACCTTTGCTGGTGGGCAAACCCCAGGGGTTAAGGCCCTGCTTACACCCTGTAGTCCTGCTTACACTTTGCATTTACCATGGCTCAGGATATCCATGCTACATCACTTGCAGGGAAGTGGATCATAAAGTCTGCTGAAGGCAACAAAACCCCCCCAAACCAAACACCTTGGGTTCAAGTGCACAGCCAAGTCTTTAGGAGATGGGCTGCTGAACTGTCACAGGTAGGACAAACCCTTCAGCAGGGAACAGAGCACAGCCAAATCTGCCCCTTCTGCCCTAAAATGGCCAGGGACTGCATGCTGAAGCAGCAGAGGCAGGTCCAAACCAGGGCCACCTGCCCCTGGTGACAGGCAGTGATGCCTGCTCCTGAAGATACACAGCTACATTGGGCTAAGAAGTGAGCAAAGGATGGACTTCCACTGTCCAAAAGCTGGTGCTAGTGAAACCCCTTGCACTGGAGGCTGTGAATTGATCCCAACAGCTGTCCAAATTTGCCCTTCCCATCTGGAGTACTGTCAGAGGGACAAAAATTCACCATGCAGAGATTGCTCCTTGTTCCTGTCACCTAGCACTGTCTCTCAGCAGGAAAAACATTACCTCATTCAGTTCAAACATGAATACTAATTCATTAATTTGAGACTTTTCTGTGCTAATGGTACATTTGGGTGCCCCTCAATCAAGTGAAGTGCAGTGGATTTTTACATTAGCACTAATAACAGTTACTCATCCAGTTCCCTTGTGTAACTACAAGATGCAGGATTCATCTGAATTTTCCCCTTGAAAATACATTTTTGTGTTGTGTAAGTGTTTATAATTACAGATAAGGCTCCATCTCCCCAAAACCAAGGACTAGCATACAACTGCCTCCCAGTAACACATGCTGCAGTGCTCCAATTCCTTCCTCAAAGACCTAGCCCACTTTAAATTACGCTACATCACCACCACCTCCCCCCCAGAAAAGGTAAAATAACCTATTGTTTATGTGGTCTCTTGCCCATTAAGCTTTTAGGCTGTACCATGCTATCTTATTTCAAATATGATTCAAGACAGTCATTTTACTTCCCTGCCAAGAAATAACTGACTGCTGATCCATGATAATGAATGTCAAAGGGACTAGCAATCCATAATGGTATCATATCATAGCTATTTTTAAAAACACATTTAAATACAATACATTTTGGACAAAATTAAGCCCAGAATAGGCTCAAGATAATGTGTCACATGCCTGCAGGTATGGTATTCCATTTCCAGAGGTAATACAACCTCTGAATTATTGCAGTCATTAGCCTTGACCAGTGGACAGAAGTTAATACGTTACATGTCAGCATAAACTTTAAACAGGTACACATGCATAGGGACTGGGCAGGCTTGGATAAGATATAGACAGGGGAGCTAAGAGGTGTAAGATTAGCTTTAATCAACACTTGGACTTTTGCATTGATTTTTGACCAGCACAGAAAGTCAGGTTCACTAGCCATGATGCTCTTCAGCTCTTTCCCTTCCCTGCCCGCCACGACAACATCAGAAGTGGGCAGATATCTTGTCTGGCTGCTGGTAACTCCACTGCATCCCATACTGCAAGGGGTGCTTTCAGAGCACAGACCTGTCCTTGCAACTACCCTGTGCCTAGAGAAAGGCCAGGGGAGTTCCTTGCTGGTGGAACAGCATGCAAGCTGCCCAGGAGCCAGCTGGTATCTGCTGCCATTTGGGTTCTTCCTTCCTCCCACTGCATGAGCTCATCAGATTTGGCAGGCACAAATCCACAGGCTCTGGCCTGGGTCTTCCCACAGCACATGCCAAGAGGTGAGATTGTCACCACTGGAGTATTTGGTTGGAAGGAACCTCAGGAAGTTTGTATTCCAACGTCCTGCTCAGAAGAGGATGATTGCCAGTGCTAAATCAGATCAGCTGTGGCTTTGTTAGCAGATACTTGAACCCCCTCCAAGGATGGAGGTTCCCCCAACCCCTCTGGTGACCCGTCCCAGGGCTGCACATCTTCCCCATGAGGAAGTTTTTCCCTAGCATCCAACCTAAACCTCCCAAGCCACAGTTTGTGACCTTTGCTTCTCACTCCACCATCTGCCACCACCGAGAAGAGTTTGGCTCTGTCACCTTTTCAACTGCCTTTCAAAAGGTTGGAGGCTACTATTACATTGTCCTTTTGCCTCCTGGTCATGCCAGGACTTTGTTGTTGGCACCAACAATGGGACATGCTTCACTAAGAAGGTCACCCACAACATCCTGCTGGATGATTGCGGGCATTTGGCACCTTTCAGCTGGAGTCACCAGTGTTTGCAAACAAGACACGTAGCATCCATGCAAGTGGGTGTGAGTGGACAGAGCCAAGCAATCACGTGCCTCGAGTCTGGGTGCCAAGGGCAAGATCCTCTGCCAGGAATCTCTCAGCAGCTGCCTATTCAGTTCCCCTGCATCCCTCTTGGAGCACAGAGGTGGGAGATAGTATTTCTTTGATTTGTCTCATCAAGCATCAAAACCTGTAATAAAGACAAGAAGCATCACTGAAGCATGTCTCTTTCCAGGACCAGGTTAGCTCAGCTGCATTCACAGAAATCTTGTGCAAGGACATGCTGAAGGAGACCACTGTGTAGCTCAGTCCAAACCAGCATCATGGGTCAAAGGTCCAGTGTTTGGGAAATACTTGTGGAAGAAGAGAGAAGAGCATTGCTCCCCATGTGGGCATGGACACCACCACTCAATGCACCCCAGTTTTAGTGACAGAGATCATGGGGTGACCTTCTTGAGAGGGGAGGAGGAGTGTGCAAGGTGTACAGGCAGGAACTAAGAGGAGAGATGGGATATGCAAGGTAGGACATCAGCAGTCCCATGGAGAAGAGGTCTCAGCAGCATGCCTAGCCACCTGGCAGGTGAGAAGTGTCTTGTTCTAAGGGTGGTTGCACAGCAAAATCTTCCCTAAAAAGTGAACGTGCCCAACAAGACCACGTCTTGCTTTCCTTACTGCAGACACATCACCTCCTCTGAGGGCAGCTACCAGCTATCAGAACAGCTAGGACTGCCTTTTAGACGTGGCTGGGGCACGTTGACCCACTGCTTAGTGTGCACAGCTCAAGGAGGAGGGGTCAGCTGGGCCCTACAAGAGGCCAGGCAGAAGGATCTGATGGAAATCAAATATGCCCCAAGGGATGCAAGACAAGAGTCTGTCAGCACAGCAGAACACAGGCTGGAGACCACTTGCACAGAGCACAGCTTTGGGCTTCAGGCACTCCCCAGGCAGAAAGGGGAAGGGGACCAGAAGCAGGCAACAGGAGCATCTCAATTCAGGGAAGAAACAGAGAAAAACTAGATAAAACCATAGAATATTCAATACAGCAAGGGGAAAGAGAAGAGCAGCAGTATTTGAAATAAAGCAGATAACTGGAGGTGGGCAGCCTACCTCCCCTGCCACCGAGGACTCAACTCCTAAGCCCTTCAGGCTCTTCTTTGGTCCCTTACTCAGGACAAAATCACAGCACCAAGAAGCTAAAGCCTCCCCCAAGCCCAAGGCTATTTACAAAAGCTGATCAACTCATTAAGAGCTCTGTATGCAGCTCTCCCTTCTCTTGTAGGAACCTGCCTCCCTACCCAAATCAGGTGCTACAGCCAGGGCCACAGTTCATTAACCCTTTCCAGTCTTGGTGCTCTTTGAATACCAACCAGACCACATGCCTTATTTACACGTGCAGAAAAAGGAGAAAAGAGATATTCGGTATATCCTTGACAAAAAGCATTTTTAATAAGATTCAGAAAGGTCTGAACATTTATTCCCCACCTCAGAATGGGCTGCATTTTAGGGAGAAGTGAGACCCCAGGAGTGGGTAATTCCTGCCTCCCTGGATGAAGTCACATCAGGCTTCCAACAAAACATGAGGTGATTTGCAGAGAAGGAAGTTTTTTTGTGAAGTGACCTAGAAAAGGCTGTGAGGCTCCACTAGTAGACTGTATAAGCCACTGCTTATCTATGGAGTGACCTAAACAAGGATGTGATAATAGTTTGCTTCAGTGATTCCACGATTTGCAGTGATTCAAACAGAGCTGCTTGCCTGGTGAGTCAGCATTTCACAAAATCCAGGTACAGGGTCTGACTCCCAACCACGCTGACGAAGCTGTTTCTGAAAAGGAAGAGATTCTTAAAAGACTGTGGTTAACCTGATACAGTAATTTTAAAATTAGGTCTTTCTGTGCCTTTCCAACTGCAATAATCCCAACCCAACTTGGTCAGCTGAGAGGAAGATGATGTAATGCTGAGGAATGGGCAAGATGGGATGGTGTGACTCTGCCCTAGTGTGGCCCTGGTCATTTCATGTCCTTATGCCTCAGATTCCTGCTTGTGAAATAGGATTTGTAATAAGTGTGCATAATAAATTTGTTGATTAAACCGAACCATTACACCTTTTAGCTCTGTGGGAAATGATAAGCTTTGAAACTGGCCTGGACATGCTTTTTGCAGAACCTGCTTGGATCATGCTTGCCTTGCAAAACCTGCTTGCCCTGCAAGACCTGTTTGCTTAAGTTATAACCACAGTATCCAGCTAAAATGTTGGTCTGATAAGGAAATACGTTGAGTCTTTTCGCAATGAAGGCGCATGTCTCAAGAAACCAAGTCATGACTTACGGCACAGAGGAAGACTACAGCCTTCATCCCACGACCACCCAGGACCATCAGAGGGCAGAAAACGACCCCCCAGCAATAGCACGCGCAGGCAGTAGAAGACACCAAGTTGTGAAAGCCACATCAGCTAAGAACCCAAAAACCATGGACTAGAAATAAGAGACTCTGATGGGGAGGGGCAGCGCCATCGGTGGAGCGGAGCCTCCCGTGGCCACCCTGCGCTGTTTTGCCTGTTTACCTTCTTCAATAAAATTACCTTATAATTGGAGAAATCTTTGGCCCTAATTTATAACAGCATTGAACTAGAACTTCCTTCCCCCCACAGTGCAGTCGTTCTGCCTGTGCTGATGGCTAACTTTTCAAGACAGGGCAATGCCAAGCAAAACACAGCCCATTAACAATAATAAGGTAATAATCAGTGTCCTGCATTCCTTGGCATCAGTTTGCAAAAGTGACTTGGTGGTTATAAATAGCTGTGTGCCCCAGGCAAGAATCACAGAGGGTTTTCAGAGATGAGGAGAAATCTGCTTTTGTATGAAGAATTTACAAATGATCAGTAAGATAAATCATCTTTTATTTCCCAAACAAAACAAAACAAAAAAAGATTAAATAAAATCCCAAAGCATCTTATTTTCAGTAATGGGAAAATAAATCAAAGCCAAAAGTTATTAATCTGAGACACATGATTAAAACTGATCTGGGAAGAACAAAAGGAAGAAACTTAGAGATAATCTCATTAAATAGATCATGAGTTATCATCAGGATGCTCCTGTAAACCCAGCACTTTTTCCACAAGGTGCAAAATACTGTCCCCAGGGGTCCAGCTCTCACAGCTAACACTGGGCAAAGGTGTTGAGCTCTGCTCCCAGGTTTGCTCCCACTCCTCACCCCTGCCCTCTCCCCCAGCACACACCCTGAGCTCAGCTCTGCCTTAAACCGTGCTTGGTTTGAGCAAGAAGGGCTTTTTCCTCTTCAAACTCAGGCATGTTCATGAAGGAGGAATTATGTTTGCCTTGGAAATTACTTCCTTATTTCGTGTGCGTTCACTAATTTCTTCTTGGTTGCTAATTGAAGTGCTGTGGATCACATGGGAGGAGTCATTACATGGCCGGTAATATGGGTGCAAAAAATCCATAACTGGTTGATGTCAACTTCCCCCCAATTTCCACTCAAGCAGCCCTTTAAACTAGGTCACAGCATTAATTAACTTCTGCATTAAATCTCTCATCCTGCCTCCCATTGGCTAGTTAATTAAAATCAGCACCAATATTAGGCTGCTACTTTGCAGCAAAAATAAAAATGACTTGTAATTATCCTCTGGGAGAATAAATTAATTATGGGTTACTGGGTATTAATGCTCAGCTGCTGTCCTGTAGCTGGCAGCCAGAATCCTCTGTCCTGCTTGGGTTTCCTGAACGTGTCTGGGTCACAGGAACATGTGCCTTCACCCTTTGCTGTACTTTGGCTTGACAAATCTTTGTTGAAGATAATCTCCTTAAAAGAGAGGCTAGTTTCTTCCAGCTTTCCTGTTGGGAACTAGCTCTCTGAGCACCTTGCAAGGACATGGGTGACTTTGGAAAAACTTGAGTTCAGACTTGTGATGAGCTTGGCTTTGGATTCATGGACCAGTAGGGGAGATTCATGTGTCTTTACTTGGAATGCCAATTGTGTAGGCTCCTGGGTCTAAATAAGTGGAGCAGATTTTCAGTTGGTGGAGGGCAACAAGCATGTTGGGAAACACCTAAACAATTCAGAATAACCCTGTCCTAGAAATGTTTTCTGCTCCCATGATGAGGAGGGGAGGGTAAAGGAGATGCTGTAGATGGATATTATGTGCAGTGGAACAAATCTTACCCTCAAGAGCATCCCTTTCCTTCTGGGTAAAAAGATGTTTGTGCCCTGTGTAGTCCCTGGGGGAAGTGTGGCAAGATCATTGTCTGCCTGAAGGTCATTTTGCCTGGGAGGTGTAAAATATCTACATGTCTTCAGGAAACTGTAGCTGATATTTGTGGTCAAGGAAACAGTCACAGCTTCCCTGAATACAGAAAAAGACAGTATTTATAAGTAGTGGCTTGAACTGCACTGACCTGGGTATGGCAGCTCCAACTCTAAGGCTGTCACTGCTCCCTTGCTCTGCAAGGATGAGAATAAAATCAGCTGTTTCCCAGGGACAGAGAGACCAGAGTCACCCATCACAACAAGAAAATCTATTTATAAATATAGCTGCCTTTGTTTCTTCTGGTGGGAACACAAAAAAGCTATTCCTGAGTCTGTGGGCTTAAATTTGGCATCTGAACCCTTTCCACAGCTTTGAAAAAATCTAAGAAAATACGAGGTCTTATCACAATTGTAGATGTTAACTGCCTGCAACTGAACTCCAAAGATGTGCAGGCAGACAACAAAAGCAAACAAAGGTCAGGGGTTTGTTGGTTTGGTTTTGTTTCCCCCCCCCTTGGTAAACTTGAGCCTCTTCAGCCTCTTTTTCTATTTCCTTCCTCATTGTGTATATCTGCAAGCCCAGGTAACTACTTACCTATGCAGATAACCAAATAAGCTGAACTGTTTGCTGAAACAAGATCTAGCAGCAGTTCCTTTCAGGCTGTGAATTGTGCAGGAACTGCATCACAAAGCAGTTCCAGCAACGCAGCACCGTGGCAAAGCTTGTCTGATATGGCAGCACAAATTTGTGATGCTGATTCAGGCCCACATTAAAAGCAGAGGGAGTTTTGCCAGTGAGCTCAATGGGAACAGGACTGAGGTTCTGATGAAAAGCAAGCACATTTTGAGCATTCCTCAAAGTGGTCTTTCCCAAATTTGCAGTCTTTCACCAGTACTCCAGCTCAGGACAAGAGCAGTGTACGCTGTTTTTTTAAAACCTATCCCTAACTCATTTTTATTATCTGCCAGACAACATTTCAGACCTTTTCTTGGTCAGCTTCCACAAACCAAGGTATGTTTTCTCATGAGGCTTGCTGCAGGCTCACTGCAGGTGTGCCCAGGTGTGCCCCAAATGCCTATCAATCGCCCACAAGTGTTATCACACCAAGTGAACACCCACCAGACCTTGCCAGTGTTGATTTAGCAACTTCTATGCAGCAATACCTAGGCAAGAATCTGCTTCCTGTTTTGGGACAGGTCCAGGCCACTTAACTGGCAAAAAAGTGAGCCAATAAAATGTCACTTATTTCCTGACTGGTGAATGTAAAAGGTGGGAAAGGTGTTTCATGTTTTGGATGTATGAGGAAGAACTGAAGAGAACAAATGATAACCGCCAAGGCAGTAAAGTCAGAAACACCATGGCAAGCAGATAGGCTGAACTGGGGATTAAAAGGATGTACTGGAGGTTCTCCCTTAGCTGGCCATCAGCACAGTTTCCCTGCAGAATCACAGAATCACAGAGTGTCAGGGATTGGAAGGGACCTCAAAAGATCATCCAGTCCAATCCCCCTGCCAGAGCAGGAACACCTAGGTCAGGTCACACAGGAACACATCCAGGTGGGTTTGGATGTCTCCAGAGAAGGAGACTCCACACCTCTCTGGGCAGCCTGTGCCAGTGCTCTGTCACCCTCACTGGGAAGAAGTTCTGCCTCACATTTATGCAGCAGCTCTGGGACTGACCACCACAAATTTGCAATCAAACCCTACATTTTTGTCCTTGCTAAGCCTGTCCCACAGGTAACTGAAGTCCTAAAGCTAACATACCTCTTCCTTCTTCCTCCTCCTCCTCCCTGTGGAAAATTGCGAGCAGGTTTTTACGACTGGTTGTGAAAGTACAATCTCCTTAAGCAGCTTGTATTTATAAACCATATTGGTTGCTTTTCTTAAGCCCACAGAGCAGTGTCCAGGGTGCCACCCTTAAGTGCTGGCCCAGCAAAGCTGGAGCTGCAGAGCTCAAGTGCTGGATTTAAGCTCTGAGATTTATAGGCTGTGTCTAACGAGATTTACTGAGCTTCCTGGGGTCTAAAAGCTGCCTAAGTTGCCATGTCAGCTTTCCTTTCACCTTTAAACATTTGTGTACTTCTCTTTGAGAAGCAGGTTGTTCTCTTTGTCTGCATCCTTTCCCTGGAGGAGCAGAGGCATCCACGGGGTACAAATGGCCTAACTGTGGAGTGAGAAGAGTACAAATGTGATGAAAAGAGTGAAACTACTATTAAAGTCCATAAAAGTGCACTCCTCCAGGGTGCCACCACAGCAAACAATATGCATGTTTAATACTGAGAGGATGGGGCACGATGTTCACTTCTGCTCATCCTTAAAGAGGTACTGAGTGTATGTGTTGTGATGCAGCCCCAGGATTTAAAATGATCTCATCTTGCTCCTGGATGAAAAGCAGAACACATTCCTGTGGTGAATCAGGCATTTTGTTTGCATCCCATTGTCTATGGAGCAAAAGTGTGAGATGGAATCCAAGACAACGTGATTTCTTTTTCCAGGGATTTTTACCAAGCTATCTTTACAAGCTCAAAATTAACCATTGTGCACCACTTTGACAAGTAAGTAAGTAAGAAAATGCACGTGGTCTTATGGTGGGTTTTTTTTTTAACTTGCCCAGGAAAACTGCTTCTACTATCTGAAGATTATTCTGTCTGTGCTCTCTGGTCTTCCCTTATCAGCCAGCCTTCATACCCCATGCTTCCTTCACTATCCTTATCCGAGATACTATTGTTGTTATGTTGGATAACTTAGAAGTGCAAAATTTGATGTGGCATTTTGCCTAGGAAAATAACAAATCCATATCTATTCACTGTGATATGGATATGGTTAAAGACAAATTTAGCTCCTTCCAAACCCTCAGCTCTCCCAGACTCTTCACCTGTTTCCCTGCTTTAAGATTTTATCGGCGTTTGTGCAAGACTTGGTCACATCACAAGAAGCAAAGATGAGACACTTCAGAAGGAAAAACCAGCACTAGGACTCATTCTTTTAACACAATAGTTGCCAGGCAATGAATGATGTACACAATAATTACTTCCTCTTGCCTTTTGAATACAGGCAATTGCAGTAAAACTGATTCTTTACTGTTCATAAAGCAGCTCATGTTTATCTGCACCCTGAGATATGAAGCACCCAAACATCAGAAAACAGAGTTAAGATCTAAAAAGTTACTGACTGTTTCTATTTTCTAAATTAATTAACAACATGGCCTGTGCTAGTGTTAAATGTAGACACAGCCATTTCTTGCATCCTTCTTGTGCCCTGGGAAAGACATGGTCATTTAGGTCTACCTGCTTCTCCATCCTTGTGGTGTCTGAGCCACATTCTGAAATGACTTCCTCTGTCTTTGCCAGAAGATATTAGTCCTGAATTAACTTCTCTGTCACTGCAGAACCAGTACCACCTTCCCAAGGCACTGCATGAAAGGTGGGAGCTCTGCTCTGCTCCAGATCTCCTGCATATTCTCACTTCCTAAACACGTTCCCTGCTGGCACTGTGGGCACAGATGGGTAAAACACCTCTTCTCTGACTTACTGAACCAGCTGGGGCTTTTCTTCTGCGCAGAGAAACCTGCACCAGCTGCTGACTCTGAGATCACACAGTCACAGAGGGGCTGAGGTGGGAAGGGACCTCTGGAGGTCATTTGGGCCAACCCCTCTGCTCAAGCAGGGTCACCCACAGCCAGTTGCCCAGGACTGTGTCCAGGACAGATGAAGAATGGCTGTTTTAGTCTGTATAAATATTGGTGAGAGCCCAAGTCTGGCACATTTCAGCCTGATTACCTTAATTTAGTCTCCCTTTCCACATCTTCCCTGGTCAAGCTGCTCTCCTCTTGGGTGGGGCTGGCTCCTGGTGAGGTGTGCAGCACAGCATGGACACAGTGGATACCCTGCAGGGCAGAGGAAGAAGAAACAGGCAGCATGACACAGAGATGAAAGAGCCAAAGGCTTTGGAGCTCACTGACACAAAGCATGTGGGGCTCAAGGGAAGGTGTTTTTTAGCCATTGGAGCAGGTCACCCTTGGTTCCCACAGAGCCACATGCAGCTAGGAGGCTTTGTCTGCAGTGTTCAACTGTTTTGTGAACCCTGGCATGAAAGGAAGGTATTCTCCTGATGTCTCTGTGCCTTACCCTGGCGTTAGGCACGCGACCCCAGCCCTCTGCAGTATGGATCAAACCATCTCAAACAGCTGACACAAGGGCTGTGACTTCACCCCTTCGACTGCTGCCTGGGAGAAGATTCAGAAGATGCTTTGTGGGGCCAGGTTTTCTGCCAGGAAAGTTATTCATCCATGGCAGGACTCACCCCAGCACTCCTCCGCAGAAAACACGGGAAAGCAGACAAATGGCTGCATATTTTGATGTCCCATGTGCCATTGCCCTTTCCCTTTCCAATACAGTGTCAGTTCTGCTTGAGGTGTTATAGGAGGGTGACTGTGGCTAAACAACATCCCTGTGTGAGCAAACAGGGGCCATGGGGTGGTGTGACACCCCTGGAAATTGCTACTGCTTGGGAGTGAACATCCTGGATTCAGCGAAGCACTGGGAACTGCTAAACTGGGAGTGCATAAGCACTGACATGGGTCTTGTAGGTTTTGCTGACCTGAGACAAGGACAGAGTTGTACCAGGGGAGGCTTAGGTTGGATATTAGGACAAATTTCTTCACTGGAAGGATTAGCAAACATTGGCCCAGGCTGCCCAGGGCAGTGGGGCAGTCCCCATCCCTGGGGGGATTTCAGAGCCGTGGAGATGTGGTGCTGAGGGACATGGGGCAGTGGGGACTGGGCAGTGCTGGGTTAATGGCTGGACTTGATTATCTCAGGGGTCTCATCCAACCAAGGCTGTTCTGTGACTCTATGTTCCCAACCCTTGTCCACCAGGAAGGAGGCATTCAATGTGGAAGTCATCACCAGGACCCAGAGGATGAAACCACAGCATCAAAGCCTAAACTCAAGCATACTGAAGTCAACACCCACTCACTGATGGGTACAGATGCTGGGTCAGACCTTTAGCAAGTAACTAATTACTTCTTGAGTTGGGGACAGCTCAGTGGAGTACTTGTAGGGGACTTGTACACATGGGATTTTCTTACTGAGATCTGGAAAGAGCCCTGCACCATCTTACCCTCCTGGTGGGACAGACCAGGACCTGATTGTCCTGGAAGATGAGGTGCAGAGTCAGGACAGGAGAGGGAGAGCTCATGTGCCACTGTGGAGGGAGAGCCTGCAGCATGAAATTAAAATGCACAAGCAGGAAAGAGATGCTGACAGTCAGCCTTTTTTATCTTCATAGCCAGTAATATTTAATTAAAAAACACTTTTTAAAAAATGCTTTAACTCAGTTAATAAATAGGAAAACATCTCTGAGCAGCACAGTCATTTTGTGCAATTCATGAGTTGAAAAAACAAGATATCTTTGTTTCTGTTATATTTTGCAAAGTGCTTTTCCTTATTGGAAAAAAAAGCTTTTTCTGAATATGCATTTCTACAAAAACATCTGCTGTGTGTGAAGTTATTCGACAAAACAAACCATAACTCTTTATTTACATTAGAAAATATTAAAGCCCTGGAGCATGTTGCAAACCAGAGTAAACAGACATAAACAGGAAATAAGTGACTGAGTAGCCAAAACATGCTAAGGTCAGTTCCCCTTGCTTTGGCTTTAAACTGTGTCTTTTCCCATTGAGTATTTTTCCAGGAATTTTTCTCTCTCTCTCTTTTTTTTTTTTCTTTTTGTGACTGCTGCTTTTCCTTTCCTGCTTTAATTGAATCATTCCCTTCTGTCCTTCAGAGAGCCTGGAAAAATAAACTTTCATCTCAGCTCTGCAGCTGGAGGCGATGATTCCTGTGCACAAGTCACAAATGGTGTTTCACAATATGTCAAACCCTGGTTCATTTACTGGCTTTTTAATTACTCTGATTTAATTCAGCCTGACCTTTGGCTTAGTTCAGGATCCTTTGCAGAAGATCCATGGGATAAAGGAATTAGACAGCTATCATAACAGTCTGTTGAGGCCAGGCAGTTGCACTGTCTCAGAGTCAGCCTCATTTCAGACAGCATCGAAGAACCTGCACAGATTTTGACTGTGGGGACCTGGCCCAAAAAAAGAAACCCACTGAAAGATCACACTTGTTTCTGGTGTTTGATTCTCAGCATCTGTTCATCTGAGAGCCCTTATTGCAGCCTTTCGATACTTAAAGGGGGCTTACAACAGACATGGAGAGACTTTTGACAAGGACATGGAGCAATAGGATGAAGGGTAATGGCTTTAAACTGGAAGAGGGGAGATTTAGACTGGATATTAGGAAGAAATTCTTGGCTGTGAGGGTGGTGAGACACTGGCCCAGGTTGCCCAGAGAAGCTGTGGCTGCCCCCTCCCTGGCAGTGTTCCAGGCCAGGTTGGATGGGGCTGGGAGCAACCTGGGCTGGTGGGAGGTGTCCCTGCCATGGCTGTGCTCTCACTATACTCTTCATGGTAACACATTTATTTGTACTTCAAAAATAGGGAAGTTTTGTAATACAATGCCTAACTGGCCATAATTCAACACAAGCAGATTTTAGAGGCAAAAATCTTTTCCACGATGGCAGCAGGTGGGTGCTGTTTATGGAGCAACACAGTCTCAGCTCAAGGTAATGGTTAACAAATGGGTGGGAACACCAGACTGTCTCTCCCTGCAAACCAGCAGGAATTTTTGAGACTCAGAGAGGAGTCTAGGTGTGGCTCAGTGGTTTATGGCTAATCAAGGGGTAAGGAAAGGTTCACTTATGTTGCTTGACAGTGATTCAACATGGCATTAAAACAATACGGTGATAATAATAATAACAATGCTCAATTAAAGGATCCAATAAAATTTCCTAATTTAACTCCACATATACACACACACGTGTACAGGTATAGAGGTGAACTTATAATTCCTTAAAAGATGAAACCAAATTTGCTTCCCAGTCTGGGTGGCTGTGTAACAAACAGGTTTCTCCCTTCGTTGGCCCCAGGGGACAATGATCTCTGTCCCTTTGCCAGTCTGAAGGTGGATGGTACATTACCCTTCACCCACTGCCCCAGTGGATGGTCATCCCCAGGGAGCATCACTCCTTGGGGGGAGATGCTGGATACAACCTGCTGTGATCCTGGAGAGCTCCAAAAGGAGCTCCTTTAGGATGGATGTTTAATTGATTTGGTCAGTTTCTTTGGTGATACACATACCATGGACGTGCCAGACTTACCAATAGTGGCAGATTGCTGGTAAACAGGCTACTGGGAGAAGGAGACAATCACTAAGTCAGCCATTTCCACTCCTCCTTACACCCAAGCCATTCGCACTGGTTCGGCGAAGCAGATCCCCTTAGGTCCATCTTGGCTGCAGAACTGTGGGGTTCTCATGGGAGAGAGGAAAGCAATACAGCAGTTTGTCTCCCAGCTGTATTCCAAGGATATTCCCCCATACCCGAATCTGGGGGGGAAGGGGTGGCCTGCACCACCACAGCTAGTCAAAAAAAAATCTGAGCTATTGCAAATCTAGAGCAGCATTCCTCCTCGCCCTCCACACCTCTGACTTACTTTCCAGGCTTCCCCACTGTAGGCAGCTAAAAAGTTTTGAGCACAGCCTTATCTTCTTGATTAATTCCTGCCACCCAGTTCTCTGATGTGTTTCTGTGCTCTCTGACTAACTGCTAACTTGTCCACAGAGAAAAGTGTATTATACTGCATTACAGCATAGATTACAGAGCAAATGCCACTGCATGACAGGTCCTGTGCTAATAATCCTTTCTCATCACTGTTACTGAGACTGAGAGGCTCTTACCATGCTAACAGCACTTCTTCTGTCTTGCATTTTTTATTCCTGCTTGATACCTTCCAGTCTCTTAGCATCACTTTTCTTCAGTGCCTGCAAGTTGTCCAGATTTCACATTAGATAATGATGCAGCAATATTCTCAGTGCCAGAGAAAAGGTCAGAAAAGCATTTTCAAGCATAAATGATTCTACAAGAGATTAGGGAAAAAAAAAAAATGGCTAATGAGATACTGCATGCCTAATGCTGTGCATTCATTTGCATAATTTTACCAGCCATTTTTTATTGACAATAACCCTTCAGAGCCAGGACAACTGCAGAAAAATCACGTGCAGTAAAATAAGGAGTGCAAGTTTGCCAGACAGTACTGGCTAAGTTCTAGCAATTCTTATTAAACTACTACAGTGCAAAGGGGAAAATCTGCTTTCCAACGTGTGCACACACAGTTTATGGATGTATTTTGTGTTTGCAGACGTGAAACAGATCTAGTGGCCTCGTCTTTCTGGGTCTCTCTGGGACATTTGCAAACAGCAACTTGATTCCACTCAGGTTATATAATATAATATAAATATAATATAATATATATATTATATATATATTATATAATATATATTATATAATATAAACCTAAATATAAATAATAATAATTATTTATATTATATATATAAAAAACCTAAATATAATAATAATATAAACCTAAAATATAAATATATATATAATATATATATATTATATATATTATATAATATAAACCCCCATTTTCTTTGTTTTTATTTCGTTGCTATGTAAACATGAAAAGCAGACCACCAGTCTTAATTTCTTGGACAGATATTTAAGGTGAATTCTATAAACTCATCTATGTGCTCTAATTACTGTACAGTGTTATCTTAAGGAGTAGCTGAGACATGCCTGCTGCATCACGGCCAAGTATGACTTTATCTGATCCAACCATATTGAAGCAACTCCTTAACGAGGGAAAAAACACCAACAAACTACACTGGCAAGCTTAATTAAACGTAGACTTTTTTCAGGTTAAGCCAAGGCATAACAATATTTCCCATCCCACTCTTTTCCTACTCGCTCTACACTGAGCACAAGATTAATCATCATTCTTAATTAGCTGGGTTTGTGTTATTCAGCAAGAGGTAGTACAGTGAAGTTAGTTACAGGAATAAAGTTATTAAAATGTTGGATTTCAATGAAAGGCTTAAGAACAAAGCCAGATGGGGATCTCACAGGCTGAGGCAGAGAGCAGAACTTGCCTCAACCCAAAGGACAGCCCTACTGATGCAATCATGGCAACATTTATTGTTTAGAGAAAAGAACCATAGAGCTAAATGAAATTTCTTCCCTTTGAAAAGCCTTACCAACTACAGAATGAAGATCATAATCTCCAGTTTTGACAAACTCTAATTACCTTTACAGAGAAAATTAGTCCTTGAAAGTTGCCATGACAAATTATGCTGTTCAGAATCAGCTGTTTCTCTCAATGCAGCACAGAAATTCCTATTAACATTCTTTCAAATGAATAAATATATACTATTTTAAGATACCTGAAGAATTAAAAAATGGTTTATTTGACAGTGTCAGCTTTTAGCTGAAGTCAACCACATAAGTTTATCAGAAGAAACAGAGAATTCTCTAAGCATGATTATATTAGCTCCTCTTAGTGAAGAAGTAGGGAGATTTACATCTTTAATAAAATGAACACATGAGTATTTCTTGAATCCATTTAGGGCCTAAATTGTGATTATTAGCTATAATGAATTATTGTAGGAAATGAAATAATAGTTTTGAGTAGATACAGGCATTTTTTGAGGGCTGAAAGAGACCAAGTATCATGACTGGCACCATATCAAAGACCCAAGTTTCAAAAATTTAATACTCCAATGCATGTTTGAAAGTACTCAATTCTATCCCAGCTTTACAATAAATTACTTGAATTAATAAATCTTAAAAAGAAAAAACAAGTAGGCAACTACTTTTCTAAACAGTATTTTCTCTAAAGTTTCTTCTTCCTCCTTTCTTCAGCCCACCCTTGCTTACAACCGTGGAAGTGATCGCTCCTCATCTTTTCTTAGTTACTAAGGGTTTGTAACTGTAGTTCACATCCACGTTTAACAAGATCCTTGCTTTCCAACAAGCACTTTTCACTAACTTTCCACCCTCCTTACCCAGAGGAATTCCTCTTACCCTTCTGGCTTCAAAATGAACTCCTTTTGGCTGCCAATTCCTTTCGCTGCCTACCTTTACTCGCCCTACCTGTTGTTTTTTTCTCTTTAAGCAGGGTTCTTGCAATACCCACATAAAGACCTCATCAGTTCAGAATTATTACGTACTTTTCTGGTATAGAACATTTGATATTAACATTCATTTTCCCTGCCACATCCAGGGCAGTGTCACAAATTCCTTATCAGCATGGCAGGATGTGCAGGTGAATGGAAAATGCCCTCTACTGAAGTGAGGGATGGAAGGACACATGGAGCAGCACCCCTGGAATGGTGCTAACCCCCACTGCAGCACAGGATAAGTGGGTTTTTCTCTGCATACTCAAACTGCAGCTTCTTTGTCAGCTGACACAGGTTGTGTAAAGCAGAAGCAAGTTATTTACCAAACGATTTATGCAATCTTATTATTAAAGGATTTATACTGTAGCTCCATAGCTCTGCTACAAAACTGAGCCCAAGCTCCCTCAAGAACGCAGTGGGAAAGCGGTTCCCTTTATTTGCTCATACTTTCCTGGGTGAATCCCACTGGGACCCCCTTTTTGTCACGAAATCAAGTCTCAGGAAGGCCACAGGGTCACAGACCCGAACACACCACTACCTTTTAGTGCAGCGAAGCTCCCCAGGGTGCTTCCCCCCAGCGATCTCAGCTGCTCTGCACACAGGCAGCCGCACAGGAGGAGGCACGGCCTGCCTGGCACCGGGGGGCTCCCGGGGACCCCAGCCCCGGCGTGCGGGGAGCGGGGGGGCACCTCCGCTCGGCTTAGCCCCGCCCCTCGCTGCTTAACCACGCCCACTAGCTGCTTAGCCCCGCCCCCTCGCTGCTTAGCCCCGCCCTCGCTGCTTGGCCACGCCCCCTCGCTGCTTAGCAACGCCCACACGCTGCTTAGCAACGCCCCCCCGCCTAGCCACGCCCCCTCGCGCAGCCCCGAGGCTCTCGAGGAAAAGGCACCGTCTGCCCCCGCCCTTCCTGCTCGCTTCTCATTGGCTGCGAAGTAGGAAAGGCGGGGCCGAAGCCGCGGTGAGTGACGCGTCGCCGAGGAGCGGTCACGTGGTCCAACCCCCTCCTCACAGCGGCTGGGGGCGGCTGGAACCGGTTGGCAGCCGCGCCACGCCGCCCCCCCCCCTCCCGCCCCGCGCTGCTCGGCGGCCCCTGGCGGCGGGAGGGGCAGCACGGAGCCCGGGCACCAGGGGTTGGGAAGCGGGTGCAGCGCTCGGCCAGGTCAGTCCGCGCCGTGGGGCGGAGGGGTGGCAGCACGGGACGGTCTGTGCTGGGCCCTGGCGGGGCCCGGGGCTGAGCGATGGTCCCGGTGTGGGTGGGGCGGTGGGGGAGCAGTGCCGAGGGGACGGCGCCCGGCGCCTTCCCTAATCCACGCCCCCTTCCATAAGCCCCGCCCCTTCCCTAAGCCTCGCCCCGCCCCGCGGCTGTCGAGGAACAGGCGGTGCCGCCCCCCGCCCTTCCTGCTCGCTTCTTATTGGCTGCGGCGGGGAGGGCGTGGCCGAAGCCGCGGGGAGTGACGCGTCGGCCGGGGGAGGTCACGTGGCGGCCACCTCCCCCGCCCCGCCCGGTTCGGCCGGGGGCAGCTGGAACCGGTTGGCGGCCGCGCCGCCCCCTCCTCTCCCTTCCCCTCCCCGGCGCTGTCGGGAGGCCCCGGGCAGCGGCCGCGGACCCCGGCGGCGGGAGGAGGGGCAGGGAGCCCGGGCGGTGCCGCCCGCACCTCGGCACAAAGGGACTGGGAGCCGGGAGCGGCGCTCGGCCGGGTCAGTCCGCGCCGCCGGGGATGCGGGATCCGAGGGGCGCCGGTTCGCGTCCCGGCGTGGGGAGGGTGCCGGAGGGTTGGTGTGTTGGAGGGACGGTGGTGGGCCCAGCCCGGGCCGAGGCGGGGGTGGCCGCGGTGGTGGCCCGGCGCGGGGGGTCCCTGCGGGAAGCCCCGGGGCCGCCCCCTCCCCGCATTGTGTCGTGGCCGGGGCACGGAGCCGCCTCCCGGTGCGGGGGTGAGTGAGGGCCGGGGGGCGGTGTGGGGGTGTCTGCCCTGCGCCCCGCTTTGGGGGCAGAAAAACGTGAAATGGTAATTGGAATAGTTTTTGGAATTGGTTTTTATCATTTATTATCATCTATTTTTCCTTGGAGATTATTCATTTCTGTGCCCTACTCCCATATATTTCCTCTCCAGCACTATTGCCTGTAAAATAACTATAGAAAATACGAAAAAACAGGGAAACACTTGAGTGAAAGCTACGAGTCTGAGCTGCCACATAATCAGTCCCTCGGTTACAGCAGGTTGGTCCCCAGTAAAAAGGGTACAAGCTCTGAAAAAACTCTTAACAAACCTTTTGTGGTGGTGCTGAGAGCTGCGGGGAGCGTTACGTGTGCGTGCATCCCAAAGTGAGGAATACTGGGGTGAAGAAGAGCTGAGTCCCTGCCTGGCTGGGACCTTGTCACCCTGTGTTAGTGACAAATGCCACTCAGAGCACGGTTTTGGGGTGTACCTGCAAGCACAGCTCCTGCCTCTCCCCAGAACTCCATCTGCAGCACTGCTGGGGCATTGCTGAGGCAGCAGAGGGCACAGGGATTTCAGAAATGCTGAAAAACATCCAGTTCTTGTTATTTCCGACAGAGCAGCTGCGTTAGAGGTGAACACAGTTTGTCACATAGGGATCTTGGTTTTGGTCCCTGGGCTGGCTTGGCCCTGTGAATGGGTAGGGAAATTGATACTGAAAATAGCATCTTAAAGCTGTGTATAACAGATATATGTATAGATATATAGATATATATTTGTTGCTTTATACTCATGTGGATGCTGTTTCAGAAATAATCCTCAGGCTTTGCTTCCTTCTAAGTGTCAGCATAACCCTCTTGGTAAAACTCCCCTCTCTGCCTGAGACCAGCGTGTCACAGTCGTGGGTACAAGTTTGTTTTCTGTCCGGTGTTAGCACTGCAATGCAGTAGGAGAGAGCTGCAGACTTTGTGGCCGTCCTTTCTCACGCAGTCAGGGTGTGTGGAGGGGGAGAAGGAGGGGGCAGGAGGAACCTTCTGGTGGTTTGGGTGAAAATGAAGCAATTGATGCTGTAATGCTGTTTCTAAAAATTCTCCTCCAGTTGTTAATGCCCTGAGCAGCATGTCCTCTGTGTTCTCAAATCCAGGTGTTGTCAGCTCTTGGTACTTCATTTAACCATATACCTAATTGGTTACTTTAGATGTACTTTATAATATCCTGATACCTTTTTAGGACCAACCAGCAAAGCAACAAAATCTGTTTGTGCTACAGATTTAATTGGATTTGAATAGCATTTAAATATTAAAGGTATAGATTCAAGTAGCACAAGTTGATTTTTTTTTTTTTTGATTTTTTTTTTTTTTTTTTATGCTCAAGAGTCCAATGCTGTGAGTAAAAATGACAAAATTGTGCCTTAAACCAGCATTTTTGTGTGCTCAGGCTCATCTGTTGTCTCTGTTCAGCGTAGCACCTGGTCTGACGTGTGGTGGATTTGCTGTTGCTGTGTGTAGTACAGCTTTCAAGAAGGTGGAATAGAACACACAGTACCTTCTCCCACCATGCATGGTAGCGTTCAGACTCAGGCTTGGGACCAGGCACTTTTCCCCTGCTCCAGGCTGGAGTTGGACCTCTCCTTGGTGTCCATAGGTCTCATGAGTCTGTACTTGTACAGTGGAGAACGTCTGCTTAAAATCAGAAAAAATAAAAGCAAAAATTCTTCAGCCTTCTAGTCCTTCCCCTTTTGATCTTTTGGGGGAAAAAAAAAAAAAAAAAAAGAGTGATATTTTGAAATAATTGAGCACACGTTTATTTTCTTGCAGTATGTGTGTGTGGTCTGTGATGAGATGTGTGTTAACGGTACGAAAGAGCTCGTTTGTGCACAGATGGGCTTTATTTTTCTACAGACAGCTAAGCAAATGCAGTAATATAGTGGTTAAAAATATTCTTACGTTAAGAAGCAGATATTTGAAAGTATTAAAATGCATTAGGGGAATATCATGGCACCTAGGTATCTAGCTGTCTCATTTTAATTGTCTGTCTTTGAAAAATCCCATTAAGTACCTATAAAAAATTATGTAGGTAGATACCATAAAAAAAGCCACCCATTAAAAAGAGACTTTTATAAGCTGTATTTTACTCTGATTGAAAGAATCTGTGTTGTGTGTTACCCAGTCATCCTTAAACATCGTGTTTCCCAAGAGAGTTTTGGGTTGGTAGCATTACATCAGAGATCTCTACTGTGAGTTTATTAGAGAGGGTTTGGGGGCTTTTGGGGCAGGCGAGGAGGGAAGAAATCTGACACAGTATGTTTCTGTGGAAGTCTGCTGCTTTTTGGCTTTCTCATGAGCATGTTGCACAACACTGACTGTCCTCGATGGGCTGAGTCCATGCGAAGGGTCAATGTCTCAGGTGGTCTGGGGCATCGAAGAGCTGGAGTGAGGTTGGTTTAGTTCACGCTCCGTGAGATGCATCCTAGAGAGGGTGGAGCTTGGAAAACTTTGGGTGACCCTCAAGTACTGGAAGAGCAGCGTTTTGCTCCTCCTTTAATCTTGGAGTTATTTTTGTTATGAGTTCTGATTATTTTCAGTAGAAATCTGCCCTTCATGCCCCCCAGTTTTAAAGCTAGTGTGGGATTTCCTGGGGCTTGGTCTCTGTCTCCCCTCTCTTCCCCTGTTAGATGCCAATGCATGTTTTTCCTTCTGGTGCTAAGTATAACCATTCTGCAGCCCTTACAGTCAACTCTCAGTTAATTAAGTCAGCTTTTCATTCAGATCTACCTTAATACTGATGCCTAAAATGTTTCCTGCCTAATTTTGAAAGCCTTCTTTCCATACAACAGAAAGTTGAAGGCTGTCAGGCTTGTAATGCTCTGCAGTAGAAAAAAAAATGATTACCTTGTACTTCAAGCCTGTCTCAGACGTTGCCCTTAGAGCATCAGGAGTCAGAGCCTCGCCAGCCTATTTGAGTTGCTATTAAAAATCTCACTTGTATTGAGAGTGAGCGTGTCATCTGGCTTTATGAAAGCTGTGAGTTTTTATAAGTCTAAAATTTGTTCAGTGTTTGCACGCTAGGCTGTTACATTCCAGGATTGCCCCAGGTTACTTGGTGTGTATTTATCTAAGCCTGAAATGATGAGTCGAAGATATGGGACAGCAAACAGCCAGTACCTCTTAAAATATATTGGAAAGGTTAAGGAAATTAAGGGAGGTGTGGAAATAATCTACTAATGCTGAAGGGCTGTAGAGGGGTTTTGTGTACCACCAGACTTGTAAGCCAGAAGGTTCAACTGAACTTCGAGCTTGGACTGACTAAACTAAGTCCATCTTCTGGTGTATTTTGACTACAACCAAAAGTTATCTTGGTCTTCCCCATCCAGGATGAACTTTGCTACCTCCTTTTAGAGGGAAGCTATGGTATTTTGTGATGCTAGTTGATTGTGTTATGCTGGGAGAGAGGATGATCTGCAGTGTCTTCTCTTCTTCCAAGTGCCTTCAGAGGTCCGTGCCTGTTTGCCCTCATCTTCTAGCAGTGGCCTTCTCGAATCAGGAAGGGAGAGCTTGGGTTCCCTGTTCTTTAGAGAAGTACATTAACTCCTCTTGTCCTTCACTCCTTCAGTTGCTCAAGAGGAGAAGAGAATTGTGAAAGGAAAGCTTTACAGGCAGTATTAGAAAAAAAGAGTACATTTTCTCTCTTCTGTTCAGCCTGCAGCATACTGCCCTTAAAACCTTTGTGGCTTTTCTTCTGGGTGCATGAAAGTGGATTTCTGAAGCTGCAGGATTCTCAGTTGCTTTCCTTCTCACCCAAGGCCATGAGGACAGCTTTGTCCTGTGGCAGGGGACCCGTGGTGGCACATGGAGCTGCCCTGGGGGCCTGGCAGGCAGGCTGTTTCGTACAGCGAGGTTTGCTGATGGGCAGGGCTGCCCCAGGCAGGTCGGCACAGCCCCGGGACTCGGAGCGCGGGCACCATCGCCTTGGGAAGCTCCAGGGGCTGTGAAAGGTGAGGGTTTGCTTTGTGGAAGGAGGAGAGGGTGAGAGGGACTTGGACTGTGGCACGGTGGGGGAAAAGAACGAATGTGTTTCTCTTCCAACAGCTGGAATCTCTGCGTGGAGAAACACTTCTTTATTTTTAGTGACGTGCCGATACCGCTGGGTCAGTGTCTGTCGGGGGAGAGCTCTGTCCCGTGAGGAAATGGCTGAGGTTCAGTGTCCATCACTGGGAGCTGCATCCCTGGGGCACAGGGAGGGAGGGGGCCACGGGGAGGGGGAATCGTTTGCACCCAGCTGGGCACGTGACGTTGCAGCAGGTGTGAATTCAGCTTTAATACTTTTGAACCCACAGATTGTTTAAAAGTGGTCATTGCACAAGGACTTCATGTTGGTAAATCTGTTTGATTGACTGTAATACTTGCTGATTAGGAAGCGTTCAGCTCCTAAAACGTGACTGTTGTAACTCGTTTCAGTCCCCCTCAGCAGCCATTTCCACTCCCCAGAGCTGAGGGTTCCTTACGTTCCCCCAAACAGTCTGTCTTTGGAGGTGTGGGGAGCAGAGGATTTTGTTATTCTTTGTGGTGTGGCGGTACCCGAGCCCGAAGGAAGGGTTTAAAGGATGGCCTGACACCTGCTGGCCAGAGGATTTCATTCTCTAGGCTTTCTTGCCATTTCTCTTTGGGAATCAAACTACTCCCTCTTCTCAGGAACCATCAGTAACTAGACTGTTAGACTTGAGCTTTTTTTCTCCTTAATAAAACATTTTTGTATCATGCCTTGAAAGCACAGAATGCTTTACCAGTGCATGACAATACCCACCTTAGGCTGGATCTGTTAACAAAAAGCAGATCTATTTTTAACTTGCTGTTTGTTTACACACAGCACTCTGAAAGAAAAGATTTTTCCTCGAAACGAGGGGTAGTGCTGTGCCCCCAGATGTGGATGTCAGTGCCACAGCTGGAGCTGCAGTTCTGCGAGAAGAGTCGTGCCCGTGTTTTGATGCGTGCTAGGGTTTTTCTTCTCCTGAAACACAAGGCAAAAGCCTGTTCTTGGTTTCAGGAACTGGGTTCAGGCTTCAGCTGTCACTCACCTGCCTTTGTAGTCTCTGGCAGGGCTTTATTGCCTGCTTTATCTCCCCTTTGGCCTGGAGAGTTGTGGTGAATGGAGATAAAACCAGTTGGAGGCCCCAAGTGGTGTTCCCCAGGGCTCAGTGTTGGGGCCACTCCTGTTTAACAGCTTTATCGATGATCTGGACGAGGGGATCGAGTGCACCCTCAGTCAGTTTGCAGGTGACACCAGGTTGGGTGGCAGTGTTGGTGTGCCTGAGGGTAGGGAGGCTCTGCAGAGGGACCTGGACAGGATCCATGGGCTGAGGCCAATTGTATGAGGTTCAGTGAGGCCAAGTGCTGGGTTCTGCACTTCGGCCACAACAACCCCCAGCAGTGCTCCAGGCTTGGGGAGGAGTGGCTGGAGAGCTGCCAGGCAGAGAGGGACCTGGGGGTGTTGGCTGACAGCAGGTGACAGCCAGCAGTGTGCCCAGGTGGCCAAGAAGGCCAATGGCATCCTGGCCTGTGTCAGCAATGGTGTGAGCAGCAGGGGCAGGGCAGTGACCTTACCCCTGTGCTCAGCTCTGGTGAGGCTGCACCTCAAATACTGTGTTCAGTTTTGGTCCCTCACTACAAGAAGGACATTGAGGGGCTGGAGTGTGTCCAGAGAAGGGAAATGGAGCTGGGGAAGGGTCTGGAGCACAAGTGTGATGGGGAGGGCTGAGGGAACTGGGGGGTTCAGTGTGGAGCAGAGGAGGCTGAGGGGAGACCTCATTGCTCTCTGCAGCTCCCTGACAGGAGGGGGCAGTGAGGGGGGGTCGGTCTCTTCCCCCAGGTAACAGTGACAGGACGAGGGGTGATGGCGTCAAGCTGTGCCAGGGCAGGGTTAGATTGGATATTAGGACAAATTTCTTCCCTGAAAGGGTTCCCCAGCACTGGCCCAGGCTGCCCAGGGCAGTGGGGTATCCCCATCCCTGGAGGGATTTCAGAGCCATGGAGATGTGGTGCTGAGGGACATGGGGCAGTGGGGACTGGGCAGTGCTGGGTTAATGGTTGGACTGGGGGAGCTTAGAGGTCTCTTCCAACCAAGGCTGTTTTATGATTCTGCCTTTTCAGTTAAAGGATGGTGAATGCAGCCGAGGCCCTGACTCGGTGTCACCATAAACACACACTAGCAGTCTGTTCTCTGCCTCACACTGAGATGTTCGTGTCGTACTGGAGCAGTTTCACAAGTCCAGTTTTAGTTTCAGCACTGAAACATGCTGCATTTCTGTGTCTATAAATAACTGCTAAAAATAAAGGCTGGAACGTGTCACTGGTAACATACAGACCACCTAATGACACACACGTGACAAAGTTCAGGATGTGTGCCCTTCATGGAATTCCTGTTTATTAAGTGTGCTTGTTTCTAACTTCAGTAGTTTGGGGTTTTATTATTTAGAGAAATGTTTCTTGTAAAAGATTATGTGCAGAATTGGGATATATGACCAGAAACATCCATATTGCTACCATTTTATTGCTTTCCTTTTACCACTGAAATGTCATCTCTTGACATGGAGAGGGGGAAGTAAGGGAGGAGAAAAAGGAATGGAAAGTAAAGGCAGTGATATTTAGAAAAGCAATAGGTTAAGAGAAAAGGAGGAGGAGAAGATCCAGAATTAAAACTAGGTGTTTGAACTTCAGACCTTAACTAACTTTCTGATTGCCCAGGAGGAATGGGAATTCATGATGAGCTTTTATTTTTCCTCTATTTTTTCCTACTTGGTACCTGACTTCCTTTAGCTTTTCTTGATTTCAGGGCTTCTGTTAAACTACTCTGTGCTCTTTGAAGGCAAGGGCTTGTAGGAGAGCTAAGGAAAGGCAGATTGCTCTCCAGTGCCATTAGTTCTTGTCATCAGTATTAAAACTGTTACTAAAGGACTGATGACCAGCCTTGTACTGAAATAAAGTGCGTTTTGTCCTGTTCAGAAATAGTAATAAAAACGTTCTGCTTGCTTGGTTTGAAAAAACCCCACAGTGATATAAAGAATGAATTCGTTTAGAGCACTGCAAAGTTAATTCTGCATGTAATTACTGTGATTATTTTGCATGCCATGCCCAAAGGAATATACTTGGGTGATGACAGTTAGTCTAGCAACATCCAGACTTAGCCTTTGGTTTGACTGCTACTTTCATAAATAATATATAAAGATATTTTACATCAATAGTGTTTCTGCTGTAATGGAGAGAGAGGGGATCCTGCCAGCTTCTTTCCATCAAGAAATTGTGGTTGGAGGAGGGTAGAAAATGAACACAGGGTCCATCCTCCAACTGCTGTTATACAGTATTGTATCCCAACATGGGTTGTTCTCTCCTGTTTCTCCACTGGTTGGATACTCCAGGCTCACAGCCTATCTGGTGCATTTTATTAGAATAAGTTTCCATAAGAGGTTTTTTCCAGTTTCCATAATAGGGCTTTCTTTTACCAACCAGCTGTTTATGCATAGCTGTGGAATCTGTTAAATCTGTTGAGTCTGGATGGCAATATTTTCTCAGGTGCACCCTGTCTCCTGATCTGTGTAAGACACATCATTCTCAATAACAAGTTGTTATGCATAATGTCCTTCTACACTGCCTGGTACCAGGATGTACTGGGCAAGACGGTCTTTATACAGGGCTTCTTTTTAATTTGGTACCTCTGTATAAGGCCTTGGTTTTTGGTTCTGTAGTGCTGCACACAGCTCTTTGCAAAAACGTAAGTTGGTTCTCGCATCCTCTTGCGAAAACACAAGTTAACTCTCACACTGACTACAGTCCCTTCCTGCTGTGGTGGTTTGAAGCCTGCTTGGTGCTTCTCATCACTGGTGCTCCATGTGAAGGGCTGGGAGTATTGGTAGGGGGGCAGAGACCATGGTGATGAAGAACTCTCTGCCTGTGACCTTTTTACCTTCACTGGTAGTGCTTGTCTACAAAAGCTCTCTTGTGTTTGGAAGAGGATGCTGAAGAAGAGCGTAGGGAGGCAGTCAGAAGTTACTGCTTACCAAAGGTCATCATCCTATGTGTCTTGGAACTTCCAGTGCCTCTTTGGGAGCAAAATGAGTCAAAACAGAGGTCTGTCTTTGAAAAATCTCAGCTTAAAACTGATAAATGCTGCATGATACTTGCATACAGTATTGGGTATAGTAGTCTTTTTCTCATGCCGGTGTTGCAACAGTGGCTTCAGCAGCTGCATGTTCTTTTCTGGGGCTACTGCTGGTTTTAAAGAGTTTTTTGTTTTTCCTGCTCGCTCAAACAGTAACATCACTAGTGGCTTGTTCCCCCATAAGTGTGGGTTTGGTGTTTCTTCTTCCTTAGGACAGCAACAGTAGTGTGTTGTTCCTGAAATGCAGTATCTTTTTTCCCCTCCATAGGAGATTTTGGCTGTCCTAAGGCAAAAGTTCTGCAAGTATGACCTCTTCTCAAGTCACTTTTGAAGTAAGAGGACCGGCAGTACCAGGTACCCAAATTCCACTTTCTCCTTTTTGTATGGTTTGACTAGAAGAAAACTGAGTGCAAGACTGTTCAAAGGCTGTCTTTTCTGTTTTCCTCAGATGTAAAAGAACATGTAAGTTCAAGTATCAAAATGATAAAGTAAAATGCATTGTAAAATACATTAAAAAAAATTCACATAGGAATTTGAAAATGAGATTTGGGAATTAATTTTTATCTTTTTCTTCAAACAGCAATTTCATACTGTGCTAGAGATTTTGATGCTAACTGATATGGTTGTGATTGTTTTAAAACCAATGTTCTACCTTTAGTAACCTTTTATAGGAACGACTATTTACATTCTGGATCATGGTAGTCAGGCATGTATTGATATGTTTGTTCGGTTTTAGGGGTTTTTTTTTAGTCTCTCTGCATCCCTTTTGAAAGTTCTCCATAACAAGATGTGTGACCACTGCTAGGAGTTAAGGACAGAAAGAATATGCATCTTAATTCAATATTTTATCTGTGCAAAAAAGTAAACGAGGAGCATAAGGTGTCAGCTCATGTAGAAAACCAAGATTTAGTGTTGTTAAATTGTGCTTATTACTTTGACCTTCACCTTTAGGAATTTTGAAGGAAGGTCACCAAAAAAGTAATTGGTGGTTACCTAACAGAAGCAGATGAACGTGGGAGCATGTACAGATTGGCAAAATTCCTGTTATGGACAAATACCAGAAGGCATAAGTGGTTGTTGGGGAAAAAAATGATGAAAACATTTTTAAAGTTTTGACATCTGCCACATGTTAGACCTCTCCTGCGTTTCTCCTGTTTGATTGGGAATTTGGGAACCAAACACTGACACACAATGTGGATGTGAAGCCTTTAGTAAGGAGTAGAGTTTTTATAGCATTCTGGAGAAAACTTTAAAATTCAAGAATAAGCTGCCCTTAGATCAGATGAGGCTATAAAGCACTGCTGTGGCTGTACAATGGAGTATTGCAAGCCCTCCTTTGTTTGCTCTGATTACAGTGTTGCTTCCCCTGTTGTGATGGCACTGTCCCTAGCGAGGTTGACGTGCCATGTGTAACTTTTACTGATAATATCTGCAATAAAAAACAGGATTAGGGAGAACTAGATCCTGCCTCAGTGGATGGTTAGAAAGAATTACCTGGAAATACTTAATATATGTATATATATATGTATGTATAGCATAAAGAGGGGTTGCAGAAGGTTGCTTCTGCTTATGACAACATTGGTGCTGTTGGTTTTGACCGGGGAGAAGAGCTTTGAGATCCAGCAGTGGCAAGATGCAGTCTTGTGAAAGGAGAGGTAGGTTTTGACAGTTCTACAAACACCAAAATTTCCAGTTTATTTAGAAAAGTCATGTACTGATGTTGTCAGATCACCATGGTGAGTAGTTAGGTGGTGACACAAGAATCCTCACCTTGAGCACTAATGTCCTTCCTGTGTCCTCACTGTGGTCCCTTCCTGTTGATGTCAAAGCCAGTGGTTGCAGGCTAGCTGGCAGGATAAAGGGGCATCACCAGCACAGGAACGATGCTTTGACTCATTCCCTCTAGCCAGACAGCTTCTGGAGTCAGCACTGGTGATGAAGCCTGGCACGTGGACGTAGGCTTTTACGTATTTGTGACGTGGAGTGCTTCATTTTTGCCTTATCCTAGGAGAAGGAAGAGGGTCACCAGTTACTGGCTTTGACTCCTTTAGGTCTTCATCAGGACACAGTCCCATACTAAGAGACTGCTAGGTGGCCAAGTACTAGCTAGGATGAAATAAAACATGAAGCTTCTAGCTCCCAACTGGGCACTCCTCTGCTCCCAACACAGCAATGTCAGGGAGGCTGTTGGGAGCTTTGAGACTGAGTTCTGGAGGTGACTGCACATCTTGTTCCAACGTTGCCTTCTGTGTGTTGTACTTCACTGAGTGATAAGTATTTGCTGAAAGTTCACACATTTTTGTTGTTTTTTAAATAAAAGACCAGAAAAACTATTCTAGCTAGCTGCTACTATGAGCAATACAATTTAGATGCACTTGAGACATGAAGTATAGCTTTTCTTGAATATCTCCAGTCAGAAATTCTAACAGTGTGATATTCTGGTGGTCTCCTCTCTCCTCTTTATCTCCCCTCTGCAAAACCAAACAATAATGTGCCCAGTGTAGAGTGGAAAAGGTGAAGCACCTGACCTAGGCAGTTGTGTGCAGTGAATGGCAGAGGAAGGATGCTCACACAGCTATTTGTCTGCATTTGTGTGCTTACAGTGAGCATTCAAAAAGTTTGGATTTTTTCCTTTTTTTTTTTTTCAATGAATTGGAACAAAAGGCTTTATTAAAAAATGGGTTTGTAGTTCAAGATGTTATCAAAGATTATTTCAGTAAGATGTTTTTAGGAACATATTATCTTGTTTAATTCCTGGCTTTGGTAAATCTTTTGCAGCCTGGGGGTCTGCAGGGGTTTCTTTCAGAAACAAACCTGATGGCAAACCAACCTATCTCTTCCTAGATTATCCTGCGTAGCTGGAAAAGGAGGATGCAGTTTTAGAGGCATAAGTACATCCTCAAACCAGTTTTTTCAGACTCAAAGTTCCAGCTATGGTATTTGGCTTAGCAAAAGGTGTCGTGTACCTTTGTTGTACATAGCTGGCTCCAGCACTATTGCTACTGCTTCCCAGTGTGAGAACATGACATCACCATCCCAGATACGTGGATATTGCTTTTGTTAAGACTGGTAATTTTTCATCTCAGAGTTTTTGGCTATCAGTTCCATCTGTGCTTTTGCCATTGCATGCAGGAGGGTTCTGAGTACCCTCTTCCATGTCCCTGAAATGATGTCACCTCCCCCCCAGTACTACAGGCTGATTTAACTTCAGCTGAACTTCCTCAGATCTACTTTGATTTAAGGGTGACTTGGTTTGAAACTTTACATTTAGGCATTTCCTATTAGAGTCTGAAGTAAATTTCAGTATCTTTTTTTTATTACATTTTATGTAGAAGTTGTTCCAAAACTGTGGTAGTTCTTATTTGTGTATGCATTAGGGTAGACAGAGTGTGACAATTTAATGTGCTGGGTTTTTTTTTGTGTGTGTGTAACAGCATTTATGTTTTTATATCCAACAAAAGATGCAAAGCATAGCAGTAAAATGAATTCTGTTTCTCACAGGAATAAAATTAAATGGGTGTGCTGTCTTGATAATGATGCTAGCAACATCTTATTTGTCTGTGCTTTCTAGATTATTGGTATGAATTTCAGGGAATTATGTTTTTAGAATTGTATGTTACTCAGTACTCTATGTGTGCATATATATTAAAAAAACCCTATACACTATATGGGAAAAAATCTGGTTCATCTTGGCAATGAGCATTTTACATTGAAAATCTGCCTTCTGCATTTGCAGAGATGTTTTTAACAGTATTGCTGCAGGAGGATTTGGAAGGCAACCCATTGAAGAGCTGGGGTTGTCAGTAGTCCTTCTCTCAGTGAGGTCTTTATGATGGAGAAGAAAACACTGGTGCTATTGTGGGTGGGGGGGAAACTGCTTTCTGAACTACAGAAGGAGTCTGGATGGTTGTTTGAAATATTTGATGGTTTGACCATGTAGGCTGTACTTGCTAATTCAATATAGGTTTGAGTAATGAGGATTGTGGGGTTTTTCCCATTTGTTTGGGTTTTTTAGGAGAGGTTTTTGCAGTATGCGGGAGCTGCAGTGCTTTGGGAAATTGGAACCCACAAGTTGCAGTGGTCCTCCAAACCGACGATCGGTAAGTTGGGTCTTGGGGGGTTTTTTTTATTTGTTCCTTTTGAAGTAGCTGGAGTTCTGGAGCAACAGTTTTGGCTTTGAGTTTGTAAACTATTGAGCTACATGTGCTATTAGTAAAACTCTCCAGAATGTCTTGTGCTTCTACCGTGGTGGCTGGCATATTTCACTAGTTCAGCTGTAGGCATTTTGAATAAGAAACTGCTGTGGATAATTCTCAGTCGATAAAATATACTGCAAGTTATAGGAGATTTGTTTTGTTTTGTTTTTTCCCCACAGTCAATTATGGAAAGCTACTGTAGAGCTTCCTAGAGGAGTTCCTGTTTGGTATCGGTATTTTAAAGGGTACTTCCTAGAACCTAAGGTATGTACAACCTTTTCTATTTTAAGGTTGCCTCATCCCTAGTACAAAATTCCCTTACTTGAAATAAAAAAGGATTTTTGAGTTAAATAAATCTTAAATTACAACACATGAAACATTAAAAAACACTTGTGGAAATACAAGCAGTTTACTTCTGGAAATACATGACCATATGCTGTTAAGATTAATTGTTCTTGTTAAATTGTCTTCTCTCTTTTACCAGTGTTAGTGTTTTTAAAATTCCAGTGACAGTGAAATGTCTGACGTTGTTATAGAGCTTAAATGACATGGTGAAGTTCTCACTAGTTATAGTGGGGCTATAACAACTTCTCCACGTACAACTGAATATGGACTTCAGCAGGGCAAGCATCTCTAGCATGTTAGCAAGAATGGTTAGTGTGAGCAGATGTATTTAAATTTTCCTAATCTACTACAGTTTTTAAAATTACTGCAGATGTTTTGGTGAAGCATGAGGAGTATTAACTAGCTGTTGTACTGCATAATTAACACAGAAAAACCCAAGACACGTGTGTTACAGGTATTGGTGTCAAAGGTGTGTGTGAGTTGGCTGTGTGTGGCAGAATGCTGGTGTGGAGAGATCCTAGGGGAAGGGGGAATCTCCTCTGCAGACTAGGGACAAGACTGCATCCAGAAAAAAGTTGGTCTAATTTGGGAAAACAAGCAGCTACTCCGACTGTTTTTCTTAATAATAAGTAATAACTGTAAGAAATAACCCATTTAAAGCTATCTTTGCTGTCTTTGTCACTCTCTGAATATCCCGTAGCTGTTCACCCTGGGCTTTATTCTTCACTGAAATGGGGATTTTGAGGGCTGTAGCTAAACATGCAAAGGAGCTGCAGAATTGTCTGGTCTATAACTTTAAAATATTTTAAATTACTGCCAAGAGTGTGTAAGTTTTTGTCAGCTGGACTAGCCTTTCTTTCACTGGAAAAAGTATTTGACAGAGGTGCCACCTCAGTGAACGATACTGATGTTAAGCAAAACACAAGAGACTGCATTCTGTTTTTTCATTGCAGCATGTGAAATAGTCTGATCTGAAACTGATGTTTCAGTGGTTATTCTGAGGCAAAAGAAGGGATTTCTTTTTCTGAGGTCAAACTGAGACTAAAAGTAGAGATCAGTTGTTACAGCCTAGCATCTCTGATGGGACTCTCTTTCTCTCCAATGCCTGTAAATTGAAAACGTGATGGCACACTAGAGAAAGCACACTTGGTGAGGGCAGATGGGCAGAAAATGTACTCATAGACAGCACAATTTGTTTTATTATTCAACACAGTTTACAATATGAATTGGTGAGTGTGTTTCTTTAAGTAGGTGCTCTGTATCGTGCACGCTTTATGTACCGTGTGATGCAGAGTCTGCCAAGGTAAGTATGAATTTTATGGAATACCAGCATAAAGAGCTACTGTATGTAAGGAGGAAAAAAGAAAAGCACCCTACAAAAAGTATGTGAGTTGCCAGGGTATGTGGTTATCCACTTAGCAGTGTCCAGCCTGTACCTAAGTGCTTAAGGGCTTTATTTCTCATAACAGTCCTTGGAAGAAAAGAATTCTAGCTGCAATATTTTCTTCCTCTTTTTGTAAGTTTTTTGAAGAACAATTTAAAAACAGGATCCCTTCCTTCTGCTGGGAATATAATGCACAGTATAGTGCAAATGAGACAGTCGATGGAGGACTTTAGCATTAAGAACTCTGATAAGGAAAAGTTGAATTATTCTGAATATTTTTATTCCAGTAATTTTTTTCATTAGGCACTGTATGTGATTAATCTCCTAAATTTGATAGGCTTGCAATATATGATCCTTTAGACACTGTTAGCTTTTTACATCAGTGCAATTTTGTGTGTCATGGCCTGGACCAGGATAACTTAAATATATGGTTGGTCTTAAATATATGTTAAAGTCTGAATATATGAATTTGACACCACATAGTTGAGTAAATCATGCTGAAGACAGATCCAGCTGAAGCTTCCTTTCTGTATCAGCTGCATCTTTGAAGATGCTTGAGATGGACATGGTGGGAAAGTTGGGGGTGATACATATTTCAACAGAGAAATGATAGTTCTCATACCCAAAATATTGCTACAGACTAGATGTGACAGTACATACAACAACTGGCATTTTGGAAAAAAAAATAAACAAGAAAGTAATTATTTGATCTCAGTTAAATTCCTTTGCTTGAAGGGTAGTACAATGTCATGGGAAGATTGGGTTTGTTTGCACTGAAGCATTTTGGTGTTTATGGCTGATTATGTAAATAGAGTGTATTTTTATAATAGGTAATATATTAAAATTTATTAAATACTTGTAGCAGTTCAAATAAATGAATGTACACATTCAGTGAACATTTTACTATGAAATTGATGCAGACCTTGGCTCCTGCATATCAAGAGCTTTTACTATGTTGTAAACACTTCAGTAATAGCATAAGAGTCATTTTAAGCATTTTAAAAGAAAAGTAAATACATTGCAATTGATGAAATAAGACAGTAACTTAGTTTGTTCTTTTCTTAAACATAGGCCAGTACGAGTTCCCTTCCTGTGAGGATCCTCCCATGTTTTATTCTGCACGTCCCTTCTGTCTGTTGGGGACAGGGGGCAACCAAAAGCCCCTTGTGCCAAATCTTGTGTCTGCCACGTATTTAAGGAGAATGCTTTGAGATGTGTTGTTTGCATGATGCATAGCTGAAAACTTCAGTAAGGAAAGTGCATATTCTGACCAGCTCTGTTCTAGATTTGTTTTTCCAGCAGTAAATAAGTGTGCAAGTTTAGGGTTATTTCTTTCAAGGGAAGTGTGAAATAACTAGGCTGGCTGTGCACATGGCAGGACTTCTAAAACTCTGTTGGTGACCATTTTTCACACTTGTAAGAATATTGCTTAATTATAGAGGTTTCAAATGAGACATAAATTTACTTTTCCAATATGTAAATGAATCTAATCCATTTAGTGCCTGGAATAGAGCAATAAAGGTGAAACTTGGGTCTAGACCGAGTTATTCTTTAGTATCAGAATGCCTTAGAAAAGCTTTTACTAGACTAGTAACCCATGGTTAACCTGCTAATGACAACAGAACACCTCTGCTGAGACAGCAGCTTGTGTCAGACTGTTCCTGGAAATCCTAGAGCTCAAACATGTCTTTTAGCCCAGGGCTGCCTGCAGGTGACACTGAGCTGTGCTGTTGCCTTGCAGAGTTAGCCACAATCACTGAATGGCTTTGGTTGATGACTGGGTAGTTTTGTGCTTAGTTGTTGTCTCTACATGGTATGGAAATCCAGAGGGAGGTTTTTTTTTTTGTCTGAAATCCAGCATCAGCAGTTAAGTCTAATTCATTTAGCTGTTTCGTGTTCTTGAAGTAGATTAGTATTCTTGAAACATAGCTTTAAGTAGTGAAGTGCACTTGGATAAATACAGTTCTGCGTGGTGTTTTTAAGATGATATTTTTTGGCCTAAAGCTTACTCTGTTGTGTTGCCTTGTATCAGTGCTTTGAGAACTGGCCTCCTAAACAATCATTTAAACACCCACAGAAGTGCTTTCATTTTTCACTTGTACTGAGCACCCAAGCACTGTGCATGAGGTTGCTTTGAACCTCTGGAACATCATCCTACACAGGCATTTTACCTTTCATTTCAGATGTGTCTAATGACTACTGGGGGAGGACCCCTCAGCTTCTGACAGTGTAAGAGAACTTGATTAATTTATTTTAGGAAATTCTTGAATGTCCTTTAAAATTGCATCAGATGTTCAGCTGAATATAAATCGAGCAACATAATTTTTATTTATTTGCTTTTAAAAAAACCCCCCATGGTTCTGTGGGTTAGCAGCCCTACAGTGCCACTTACTTACATCCCAGTGTACTGCCCACTGGGATGCTTGATGGGCCATTTGGATAGATGCCCTTTTGAGTCTGTCCTAGCAGGAGCTGACTTTTTAGATGACATTACCATACTGTGAATATTGATGACACATCATGAACTTCTGTTGCAGGCTGATCTGAACTGGGCTGTTGTTCAAACCTGGCCATTATGTGCTGCTGAAATTACATCATGTTTTAACCTCATTGTAACAATGGCTTCTGTTACATATAATTAAAACAATTTAGCTGCAGATTATTTAAATGCCTGCAAACACAATGATGGTCTGAGCAGGGACTGTGAGAGGGCTCTCAGTCATGTTTGTCCCTGTTCTCTGAGCCAGGCAGCTTTGCTTGGCTCTCCTTAGGATAGAAAATGCTGAGGGTTCCTGGGATTAAATGCATAATCAGTTCGGTGTATTCCTTTCAGGGGATGAAATTTTGCTGAGTGTATCCAGCATGCGATGCTGATTGTTGAGAAAATGTTACTTAAATTCTTACTCAGAATTTGAGAATATGAAATTAGAATGTACAATTACAGTAGTATAAGAATAAGCCAGTATTGGTATTTTAATACAAAATGCTGGGGGTTTCTACAAGGAAAAACCTTTGCTTGCCTTTTGAAGAAAACAGCTTAATCCGTGTTAGGACAGCTTTACATTCCTCAGGTTAATGTGGTCCAGGTTGTGGGTGTCTGTGGGAGCTGCTGTTGGAGAGCTGCATCCTCTGTGGTGGTAGGAGGTGGTCACCTCCCTGTGGGCAAACACAGCTTTTGGCTTCGGAAACCGAGGTTGTGACGTGCAAGTGCACATCTGGGAAAGAAGGGGGGAGAAACTTCTCATTATTTCCTTTTCTAGAAGTCCATAAGAGACATCCTTGTGGCAGCAGCAGAGGAGATGGGAATTAAAACTGCCCTAGAATAGGAATAAACTGAAAACAATAGTATAATCTTATTGTATTTGTATTTACGTCCCCTCTGTCTTTAAAGCAGAACTTTAAGAATTTATTCTGACGTGACTCTTAAATACAGTCACCTCTGAATTAATTAGAAAAACTGAATTACTTTTAGCTAAGACTCACAGAGCAAACCCATCTTACGGAGTGCTTTATAAATATTTGGCATTTCCTGTTAACTTGCCCAAAAAGCATAGTAGATTAAATGCATTTGATGTGTGTCAAGAAATCCCATCTGCTGTGACAGAATTCATGCAGTGAGCTGTGAGATAACCAAGCATTGTGGTACTGTGTGCTTACACTGCTGGGTTTGATGTTGGGATGTCCCTGCTGATCTGAGGCTGCTCAAACAAGAACCTGAAGTGCTGGGACAAGGTTATATATGACTCAGGTTGGCAATAGTAGCAAAACTCGTTGAAAATAAGAGTTACTTAAGCCCCAAACACCAAAACAACAAACTCTGCAGGTATTTGAATCTTAACAACTGATAGTCACAACCATGCAATGTTAGGGGGAACTTAAAACTGAGCTGGGAGTCAGGCATGTTCTTTCTGCTGCCAGCCAGCTTTCCCCAGAAAGCTTTAACCTGGAACACAAGTTCAGACTTGGGTTGTTCTGAAAGAAGAGGTTGAGTTACTCTTCTGATTCTCTGAGTCTTTGCTGTGTTTGTCAGCAAATGTAGGCTTTTGAGGGACAGTGATTTTTGGGTGGAAGAATCCAATGTATCCTGCTCCAAATGGAATAGCCTGCAAGGGCTTCACTGCTGGCTGATTGTATCAGTGTCTCTCTCATTCCAAGGCAGCAAAATTCCATGTATTTATGTTAGATGGTCAATAATTTGCTCTCTGGTACCACAACTAAAATATCTGGTTTGTATATTTGAACTAGTCAAGCAAATTTTGAGGGGTTGGAGCCGGAGATGTGGGATATGTGTTTTCAGGAATTATTGCTGTAGTACCTGAAGAAAAAAGCAAGCACATGTAGTGAGTTCAGGGATGCTGTGGTTCGGGGTGAGGAGGAGACTGAAGTGCAGTGGAGTAGCTATAAGCTGTAAAGATGAAATAATTCCGTGTAACGTTTCCACCCTGTCGTGCTTTGTCACAAGTTTTGTCCTGTGTAGTGTACCCCAGCAGTGCCAGGGGTAAGACATGAGCCTGACCTGTTTTCTCTCTTTCTCTTTCATGTTCTCTCTCTCTTCCCCTTCCCCCTTCTTTTCCTTCACCCTTTTTTTTTTGTTCTTTCTTAAATCTGTAAGTTTAGTTCACGATCATCCCAAACAGCTTCACGGGTAGAAAATCAGATATAACAAAAGAAATTCTTGCAGACATTTGACTTTTAAATTACAGACTATCGATGGTCCCTGCGAAGTCATAGTTCACACGTGGGAGACTCATCTACAACCACGATCAATTACCCCTTTAGGTATGGGCATCAACTGCATCTGTTTGAGGCATATGCATAAGATTGCTAATATGCTGCACATTGGTTTAGAGGGAATGATAGCTATAACTATTTAAAATACTTAAATTGATGAATGTGTTGAAGGGATAAACTTTCTTTGCACAACATGGGCCTTACTCTCAAAATTATATATATAAATAAGTGGCTTAAAAATGGAGTGGATGTGAAATTCTTTTCTGCCATCCCTAAGATGATGTGGGTTCTGTTTTTTTAATTAATTTGGGAATGTAACATTTTTTTTGTAAGTTTGATTCTTTGAGACTAAGGATCCATATCATTTTTTTCGGAGAAAATGTGGGGGGGAGGGTGTGAAGTCATTGCTGTTTTTATTTAACTACTATTTAATTAGTACAGTTTTAAAGCAAAAATTCTTAATTAGGCTTCTTAAAGTAAATGAATGTAAATAGAAACATGAATGGGCTTATTTACCCAACAAAACTTAGCAGAAATTTATTTTGCTGGGAAGAAAGGTGGCATGCAGACTTGCATACGAGTTCCTAATGCTTTTCGGAGTGGGGAAGTAGTTTGGTTTTTAGGAGTGACTGAAATAACCTTCGAAATGTAGCTTGTAATTTAGATCTCTCACGCTGCTATGGGATGACTTGTTTTATGCACTGTCTTTTCGTGGGTATGAAAAATGTTACTTCCTCTGCACTTAAGAGTTTACATCTATTAAATACCTTCTGATGCACTGAAAGAATGTCTTCTAGAAAGAAGCTGGTAGTAAAGAAACTGTTAATCATGAATAGTACCATGATCACATTTTCCGCCCCTCTCCCCCTTTTTTTTTATTTTTAATAATTTCAGTTGAATTAGTTAAGTGTTTCTATGCCTGTAAAGCTGTGTTTCTGTATTTGTGAATAACTAAATTAGGGAAGCAGCCTACCCCCTGCTAGAGTCTGGACTTGATACCTAAATTTGGATAACTTCATTCCAAACAGTTCAGATTATTCCTGCCCCCCGCCCAAGTAATGCTCAACACCTCCTAAGCAGTCTTTAAGAAAATTTGTTGCCTATGCTTATTAAAAATTGATTCTTCTTAGGAAAAAAAAAAATGGGATTAGTGGCTGTAGAGACAAATTGATTTATTTTTTTTTAAGATTTATGTTTTGAGAAATGTATACTACTGCAATGCTGTTAATGCTGGTGAATTTACTTAGTGCCTTAAGTTGTCAGTTATTAAAACTTTGGAGAGGGTAAGGATAAAAGTAAGTGTGAAATGAGTGTTTTGAATATTTCATCCACGTTGGTTTCTGTCACATGGGCAGAATAAACATTTTAATTGTAACTTGTTCCAGCAGCTTTAACTACAGTTGTACAGGAGGACAGCTTTCTTGTATGTTTGCAAGAAACTTTAATGTCTTTGGCACTAACAAGAAAAGCATCTTAGATTCTAGTAAGGTGTAGGTATTATCAGCAAAACAATGCAGCAAACTAGGAAGTTACACTTTGCTCAGTTCAGATTAGTTCAGGGAAAACATCTGATGGCATTTCGTGGGTTGATTAGGTTTTTTTCTTGCAGAAACTAAGAAAAAGCATAAATTGGGAGAAGGCTTTACAGAAGGTTGCAGTAAACATGCTTATTCTTTGTCTGTTTAGGTTTTCCTGCTTTTTTTTGCTAGTTTTATGTTTAGAAATGAAGTGGAAAAGTAGAATTAATTTAACTTGGTAATGGTTCTTTACAATGTGAATACTAATTAGTTTCTTTCATTTTTTTTTTCCCCCCCTCCTTTTAATTCTAGAAAATGAAATTACTATTGACGATGGATACTTTGGAATCCGTAGTAAGTGAGATATATTGGCCTTTATTCTTTACCATGTATTTATTTTTAACAAGATCAAGTGGTGTACTTGAAAAATATTTTGAAATACTAAGTTAGTTGTGACAGGGATTGCCTGTTAGTGATTGTTTTCTCTGTTTATACAGTTATTTTTGTATCTAGAGTTTGGGAATTCATACTCGGGCTGCAATGCCTTCTAATGCTAATTAAGAAAAGCTGAAATATTGTCAATGTGCTGGTGTTAAAGGTTTAAATTTGTGAACTTCAGATGATGCACATGTATTTTTTGGAAATACAGAACAGACTGTTAGCTCTCTCTTCAAACCTAGCCTTAGGAAAAATCTCTTCCTGCCTAGAAAAATGCTATCACTTACCCTAAATGTACACAGCCTGCCTCTTCAGTAACTGCCAAAACCTTTCCTAAGTTCAAACCTCATCTTCTTGTGCATGCATGGCAGTTTGAACTCACCTCTCACTTAACAGTCAGCCTTGTGGTGCCTCTTTGTCATGTCTCAATGTCTTGCCTTAAAGCTTTTCCATTTTAATTCATATCCTCATCGAGTGAAACCTTTTGCTAGGAATTACCCAAAGCTGGGGGTTCTGCTTCAGCACACAGCCTTGGCAGCTTGTGCTTTCTGGCCAGCCTGTTTGTAGGCTTCCCTTGTCCTGCTGGTGAGGTTGAGTTTTCTCTGCTGATGATGGTTGGTTTCCCCCTGGTATCCTGTCCTGCAGGCTTACACTGCTGTGCTGGCATTGACTATTAATTTGACACCTATACAAACAGGGAGTCTCAAGTTATGGATGAAGCTTCAGAGTTTGTCAGTTTTATTCCATGTATTGAGAGATCCCAGGATCTCTTTTGAGTCTGCCTTTGAAGACTTAACTTACCCCTTGATACCGTACATGAAATCAATACTTGCCTACTCAGTGCTCTCCTGCAGACAGTTCACACGTGAAGCTGGCAAGGAGCATTGTTCTCATTTAATCCCTGTAAAAGCCAGCAAACAACTGCAGTATCTGTTGTCTATTCTGAGCAGTTTAGAACAGACAGGTGAAAGGATGCACTCAACAATCACACTGGGAATACTATTGAATCAGGCTGGTGATAAGGAGGGCTATGTGGAAGGTGGTGTCAGAGGAACTGTATTTATATTTTGTATATTAACCTGTCTAGATCTCACTTCAGAAAATAAGTTATCAAAGTGTCTTCTACTTTTTGTGTCATTTTTGATAGATGGTATTGAAACTGTGGATGCTGGGTGGCTGACATGTCAGACAGAAATCAGGTTACGTCTGCATTATTCCGAGAAACCACCTGTGGTGATATCGAAGAAGAAATTTAAAACATCAAGGTTTAGGTAAGAGCCTGCTCACCTCAGTTTGCAATTTATCTCATGGTACTTGTCAACACCAGTGATTCTTTTTTACTTAATTCACGTAGTCTTTAAATTAATTTTGAGTTGCTAATAGGGGTGTACTACCAAGCCAATTTCCACAACCACTTTGTAACAATTTTTTTTCCAATTTCCACATTTTTAAGCACTTTGCCAATAACAAATCAGAGGTGTGCTTCAGTTACCTCATTTTATTATTAATGTAGTGTCAAAAGTTTCTTCTGTTTCAACAAAGGAAGACAAACAGTCAAACAAAACTACTCTGGTTTCACTGGTGACTTAATGCTTCCCAGCTCTTGCCTTTGGGATGGTTACAAAGCTATTAAATGTGTGTAAAGCAGATGGGACAGCACAAGTGAAGCAGTAGGTCTTTCACAAACACTTGTCCCATACTTGCTGTGGTGTTTCCTGCTGCTTGGCTGGAACTGTAATGCTCTTAAGTAGTTTGCTGTTACTTTCAGAGAGTTTTCTTCTTCTTTTGTTCTTTTTTCATGACTTCTTGAAAAAAGCAGAATGGAAGTTGGGGGGAAATGAAAAGGAGAAGGCTTCTGGGTGTTTTGTTGCTTACTGCTTTTTCTCTTTACCAAACAGCCCTCTGCATTTAATGCATGGCTAATTCTCCACTGGCATTACAGGTTTCCAGTCAGCAGGGATGGTGGGGGTGATGGCATTCTCTAATCACTTCTGTTGCCATTTATAGCAGTTTGGTTTTATCTACAGAGCTGTCTCAGAAAGCAGATGTTGTTATAATTATGCAGTTCAGTGACAGAAGTGGACCCCTTTCCTTCCTGCATGCTTTTTTTTGGAACTCTGTGGTTCCCAAACTTTATCTCAGCACATATCATTGTCCTGTGCAGTGTAGGCTTCTTTTCTGTGTCTTTCACAGTCTTTTTCTGTGAAACAACGAAAAAGAGAGTAGAGATGTATAAAAACCTTTCCTCCTTAACTGGAGGTGACACATCTCTGAATGCTGCCAGTTTTTGGTAATATGTTAGCTGTGTGTTACTCTTCCCAGTGATCAGGAGTTCTCAGATGCTGTGGCAGACTAGCAGTGTTTCTCCCACTCCTAATTTTGCATTCTTGTTTGGAAAGAATGATGGTTTCCTGTTTTCTTTAATGGAAAAAGTTAAAAAAAAAACCAACAAAAAACCCAACAAACCAAAAAAACCCCAAACAAACAAAAAAAATCCCAACAATAAAACCCAAAACCTGAACAATTTTGTGTTTAATTGATAGAAATCATATTTGGAGCTTGTAACTTCCAGCACACCATGATTTAAGAGATTTCCAGATTGCTTGGTTAACCTGGGAGTTACTTCTGTGCTGTGTGCCTTATTTTGATGGTCTGACACTTGATTTTTGATATTTTTTTTTTAATTTTTTTTTTTGTTGTTATTCCCCACCTCCCCCACTTCCAGCTCTTCTGATGAGGAGAAAGTTAATTCTCACTGAAGAATGTTGTATTAAATAAATATGTATGACTTGTTATAGCAGGCAGAGAGAGCAATTTCTGAAGCCTGAACCTTGTCTAAGTTAGATGCTTGGAATCCAAGCTTGATAAGCTGGATGCATTCAGTGTTTTTCCCCATTCAACCTAAAAAGTGAGATCTGCCCAGGTAGTTTTTCTGGCTGTCACATGTGATGGCAGTGTTGTTCTAAAAATTTGTGAAGCATCTGTGTTGTGACTTCTGTTAAGAATATGGACTTGGTGTAAGAGATTTCTATGACTGTAAATGTTTCTTTGAGATACAGCTTCAGTTTTACCAGTGAATTGACATCTAACTAAATGACAACTCTTTATCCCACCTACTGCTTAGATGTTTCAGAAAGGGATTTGAATTACTTACATATGTGCTTCTGTCACTGGCATGGTTCCTTCTGTGTGAAGGTTTGCTCTGTATAGTGTTGAATTCTGAGTCTTGGAGAGGCTTATTCTTCTCAGTCCAGGATTTTTTTAGAAATTGCATTCAGTTTACTTCAAAATGATAATTTAGGATTTCTCAGGGGCTTACTAATTACTTCAGACTGGGGTTTTTTATGTCTAATAGAATACATTTATCTGCCTTACCTTACTTACAAGTTGTGTGTGTGTGCGCTGATCAGCAGCCACCAAGGTTCAGGTATTGATCCTGATAATTACTGCTGTCTTCAGTGCTTCTCATTAGCCTCTTGACATTATGGATATCAATCTGTGGAGAAAGGCTGTCTATTTGGCAGCTCAAATTGTTAGTTTGGTGGAGTGCTGCTTCTCAGACCACTAGTACAATTTTCACCTTTACCCAAGTTTGAGTTTTAGAAGGGACTTGAGCACTTAAGTCTGACCCAAATGAGATTCAGACAGCAGCTGTAAACTGACTTTTGTGAGGACTGACTGCTTAGAGTGCTGTCCTGCAGGTGGTGGTGTTGAGAAGAATACTTGTGTTTTATGAGTTTCTGCTCAAGCTTCTTAGTGTTTCCAAAGACAATCCTATGACTTATCCATTTGTTTTTTTATTTCTGGTTGAGCAGAGTAAAATTGACTCTAGAAGGCCTAGAGGAAGATGAGGATGACGAAGAGGGCCAAGAAAAAACATCACCTACTGTCCCTCAGAAAATGGCAAACACTGTGGAGTTCTCCTTAATAAGTAACAACGAATATAAATGTCGACACTCTCAGCCAGACTGTGGTTATGCTTTGCAGCCAGACCGATGGATAGAGTACACGATACAAACCATGGAGCCTGATAACTTGGAATTAATCTTTGATTTTTTTGAGGTATGTCTCTTTACCACTAAGAAGCAAGCCCATGAAGATTTCACTGTTGGGGTAGGGCTGTTGCCCGATGTTCTTGATCTTTTGGACTTGTATAAACAAGTGATGAGACTATTGGCTACCACCCCAGTTTGCAGAAGGTTTTAGTGATATGGCACAGAAAGTTTTGCAGTTTCTGCTTATTTAGAAGTCAGTAGAAATTAGACTCAAATCTTAGCGTGCAGTAGTTAGCTTGGCTTGATTTTTATCTTCTTTCAGAGCTGAGTTTTGCTCATCCTTGAATCTGAACAGTGTGTGTGTGAACTAGTTACATCACAATTATTTTATCTTGCCTTTTAAATTCTAAACAAAATTATTCCCCTGAACTAGCTAGTGCAGACTAAAGCTGGATATTTGCAGATTCTCACTACTACATCTGTTACTTTGCACTGTATTTTTTTTCCCCTGAAAGATCTTAATATTCCAAGTTCTTTTTAAAAGAGAACGACTTTTGTCTTTTCATACTGTTTATGCAGAAGAAAGTTTTAAGCATTCTCTCTTTGGTCTAAAAATGCCCTTAAGATCACTTTACATTCATAATTGTAAAGTGGCTGCATAGTTCCTGAACTTGACTATGGCCAAGTACACGTCCTGCGTGTTAGTTGCCCTCATCCTTCGCTGCAAATGAATGCAAAGTTATTTTAAGCATATATATTATTGCAGTTCATTTCTGTTCTAAACATGACTTGGGCTTTTTAGAAGACAGACTATCCCAGGCACTTTTGGTCTGAAAAGCTTATCAGATCCAAGGATTTAAAAAACAAATGTACGTGAGTTTTACAGATTTCCGTCAACAATTTAATACCCCTGATTGCAGTTTGCAACACAGTTACACTAAGCTATTTTTAGCTTGAAATTAGTGTTTTCTGTAACACACGAGAAATTTTCGTTACATCAGTGCCTGTATATTTATCTTCTCGAGAAGCAAAGAAGATTTTGTTTAGAATTCTCACCTACATATAACAGTTGGTGTTTCATTTCTTTTTTTTTTTTTTTTTTTTTTTAGGAAGATTTAGGTGAGAAAGTGGTACAAGGTGATGTGCTCCCAGGTCATGTAGGTTCTGCCTGCCTCCTGTCATCCACAATTGCAGAGCTTGGAAAGAGTGCTGGAATTCTGACACTTGCTATTATGAGCAGAAATCCAAGGAAGACAATTGGGAAAGTCAGAGGTACAGTTGATGCACACAGATGTAGGTAACTTTACTGGAAGTCATCCATTGTCTGTTGACATGTGAAGCATTTGTTATATTTTTTTTTCTGTAGTGGACTACATAATCATCAAGCCAATCCAGGGATACATTTGTGACATGAAGGCTTCATATGCGAAGTATTGGAAACCAAGAACAACTCTAGATGTTGGACACAGGGGAGCAGGAAATTCTACAACAACAGCTAAGTAAGTTCATTTGCATTTTAAGCTGAGAAGGGGTTTATTGATTAGTTTCACTGACATTAATTGAGGAAACAGACAGTTTAAAATAAGCTACAATCCACAATCATTTAAGTCACTTCAATATCAAATGTGGATGTTCTCTAAAGCAAAGACTTCTGATGTGTATTTCTGTTGTTTCAGTGGTTTTCTGTGCTATGCTGCATCTAACAAAACCTTTTTTTTTTCCTTTTTTTTTTTGGCTGTTATTTCAGACTTGCTAAAGTTCAAGAGAACACTATTGCCTCTCTGAGGAATGCTGCCAGTCATGTATGTATGCACCTTTGCACGAATCTAGTACTGGTGTAGTTAAAATTAGATTGGCTTGTATACTTAATTCTGTGATTCAATACAATGAGTGGTAATTGCACTGATACAAACTCACATCAAGTCACCAGGGAAATTTCCTGAGAGCTAGGCAGGGCAGGAATAGCTAGATTAGACTCTCATCCTCAAGTTCCTCAAAAACCCTAAAACTTACATCTAATGTGTTCTGGTGGTGTTCTAATACAGGGAAAATGTTGATCTCAACCCTGTGGAGATGTGGGGTTGGAATAATTTTGAACACATGAACACAGTTTTGGCTCTGCTGGAGTCTGTCAGCATCCTGCCAGGTGGCAAAGGTCTCACTCAGGGACTGCTGAGTACCTGAAATTGTTGTCCAAAAATGAGACTTGGGAGTTGAGCTAGTAGAATAAAACAATCCTTTGTTTCAGTGCTCGCTACAATGAAGACTTGGAATCCTAAGATGAGACTTGCAGTTTGGGAGAGAATAGCTTCAGATGCTTAAATTCTGTGGTTGAGGTGGTCACTTTTATTCCTTCCAATAACGTAGGTCACTGCATTGATCTGTGATAAGACTGATACAATCTAGTGAGACACTGTGGCAGAGTAGCTGGAGGCAGAGCATATTCAGAGGTTCTTTGTCCAGCTCCCCTTTTTACAGTGAAGAGCTGTGGATACAGTCACTTAAAGATGCTGTTGCATGATCACCTGCTGCTTAACTTAGGGGGTTCCTAAGCATTTCAGGTACTTCTTCGCTACTGTAGACCCTTACCAAACATCTCTTGAAGTTGGTAAAGGGATGGGAGAAGAATCTGGAGTATTATGGTTACTGTCTGCTGATTCTGGAGTACTGTACTCCCCAAGAGTCATAGCTGAAAGCTTTCTCTTGTTTGGGAGTCAGAGTATAGTTTGACCACAGTGTCTGGAGCATGTACTGACTGCAGAGCAAAAGAAGACTGCAGCTACTAAATGCTCCTTTTGAGCAGTAGTTCTTAATTTCTGTGTGGACACTGCAGGTCTATAGACAGCTTTTAAAAACCCCACAAGAAATATGCATTGAGGCAGAAGATTACTACAAAGTCATCGGCAGCATCACCAGAAAAGTAATTTCAACTGTTTGCAGTTAAAGATGCTGAAAGCCACCACTCTACAAATATTTCTGCTGAGAAAAGGGCTGAAAAAAAGCCTGCCCTGTTTTCTTTCTGTGTGCTAGTCAGGATGATTATTTGATGACTGTTATTCTTGGAGGACTTTCAAGGGAATGATTTACAGACAGTCAAAATAAGTAAAAAAAAAAAGTTGTTTCTGTGCATTTCTCTGTTTCCTTCTGGCCCTCCCTCTTTTCAAAAGGGTTGTATTTAGCACTCTTGTTTGATTTTTCTTCCTTTTTTAAGCTTAACAGAAAATAACATACTGGTGAAAAGGTGTGCATAAATAGTTAATGGGTTTTTTTGTTCTGTGTTTTTCAATTTTCTATAGGGAGCAGCATATGTGGAATTTGATGTACATCTTTCTAAAGATCACGTGCCTATTGTATACCACGATCTCACATGTTGCATGGCCATGAAAAAGGTAACAAAGATGATAGCTGTATTTTATCTTTAAATGTGACCATCCCAGAAACTAAAATGCCAAGCTCTTGTAGAAATAATTCTGGGGAATCAAGGGGTGGAATGGGAATAAATATGCAGTGTTGCTGTGTGCATAAAGTAGAGCAGAGAAGTTGAGGTTTTTTTCCTTTTGATGTTGTAGCAACAGCATTTCAGATGCATAGTTTGAGACTCTTCAAGCCTACATGGTAGTTATTTTTTTAGCTTTTTTTATTTATGGTTTGGAAGAAAAATGCAGAACTCTTCACGAGATTCAGTAGCACCACTGGGACCCTCTTAGACTGTCTGAGTAAGAACTTGTGGTGGTTTCTTTTTTGAGGGAGAGTCAGTGTGATCTCAGCATGACTTCTCACTCCTGCCAATACTTAAATGTATACTTCTCTTAAGAGCATTTATGGGTATGTAACCACTTTAGGTCAGACCAAAGTCTGCCTTGTTTGGTATCACAGTAGTGGCCAATAGATGAGAAGCAAAAAAGTGGGGAAAAAAATAAATATCTTCATTTAGGGAATGTGATTAGCCACAAATGGCTTGGCTTCAATTAGTTTTTCTAACTCTTTTGTTAATCCTTTTTTACTCCTGCATTTTGCTGTTCTTTAAGTGTGAGGTAAACAATATACTTCATGTCTTGTTGGGAGAGGAACTGAGGCCAAAGAACTGCTTTTGGGTTGCTCAGTGGGAATGGAAGGAAAGGAGTTAAGACAGAGGCTCTAGGAGCAGGACAATGGCTCTTGAAAGCAAATGTGCTTTTCCTCTCCTTGTTTTCCTCATGAGGTTGCAGTTGTTCCTACTTTTTTAACCAAAGCCTCTTTGCTGCTGTGTTTTTTAAGCATCAGCAGGACTGCAAGAAGCAGTGGACAGTACTGTTACTCACACATGCAGATAGGCATTCCTTAAAAGGGGCTCAGGAGGTTGTAGTGAGGTGGGGGTCAGTCTCTTCTCCCAGGTAACAGTGATGGGATGAGGGGTGATGGCCTCAAGTTGTACCAGGGGAGGTTTAGATTGGATATTAGGACAAATTTCTTCACTGAAAGGGTTCCCCAGCACTGTCACAGGCTGCCCAGGGCAGTGGGGTATCCCCATCCCTGGGGGGATTTCAGAGCCGTGGAGATGTGGTGCTGAGGGACATGGGGCAGTGGGGACTGGGCAGTGCTGGGTTAATGGTTGGACTTGATGATCTCAGAGGTCTTTTCCAACCAAGGCTGGTCTATGATTCTATGGCTATCACAATACCTCCTCGATACCCAAGTTTTGTGAAGCGTAACGACTGAATGTTTTCATGGAGTAAAGTGATATGATGCTCCTTAATAATGAGAGACCCACAGGTGTAAGGACCAGTGACCCAAAAATCCTCACTGAGGTGCTTTTCACTCTTGGTCTGGTGCACGTTCTCCAGAACACTGCCTTCAGCAGCACTGCAAAGAGGTTGGGCTCTGTTCTGGTCTGGTTTTTTACCTTTCTAGTTCTGGCAGTGAAAACAAAGATAGCCTGGGAGGGCAGGCTGCAAGATGAGTGCTCTCATTCTTCTTGGTGCTGTGTCATCAGATTCTTGCACCTGTTGCAATATTGCAACTCCTGAGAAGTTTGGTTTCGAGTAGTTGTGGAGATGGAACTTTGACTAAGGGAAATACATATTCAGTGTATATTGAATCAGTATCATCTTCTTGAGGAAAACTTTTTTTATAGTGAAGAGGGGAAGTGAAAATGGATTGACAAAATTTCTTCTACACCAGATCTCTAATTTGGGGGCAGGATGTGTGTCTCAGTTTTACCAGGACACTTGTCCTTTTTTATATTACTTCAAGACATTGGATAGACAATGAACTCAACTGCCTTGGAGTATTTTTTAATACTTTTCTTTACTTGCAAACTTTTTTGCTGAATACACTAACCAATCAAGTTTTTAGGGAATACATGTGCTAACCTTCTGTGAAGAAAGAACACTGAGTTGCATGAAAGATCAAATCCTATTCTTTCAAATTGACACTTAGTTTATGCTTCTGAGTGCCTGTTGTCTCATAAACTGATTGTCTTACTTATATATTAAGATAGTACGTGTATCTTTGCCAATAAAAGGGAAAAAATTAGTTGCTTTTAATGTTACAATGTTTTGTAGCTTTCAGTGATGCTTAATTATATTATTTCTTAATTATAAAGAAACTGGATACAGAGCCTTTGGAACTGTTTGAGATTGCAGTCAAAGAACTCACGTTTGATCAGCTGCAATTACTGAAGGTATTGTTTCTTTGACTAGTATGATATACTAGGTGTAGAATTTCAAATTATTTTGTTTTGCAACTATAGATAGTTTGGGAGAGCACAGGTTTTAAAAATTGTACAAGTAGAACAAGTAGGTAATTCCAAGAATAGCACTTCTGCACCATCATTACAGATAAATATATATTACAATAAATAATACAAATAAATGTTGCTGATCTTCTAGAAAGATGATCTGACAACTTGTATAGATCCATATCGCTACCATTGATAATTTTTGGAAAATAAGAAAGGCAGAAATTAGTGGTAGCATTCATTTAAAGCTGATGCTTTGGAGTCTTTGTTGAAGAAAGATATCTCTTACAAAGCTGATCTAATTCTTAAGTGTTTACCTGTTAACAAGGGAGATCCAGATTTTGGTGACCCCTTTGGAGGTGGATGTGGAGGTGTAGAAGGGTCCATGATTCAGTGCTATGGATTGGACAAACTGGCTAGAACTGATTGTTTTCATTTAATTGGGTATCACTGTATCTTCTGAACAGAAAGACCCTGCCTACATAAAAGGGGGACCAGGGGGTGAGGCTGGGCTGCTGAGGACCCAACTGAGACATCTGCCCTCTGTCAGGGAAGCACCTGGCTGGTCCAAGAACTATATCTTTCTTTTTATTACAATTACTTGTAATAAAGTAATTTAGTAATTAGTAATTAGTGTCTCCATCTTTTTGTGGAGAGAAGGAATTTGAATGGAACGAGGGAGCTGTCCCCACACATGTTATTTACTACAAGAGAATGGGGACTACATTGTAAAACTGCTGTTGGCCCTCTGCACTTGACTGGGAGCACAGTCTGACATCTGACAGAGGAAGGTTTAATGTTCAGACTTCTTCACACCTTAATGTTAAATTATATTATGTGTGTTTCCATCCTTGAACATGTTTTCTGATTTTTCAGTAAGAACATTTTCAGTTTGGTTTTGAGCTTTTCTTGGAATCTTTGTCTTCAAGGTTGGAAGAAAATTGATGTGTACCAGGATTTCCTTTGTTCTTTTGCAAATTACTGAAGCTGTTTATATTGGACCTTTAAACTTAAAAACAATTTATAAGGAAAGTTAGTTTGATTTTTACGTGTAGAAAGATCTCTGCAGGTGGAGTGTTTGTTAATTTTACTCTTATTATGCCCCTTAGCTGGCTCACGTGACTGCCCTGAAAGTAAAGGATCACAATGGTATGTGCTAGTTTGCAAGTGACTTGAGATTTATTTATTACCATGTAATGATATATATTTTGTGGTTGCAGTCACTTGTTCTAATCACATTTAGCTTCTTACTGAACATTTCTAAATGCTTATCTAGTTACTTTAATTTTGTGCATGCTGTAGAGTCCTTTGCTGGGAAGTAAATACCTTCCCTTGGGAAGAGAGAACAGGAAACTAGAAGATGGATGCAGAGATAAATATATATTTATGAATACTCATAACAAAATTGCCACTATTGTTTCCATTTTGGCAGCTTTGTACCTTTTTGGCAGCTCTTCAGAATTGCTGACAACGACTTTTAACTGCTGTAGGTTGTCAATTTTTGGCCTTAATTCATCCCCTTTTATAGGGACAGCGAGGTGCAAAGTATCTTGCACCTCATACCTGTCTGGGAAAAGATGAAATAAATAATAAACCTTGACAGGCAAGGCTGCTGCCCCCAAGTGTGCTTCAGTGACTGAAACGGTGAGGTCTGCAAGAAGCCATTTTCAATAAATATTCTTGCAAGGCTTTAATGGGGGTCAAAAAATTTTCCCACCAGCAAAACAGGAGATGCCACCACCATTGTTAGAGTATGTGAGTGTTAGAGGGAAGGCTTAGGTAACCAGGAGGCAGAGCTGACTCCATTCTTTACTCTTAAAGTCCTTACGATTTTGAGCCAGTCTTTTCTTGCTGCTCTTTGTTTTGATTCAATATTTTGTATTTCTTTTCAGCATCTTTTAAAGAAGAAGAAGACTCTGCTTTTGAGACCCAGCCATTTCCTTCTCTGCAGAGAGTAAGCAGTGGACAGAGATGATGACTGTGGAGTGTGAAAACATGCATTTTATTTCCAGCTTTGCACGCGTAGCAAGTCATTTTTAGTTTTAGGCTTCTGCTGTCAATGCTGGAACTGAGAACTTAGGCTTTGTTGTTGGCCACTGGAGCCCTTTTCAGTGCTTGAAAATAATAGTTTGCATACCTTTCAAGCTTGAATTCATGAGCCCACGTTGTACAGCTGGGGATGCACTCAGCTTTACAGCTGCTTAACACTAATGCATGGCCAATTGTTTGCTAATTTTGAGAAACTCCTGGCATTTGGCAGTCCATCACCTACTCCTGACCATCTAGCACAGCCAGACACAGAGAAATGTTGATTTCTAGTGTGTTCCCATTTATGACAATTTGCTGACTCTGGGCCTTGTGTTGGCCTGTTTTTCACAGAAACAACTGATAACTGTTGACTAAATACAGTTTGATACCTTATTTTTTTTTCCCTACAACTACTGTTTTTCACACCCCCCCCGACTGTTTTTCCTAATGTCTGAACTGCTCGTTAACATGCCTTTTAGGGACTTGTTTTATACAGTTACACTGCTTTTTATTTGGATTATGGAGATGAGTAGTATTCAGTTATTTATAGGCTTATATCAGAGCAGGTATGAAATATCCCTGAGTTACAGGTCATATGCCCCACTGTCTCTTTTTACTGCCTGATAGGATTACTGCTTAACTACAGAAAATAGAGAACTTTGTGTGATAGGCTAAACTATGGTGGTTCAATGACTCTACCTATTTTGATTCCCAAAGTTTAATTTTCTGCCTATAAGAAATGGTATGTTACTCTGTTCTGTACCTGTCATCTTCACAGGGTTAAAGAATCATCTACCAACGTTTCCTTAATTTCATGAGCTGTTAGCTTCACCTTTTGGTTTGAAGTCACCTTACAAATAATTCTATACAAGAATTTAACGTACTTTTGTTCTCATCATCACAATGGCAAGCTGATGGATTTCAGACTTGAGACTATATGTTACTTAAGATACTTTTTGCATTCCAAAAAACTTCCTGGAGAAGTATAAAACATTTCTTCTTTAGGAGGATGAATGGGGCATTTTCCACACATGTTAAGGTGGATTGCCTTGTGTTTGTACCTGTCAAAATTTTGTCCTTAAGGTTGCATCCTTTTTTATGTATTTCCTAACTTTAAACTGAAGTAGAGAAAGGTGTATATCTATCTTGTGTTCATTGTTAAAAACTTAGGGTTTTTATTCTACTGTTAGACCCCATTGGCATTAAATTCCAGTGTCTTCTCCCAGTAATTGCCCTCACAGTGCATAGTTGTCCTCCTTTGCTGTGGAGTCTCTTCATAGTGAAATGTTTTCAGGTCCTGGAGTCTGTTTCTGAAGATGTTGGGTTCAACATAGAAATAAAATGGATCTGCCAACAAAGGGTGAGTAAATAGTTGCCTTTTTATATTTAGAAATAGCAATACAAAATACACGTTATTTTCAGTGATCTTTCATGGGATTCCTTTGTTTTCAAAATTGGAAAAGGATTCAATAGAAGTTCTCTCCTTGGGTGGGAAGATGGTGAATGTTTCAGTGAATCTTATTGCTGTGAGAATTGAGCTGCACCTCACAGACCCACAGCCCTGTAGAACTGGAACCAGAGTTCAGGAGACTGAAGAGAAGTGACTTCTGTGTTCAGACTTGCTAACTGAATTCTCGTTGTGCTCAGGTTGAATGGCAACCATTGCTTGTTAAAATAATTTTATTAAGCATTCGTCTAAATGGCTGAAACTTGTCTTTTCTTTTCCTAGGATGGACAGTGGGATGGCAACTTGTCGACTTACTTTGATATGAACCTCTTTCTAGATATTATTCTAAAGACTGTTTTGATGAATGCTGGAAGAAGAAGAATTGTATTTTCTTCTTTTAATGCAGATATTTGTACAATGTAAGTTAGGGAGAGATAGATAATGTATTTTCTTTTTTTAATTTTAATTTGGTAAAATTTACAGTGGATGTAAGAATACCCAACAGGAAACCAATACCATGTGTTTTGATTATACCTAAACTTTGGGTGCCAAAATAGTTGGGAATTGTAACAAGACCATTTTGCCATCTGAGCTGTGCCAAAAAATACAAATAGGAGAACAAATCAAAGTAGCTGTTTTTGTCAAGTGCCTTTCTGAATGCTTCAGTCTTTCTTGACACAACAAAAAAAGGTCAGGACTACTTCTGATATCACAGGGGGGGTTTTTTCAGTCATACTTGAGGGGTATGCAAGCCTAACTCAGAAACAAAATCATCTTATTACAATGTTTTCACTATATCTGCATTTTAAAAAGGACAGAAAAATGAAGCTGCTTTGGATTACCTGTGTTTGGTTTGGGGGTATTGTGGAGTGTGTTGTTCGTGTGGGATTTTTGTTTTGGTTTGATTTTCGTTAAGGGATTTGCTTTCCTTTTGTGGAATGTCATATTGAAGGTATTGGGACACAGCAAAAGCACAAAAACTTTGCTTCCCTCTGTTGGCATTTCATGCCACTGTACTGGTACTCGACTTGAAAAATGTATTAGTAAGGTTAAGTGTTGGACATTAACCACGTTTAGAAATTCTTAGGAATCTTCATTTTACTCTAACATGCATTTAAGAAGAAAATTACAGAATTGAACAGTCTGAGGATTTTATATAAACATTTTGAGGATGTGGTTCTTGAGTTCAACTTGAAATGTAGCTTCTCTGAAAGTGCATGTCCATAGTGGCAAAAGGAACAGTGGTCACACAGTTTGACATTAAACTGTAGTACCAGCTAGGAGCTAGGACATGCACTGAAGAGCATAGTTCTCCTCAGACAGTAAGATTGAATTCCTGTGCTTTTTAAAACATTTACTACTTGTGAACTTTTAATTTTCCCTAACAGGGTTCGGCATAAGCAGAACAAGTATCCTGTGTTGTTCCTCACCCAAGGAGAATCCAGACTCTATCCAGAGCTTATGGATCTTCGATCTCGTACAACTCCAATTGCCATTACTTTTGCTCAGTTTGAAAACTTGCTGGTGAGCTGACAAGTTCTGGTATTGCTCTGCAGTAAAATGAAACTAGGTTATTACTACTAATGCTTAAAATTACAGCTAACCTCATGAAAGAACTACACTAACGTTTGCTAACTGCCAAAATAATGTCTCAAATGTCTGTTTTTATACATTGTTTAAAAAATAGTGCTGTTGGCAAACTCTTGAATTGTGTTTATTATTATTATTATTATTATTATTATTATTATTATTATTATTATTATTATTATTATTATTATTATTAATGAAATTGTAAGGAGCCACAAGTGTCAAAAGATTACAAAAAACCTGATGTGAGAGTGTTCCAGAAACATGAATTTTAACTGAACTCTTGTATTTCAGGGGATTAACGTGCACTCTGAAGACCTGCTGAGGAATCCATTGTTTATTAAAAGGGCCAAATCCAAAGGCCTGGTTATTTTTTCATGGGGTGATGATGCAAATGACCCAGATAACAGGAAGAAGTTGAGAGAATATGGTGTTCATGGGCTAATATATGACAGGTATGTAATTGTGTTTTTAAAATAATAAAGCTGATAAACTATTGTATCCTGATTCTTGTGAAATTTCACATGGCTTTTTGGTTGACTGGGTATAAAGTATCTTCATTTTGTCCTACAAGTACAGGAAGCCCAGAAACATCAAAGACTTGATTATTTAAAGAACTGGTGTGTGGCATACACATTTAAAATGCTATTAACTATTAACAGTCTTGATGGGAATCTGTACATGAGGTGGTGAGGACAATGTTGTTTGGCTGATATCTGCAGCTTTCTACATTTATTTACAGAAATTGTTAACACAACTTAAATGATCTTAACTTATTTTTTTGCCAGCAGTCTGTTTTGTTTCAAAGCTGTGAATTCACCTTTCTTTCTATAAAAATTAACTCGTAGTGACTTTCAGAGCAAACTGCCAAATTAGTCTCTTTAGGAAGTAGTTCCACAATTCAGGTGGACATCAGAATACAGTGGTAAATCTCTGAACAAAAGTGGCATTTGAGTTCCTTACAAAACCCACAAGTTTTAGCTCTTCTAACGTAGACAATGTGAAATTCATTATTAGAGGATGATGATTAATTTGGGAAGCTGTATTAAATTAGAATTTCTGATAGATTACAAAGACTATGTGATTGGGAAAGCATGGAGTGTCAAATTATAGAAGACTTTGAAACCTTTTGCGTTAGCAAGGGCATCACCTTGCATATTGCTTTACTTGGAGGAAAAAAAAAAAGGGGGGGGTAGGCAGATCAAGACTCTGTTTTATGAAGTGAAAACTGAGAGTCAAGATATCTAGAGGCAAGAAATCAAATATGTTTGCTCTCAGAGTTCTAGGCTGCCAGAGTAAAAAACAGTTAACTCCCTTCAATCTGTTCCTGACTATTGGGAGTCAGTGCAGAGTGGTGGGTCTGGTGCCTCTCTGGTTTGCCAGAGGTCTCCCTGCATGTGCTGCATAGAATGTCTCATTTTCACTGGGGGTAAAATGGAACAACAGCATTTTCACATTGGGGATCAGCTTCAGACTGAAGTAATGGAAGCATAAGCCCTCTTTCCTTCTACAACAGCACCACATGTTGTACCTCTCCTGCAACTCAGGAGGGACACATGTCACCTTATGTTCCCTTTTGGACTGCTTAGTGTGTTTGAAGTTGCAGTATGAGAGCAGAACACCCTTTACCTCAGCTTCTAATGACTAACAATTCATAGAGACTCAATCCCCTTGTGGATTTAGTTGCAAAAAAATAATCTTAACCTTCCTGCACTATTTAGGTCATCTAGATTCTTAACAGTATTCATCTCTTCTCTGCCCACCTGCCCCCTGGATCTCTTTTGCCTTGTTGGCATCTTTCCACTTTAGTGAGGAGAACCCCCAAATTAATATTAATTCCAAAGCTGTTTAAAACCCAGTAGTTTGGTGGGCCATTTTTTCTGTCTTTTTCAGGTTCCAAACTGCAGTTGAGTAGCAAACAATTACCTTGTTGCTGTATAATTGTCACAGGCTCATTAATTTCTAAATTCTTATTGGTCTTGCTTTTTCTGTAGGCCAAAACAGATACTGGTCTTCCTTTAATTATTTTTCAAAATTTACTAATTGTCTGAATAGAGTTTAAATTTAATCATAATACAGGTTCCTCAGAAGGAACAATGGCACTCCCTGAAAATTGCATCAGCTGTAGAAATGTCCTTCATGGCACATCTAGCTGTAAAACCCAGCAGGCAGCTGGAGCTCCTGAGTGGTCTTTCAAATCACTCTGAAGTTAATATCAAGAGTTTAAATTGTCAAAAGTTGAAATAGGTATGGTGTAAGCATCCATATTCTGTGTAGAAATACATAAATTCCAAACTAGTGCAAAGCAGAACTCGAGTGGAGAGAGGTGTACGTGCCTGTTTCAAGGGTCTGCAGTAACCTCGTTAGGGTAAAGCCCGTTTATGCTATAGTTGCATCTCCACATTCCAGAATATTTCAGGGCTGAATCATGATCTGGTGCTTCTGGGGCTTCTGCAGAATTGTTGTTCTCTGGACTTGGCCTTAAGTCCGGATAAATATCAGAAATTGCTGTGCCTGGTGTCTTGTGGTGCTGTTCCCCATCTTCATAAGTGTTCCTTGTGTGGGAGCAAGCTGGGAAGTGAATGCAGGAATTCTAGTGAATTTTAGGTATTCTAGTGAATTTTAGGTATTCTAGTGAATTTTAGGTATTCTAGTGAATTGTAGGTTGCTTGGATATGGCCCTGAGTCACTGTTATTGCATGTGGTGATTGTTTCAGAGATTGTGCACTCTCTGGGTAGAGATGATTTCTATAAGATATTTTTTCCAAACTTTAATCATCCATGTAGAATTGAGCAAAACATTGTAGCTGCTTGTGAAGATGGCAGAAAAACTGTGTCCTGAATACCACAAGTTGCTGATATGAAGTGTCGGGCAAAAAACCCTGCAGGTAGGGGGTCTGACTTTGTTCTGCATGCAGAAAAACTGCAAGACTACATCTGGGAAGCTTACAAATGCCAGCACTATCCAAGGAATGATCTCACTGGGGCAGGGGAAAGAATTTCTTTATTTTTATTTTCCCCCATCCAGTCCTTTCTCCACTTGGGCCACAGATTCAAACATACCAGAAGTTGTTAAACCAAACAGGATGATCTAGTGCAGCTGCTGGGACAATTTTCTGCTTTTTTTCTCTGTCCAGCTAGTGTTCATCTCGGCATCTGAAATACCCAACCTGCAGAAAAGGTGACTGGGTACCTTCTGTTCACATGGAAAACTAAATCTCATGCTTAAAATGCTTTATTAGTTTGATATTTAGATTTTATTTAGAGAAAAAAAAATGAACCTATTGCAGTGAAATTCTCTGGATTGGCAAAAATCATGAATTTTAAAGTGGGATTTGTGGGGTGATTTAACTGGTATTTTTCTCCTGGATAAGCTTTGTAAACAGTCCAGGAAATATTTCTGAGTTTGAATATACTGAACTTGAGGAGAAATAGTGCAGTTGTATGTTTTTATACAGGTTGGCTCTGTTAAATACCAACGTGGAGAGGGGGTGGTTGCTCACTTACACTTGCATTATCTTATTTTAATTCACTTTACATGATCTGAGTTCTGTCTGTTGAATAATGTACACAGCTGCATGACAGTATTAAAGCAGTAATCCTCCAACATTTATGCTGAAAGCTTTTCCATGAGAATCTTCTTGCTGCAGTTCCTTTTGGCTGCATGTTGCATTTGCAGGCTTCACCCAAAAGCTCTCTGCTCTATTAGTAACTTCCCAAAACTAACACAAATTTAGCTGGCAGTAAAGGCAAAAGCATTCAAAACACTTCTCAAAACTAGAAGACTGCCTGAATCTGTGCTATTTTATTTGCCTGAAACTGAAGGTTAAGTAAATAACAGCATGAATATACGTAGGAAGTTAACTAGTGTTAGTTGATGTGTCATTTAATTGACTCAGTGATTGAATCAAGATGTTATGCAGTGGCACTCTGAAGTGTTTCCTGTTTTGCAAATTGCAAAGTAAACTCAAGTTTACCTTGATGTAAATGAAAAGTTTTAATCAAAAGCTTCAGAAAGTCTTTTTTAGCATGAAAACAGGGTTTTGGTGCTGCTGACTCTTCGTTTTTGGACCAAGCATTAGCAAAGACAACGAGCTGGGACTGAGACTTGCTGGATGGATGTGTTTTCAGAGGCTGCAAAAGCACACCATGGGAGCTGAGCACATCAGATCTGTGCCTGCTGCATAACCCTGGAATGTCCTGCAAAGCTTTTTGTAAGAAGGTGCTAATTGGAAAAAGTAATATTCAAAGGACTTCCTGGTCTTCTGCAGGGCTTGCTTGTTAATAGGCAGTTGAATGGAGGAACATAGGTGTGTAGTTACTTACAAATAATTGTCCTGATGAAGGATGAAGGATGGGGAGACAAGAGTTTATTCCTTATTTTGATGGTGATGTTGGCAATAAGTCATAAGAGAAGCCCTGGAGCTATGCTCTGGTTTTGCTAACTGATGGTGTAGTTTCATGGACCCAAAGTGGAGACAAGAAATTCTGAGGCACAAGGGTAGCTGTGCTTCAAATTGTCTTTGCTTTTGGTTTAGAAGAAACACTATGTAACCCATAGGAGCAGACTGGTTCCAGTGGACAGTCTGAAAGGAGCTTGGAGGGATGGACTCATCCAAACTCTCAATTGAAAAGAATTGAATACGAAGCCAGAAGTACAGAATTTATGCCTGCCCCAGTGAAGAACTAATAAAAAACCTTCCAGGAGCTGCTTGGAAGCATGCATAGCAATGTTCTGGGAACAAGGGACTTAGAAACATGGCTTTGCTTTTCTAGTGTATAGCTGATAGGAAGGACTTAAGATTTGCAGTCCTTAAGGTGTGTTGCTATGTAGAAAACTGTCTTCTAATTTCAGTGCTTTGGCTTGGATGCATGGAGAAATTTGTAACATGTAAGATAAGATAACTTAACTGAGGAAAGCACAGGTTGTACCTGCATCCTGGGAGGGAGGGAGGGAGGGAGGAAAGAAGGTAGGTTGGGATTTCAGTTTGCAGATAGCCTTTATTAGGCAGTTTTGGGTTGTATCTTAGGTGCTGTGCAAGTAATCTAACTGCTGTGCCTTCTGTTGGTACTCCGTAAAACTGGTCAGTGTTTGTCTTCACTTCTAGGAGTTTCTGTACAGAAACTGTCTTTGATCTCACTGTAGGGAACCTGAGCCAGATCTGTATTTCCTGCAGAAGTGTTTCAGCATTTGAATACCATTTACTGTACCACTCTTTGTGCTGAGTGTTATTTGTGATGTCTTGGACTTGCCAGCAGTTCCCAAGCTGCTGTACCCTGCAGCACTCCATTGTTTGCTTGTGTCTGTGTGTTCCTTTTGGCTGTACCTTGAAGTTATGGTGTGAAAAAGGTGATGCAATAAAACCAAACTGCTTTCTCGAAGGAATCATGGGTATGAATCATGAGTAAAAGACAAAGGCAAAAGCCACAGTAATTCCTTCCAGAAGTTTTAATTCAAAGGAGATAAACCTGCAGACCTGCAATGCCTGAAGCTGCATATGCACAGTAGCTACAAGGGAGGAGGGAAACTGGATGCCAGGATGTAAATTTTGGGTATAAATAACATTGTGATGTTAGAAATCAATGTTGGGAGATGAGAACGTGTCCTTGGTGCAACAAGAGGTGCATCAGAGTCCAGCTACAGGAACATGAATGCTTTTGCTTTATGGTGAGTTGCACCAAAAGTGTATTTGAGTTGTGCTCAGTGCTGTCACTGTCAAACTCGACACGTGTTTTGGATGTGGACTGTCTGGTGCAGCACTGACAATTCAAATCCTGCAGCTTTGTGTACATGTGTGGAAACGAGAGAGTGAGAAGAGGATATACTATTTAAAATCTTTAAAATAGTATTTCCTATTATCCTCTGCATTAGGTATGACTAAAGATCAGATTTTCTCTTTTTCACTCTTTGCCTAATAATTGTAATGGGAATTTTAAAGAAATACAGTTCTGAATGGGGGGGTGACATACTTCTTGAAACAGTAAGTATAAACTCCATTCAGTATTATGTACAAGTAGTGCATCATAGTCTGCTCAAATAATCTCAGGCCTCTGGAACTCCTTAGGCTGTTCAGTTGGGTCCTGGATCTCTGCTCCCCCCTGCTCTGTGCCACCTGTAACATCATGTTTGTCAGGAGTGGAAGGGGAGTAAAGGCCAGTGGGCAGCTTTTTAGTCTATCCAATGAAATAGTAACCATTGTGTAAGAGAAATACCATTTTATATTGCAAGATGAGCAGTGAAGCTTATAACCTCAAACATGCTGTTTTTACAGACTTGCTGCTGCCTAATTTTACTCTAGTGGGGGGAAAAAAGCCTGGCTGCTTCAGCTGCTCTGCATTTCTCTGAACTGTCAGGTGAGACTGATCCAGTGGTTTGTTTCTTTTCTCATTTATCCAGGATATATGACTCCAATCCCGAACAACCAAACATATTCCAGGTGGAGCAGCTGGAACGGCTCAAGAAAGAATTGCCAGAGCTGAAAAGCTGTGTGTGTCCCACAGTGAGCCACTTCAAATCCATATCTCCATGTAAATGCCATCACAGCTGCCTGGAGGAGAAAGCTGTCGATAACTTGAAGAGTGTTCAAATGCAGGAGGACTGACTGTAGGCAGAGTGCTGGTTTGTGCCTGTTTAACTTCCACCATGGGAACAGTGCTGTCTAGCCCTTCAGGTTGGTTTGGTTTCTTTTTAAGTCCCCAAATAGCAATAACTCTGTTCCTCCATCCTGACAGTACTTGTTAAAATTGCAAACGATGTTAAAATTATTCAGGCAGTTAATATTGTTCCAGTTTACATCTACTGTTTTAACTTTTTTTTTCCTATAGTCAAGTCTTAAATCTTGAAAAAGAAAATGAAGTCGAAAAAGAAAAATGAACACACTGTGTTTTTTAAAAATTAAAAAAAGAAATAAGCAGTTTGAGGAGTGGAAACTCAGAAAATAAATTACAGGGAAATTGCAATGATTTGATATTGCACATGGTGAAAACCTGTTTTGACTTTGATTTTACTTCAGCCCCATGGCTCGTGAGCCTGTGCCTGACAGCAGGAAGTGAAGAGAGTGATTGTGTGATCCATGTGATTAGATCTGGCCTGAATAAATTGGTACCTCATGTATGTATTTGCACTGATAGATCCACCTGTACAAAGCTTCGTGCCATTTCAAAGCCTGTATATACTTTTAAGGAAACTGCAATGCATATTAACTCATTTTTCCCCCACTGCATTGGATGCTGAGGCTGCTGCCATTATTTTCTGACTTGCCAATTCACTGGTGCAGTGTGTAGCAGTCAAGGGTGAACCACAAGCAGGATTTTTTTTCTCCTCATTAATCTCACACAGGCCTGCTAACCTTAGAAACGTTGCTGATAATGTTAACAGAACTACAGAAACATCCTCAGTGGTTGAGAACCCTCTTTGCACAATAACCTTAATAAACAGAATATGTACCATGCACAGACTCTACAAAAATGCATGCTTTAGTTATCAAGCATGAGGTTTAGGTGTTCCTTGCATCCTTACGGTGCTAGTTCTGTGTGAAGGGTGCAAGGACAAACTCAACTACTTAATCTTTGCCTAAAGCCATGAGCCTGTCAGTCACAGCCATTGCAAGAAAAGGCTGTACCATCCATGGTTTGTCTTATTTACATCATACAAGCTTTTGTATTTTGCAAGGGTTTTTTTTATTATTTTTTTCCCTCAGAACAGGAGTCACAAATGTACTGAATTCAGATAATCAGCATTCTGGGGGCTGGTATCTATCCTCTGTAATTTATTACAAAGTCATAGAGTTCTTAGTAGAGGTAGGTTTGCATGTCTTTTTTTTTTTCCTCCTGAAGTTGCAGGTCCTGCCAACACAACAGCTGTAACTTTCTACTGAAGTGTTGCTGTATAATAAGAATGAGAAAAAAATATTTATTTTTTTTTTCCTCTTGTAAATTGACAATGAAAACAACAGTGTGTACTATATTCTTTATATACAGTCATTGCTACATAGAACTGATTATAAAATGAGTAAAGCCATTGCAAATAAGAGCCTGAGCCTGCACCGCCGAGCAGCTGGAAACAAACGGCGGGTTCCAACTTGCCTTGTGCATTTTAGTATTTAAAGTTTGTTTGTCCTGCACAAACAACACAGTACTCATTAGGTAGCTGGAAGCTGTCTTTTATTTAAAAAAAAAAAATAAATCAAAATTTGGAAGTGTGTGAGTTGTGGTTTTTGGGAGGGAGGGGGGCACTGAACCTGATTCTTGACTGTTAGCTGATAGAGCACGTCCACATTCCTCACTGATGTGATTAATTCTTACTTTTTTTCTCATTTACATCCCTCCACAGGGTTCTCTTGACACATCTTGAGGGCTTTGCCAGGAGATGGGGGTCACTGCTCATGAGCTCTGGGCAGCGCAGCCACAGAGAAGCTGAACATGGGAGCTGTTTGGGTGGGGGTGGTTTAAAACTTGTGCTGGCTGAAGCCCCCTCTCGGACTAACCACAATGTGATGCTGAGAAGGGCTTGACACCCTTTACAAATGTATTTGCCCACCTTTGGATACTCAGAGAATAGCATTTGCCTCTTCTATTTGCAGGGGATGGGGGCAGCAAGTTTACACCCAATGTGGGGATGATTTTAGGGGATTCCTAGCAGCAGCAGTGCTACAATTTTCATGTTCCAAAGCACAGGTGCTTTTAATGAGCTTTTCTGCTCTGTCACTTGTTGGAGCTGAGCTCACAGCTTGGCCACACGGGGCTGTGGAACTGCAGGGGGAGTTGTGTTCAACTAATATCCTACCACCCACCTCCCCCTGTCAGGATGAGACAGGGTCATCTACCTGTGTTACTCTGTGGGTGCCCATCGGTGTTGGTAAGCTTTATGCTGAAAGGGCCAAGGGTGAGTTTTGTGAGACTTCATCTGAGGGGAGGAAACTATTCCTGAAATCACCCCAGGAAGTGACTTCACTCTCTTAGACCCTCATGTATCCCAGTTGCTCTTTGACTCTGTGTTAGCAAACGTCGAGTTGAGCTGGGTGCTGTGCTCTGCTCTCTTAAGTATTCTTTTTGTAGGCAACATGGGTGAGCTAGCAGTGATTAAAGTAATAAAACTAGAACTAGGTAAGTGTTTCATAAGGCTTTACTAAGTGAAGGCAGACGACATCCACAGCCTTTCCCTCGTCCCATAAGCAGGTCACCCTGTCGTAGAAGGAGATCAGGTTTGCCAAGCAGGACCTGCCCTTCATAAACCCATGCTGGCTGGGCCTGATCACCTGGTTGTCCTGCACGTACCGACTGATGGTACTCAGGGTGATCTGCTCCATCAGCTTCCCTGGTACTGAAGTCAAACTGACAGGCCTGACTGGACAGTCAGAACAGCTGCCCCGAGCTGACTCGCAGGTGTATCCCACCCCACTGGCCTCTGCTCAGTATAAAAGGAGGGAGTTCACTGAGGATGAGGAGCTCCTCATCTGTATCATCCAATCTGTAGAACTACGTCTGTCCTGGCTGTTGTGGCAATTTTACACAAGTCTCAGGTTCTCTGCAGAGAACAGCACACATGCTAGCTGATCCAAGTACCATCACATTAAAAAACCAACTGTCCTTTATAGGAGCACCCGGTTATTTCTTCGCATAAGTGATTTTCATGGCATGAGATGGAGTGATCTTGAATCCTTGGAGAGCATCTCGAGCAGCTCCTGCTTGGTTCTCATTCTCAAACTCCACAAAGGCAATGTCATGGCGCCCAGGCACCAAGCGTACTTCTTTGAACCCAGGGAACCTTGAAAACAAGGGGAAAGGGTCAGGTAATGTTCCCTAGTTGGATGATACATCTCTCTGCAGTAGCCACAAGACCTTACCATAAGCATCTAACAGTACAATAGTTACTGCTAATGGAACATTTAAATGGAAGGGGTTTACACACCCAGTCCTTAGAACCAAGCCTCAATGAAGAATCATTACATAAAAGCAACTTCATCAGTCTTGTGCACATATGGAAGCAACTAAAGCTGGGTTTAAAACTGCTCCTGCTGTTGTGCAGTCTTTAATATTCCAGTCACCAGCTTAAATCCAGTGTAGATTGATAGGAGATAACTTATACAATCAAAACCAGCTACAAAAAATGGGATTTGCTTTCTGCACCGAGTCATCAGAACTGACATCTGTCATCTTGGCAGTAAGACAAAGCACTGAAACACCTTCAGAAGAAGCTCTGATTTTTAAACAGCCAGGTTGCCAACGGAGAAGAAGCAAACAGGTAACAGAAGAACTCACAGGAGAAGTCCTTTCTATTCAAAACTTACTGATTGAATAACATGGACAGCATCATCTCATTGGTTTCCTCAGGCAAGTTATTCAGGAAAAGGATGTAGTTCGGTGGGTTATCAGGCACCTGCAACAACAGAAGACCAGAGCTCAGAAGAACACACACAGCTGTCTGCTCCTGCATCTGCCTGCACCATTATTGGAACCAAGACTTGCACATCCTCCAGTTCTGCTCATAGCACTGCTGGCTGGACTTCAGGAGACCTTCATGCAACTCCCAGAGCCCCCTGGTTGTTCTACAAGGACATTTAACCTGTGTGGCAGTGGAAGAACCTACAAGAGCCATGCATCCTTCTGGAGAGCAGTGGGAGGCCAAGATAAATACCCTGTTTGTTTGCAGGAGTACTGAAATACTGCAGGTGTTTGAATATGCAACCCACTACAGTGCTCTATTCAACTGTATTACTTGGGAACCTGGTTAGATTTAAAGCTTTAGAGCCTTTAACAGATTTGCCTGCTGATATGAACTTGTAACAACCCCCCAGACACAAGGCTGAGCAGTCAGCTTGCTCATCCTGGACTGAAAGGCTGGAATCTCCCAAAGTCATCACGGAGATTACAAAAGGAAAAAGAAACTGGACAGCACAACTTCAGATGTCCTAATAATGGTGCCAAGTAAGCTAATGCCTCAGCAGAACCATTTCCTTCAGCTGATGGAAATATTCCAGGCAGTTCTATTAGGAAATAAACTTCTGAAGTTCAAACAAGGACGTACAGAGTGTTGTGCTTGGCTGCACACTGACAGACACTCATTGTTACCAATGATACCCAAAGCAAACCTGGCCTGGGAGCACCACACTTCCCCTGTAGATGATGCAGTTCTCAATGACAGCGCTCAAGAGCAAGACACAGGGCAGGCAAAGAGATTCTTCTGCAGCATTTGCCCTCCTGCAGACCCTGGCTCTTCAGTACCTTCACTTCTGACCCACTCCAATCATTTAGGAGGTCACTGACAGACAAGATGGGTGAAGCCTAGGGAGCTGCTGCCACACCCACCCCCCAACTCCTTTGGAAAACAAGAAAGGAAATAAGAAAAGAGTGAGCAGAGGTCCCCCAAACTCCTCAGAGGAAGATTTTAGGCACCCTCTGGCACCCTGTGGAGTCTGCCTTCTCCTTTTCTACTACTAGAACCAAGTAAGAGAAAGGAAATTTATTAACAATGAAAAAGAATCCTTCAACTGATACTAAGCCCAGTCCAAATGTAAGAATCAAGTGGGATTTAATAGGGCAGTTCTCTGTACAGTAATGAGAAACTGCAGATGTTCATTTCATGGCAATCAGACACAGTAAAAGCAGCATTTCTTTTGTTTGCTCACTGGGATTTAGCTCTCAGACAAACATCTCACAGAACAGAAAGGAAGCTGTGAAATACAGCCTCGAGTTTCCACGTGGAACAAATCATTATTCACAGAGAATAATTTTAAACATGAGTGCTTTTAGCCACACACACACACACAAAGCATTACCTGTTGGTTCTGGGCTGCAGTCCCTGGGGCACTGGCTGAATTTTGTGTGGCTCCCTAGCAAGGAAGTACAAAATAGTTTGACAAAGGTGTTCTGTTACAAACATACAAGCACACATCACCACCTTTCTGCACACCTCAACAAGTATGTTAAGGATTTTTTACACTATGACCCAAGGAACATTTGTTGCTTTTTTAATAAATCCTGACAAATCTCAATATTCTACCTGGAAAATGTTCTGTGAGCACTCTTACCTCTCCTTGGCACCAGTCTGTGCCTTAGCAGGGAGCACAGTTAAATAACACCACATTCACATTCTGTGCCTTGCTGTTTTCTGCTGCACCTCAGCACATAAACTGCTCCAGGCTGTGAGTTCAGGCCAGCCCAGCCCTTACTGGAGATCTGTTCCAAGCCTCTTCACCGAACCTACATGAATTATCTTGTTCCCATTTACCATTCTTCTGTGCTTATGGAGCCAGCAGGGCATTAAAACACCAAAGGGAAAAGCTGGCTGAGCACCTGAAGCTGGCACTGAAGATAAGCACACACACTTCCTTTTTTTATTAAAAAGAGGTTAGTTTCTACTTTGGTTTATTGTACCTTTGCTCTACATCTTTATTTTACCCTGATAATAGGAAAGGGGTGGGGGGAGAAAGAAAGGAACAGCAAGGACAATACAACCAGCCCCCTCCTTCAACTTCTAGTGAGCACCAGAAAGCAACAGATCACAATTTGGGAACTGAGAAATACCAAAAGACAATATTTAGTCCTAAAATAAACAAATAAATAAAAATAGCTGCTGTGTTTGTTTGTTGGTTTTGGTTTTTTTCCCCCCCTTTTTTAAACAGAGAAGCAGTGTACCTGGATCACCTTTTTATTTGCTGCATTTGCTGACTGCTCCAGAGATTTGGCCTTCTTCTTTTCCTTCCTCTTTTCCTTATCAGCAAAAGTACCACGCATTTTAGAGATGATATCAGAGTCTGTTTTTGCATACTGAATACGCTTTTTAAAAGGAAAAAAAAAAAACAGCACAAGTTATACTGAAATTCAGCTACTTGGCTTGGTGATCCCATGCAGGCACAAGCAGAATTAGCCACCAATTTTAAAAATACATCACCAGTCACATCTGTGATTTGTGGAAAGTTCATCACCCTGCTCCCTGTTACCTCCACAAGGAAGCAGCACAATCTAGCTCTGTATTATGAATATAACAGTAATTAAGGTTACTCTAGATAAATTAACTGAAAACACCTAATTTCAATGCCATTACAGAATTAATTTAACCAGTTCAATAGAAGACATGATGAGTAAAATGCAAGGATTTGAGATCTTAAAAACTTTAACCCAGCACAAAGCCACCACGTAGGAAACTTAAATGCCAAGTTCACCCCCTGTGTTTTAACTGCAGTCTCTCCAGCATCTCTCTAGCTTGCACAAACACATATATTCATCAGGACGTGCCCTGACTGAGTACCACAGTTAATTACAAGCACACCTGATGGTTAATTCACAAGGTGCAAGTACCAAAACACTGTATTGTACCAGGGTTTGTTGGTTTTTTCCCTTTAAAAAGCTAACAAATAACTTACCATTGGTTTCCCATAAAATGGGAAGCCTTGCAGCTGTCTCAAAGCATTGGTAGATGAGCCAAGTTCTTTAAATATAACAAAAGCCTGTCCTCTCATCTTCATGGTCTTCAAAGCCACGATGTCGACCACGTGGCCGAACTGCGAGAACAGCGCATACAGGGACCTCTTCAGCTCTGCCGGCAGCACCACAAACAACAGGTTACGGGCACGGGCCCACTTCTGGGAGCTGAGCGAGTGTCACAGCTACACAGGGGGGTGTCTGTACATTTTGTCACACACACACACACACCCCCCACTCTCACACGGTGTGTGACAGCCCCCAGAGCCTGACCAGAAAATCAGTGCTGTGACACACAACAGCAAAGAGGTGCGACCTGAAACGAGAGCCCAGCAAAACAGTAACTGCTGTTCGGTCAGATCAGATTTTTCAGCTTTACAGGGAATTTGAAACCCCGCCTTTAAGAATTATAACCACGCGATCTCATAACGGAGACTTCGTGCTTTATGGGGCACTTCAGGTGCTGCAAACACAGCCTCGAGCTCGATTCCCTCAGCAGAACCACCCGGGTAAGTCAATAAATAATTCCCCGGCAAAGCCGCCTCTGCTTTCAGCGCTCCCTGAACGAACGGTTAAGCAGCGCCGGCCCGGCCCAGCCGCTCGGTTCGCACACAGGAACGAGTGCCTGCGCCCAGCGGCGAGCCACAGCCCCCCATACCTTCCTTCTTGACCTTGTCGTTGATGTTGTTGATGTAGACGGTGTGGTTCGGCCTGATGTCCATGCTGCGGGCGGAGCGCACGGACAGCGCCGCGCCGCGATGGCCGCCACCCCCGCGCGGCAGGGACGCAGCGCAGGCAGCACAGCCGCTCCCGCAGCGATCGATGGGCCGAGCGCCGGCGCGTCGATGGGGAGCGGCGCAGGCAGCACAGCCGCTCCCGCAGCGATCGATGGGCCGAGCGCCGGCGCGTCGATGGGGAGCGGCGCCTGCGCAGTGCGCAGTGGGGGGGCGGTGGCGGCCTGGGCTGCCCCGGTCCTGCGGGTGCCGGCAGCCGGTGCTCGCAGCCTGAGGGCAGCGGGACAGCAGGGGACAGGCGGCTCACGAAGCCGTTCCACGAGCGGCTCGCTGTGAGTCAGGCGGGTTCGCAAACTCTGCGGGTTCTTTGTTCCCGGCCCTCCCCTCAGCAGCAAAGCAGCCTGCGGGCAGGCCCTGCTCTGCCGCCGCCTCAGGGCCTGCAGCCCCAGCGGGTCCCTGAGCGCCACTGCCCGGGCTGCAGTGGTGTCATGCCGGCTGAGCAGGCTGGGGGAGCCCCCCGAAACGCCTCGGGGAGCTCGGTGTGTCTTTGGATTAGCCCCGGGGTGAGAGAGGGTCATCGCTGGGGCGCTATGGAAATCACAGCGAGGCTTCAGACTCACCGAAACGGGGAGTTCCTGCCCCGGGTTTGAGCTCGGCTCTGTGCCAATGCAGTCATAACCCCAGTTATGTGTGATTTTTGTGTCCTCACACCACCTGAGACTGCAGAGAATGAAGAGGAGTAGTTTTAAAAAGCCTGTAGGCATTCATCAGCTAACACATCTTGCTTTCAGTATCTGAGCACGTAATTCCTTGAAGGCACTTTGAAACCCCCTGCGGCAGTGGTAAGTCAGGATAAATAAACAGCAGAGATTGAGGTTGCAGCCTTTGAATTTATGCAATAATTTTGCAGGCTGCCTACCTTAATTTCTAGGAATGATTGCGTAGGCTTTTTCAAAAGCAGTGTTAAGTTGCAAAGGTTTAACCTGGATGCATGTCAAAAGTTATTGGGGGAAAAATATAACCAGTAAGATAGTTCTTGCTTAAACTATAAATTCCATTTGGAGAGGCCATCTCTTTGTAAAGAGGCAGGAATGTTAGGTCAGGTTTTGGTTCAGTTACGTTTCAGGAAAAAAAAACATTACTTCCATATTCTAGAGTTTGCTTGAGTAAAAAGAAAATCTGGTATTTAGGATTAAACAACAGGGATTAAAGTGAGCTGAATATAAAAGAAAAAAAAAAAAGCTGTTGATGGAGATATTATTTACTGGTGGAAGAGAACAGTGTGTTCTTCAGTTGTTTACACTGCATGGTATGGGAAATGGTGTGCCAGGACACGCAATGTATACATGCCACAAATTCAAACGATGAGAGGCAGCAGTTCCAGGGAGATTTCAGGGTCCTGTTTATTTTGCTTTGTTTATTGTCTTTGAAGCAGTTAAGATAAAGCATAACTTTGAAATCCAAGCCTGAACTATTTTTCAGAAGGGCTGACTGTGCTGTTTTATGCATTGATCAGCAGTGTAGTCCATGTAACTCCATCATTCAGTTACAATGTTCAAAACTATGTGGAGTCAAAATAGCTAAGGGAATTTGCCTGTAGAATCAAATTTGGCTTATCCAAATTCTGTAAGTGTTTTCTCAAGGAACATTATTTCGAGAATATATTTGTCTGCTTTTCCCTGTAGATACTGATCAAATTGCACTGAAGTCAGTACAAGGTTTCTCAATAATTTTCAGTGTTTTGCCTTTGGCTTTACATGAGCTTATATTTCCCCAGGTTGTTCTTATTTTATTTTGAGCTTGGCTATAACACTAACCTTCATTTCCATTGGAAATGCAATAACTGTGAAAGATCAGGGAACAAACTGAGTATAAAATAAACACAGCAGTACTTTTTGTGCCCACAGCCTTCCAGTGTCCAGCTGTGGCGAATGAAGTGTGGGAGGAAAAGGACTCAGAACTCCTTTTCTGAGAAAGGCAAGTTTATTAGCAAGCAAGTAAACAATTAAGCAAGCAAGTAGCTAACAAGAAGTGTTGCATTACTCAACATTTCAGCTACCTCACATGCAGCATGTACTGATTCAGCTACAGCTGTTGTGATAGCTGCAGTGGCCAGTATAATAATTGCCAATATTATAAATGCTGTAAGCCAACCCATGAAGCATCTTCTCCGTGGTCTGGGTTGTTGAAGGCTTTAGTGACTTGACTCAATCCTGAATCACTCTCCCACTGCCTGGTCACATTAACAGAGAGCCACACTTCCACTCAGCACCTCATAGGTAAATGGCTGATGTGTTCAAGTGAGAAACATTGTTATGTGCAACACAACTAAAATAATACAGATTTTTCTAAAATAACTGCAAAGGGATGGTTACATTTCGTTCCATCTATCGAAGAGGTGTGTGGCAGAGGGACTTTCAAACAGACAGGGCAGTTACTCAAAAATAAAGATCTATTCTGAGCAAAACTACTTAACACTCCGACAGACCAAAAGTAAAACACCAGTTTGGGTGTCAGTCGGAAATATATCACTGCACAACTGGACTAATGTCAGAAAGATGACTCAAAAAGGTGCACACTCACTCTAAAAAAGGGGTAAATCTCCCACCCACAGGTACCCAACATATAATCACTCACCCACAGGGGCGAGGGCTCAATCAAGGATATCTAGAAGAAATATTAATTCACCAAGGGGGGATGGTGAGGGGTCTCAACCCTGGGGAGTTTCCTTGGGCCCAAGGGGAGCATCCCCGACTGCAGACCTGCTGCTCCGAGGAGGACCAGCTCCAACTGGTTCTCCGGCAGGGCTCCATTTATACCCATGTCCAGTCTGATCTGTGGGCAGTTCTCATTAGCCAGGGGCCCTTTTGGCAGGGGAGCGTTAACCCGGCACCAGGCAAGGTGTCCAGACAAAGCACCCTTAGAAGGTGGCTCCAGGATCAGGGTGGGTGCATCTGCCACACCATCCACCCTGTGACCACGGTCATGACTCGACTGGTTTCCTTGGAGTGGTGGTACAGTCACCTCTTGCCTCCAAAGTTAAAAGGGAGCGCAGTCTAGGTGAGCTTTGGTGCTCTTTGTAAGTCATCATTCCTTAGTTATCACTTAATGTGGCACTTAATGTGGCTTATTACAACACAAGTTATAACAATCATGGTGGTAATCATCATTATATGAAAAATACAAACAAATACAAACATTCTCAAACTAATGAGTTCCCCATACAGCAACAATTGCTTCTGAGTCCTTTGTCACTTTCTGGATGTACACTCAACAGTGCCCAATGGAATGTAACACATAGGACAGTGTTGTTCCAGTCTCCTTCTTCTCCATGCTCGTTTGCTGTCAGTCAGACTCAACTTCTCCACCTGAAGCACTGGGTTTCACGTGGTGTCCTTCCAGCTCAGGAGGCTTGGCGTGTCTTGCTGGAAGCCACCGAGGTCCTGAGGGCAGAAGAACACAAGCATACCCCCTCCCCCACGTGGTTAGTTCCACAGGACCAATCCACTGTGGACCCAATGAAGGGTCTTCATACAAAACCTTTGGTGGTGTCGAAAAATATTCAGGAATAGAAAAAAGTCGCTCTACAGCCGTCACTGCCTGGCCTGAAATCGGCGTTTGGGTTTAAAAAATTCAAAGGATAAATAGCATTACCCAGTTGTTCTTGAGGAGGCATGTTCCCCCTTTTGTGTTTTATGAGGATTCACTTCAACGTTGAATGACAACAGCTTGAGGGATGCCAGTGACACGTTCAGTACCCCGCGTGGTCCGTGAGACGTACCCTGGGCTCTTATCCCTCTGGATGGCCTTAGGTTTGCCAAGGACAGCAACACAACGGGGCCAGTGGCATCGAACAGCCCCTCCCTTCTCACTCGTGTGTGCAGAAGCACAGAATGCTCCTGAAAAGGGGTCAATGGAGATGTGGGCAAAAACATAGCCGACCAAAGGGTGCACAGTGCCTGACGTCTGACTGCCAGATTGCATCTGCATGCAAGCCCCTAGGATTAACTCCTTCCTGTTTAGGCAAGGGGGTCAGTCACTGGCAGTCAGGGCAGGCTTAAACAGTATCTTTAGCTTGAGCCAATGGAATTTTAAACTGTTTACTCAACCCAGCTGCATTTTGGTGGAAAAAGGAGTGAGAGGTTCCTGTGTAATCTAGTGTCAAAACAGCTGCCATGAATGAATCTGCTACAGCATTGCCTTCCACTAATGGTCCTGGCAGACTGGTGTGAGAATGAGTATGGACAATTGAAGTGCTGGGGTCTGAACCCCCAGCCCTGAATTAAGGTTGACATATGGGGGGTCCCCATGGTCCTTCAGAAGGAGGGGATGAGTTTGCCTTTTGGCTTTCCTCCAAGGTGTGGCTGACCTTGCAGGGAAAGCCCTTGGGTAAACAAGCCCCAGGTGCCCCCATTGGGTCAATGAGTGCCAGGTGTCAGCTGTGGGGATAAAAGCTGGGACCACTTGCAGGAAGGGTGGGATGTCTGTCTGTGAGGTGGGTGCACTTTGCAGAGTTCCCCTGTTGGGGAAGGACCTCCTGACTCCTCATGCAACTGGACCTCAGTCAGGTTTGGCACTTACAAACGCGGGCTTTGTGGGGAGGCAACATGGGGTTACTTCTATTGTACATGATCAGCCTATTGACTTGGTTGTCTCCCATTTTTCCTATGGGATACCTTGTATCTTTGTTTATTCCATCTATTACGGGTCATGCTATGTCATTCCTGGGGTCGCTGGGGTTGATGTCTATTATTTGTGATCTGACTTGTTTGTACCCCCAGCGATCCCCTATATTCTGAGTCCTTTATGTGAAATAGAACTTACTCACTGGATTGTTTTTCTGCTGCTGGCTGTGTCCTTTGTACTGGGCCTAGTGATTGGCAAAACAAAATTGGCGACGAGGATGGCCCCGTCTGATGTTCCCGGTTGGGAAGATCCCGTGTACAGTTCGCTGGCTCTTGAATGGGTTAAATTTGGGGGGCCATGTGAACAGTGGGAGAAACAGTTGGCAGAGGCTGAACCGCAGGATGTATTGGAAACTATTCAAAAGTTCTCCAGTAAGGCACGGGATGCCGTAACCTTTGGGAGACGGGGATGGATTTTGTTGACAGCGTATAAGAAACAGCACCAGCAGAAAGAACAATTACTGGTAGAATGTTCCCACATGCGAGGTCAGATTATGACTTTAGAAACTTTAAATAAGCTCCTTGCTGACAAGCTGGACACTTGCCAAGCTGTGCCTGAGAAGGCTACAGTGCAAGTTGCCCAGTGTAAACGTGGGAAGGGAAGGGGGCAATCTAATCATAAGAAGGTCCTCTCAGAAGTTGTAGAGGTGGATATGCACTGTAACCCTGATGACTCAGATGATGATATTTGGTACCCTGTGGAGTCTAATGGGGCTGGTGCCTCAGATGACTCTGCAGATGCGAGACCAGTCATCAGGAGAAAGATAGAATTTTCTGAACACCAGCCTCCAGTGAACAGACCCACAATGGAGGATTTCACACAGCAAGAAATTAATGATATCCTTGCACGATTTAGTCAGAGGCCAGGAGAGCCCCTGCTTGCTTGGATGGTACGTTTGTATGATCAGGGAGCATCAGGGGTTAGCCTGGATAACTTGGACGGTAAAAAGTTTGTGACACTGAGTTTTGACCCTCTTGTGCAGGATGCATTTCGAAATAATGATCAGAGTACCAATCTATTGGCTGTAGCTGCCACAGGGTGCAAGGCAAAATACCCCCTAGAGAATCCCTGGCCAGGATCTGACCAACCATGGTATACTCTGCGGGATGGTATACAAGGGGTAAAGGAAGAAGGAATGAAACTGGCCATTCATGTAGGACATGTTGAGGTATTAATGCAGCTTAGATTGTCTGTGCCCATGAGGAATGCGATCATTAAAAAACTATACCCCTCGAAAGACACTAGGCATTATAACTCCTTCTGAACTGTTGGCCAAGCTCCGGTACATTGGGCGCGGGAGGTCTGGCGACCTCATGTGGAGCTACAGATATTCTGGAAAAACCTCTCAAATCACAGAATGTCAGGGGTTGAAAGGGACCTCGAAAGATGATCTAGTCCAACCCCCCTGCCAGAGCAGGAATACCTAGAATACATCACACAGGAACACATCCAGGTGGGTTTGGAATGTCTCCAGAGAAGGAGACTCCACAGCCTCTCTGGGCAGCCTGTGCCAGTGCTCTGTCACCCTCACTGGGAAGAAGTTCTTCCTGATATTCACATGAAACCTCCTGTGCTCCAGTTTGTATCCATTGCCCCTTGTCCTACCAGTGGATGTCACTGAGAAGAGCCTGGCTCCATCCTCATGACACTCACCCTTTACATATTTATAGACATTAATGAGGTCACCCCTCAGTCTCCTCCAAGCTAAAGAGACCCAGCTCCCTCAGCCTTTCCTCACACGGGAGATGTTCCACTCCATCATCTTTGTGGCTCTGTGCTGGACTCTCTCCAGCAGTTCCCTGTCCTTCTTGAACTGGGGGGCCCAGAACTGGACACAATATTCCAGATGTGGCCTCACCAAGGCAGAATAGAGGGGAAGGAGAACCTCTCTTGACCTACTACACCCCCCTTCTAATACACCCCAGGATGCCATTGGCCTTCTTGGCCACAAGGGCACATTGCTGGCTCATGGTCATCCTCCTGTCCACCAGGACCCCCAGGTCCCTTTCCCCTACACTGCTCTCCAGCAGGTCAGGCCCCAACCTGTACTGGTACATGGGGTTGTTCTTCCCCAGATGCAAAACTCTGCACTTGCCCTTGTTGAATTTCATTAAGTTTCTCCCCGCCCAACTCTCCAGCCTATCGAGGTCTCGTTGAATGGCAGCACAACCCTCTGGTGTGTCAGCCACTCCTCCCAGTTTGGTGTCATCAGCAAACTTGCTGAGGATACATTCTGTACCCTCATCCAGGTCGTTGATGAAGATATTGAACAACACCGGTCCCAGTACCGACCCCTGAGGGACTCCACTAGTCACAGACCTCCAACTAGACTCTGTCCCATTGACTACAACTCTCTGACTTCTTCCCTTTAACCAGTTCACAATCCACCTCACTACCTGATCACCAAGCCCATACTTTATCAGCTTATCTACGAGGATGCTGTGGGAGTGTCAAATGCTTTACTGAAATCAAGATAAACCACATCTACCACTCTACCATCATCTATCCACCTAGTTATTTCCTCATAGAAGGCAATAAGGTTGGTCAAACATGACTTACCCTTGGTAAAACCATGTTGACTGCTCTTAATGACCCCCTCATCCTTGATATGCCTAGAGATCGTGCCAAGAACAAGCTGTTCCATCACCTTTCCAGGGATGGAGGTGAGGCTGACCGGTCTATAGTTACCCGGGTCCTCCTTCTTGCCCTTCTTGTAGATTGGAGTGACATTTGCTATCCTCCAGTCCTCAGGCACCTCTCCTGTTCTCCATGACTTACCAAAGATGATGGAGAGTGGCCTAGCAATGACCTCTGCCAGCTCCCTCAGCACCCTTGGGTGCATTCCATCCGGACCCATCAATTTATGGATATCCAGATTGCTCAACTGATCCCTAACCCAATCCTCATCTACCGAGGCAAACTCCTCCTTTATCCTGACTTCTTCTGGGGCTACAGGGATCAGGGGCTCCTGGGGAAAGCCTGCAGGAATAAAGACAGAGGCAAAGAAGGCATTCAGCACCTCTGCCTTCTTTACATCCTCTGTCTCTAGAGCACCCACCTCACTCATCGGTGGGCCTATATTGCCTCTAGTGTTTGTTTTTATTAGCTATGTATTTGAAAAAGCCCTTTCTATTGTCCTTGACCTGGCTTGCAAGGTTAAGTTCCAAGGAGGCCTTAGCTTTCCTAGTTGCCTCTCTACATCCTCTGACAACTGTCCTATATTCCTCCCAAGTGACTAGCCCCTCTTTCCATGATCCATAGGTTCTTTTTTTCCACCTGAGTTTGCCCAGCAGTTCCTTGTTTAACCATGCTGGTCTCCTAGCTCCCTTACCCAATTTCATACCCATTGGGACGCTCTGATCCTGAGCTTGCAAGAAGTGGTCCTTGAATGTTGACCAACTATCTTGAGCCCCTTTACCATCTAGCACCCTGTCCCATTGGACTTCCCTTAACAATTGATTGAGGAGGCCAAAGTTGGCCCTGCACAATGGTAAAAGCCTTAGTGGATACTGGAGCGGAGGCCTCCTTAATCTATGGGAACCCTGAGAAATTTAAAGGGCAGTCTGTGATTATTGCAGGGCTGGGCGGAAAGCAAATTGAGGCAGTCCAAACCCAAATTGAAATGAAAATTGGAAACCTTCCCAAACGACAGTATACAGTCATGATTGTTCCAATCCCAGAGTATATAATCGGAATAGATATTCTGAAGGGCCTTACTTTGAATCTCCCTGGTGGTCGGTATCAGTTTGGGGTAAGGAGTTCTATCACTAACTGGGCAATTCTAGTAGGAAAGATAAAGATGCCTCCTGTTCAAATTCCAACTGCGACCAAGGTAGTAACCATGAAACAGTACAGGATTCCGGGTGGTCACGAAGAAATTTCCCAAACAATCAAAGATTTACTGGCTGCAGGGGTTTTAAAACCGACTACCAGCGTGTGGAATAGTCCAGTATGGCCAGTTAAGAAGGCCAATGGATCCTGGAGAATGCCCGTGGATTATAGGGAACTGAACAAGAGCACCCCACCTCTGTGGCAGCTGTACCTGATATGGTCACTTTGATAGAAAGAGTTCAGAGGCATCCTGGCACGTGGTATGCTGTCATTGATTTAGCCAATGCATTTTTTACGATCCCAATTGCAGAAGAGCATTGGGATCAATTTGCATTCACATGGCAAGGGCGGCAGTACACCTTTACCAGGTTGCCTCAAGGATGGGTGCATAGTCCAACTATTTGTCATAGAATAGTGGCTGAGCACCTGGATGAGGTACAGCTTCCCCCTCATATGCAGAATGTCCACTTTATTGATGACATTCTGATTCAGGGGAGCAATGAGAGAGAATTACAACAAATGCTCGAAGTGCTCCTAGTGCACATGAGGCAGAAAGGCTGGGAGATTAATCCAACTAAAATCCAAGGGCTGTCTCAGACAGTCAAATTTTTGGGAATCCATTGGCACTGTGGTCATCGAGAGATGTGGAGGAATGGCTTGCTGAGCAAGGCCCAATGTAACGGCTGTGAGCGAGCA